>OX402591.1:16778687-17995291 GCA_948098905.1 Tiliacea aurago | reverse complement strand
ACCATATCTATGGGTTACCCCTGTACACAAAGGAGGCACCAGGCCAAAAGTGGACAACTACAGGCCTATTGTAGTTCTGTCAGCCTTCGGCAAGGTCTTTAAGTCGATATTTAATCGGTACATCACCAGGCAGATCAAGATCCAACTAGCCGAGTGTCAGCATGGTTTTAGAACCAGTAAATCTACTGTAACCAACCACATTAATTTTGTAGACTTAGCTGTCACTGAAATGGATAAAAATAAGCAAGTTGACGTGGCTTATTTTGAATTTAAAAAGGCGTTCGATAATGTCCAAAATGACGTCCTACTTAAAAAAAATATCCGCACTAGGATTTACGCCGAAGTTCCTTGAACTTTTTGACATTTCCCTCATTCCCCCGCATGACATACCCATACCATGACAACCTTTTTCCACACAACTTTTCAGTCACCGGTGCCACTTTCAGACTTCCTCTTATCATCATTTCTTATTCTATCCATTCGATTAATACCACACATCCCTCTTAGCATTCTCAATTGTCTTTCATTCATCCCTTGTGTGGCCCAACATTGTTATCCATACAAGACAGCAGGTCTAAACCATTGTTTTATAAATCTACTCCCAACCTGTATAATAATAGTTTTAATATCATGGTTCATTATTTATTAACAAACAACCGACATCCAAAACAACACTACAAAGTGAAATAGTAGATTATTAACCAAGGGGATAAAGCAGTGTCTTCTGTCGCGGATGACGATTTAAATTGCGAGCGTAACGAAGGACTCGAGGTTTACTCCCGAGCGTAGCGAGGGTGTTAAAAACTTAAATCACGAGCGAAGCGAGGGATTTAAGACGAGTCCTGAGTGTAGCGAGGGATTTAAGTTCGCCCAAGACTACGACAGCTTTATCACCGAGGAAAATACTCTACTTTTCGTACCATTTGCGAAAAAATTAACACAATAATAATATGAGATAAGCATTTTACAACATTAACTTATTTATAAAAATAAATTAAAATAAACTTAACGTTTATGTATTTGAAGAAAACAAAAACGCGGCAAATTCCTAGACTAATATTTTTTTGTCGGAAAAGCAAAGGCATCAAGCTCATACGGCCTCGTCGGTTTTCGTAATTTTATTTAATAATCATAACTGCATAATAAATGCGTATTCCTTTTTCAAAAAGATGTATAATGCTTTATATACAAACTCAATGGTGTAAACACAGATGTAGTTCAATATAAATTTCGGTAAGTATTCCAAATTTAAATCACATTCTCCCCCTAGAGGATGAATGAAATTCAGTACAATTTTCTTTCCCTGTTTTTAACAGATTAAAAATTACTATTGTTATGTTCGCTTTTTGTGGCTTAGAATGTCACTTTTTTGAGCAAGTGGTACGAAAAATAACTTTGATTTTGGAAGTCGGTGTCTTTCAATCTGTATTTTGGTTTTTTGCCACCGACTTCCAAAATTCAAGTATTTTTTTACTTTGTAGTGTGTTTTTGGAAGTCGGTTGTTTATTTTTTTGTATAAAGTTTTTTATTTTTATCTTAGTTACAGCCTAATGTCAACTGCTCATCACCTTTTACAAAATATTGCTTTTCCCGAAGCAGTGGCGTTAATTGTAGAGGTGTTCTCCTGGTAAGAACCAGGAGAACTGGAGCTGGTGGTGACTTCACCATATGCATTGTGACGAGTATAAATTGCTTGGCAACGATAATAAAGTGCCTAATCGATTCAAAACCGTGAAATACTTATTATTAAGTAGTTCCGGTGGCCAACTGTGGTCTTCCTCATTAGTTCCACTTCACCAAATGGTGCTTTCTGGGTGCAACTGCACGATTTAAGGCTTCTACATACCGGCGCGACTTGTCGCGCGACGCGACATGGCACAAAGGCCCCGCGTGTCGTGGGACGAGCGGTGCCTTTGTGTCGTGTCGCGTCGCGCGACAAGTCGCCCCGGTATGTAGAAGCGTTTACTATAAAAAATACCCAAATTGCTATAGGTGTGCCTATAAAATTTGAGGATTTCCCTCGCTTTCTATGGGATTCCCTCATCAGATTCTGATTTGGTGGCAATAGGACCACCTCGGGAGCATACCATTTCAAACAAAAAAATATTTTTTAAAAGAGAACATAAAAAATACAAACATACAGCCGAACATAATATAACCTCCTCCTTTCTGAAATTCGGTCAACAAAACACGAACATATTGCTGTAAGCTATAACTAAAAAATATAAAGGTTAAAAATAAGTCTAGATGACGATATATCTAATTATATTTTCCTGTAAAGTGCTCGACGTGCTTCTAAAAAATACGAAACATTTTTCCACGCTCATTTAATGTTGGAAAATGTCGAGACACTTACCTTGCCACTTACCTGTATGTGAAGACAATAATGCAGTTTAAACGGTTTTACAAAACTCTAGGTATAAATAGTGATTATAGGATATATCTACAACATTATTTTTAGTATATGCGAAACCTGAATATTGTTTGTTCATAATAAGGAACTAAATCGATTTCAATAATTTTTACACCATGTTATATTTTGTCCCAAAAATATTTAGGTGTGATGGAAAATGTTATCACCATTTAATTACTTACAATACAATCGCCGTACGGTTAGGTACCTACTGCCAAATTATTATCAATGAGCGCAAGACGACCCTGGAAGCGCGTGGGCGCCGGCGCTGTTAGCATGTTTTTGTACGGACAACCCGGTAACATAACAACCTTATAACTTTGTGATTTTTCATGATACAGTTTTGAAATTTTGTACATAGATTCTTTACATAAAAATACTAGACACGTGTTTCGGGTTTCGCATATACTAAAACTAATATTGTTTAAGAGGCGGTCAGCGCATATGTCGCCTAAGCTTGAGTTAGGCAGTATGAAAATAATGTGGTTTGTATACTCATGAATTTTAAATTAGATTAGTTTTTTTTTTTGTGATTTTAGTTCCGGCGCATATTCTATTCGTGAAGTAGTTTATTTTGGAATATATTCACGTTTTTGGATTATTTGTGTGGCTTAGGCCACTTTTGCATTAAGAGTACTATAATATTTCCACCACCATTTCCAAGCTTAAGTGGCAGTGGGCAGGGCACATTGCTCGCAGAACTGATGGCCGATGGGGCCGAAAGGTTCTGGTGTGGCGACCGCTTACCGGAAGACGTAGCGCTGGAAGGCCTCATACAAGGTGGACCGATGACCTTGTGAAGGCTGCAGATATCCGCTGGATGCGGGAAGCACAGAACTGGTCGAAGTGGAGGTGCTTGGGGGAGGCCTATGTCCAGCCTTTCGGCTGAAATTATGATGATGATGATGAATATTTCCACTACTAATAGGCAAGGTTAGACCATTAATAGAACAAATATTTACTGAAAGTTAACTTTTTTATTTCATAAGTACAGAATATTGGAAAGTATTATTTCAACAAAGTAAATGGAACTTAACTAGTCATCAATTAGGTCATTGTTGGAAAATCATATAATTATCTGCTGCTGAAGTCATGTAAAGTGAATTGAATTAATTAATTAATTTTATCCATCACAATTTTGTACATGAACTCCTTGTAAAAATTGTGATGGTAACAGAAGTTATAAAATTTTATAACTCCAATTAATCTTTCTTTTTATTATCACTGATGACATGACCCTCAGGATATAAAATATTTAGGTTTCAATCATAACTGAATTGTGTTTCTTTACATCAACCTCTTGAAAGAGTACATAAGGTTATTGGAGTACTTGAAAAAAGAGCGTTATGACGTACGGCATTTCATACAAACTAGAAAGTTTGTATGAAATGCCGTACATCATAACGCTCTTTAGACATACAAAGGTCTAAAAAGTTAGTTAAGAACATTTTCGAAATGTCTTATTTCAAACAGATAACTGGAAATCTCTGTTTCTATGGAAAATTTAAAATCAGTCTAATTTGGCTGTAACACTATTTTTCGAAAAGGTTCTTAACTAACTTGTTAGACCTTTGTATCCTGCTTATGCGTATGAAGTTTCATTAAAATCGATTCAGTCATTTCGAAAAACAAGGGCTTGAAAATTTGTATGGAATGCCATAAGTCATAAACGCTCTTAAATGGATGTATTTCATGAAACAATAGCCATTGCACTTTTAGCCACTCCACTTTTCCCTTAACTACCTAAATTTTCCTGTTAGTCATGTTCCTTTCTAGTAACTTTCTATGGCCTAAGCGGCTTAGGCATTTTGCATTATTATCAGAGAAAAATAATAAATTGCTCTGACAGCCTCATTATATGTATATAATATACTTAGGGTGAAAATAGCGATATTTAATGTGATTAGTATGTACATATGAATATTACATAGTAGATATCCTACTAATATAATACCTATATGCTACTATAATACTTATTATAAATGTGCAGCACGCGAAAAGGGCTGAACGGATTTGGATGAAATTTGGCACACAGATAGTTTATAACTTGGATTAACACAAAGGGTACTTTTTATCCCGGTAAATGACACGCAGAAGAAGTCGTGGACAGAAGCTAGTATGTAATAAAAATAAGTCAAAATATTGTTTAACTAACTTTGTCGGTGACGGTAGCATATCTATGTTCAATGTACCTTGTACCAGCACCATAATTATTTAGTTATTCTTGTATCAACCATTTTATAAAGAACTAACTTTTGTCCACGGCTTCACCGGTACGAAGAACGGAAATTATCCAATGGGGACTACCCCGATAAAAAGTAGGCAATGGTCCGTCCAAGCGCCAAATTTCATCCAAATCCGCTTAGCCGTTTAGGCGTGATTGACTAACAGATAGACAGACAAAGTTACTTCCGCATTTATCCTAACTAATATTACAAATGCGGAAGTGAGTTTGTTCGTTTATTTGTTTGTTTATTTGTTACGCTTTCACGCTAAAACGGCTAGACGGATTTGGATGAAATTTGGCACATGGGTAGACCATGACCTGGATTAAGATATAAGATACTTTTTATCCCGATTCCTATGGGATCGAGACTTGTGCGGGTGAAACCGCAGGGCACAGCTATAATGAAGCACTTACCTATTTATAAGGGACATGTTGTATAAGTGAAATATGAACACTACACATAGGTATGTACTTAACTTACAGATAAAATAAACCAAAATTAAAACTGTTCTTTTTTCAGTTAACCTAATAAGTAGGTACCTAACCTTAAAAACTTTTAGGCCAAAGGCCAACCAACCTCAAATCTGCGTTTTGAGAGAAAAAAAACCTTCAATTTAGATCACTCTTGTGATTTTTTCCATCCAGAATGTAAAGTTTTTAAGTTGCGAGAGAGCTACGTACAAAATTGATGAGGGAACGTAACCACGCGAGCCGCGAAGCAGGCTGAGCCCGAAGGTGCTTTTAGCCCGTAATTGGTGAGCTTTTAAGACTGCCGCGCGTTCGTTTGACGTCGTCCGTGTACTGCCAACGACTAAAACGAATATGGAGCCGTTTTGCCGCGAAAAAATAACTACAAACAAAAAAAAAACTCTTGTCAGCCAGGTCGATGTTTGAGTCTGCATAAAAACTCTTTACTCAAAATTGAGGTTGTATTTTTCGAGAAGGAATTTTGTTAACTTGTTTTTAGTTGTGTTAGTTTTTTTTTAATAATTCGGTAAGATATACTGTACTTACTTCGATTTATTTTAAAATAATAAATAATATTTTTATACCTACTACATAG
Organism: Tiliacea aurago; assembly: GCA_948098905.1. Classification (NCBI taxonomy): domain Eukaryota; kingdom Metazoa; phylum Arthropoda; class Insecta; order Lepidoptera; family Noctuidae; genus Tiliacea; species Tiliacea aurago. Next base: position 17,989,588 of record OX402591.1, on the reverse strand, counting down.
GATGTGTTAGTTACTTAGGAGTTTAGGATAGGTACCTAACATGAAAAATACATGATCACCTTAGAATGTAACATTCTATGGATAAGGAGGATGTATTGGTAGGAACTTACAAATACTTTTCTACGTGATTGTACAAACCTCTACAAAAATCGAATGTCGGCGTAAACATTTCGTCGAATACGGATTAACCTGATTAGGAACGTTAGGTTCTTGTTTCACCACCAAATGTATAAAATTCTTACTACAGTAAGTTCATACAACTGTGTACGATTTGGTAGCACACGCGACTTGAAAATACATTTAAAAAATGTATCAAAACACAATAGCATCGGGCCAAGCCACGTGGCTGCAATAAAAAAGTTAAGAGTTCTAATTTCAAATTAACAGTGGGCGTAAACGAGCGCGCGCGCCAAATTAGGCGGCAATTATGACAGCGGGGGTAACTTAGAATTTTCCTGTCAAAATATTTTTGCAAACAATTGACTTGTTCGCATTCAAAAAGATTTTTAACACCCACTTTTCAAATAACAAAACCAAACCACAATTAGCATAATAGCTAGTTGTTACTTTTTATTGTTAAAACACAATACGCTACAGAGTGAGTCAACGTTCCGCCTTTTTATTTCGACGAGCACGGTGAACGTTAAAAAGAAATGCGATGGAAATAATTAATTACCCTAAGTGACCTGCCTAACAAATCTGGATCGTTAAATAAATTATTAATCAGTGAAAATGGTCCAAAAAGGATGAATTATGAAATTACCTCTCAAACGTTTCGTGGCGACCAAAAAGGGTACTTTCAAGAGCTTTACACACGATGTTTCTGTCTCTTTTTGCACTCCAGGTTGCAGAGCAGGTGAAGGCACCCCTTTCAAGGGTCGCCTACACTCACTCGTCGGTAAATTCAGTCCCTTCGTAATAAAAGGGTGCCCCATAAATGTATACTAACATTTTGTGTTGATATTTAAACATTATTTTTCCAAAACATTTTCAGTATAGCAGTGTAGGACCAGAAAAGAGTTTATGAATGAAAACTTGTTTTAATTAAAAAAAGACCTTAAATAAAAGCAATCTCCCTTACATAAAGCACGAGCATCAATAATTTGGTGAAGACAAATCGAAAAGTTAAAGGGTAAAGGGTACATTATAAAGTAAAATTGAAACGTTTCTTGAAACGACAGATAAATCGCGTGTCTACTTTAAATTAGCCTGTAGAGCTCCCCTTTCTCCCCCCGTCGTCGCCGAAAGAATGGCAAGTGGAGAGGAGGTAGGGGTGTCTAGTAAAGCTGGTCCTATAAATTGATGTATTCGGGCATGGTTAAACGGCGGGGTCCGCACCGTCACAGCCATTAAAAACTTATTAAACATCATCTCGAGCAATTACTCCTCCCTCCCAAGTTGAGTAGACCCGCAACGCAACGCCCCCACCTGTCGCCCGGCTAGTGTTAGCTCTAAGTAAAATCGAGGACGTATTTTACGCGCGTGATCTTACTGTTAAAAGAATGAGAGGAAAATTCGTACATTTCTTGTGTAGGTACGTGGTGATTGTTGCAGTCTTCAATGTATAAGATTTGCCCTCATTCATCACTACTGCCAGGCTTCTTGTGTCAGGAAACACTGATTTGCTAATCGGTAAACGTTGGTAGTCTTAATTATAATTCAGTTCTAGCAACCAGTAATCTTTTACACATGACTGTGCAACTTAAAACTCATCAACAACACAAAACAAATGCTATCGATCTATTAACCTGACGAATATTTGATTGACCAGCCTGATCCATGTGCGTGTAAACATCTATACTAAATTATAAAGAGAAAAGATTTGATTTTTTGTTTGTTTGTTTGTAATGGATACACTCAAAAACTACTTGACTGATTTAAAAAAATATTTCGTCTATAGAAAGATACATTATCAGCGAGTAACCAGGGCTGTATTTTGTTTAAAATAATAATAGACGTCCCTACGAAAATTACAATAATATAACCCATGGTATCAAAAATTTGCCTATAAGTCATTATTTGGCGTGAGCTGCAAAAGCTGCAAAAACTATTGATGATACATAAAATAATGTACTATAAGTATGTTTATAGTACCCAAAAAAAAGTCCTCGAACTATCATAGTAAAGTCACAATAACGGTTTTTGGTTCAAATTAGTCAATCAAATTCAAAACACGGGTAGAATCGAAAGATGATTACATTCGTATCATGATATTAATCCTTAACCAACTAAATAGTTTCATAATGAAGGTTGATTATGTACATGTACATTTTTCAAATCGTTTAGAAGTTACGACGCGACGACCATTGAATAATAAAGTAATAAATAATAAAGTTTGTCATAATATAATAAATAGTAATAAAGATCACAATCTTTTTCGGAAACTATCTTTTAAACAGGATGGAGAGAGTGTTGAACTTTGTAGGCGAAGATATACGAAATCCACGAGGACGAAGTCGCGGGCGAAGTGCTAGTAGTCTATAAAAAGCGGCGTAGCGTACCCAAAAGCCGATCTACCGTCGGACACGACGACGGTACGACGGCGGAAGCCGCGGCTACCTAGCCACCGGAACCAGACACGTCGCCGGCAACGAACCGGAATTGATTTCACTATATTTTCACTATTCCGATATAAAATATCGGGACCCGAAGATTATATTAGCGTTAAATTAACGGAAGAAATTGATTTTCTGATGTTGGGTTTTGTCGTCTTTAATATTTTATATATTTTTTGTCCTTTTTATCTTTAAGGAAAAATGATGGAAAACTAAATATAATAGATAGAGATTATGATGTAGAAAACTTTTAGAAAAAGATCCTTAGGCCCGGTATTTGAAAATGTATTAGATCGTTGATCAGTAATATGCTCTCTCATGGTAATAACGCTTTGAATGGTATGTATCAGGGGGCCTAAAATGGACGCTTCAAATCAAATCAATCAATCAAAAATATTTATTTGCTAGAATAATGCTTTGGCAGAATCATAATATGATCTGCGTACAATTCATACATCCCGCAATTCATCTGTTTAAGCGTCCATTTTTTACTACGCAGGTGGCTACAGGAGTTCACCCACACACAAGCGGAGAACTGGTGGACCTCGACACCGGGCTGCAGGCAATCCAGGGAAGCCATGCCATCCTTAGATAGCAGGCTAACCAGGCGTTTGCTACGCCTGGACAGGAACGGCCTGCGCCTGGTGACGGGGACCATCACGGGACACTGCTCATTAAACAAACACTTCCACACAATAGGCATAACGGACAGCCCTCTGTGTAGGGCCTGCATGGAGGCTGAAGAAACCGTTGCGCATGTGCTCTTTGACTGCACAGGCGTCACCCAGATCAGAACGGAAACCCTCGGGTCACCCAGATCCTTCACAGATGTTCTATGCAGACCGGGAGACCTAATCAGCTTCTGGAGGGAGGTGGGCTGGTTGGAATAAATAACAGGCGGCCGCCATGGCCCACGCACAATGGTCCACATGAAGGACTACGTGCGGAAACCAAACCCTATAACATAGAACATAGAAGCGTCCATTTTAGGCCCCCTTTAGGCTTCTATTAAAAAAATCTTAATAGATCATAATTATCATAGTAGATATCTTTACTTTTCTATTAAGTCTTCAAGCAACAATCAATCCTCAGAATACCTTATATCAGTTGACATGACTTGAGAGACCCTATTAAAAAATAACATTTATGTAAGTACATTGAATACCTTTTCTTCCTCTTAATCTTAATTTATATTGTGCTGACACCCATCATTTATTCACTGATAAAACAAGTAATATTTTTGCATAAAAAGCGAAGAATACACTGGCCACGTGCCACCAATAAGTGGACATGAAAGCTATGCAATTTGCCTGCACAGCCCCTTGCCTACACAATGCCGTATTTCTATTTGTAGCGTATATGACATAGTATTATCGTAAGAGCGGGGGCGGGTATGGGCGGACCCCACACATGGTCACAACAAATGTCGCACTTCGTGTTTGACTACCTTCATTTTCTTCTGTCATATATTTCTGAATGCAGGGAGGCGTTTGCCCCGCAGTGGAACAGCATAAACTACAGCAGTGATAGTCTATAGTTCGTTTTTGGGGTTCCGTAGACAACAAGGAACCCTTACCCCCTTATTACAAAACAAGGTTTATCTGCAGACCCAGGTTTAAAACATAGAGCCATTATTGAATTTCGAACTTTACTCCGACTATGGTAAAGTTCCTAAACACAAAACTGACAACTTAGTACCGAACTAAGTTTTCAGTTTTGTTTAAAGAACGGTATTTCAATCCCAGTTACGTTCTTATTACAAAAACTGGCTGCATGGTTTAATCCATGTCAAAATATAAATCTTGTTTTGTAATAAGGCAGTTTTAGTTTCGCCATGTCCGTCTGTCTGTCTGTCTGTTTGTCTGTCTGTCCGCAGCTTTGCGCAGAGACTCTTAGTACTAGAAAGCTGTAATTTGGCATGAACATACGTATTAATCACGCCATCAAAGTGGTAAAATAAAATATTTAAAAATATATTGGGGATATTTGTTTTTTCGTCTATCCCATGGTGTGGGATATCGTTGGCTAGGCCGTTCAAAAATATTGCGAGTTGAAGTATGGGGTTCGAAGGAAATACGTCAGTTCAAGACAAGCGTTTATTACCAACTACCCACATAACAATGTAGCTTACAACTAAGTACATTAATACACTTCAGAGTCTATCGAACCCATTTTTCGATTCAGGGCTCCGTTTGCGTAATAATAAGTTTTAAAGTGCAATTTTTTGTTCGAGTCAAGCGTGCCGTGGTTGTTTTTGGATATGTGAAAAAAATCATGGCAGTAGTGTATAAATAACGAAATTCAAAGGAAAACTATCACAGGTAAGTAGGCTTTACAAGTTAACGAGTAATAGTCGACCAACTTAAATTTGCAGTTGGAGTATTGACCGTGACGTACTTATATCGATGTATGGGAGAACATGTTTTTCAACTACAATGTTAAGTTTGTTTTTGGGTTAAATTCATCCCAACTACGGGCCTCTTCATTGTGCGTGGTCCGACACGCACTTGTCTTTTTTGCAATTTGCAAGTCAGTGTCAGGTTGTACCTATCTTGATCAAATTATGATTCGCGACTATAACAGATAAGTATTTACATAATTATATACAACATTAGTTTTTGTTTATACTAAATCTCTTAAGGGGTCATTGTATTCATCATTATGAACAACTTTTACTATGGGACCAAAGTTGAAATCGCGAAAAAAATATCAGCTGTTCCCTACATTTTGACGAGTTCAGCGAACTTAAATGTAGGGAACAGCTGATTTTTTTTTCGCGATTTCAAGGTTGGTCCCATAGTAAAAGTTGTTCATAATGATGAGTACAATGACCCCTTAAGAGGTTTAATATAAACAAAAACTAATGTTGTATATGTAATTTTTGACGTTTGAAAAGTGCAGATTCTCAACCTAGTTTGAATAAATGACTTTTGATTTTGATTTTATAATCATTAGAATTAACTTTTTTTGTTTTATTTTTTTTTGTTAGGATTATAATAAGGTACTGTAAATTAGGTTATATACTCAATTTTTTTTTTAATTATAAATTCGAGTTTATTAGACGTATATTAATATTAATATATTCATACGCACTTATAATCGGGTGATAACGACCTCTTACTTATTCACTCCAAAACTTCGGGATACTTTTTTATCATTTCTCATTGAAATTACTTTTAAACGTATAATAAGTACCTACATATTTTTGTAATCACCTTTTAAAACCCTTCAATTTGATACCCCACTCGATAGGCTTGAGAGATATTTTTTTTCGAAAACACACCTTTTGTCGCCAAAAATCCGCCATTTTGATTTTTAATAATTTTAATATACCATAAGACACTCGCGCAATAAAAACGAATCTAACGACATATCATTCATCAAAATCGTTTAGTAGGTATGAGGGAACATAGGGACAGACACACATACATACATACCTACATACATACACGTCAAACACATAACCTCCTTTTTTGGCTTCGCCGCAGTCGGATAAATAGTATTTTTACAGGCAATAAAAAATACTTTCAACATAACTTTCTTATCTACTCGTTACATTGGAGACGTGATTTTAAAAGAGACTAAAACAGTTTTTATTAGTCGTATAATTATACATTTCTAATGCGTGACATGAAAGAAATAAAAACAAAAATAGGTACATAAATGGTTCCGCAATTATTAAAAGACATCATTTGCACACGATAAGTAGGTATTTTGATTATGATTCCATATTACTAAACCATTATAAAGTTTTATTAAACGTTTAGCTAGATACAGTTCGATAATATTATATTAATCCCTTTTCCTTGTTCTCATAACCTACAGAGGAAGACAACTTGATTTTTAAATGAGTAAAATAAAAACCAAAATTATTACCAAACCAAGGGAACCCTAATAATAAATTACCAACTTGTGTTTTTAATGCCCAAATAAATACATTGAATTCAACATACTACACGGGTTAAAGCTACCATTGTATTTTGTGATTGAGATAGTAGAAGTACTCAACATGATTGCTCAGTTAGCATTAATCATAATTATTTTAGCAATAATTATTTATTTGCAACACATGGTCAGAATTTACTGTTATTGGAAAAAGAGAGGAGTTATTGGACCCACACCGTACCCGGTCGTGGGAAATTACAGTACGGTCATATTTGGAAAGGAATCTGAAGGAGATTTTTTGAGGAAAATATATGAACAGTACCCAAACGAAAAGTTTGTTGGATTATACAAGGGAGTTCGACCTGTCCTTGTAATCAGAGACCCGGATTTTATTAAATGTGTGTTATCCAAAGACTATGACTACTTCTCCGATAGGTGCTTGGAAAAACAAGCTCAAGTTTTTAACAAAAGTTTATTTGTCATGAGAGGAGGTCCACGCTGGCAAGCGATGAGGTTAAGTCTGTCGCCCAGCTTCACTAAATCCAAGCTTGCCAACATGATCCCATACGTACAAAAGGCTGCCGATTATTATTTACAATTCGTGGACTACTTGGTCAGCAATAAGATTGAGCACGAAATACGTGATTTAAAAACTAAATACGTAGTACAAATAATTGGAAATCTATTTTTTGGTATAAATCTCGATGCGTTCCATGACAACAATGAATTTCAGAAAGCTATTGATGTCGCGTTAGATCCACAACTACAATATTCACCTATACACGCTGTTGGATACATATGTCCTCCCATAGTGGACATGCTAATGCCTGTAATACGACGAGAATTTGATAGAAGATTTTACAGTGCGTTTCGTAATTTTTTGAAGCCGCTGATTTATAAGCCAAGAGATAACAATACTGTAAGTCCTATATTTATAGAAACTTTGATAGATTTAAAAGAAAGCTCTAAAATGAGAAATGGCCAAGTTACACCAGATATAGATGACGACGACATTCTACAGCAAATCATGACAGTAAGTTTAGCCTCTTACCAAACAATATCCACTCTGTTGGCATTCATGATCCACGAGTTAGCTCTCAATCAGGACATTCAGGAAAAATGTTGCAAAGAAGTCAGGAATGTGCTTAAAAAGTACAAGGGAGATCTCAATTCAGAAGCTTTGTTTGAAATGAAATATTTAGAAATGACAATGGAAGAAAGTCTGAGGATGCACCCTTCGTCGCACTGCGTCGATCGAAGATGTGTGTCCAAATACACATTTCCGAATACTAATGTGACGATAGACAGGAGGGCCTACGTCTTTATGCCTACTCATGGACTGAACAAGGACCCAAAGTACTTCACAAATCCTCATGTGTTTGATCCAGAACGGTTTTCCCCTGAAAACAAAGCTAAGATTCAACCACATGTTTATTTGCCATTTGGAGATGGACCAAGAAAGTGTCTAGGTTTGTACGATAATTAGTTATTAATTTAAAAAAATAATTTCATAATAGCCACTGCTAATAAAGGGCTCCAAATTAATAAACAAAAGAATTGGTGAACATGTTTTTTTAGCGTCTAGGCCGAATTGATTCCTATGGTGATATATTCATCATCTGCCAAGCTTTTTCCCAGCTATGTTTAGGTCAGCTTCCAGTCTAACCGGATGTAGCTGAATACCAGTATTTAACTTGGAGAGACTGCCTATCTGACCTCCACAACCCAGTAACTGGGTAAAACGATACGGATAGATTCTGCATACACAACATTATTTTTAGTATATGCGAAACCCGAAACACGTGTCTAGTGTTTTTATGTAAAGAATCTATGTACAAAATTTCAAAACTGTATCATGATAAATCTCAAAGTTATAAGGTTGTTATGTTACCGGGTTGTCCGTACAAAAACATGCTAACGGCACCCCCGCGCCTCCAGGGTCGCCTTGCGCTCATTGATAATCATTTTGTAGTAGTTACCTAACTGTACGGCGATTGTATTGTAAGTAATTAAATGGTGGTAACATTTTCTATAAAACATAAATATTTTTGGGACAAAATATAACATGGTGTAAAAATTATTGAAATCGATTCAGTTCCTTATTCTGAACAAACTATATTCAGGATTCGCATATACTAAAAATAATGTTGTATACGATCTCATTTGTAATTGGAAGGTTGAAAAACCAGCCCATTTTTAAAGGCTTGTGCACACTGGCGTGAATTTATAGGTGGTCCTATAATGTCGGACAAAATATAATTTGGTTTTGCCATCAGGAATTTCCTAGTAGCAGCCCAGAGTCTGGATTTGTGTCCGGTTCATGGCAGTAGGCTCATCTCCTATTACTGAAACCACAGAGCACAGAAACCGGTCTCCATGCTCTGAGGACTCAAACATATCTTGCAATATGCAGGTACTAAGGCACCGTCTCACCGCCGCGCCCGCGAATAGCAAGAAGCGGGTAGATCTAGCAACTAAAAACGTGTTGTTTGTTTGACAGAGTTCTTGTCGGTGTTGTGAACCAGTCAACGATCAACGATTAATACAAGATTTTTTTTAAGCAGTGTGCACATTTTTTTTTTTCTCGACTTGAAATCCTAATAAAATACCTAAAAACCTACAAATCGCAAATCGAGCGAGCGCACACCTGTTTAGGTACCTTCGCGCGTTCCGCTAAGCCACGCACACGCGCCGGCAAGTCACCATAAAACCAGTTTCAAAGTAAACATCTTTCGCTAACGATAACTTAATTTTTTTGTACTAAGACAACAAAATACAAAATATATGTCTCATAAAACTAGCTTAAGTTTAATTTGTCAAAACTTGCGCACTGGTTAATCTTTTTTCCTGTATACAGCGTACCGCTACAGTGGCGACATTAATTTAACACATGTATACAGTTTCGCCTTTAAGTTTAATGAAAATATTTTAATTTCACTAAGCATTATTATTTATTGATTTATTTCAATTAAATTTCTAAAATAGCATCTTGGAGCAACCTGTACTTAAAGAACTGTAAGCACAGATGTAATTAGCCGGGGTCGTGGATCATAACATCGAATCAATGAAATTAAAACAAATAACGTGCAAGGAGTAGGCGAATTAAAGGAAAGAGAGAGGTTTATTATTTAGTTTGTTCGTTTTTTTTTTATTTTTCAATTTATAATTATTTATCTTATTATAATATATTAAAAAATTACATAATATAAAAAAAAATAGGTATGATTACTGACTACTAGTCCTACCAGGTGTGTCAAATTAATGTCGCCACTGTAGCGGCATGCTGTATATGTAATATAAATGTATCTCTGTATAAAGAGTATTCTATTCTATTTTACTGACACGGGACCTATAATTGATAGCTATTCGCTTCCTCGTCAGAGGTATCTTACCTCTATCAATCATATTCAGTCCATATTCATTCAATTCAATTAATTTATTACATCAAATATGCTAGGTACATAAAGTTCTTAGATAAAATATATAATAATACACATTTGGCCAATATTTAGCATGCAATAGTACAAGTTTTTACATTCAGTTAAATATATCTGTGTAACGTATAAAATTTACAGGGACACCTATGAAAGACCTCATCTATCGAATAAAAACATTCTTGTAACAACCACTTCCGCAACGCAACACAAAACTGATTGAAGGGTAGTTGAGTAATTGACCGAGGCAAAGCATTGTAAATTAGGGGACCCATTTAAACGCAGGTCCGCCGACAACGTTCTAGCTTTGGAACATGCATTTCCAAATCTAAATGTGTAACTTTCCTTTTATTTGTGTTATCTTTTCGTACAAATAGTTCAAGATTGGACCTCACAAACTTGGCAATTTCGTAAATATAAAGGCATGGGACAGTCCATAGATTGTGCGACTTGAATATAGGCCTGCATTGAGTCAGACCACTGCATTTTGAATATTGCACGAATACACTTTTTTTGGGCGATGAAGATCTTCGCCATTTCGGAAGAGTTTCCCCACACAACTATACCGTTGCTTCATAATTATTGTTCTAAAAATTTGTCTGCACAACAACGTAAATAACGCAATGAAAGTTGTTGAATTGTCAAAATGAAATCACGACGTTCTGGCCCCATTCACGACCTCAGGCGATGCGACTCACGACACAATTTGCTTTAAGAAACACGCGGCGCGACTTCATGCCATGCTACGACCTCTCACTGGCGATGGCAACTCAGTCCACGTTCGCCGGTCGCACCCGCTCTGCAGTCGTGGCGGCTACACTGTTAGCTAGTAAGGTAGACTGGGTACGGTTGAAGCAGGGTACGGTTGCACCGGGGATTGCGGAAGTCGCATTTGATCCCATGATCTCCGGTGTAAGTGTAGGAAGGGAACACCGGGGTGGTTTTTAGTCAGTAAGAGTCTGACAGACCCCTCCGCCCGCCCCAAGGCGGAGGACATCCATGAGGATTTTCCATCCCAGGAACAAAAAAAAAAGGGTACGGTTGAAGCATAGCTCGAAAACTACAAAATAACTCGTAAACTATTAGCGGTGCTGTGAGGCATTTGATTCACTCGCGTGCCAAATCGCTCGTCACCTGTTTCCGTCGCGCGATTAAAACGCGGCAACCATCGCTCCAAAAGTCGCGTCGCAGTGACTCGTGGTGACATGCTCTAAACCCTTCATTTGTTTTCTCTACGATCGCTGTCGCAAGACGCGTGTCGCTTCAGCTCGTGACTTCGTGGCCTGTATGTCTATGTTATAAGGTTTTGTTTCCGCAGTTAGACCTCAGGCAGCCCATTGAGCGAGGGCCATCGCGGCCGTCGGTGGTTATTCCAACCAGCCCCCCTCTCTCCAAAAGTTGATCACGTCTACTTGTCTGTTTAGAACGCCTGTGAAGGATCTGGGCGCCCCGAGGGTTTCTGTTCTAATATGTATGACGCCTATGCATTCAAAGAGCACATGCGAAACGGTCTCCTCCGCCTCCATGCAAGCCCTGCACAGAGGGCTGTCCGTTATGCCTATTGTTTGGAAGTGTTTGTTTAGCGAGCAGTGAGTGTCCCCGTCACCAGGCGCGGGCCGGTCCTGTCCAGGCGTAATAAGCGCCTCGCCAAAGAGTCTTACAGAGAAAACACGCGAGCATGTTATGTAATATTACTTTCACTATTTCTGATTGCAGGTATAAGGATAGCAAAAGTGTTTGTACTGATGTGTCTCTCTTCGTTTTTACACAAATATAAAGTAACGCCTTCTGCTAAGACAAAACCAGTGAGGTACGATCCGTTGAAGTTGATTGCTGTAACTGCCTTAGGAGGTCTGTGGGTGAACATAGAACCAAGGAATTAAAATATCGTATTTTAAGATATTGTATTATGTTAAAAATTGAATGTTGTTTATTGTTACTACAGGTGATTAACAGGACCTGGTCTAGGTAAGTTACTGTTTAATGAAAACGATTTATGTTTTGAAAGAATAAATTACACTTAAATATTTATTTTATTTATTTAACTCTCAAATAAAACACATTTACAGAATCATCCAAGGCGATGTTATAAGTCACAATGTCTACTTACACAATCAGTCAGTGTCTTTTGTTCTTAAAAATCAGTTCTTAAATTTACCTATGTTATTTTAGTTCTTAGTTTTATTTATAAAGAGTTAATATTGTTAAGTATAAAAGGGAAGGAGCGATACAACCCCAACACAAGTATTATTAATTACTTACTAGGGCTGTTTCATTCACATTTGTAAATGTAACCGTGTGAGACATAAAATACATTTTTTTTTTTACACAGATTTATCCAAAATAAATGACCAGTAAGGAAAATTACACACAATTAAATTACATTTAATTAAAAACATACGTTACACAGACGTTTATACTTCCAATCATTATTTGTGCCATTTCAATGAATCTCGGCAGGTTTTGCCCACCTAGTAGTACCTCATCATCATCTGCCTGCCTTTCCCAACTATGTTAGGGTCGCCTTCCAGTCTAACCGGATCCAGCTGAATACCAGTATTTTAAATGGAGAGACTACCTATCTGATCTCCACATCCCAGTCACTGGGTAACACGATAGCCCTTGGTTAGACATGGTTCTCAGACTACTGACGACCTGTAACGACTGTCAAAGATCCACGAATGACAGCAGGGACCAATGGCTAAACGTGCTTCCGAAGCATGGAGGGGTCTTAGAAGATGGTCACCCATCCACGGACCAACCGCGGCAAGCGTAGATTAACCTAGTCGATGGGCCCGGTTCGGCTGTTATTACTTATACTCGTATACTACTAGCTGACCCGGCGAACTTCAGCTTTTATACCAACAGCAGCGCCACCTACCGGTCCAATTGAGTTTTCAAACCATTCAGGAACCCGTTGAAATATCAATACAAAATTTCAACCAAACCGGTCCAGTCGTTTAGGAGGAATTCGGTGACAAACACACGTACATAAGAATTATATATAATAAGATTATAGCAATGATGTATTACCTTTAGATGCGTTACCTGTGCTCAAGTAAATGCCAGGCAATTGCCTGATATTTACAATAATAATTATTATTATTACGTACGCGCCAATGAACATGCAGCAGCTAGCGACGTAACTAAATATGTATGTTCATCTCTTTCTAACAACAGATATCGGTATAGGTCTTTCCTTTTCTTCACGCGCTGTATGATTGTATGCAAGTATGTAGGTACAATCATGGCTTACGCTGTTTTTGAGTGCACTAATGTTCGTGTATGACGCGTCTATTTATATTACGTCATTGGATTATAGTACCTATAACAACTAATTAATTAAAGCCCTCTTCCTTTCTCCTAATTTGCTGTGCCCGACAGGGTCCACAATGACCATGTCTTTGTAAAACCTACAAACTAAATTCATATTGTGGAATGCAATAAATTTAACGGCGCAGAATTTGTCATAGTATTAGTGGTTCAGCAGCTTCAATATCATCAGGATTGTGCCGGAATATAGCAGTTTGTCGTGGACGTGGTACGACAGCGGCTCCCCTGACATTTCTGTCATCAGAAGACAGCCGCCACGTAACCATCGATGCGACGCTCTGCTAGAGTCACTGTCACCAGCCAGTGTCACTCTTATCCGACCTTTTCGGTGATTCCAGTAACTTCGTCACTAAAAATAGAAGGCACCTCTTGCTGCGCCGTCAAATATTTTAACCATTGAGTAGCTCCTTAAGACGCAGATAGATGCCAGTGACCTTGAGTGGTTAGCTTGCGTGTTCTGTACTGACTCACGCAACGCATCGTACGTTCAGCCAGTAATAGGACTCGCCCATCAAGGAACGCTGTCCCCGATTTGACGCATTATTAATTTATTATACACAAAACAAAAGGTATTTTAATAAAACGCGTATACTAAACGATCAATAATTAAATTATCTTTAAATTGGTGAAGGTTTCTGAAAAATACGCTTGGTAGATTTTGCGCCATTCTCAGTTTTTTATCCGCGTTAGACATAACTTTATTAATTATTTCACTTTGTAATATATAAATAATGTAAAATATTCACATTTTAAGTTATTGAGAAAATGCTCTAATTTATCTTATTTTCTTTTCAAATCATTAACAGTACTCGTTTAGACGTGATCTTCACTATAAACTCATTAAAAGTCGGTTATCGTCCCCTTAAGTAAAAAAAGTTTATATTTTTTTAGGTACTTTAAGTATAGCAGACCATCATCAATCTCCTCAGTTAATTTAAATCATACAAGAAATTGGTCTCCCGCGACAGTAAACTAACATAACATCACGCCTCTAATCCCCGAAGGGTTAGGCAGAGGTGTACCTATAGTACACCCATATTTCGCCAGTTATGTTTAAGTCCCATGTAATAGGGGGCGAGCCTATTGCCATCAAGCGGGCTAAAATCCACTGCTACTGCGAAATTCCTAATGGAAAATCCCAATAACACTTTGCCCGACTTGGGAATCAAACCCAGGAGGCTCAGCAGTAGCGCTTGCAACCACTAAGCCAATGAGGCAATAAACAGACGACAGTAAACTTTTGCTAAAACCCTGCTTGTTCCAAGTTTGTTCTATTATGAGTATTCAAATTACATTGGGTATTAATTGTTTATCATCTGAAGGTGCGCAAAAACTTACAAAATCCTGTTGTAGCGGCATCAACATCACCATATGCGAACTACGCGTTACGCAAAATCCTGCATCGCGCAAGCAGAGTTTACCGCACAACTAGCATACTCGTATATACAACATCCCGAATTCAACCGTGGGGCAGTTACCCAGACACAACACCCGTCTGGTCGGAGGATCCTCCCTTTTCTATGGCGGATGAGTGAACTTTGTACTCTGTTCCTCATACCTCTATACTGGGTGGGCAACTGCCCCACAGTTGAATTCGGGATGTTGTATATATGCTAGTTGTGCGGTAAACTCTGCTTGCGCGATGCAGTATTTTGCGTGAGGTCAGTGTGACGCGTAGTTCGCATGTGGTGATGTTGATGCCGCTACACTGTAGGTAGACAATCATCAAGAGGAAAGTGCATGTTCACTTAAAAATTAATTTCTCTGAAATTAATTTAATTTTTTTTTTAATTTTCAAGCTACAACATCGTCCGTAAAATATAAAAAAATAATTACTTAATTGTTAATTTACTACCTACTGTAATGAAACGCCTTTTCAGTACGAACATTTCTGTTTTTATATTCTTGCACACATACAAACTTGGTCTATATACTCGTAGTACAATAAATATTTAACAAATTATTTAATTAGTTACTCATATAATATCAGTATAGACTTGAGACTTCTTGAAGACAACCTTTAGGTTCCGAGGCTCGAAGAGAATTAACTTAGCAAATACACGACGCCCCAAATAATTATCAGGTTTCCATTACGTTCTGCTAAAAAACCAGTACTTTTACGGTAACTGTGAAATGAGATACTTTTAAACTTCATGAGTAACCCTGATACAAATATAATTTGAAGAACATCACAAAACTTTCAATTTTATATTTAGTATTTTAAATGTTTAATCATGACACTACTAACGAAATTGTCAGTATAATAGTAATCAAATCATGTCAATTTGATCAAACTGTTTGAACCAGCCTGTTTGATCAAATGACTTGAACGTCTAAGGCGGCCATTACTGTACCTATATGTAAGCGTGTGTGGACACGATAAGCCTTGATTTTTAGGGTTCCGTACCCAAAGGGTAAAACGGAAACCCTATTACTAAGGCTCCGCTGTCTGTCTGTCTGTCCGTCCGTCACCAGCCAAAAAACATAATACAGTAAATATTTAAGGGGGCTTACATACAACAAACGTGATTTTTTGCTCGTTTTTGCTAGATATTGATAACGGCAATAGCATGAAATATTCACAGAATATTTAGTTCTATATTCACTTTAAAAATAAATAATTAAAATAAAATAAAACAAATATTTAAGATTTTCCCATTCAACAAACGTGATTTTTTGACATTTTTACGGACCCCTTCGTGCGCGAGTCTGACTCGCCCTTGGCCGGTTTTTATTTTAAATGTATTTTTACGTTACCTAAATAAAAATGAATACGTATACGTATATACGCAAGTTGATAATTAAGTTTTAATTTATATTTTTATCGTTATTGCATGGCCTGTTTGGCAATTCCGCAGCGGTTTGAAAGTGTAATATCAAATTAAGTAAATTATTTTATTGTAAACCCTTATATATTCAAAACTTACAAATCCATCACTCCCAAATAGAAAAGGAGACTGGGCAAAAATTGTCTATGAACCGATAGAAACGTAATGATCGTTTTAAATTATGATGCCATCAAAATCTGGCCCATTTACCGAAGCTTCGACTTTAACAAAAGTCCATTCTTTAAGAAACAGTTGATAAAAAATTAAAAAAAAAAAAAAAAATACCGACTTCCAAAAAGACACTGCAAAGTGAAAAATAACTTTAATTTCGGAAGTCGGCGGCAAAAAACTAAAATACAGATCCAAAGACACTGACATCCGAAGTTATTTTTCACTTTGTAGTGTTTTTCTTGAAAGTCAGTTTGTTTTATTTTTATTAATTGTGAAGAGCATAAATTGCTTAGCAATACTAGATATTAAAGTACCTACTCGAATCCCAACTATTAAGTAGTTCCAGCGATCATCTCTGGTCTTCATCATCAGTTCCACTTCACTAAATGGTACTGTCCGAGAGTGAATGCACGACATACCCGCCGAACATAATTATAACCTCCTCCTTTTTGGAAGTCGGTTAAAAATTATTGCAAACAATAAATTTGCGTCACATTAAAGAATCTGAAATAGGTTTGTTATATATACTTACCTACTTACGTAGTTTTAAGAAACAAAATAAGCTTTAGTTAAAATATAATAAAAATGTAACAAAATAATTTTAATAATGTCAATATGTTCTACATCATTTATAAGAGGAAACGCAATATCTACTGACCTACCTATTAGATAAATAAATAGATTACATTACTTATGTTTGTAACAGAACTTTTGTAGTTGTTAGCATACGGCCCTGTGGCGCAATGGATAACGCGTCTGACTACGGATCAGAAGATTCCAGGTTCGAATCCTGGCAGGGTCGCAACAATCATTTATGTTTTCCTAGTTTTTTTTATTTCTCTATACTTCCCTACTAAGCGCAAAAGCGGATCTCAAAAAAATATATAAAAATATATTTATATAAATCTTTTCAAAATATTATACCTACTTTTGACTAGATTAATTCGTATAATCCATTTTATCTTCTAATATTTTTTATGCCATTATAAATTTGAATAATAAAAGACTTTATAAATATAGTTTGATTGTTTTTTCCCTTTAATACATATTTTATTCGATAGAAAATTCATATTTTTCTGTATACATACATGTAGGAGAAGAGCTAACGAAAAAGCGGCAACTCAAATTTTAATTTTATAATTACTAAGCGGTGTAGCAGTATCTCATGAAAAAGGTATATCCACATGCATTTTTGATATTTTAACTATTGTGGTAACAAATAGATCCAATATTTATATATCAATTCTATTCAATAAGCCAAAAAAGTCAATAAGTATATAAAGTAAAAAAAAAACTATTTTTACATAAAGGCTCGTACAGACTGGTGCGATATCGCGGGCGTGACGCGACACTAGTAGCACAATTTTTTTGTCGGTGCCTGTCGCGCCCGCGATACCGCATCAGTCTGTACGAGCCTTAACTCCAATTATCTCGAAACTCGACGCTTTCAATAACATACCGCTTTTGCGCTTAGTTGGGCAGTATAGTTACTTTATTATTATTATTTATTTATTTACCGTTACCACTACTACCTACATTGACAATCTCAATGTAAAATAAGTCTATTAATGCCCCACTCCGGGGCAAAGGCTTTCGAGGATTCTCATACAAATTCTCTTTCATATATCTGGTGTTCCCTTGTTTCGCAGACAGAAATTTCATAGAATTTTGTTTCGTAGAAAATGTTTCATATAATATTTGGTCCCTGTATTTTTATTTCGAATAATATTGTTTCAACGACTATTTAGTTGAATGAAACATACTTCACAGAAACACAATTCAATGAATTTTATAGTAACATTTTTTTTTTTAATTATTAAATAGACGAATTATTTTTTAACGAATATTGTTTGTTCGGTGTATTTTTTCATGGTATTTTATTTCAACGAAAATGTAAAAATAGACATTATGCTATCCATAATTTTTTAAATAAATTTCTTTTAAATATTTAGTAAGATTAATTAATCATATAAGAAATATATAAGTAAAATAATAAAAGAATCAGTGTATTATTTAACATATCTGCGTCAGATACCATCTACTGTTATCGAATAATTTGGGTTAGGTTAGGTTAGAACAGTGACCATTAACGCGTGAAGGCGAGCGAGCGTAGTGAGCGTGCCGTGGCAGCGGCCGCCGAGCGCCAGATCCCCTCTATTGTTTAAGCGTTTGGTGAAATGAAAATATGGTAATTAAAACAGTGGTTGTTGAATGAATGTTCGGAAACATAATATTTCGAACAAATGTTATTTCGTCGAAACAGTTATACGTGCAATGAAGTCACTAAACAATATTGTTTTCCTGCAACCCGCATTGTTTTTGTGAACGCAGTGTTGTAATTTTATATGAGGGTATGCATTTTGGCAAAGATACGAACTGAAACGTTTAGAAACTGTCAGTCGATAAAATGTTTTTCTTGGTAATAAGTTTGATATTAACTAAGCAATATGAGGATAGAGAATATTTGATTTGTTATTCTATGAAATGAATAGGTATTAAAACATCAAATTTTATTTGTAACAAAAATCATTTATTTAAATTCCTCAAAGTAAGTATTCTGCGTATTAATTATTCTATGAAATGATAATATAAGAAAAAATTTATGTGAAACGAAATTCTATGGAACTATTTTCTATAAAACAACGTACAACCCATGTATCTCTATAAACCGAGTTAAATAATGTCAACATCTGCAAACTCATTTAATTAATAAAAAACGAATTAAGAAATATACATGATTAGTTTCTGCCCGTGGCTTCGCCCGCGTGAATGTCCAAACGTACAATCTTTCACATTTATAATATTACTAGTTGCGCCCCGCGGTCGATCTTGAGAGAATATCGGGATAAAAGTATCCTATGTCCTAATCAAGGTCATGATCTAACTATCTGCCGAATTTCATGCAAATCCGTTCAGCCGTTTTTGCGTGATTAAGCTACAAACATCCAAACGTACAATCTTTCACATTTATAATATTACTAGTTGCGCCCCGCGGTCGATCCTGAGAGAATATTGGAATAAAAGTATCGTATGTCCTATCGTAGGTCATGGTCTATCTATGTGCATCCAAATCCGTCCAGCCGTTTTAGCTTGAAACAAATAAACAAACAAACCCACTTTCGCATTTATAATAATAGTTAGGGTATTAAGTAGTTCTTAAAAAAAAACTATAATATTATTAGGCATACATTTAAAAG
The DNA here is from genome assembly GCA_948098905.1 of Tiliacea aurago. NCBI lineage: Eukaryota > Metazoa > Arthropoda > Insecta > Lepidoptera > Noctuidae > Tiliacea > Tiliacea aurago. The sequence continues at coordinate 17,970,185 of OX402591.1, read as the reverse complement.
AGCACACCGCCAAATTAAATCAAAGATTACCAACTTAGGTACATTACGTAGACACACAAAAACCTAATTATAATTACCTGCTGACACGACCCTACTTTTCCTCGAAATACATACGCCAACGTTACCCGACATACACCAAAGTTTAGCCAAAGCGCCAAGTCTTACTTCAAGGAGCGTGGAATCAATTAAAACTACTAATAAACTTCTAAGACGTTCCACTTCTCCCCCTACTTACTCCCCAAAAAGTTATCTTTAGTGTAAGATGAATTCTATTTCGCTTTGCCTTCCGTCAGTCCTTAATTAGGGGCACGAAGTGTTTTAGATGCGAACAAATACCTTTAGTTCGGAAACATGGATTGTACAACAAAATTTGGTCATAACAAAAGTCAAAAAAGTCAAATTATTTATTTATTGACATAATAATACGAGGCACTACTGGACATCAAAATCTACAAAAGCATTGAATTGATTCTAGTTGCCCCTTCCAAAAGGTAAGAAAGAAATCTGCAAGAAACTCCACAGTTACTCTTTTTTTAAATGTTTTATAATATTTTGTTTAAGTTTATTAATCATATGTGAAGACCATGCACCTAGAATAAAATCACTATACCACCATAGGTAAATGTAATTAAAACTGAAAGCAATGTCAGATAATTTAATTATCAGATAGATACATGGTACTCGCATATTTACAAACATCGTAAAAGTATATATTTTCCTAAAAAAATTAAAATAATAGGTCAGAGTGTGAGTTAGGTAATCACAGAACGTAAAATCAATGTCATACAAATAATCACTATCATTACATAGTAAGTATAAAACAAAGTCGCTTCCCGCTTCCTGTCTGTCCCTATGTATGCTTAGATCTTTAAAACTACGCAACGGATTTTGATGCGAATTTTTTAATAGATAGAGTGATTCAAGAGGAAGGTTTTTATGTTTAGAAAATGCCACGCGGGCGAAGCCGCGGACAGCAGCTAGTAAATAATAAAATTAAAATAGCAACCAGTTTGATTTTTTATAATAGGTACCTATAAAGGTAGGATTAATGGAAATGAGAATTGGAAATTTTCAATCTAAATGTTTTTGTCAGTAGAACAAAGAGTATAACAGTAGTTTCAGATACAGGTCTATTCTGTTTGACCCGCGCTTCGTGGTGGAGGTGTACTACCGGCGTTATAGTTTCCCCATGTCCGTATGTATGTGTGTCTGTCTGTCTGCGGCTTAGCTGAGACTCTTAGGACTAGAAGCTCTAATATGGCATGGGTATACATATTTATCACGCCGACAAACTGGTTTTTTTTTTTCGAAAAATTTGTTTTTTGCGGTACGGCTGCCATACAAAAAAAATTTCAAGATTTTTTTTGCTTCTTGCACGTAAAGTGAAAATGTTTTATTTTTTCTTGTTTGTCCAATAGTACGACGTTGGATACGTCGTTCAAGAATATTGCTGGACTGTCAAAACCATTTTTCCATTCAGGGATCTGTTACGCAAACGGATCCCTGAATCGAAAAATGGTTTCATAAGCTTTAAAGTGCAAGATTCAAGCCCGCCAGCTAAATGGTGGTTTTTGGATATGTGAATCACGGCAAAATCATATAATATAACGAAATTAAAAGAAAAAGTATCACAGCTAAGTAGGTACAAGTTAGTAGTACAAGTTAACGAGTAATAGTCGGTCAACTTACATTTGCAGTTGGAATGTATGGGAAAACATGTTTATCAACTACAATGTTAAGTTTATTCTTGGGATAAATTCATCCCAACTACGGAACCCTTCATTGTGCGTAATCCGACACGCACTTAGTCCGTTTTATTTTTAACATCTCTGGCATGCTGACAATTTGTGTTGTATGTATTGGACTCATTTTTAAACAAATAATTAAATGATTATCTTATGTCTTATCTTCTGTCGATAATGCAGTGTGCATAAAATGAGGTTACAGGTTATCATGCACACTTATCACTCCCAGATACAGTCAGAAAGTACGCAACCCGTTAAATACTTATTATTATATTGTTCCGGTGGCCATCTGTAGTCTCCATTATCAGTTCCACTTCACCAAATGGTGTTTTCCGAGAGCAAATGCACGAGTTACTATCAAAAATACCCAAATCGCTATAGGTTTGCCTATAAAATTTGAGGGTTTCCCTTCGATTTCCTTGGGATCTCCTCATCAGATTCTGATGTGGTGGCAATGGGACCACCTTGGAAGTTATACCCTTTAAAAAAAAAAAAAATTTTCAAAATCGGTCCATAATTGACGGAGAAATCGGTGAACAAACATACAGCCGAACATAAATAACCTCCTTTTTGGAAGTCGGTTAAACAATTGCATTTTGTGATTTTAATTGTTTATTATATAATGCTCAATTGACTACAAGTTCATACCGCCTTATTACAAAACATGATTTATATTTTGACATGGCTAAAACCATGGAGCCAGTTTTTGTAATAGGAACGTAACTGTGATTGAAATACCGTTCTATAAACAAAACTGAAAACTTAGTTCGGTACTAAGTTGTCAGTTATGTATTAGGAACTTTAACTTAGACGCAATAAAGTTCGAAATTCAATAATGGCTCCATGGTTTAAACCTGGGTCTAAAGATAAAACTTGTTTTGTAATAAGGCCGATATATTTTTTCTCAAATCAACCTTTTTTAGAGTTTCAACTTCAGATGTCATGAAAAAAAATTGTGCCAGTGTTTGAATATCGTTTAAATCCTTATTATCAATTGTCTATTCTAGATACCGAATCTAGTCTTAAGTCAATACCCCACTACTGGACCCTTTTAGCTTGGACCCCCACAAATAAGTAAGTTACGTAGTATCGATAAACTGCATTCCTAATCAATATCTATTGCTATGTATCAACCCTCCACTACTCTACCACTACTATAACGTGCTAAGTTCTACTACGGAGTATTAACACCACGGCAGTACAGGGTTAACATTTCAGGAGCTGTTGGACTAATTCTTGGAGACACGGAATTGCTGGAAAAACTTTATTTATAACCCGCCACACCTTTAGTGCGGGTTTTGACTTAGAACGGTTAACTTGACTGCGATTACTTATAGACTAACGGTGAGTTGAAATTGATGCTGTCAGTTTCTTTTTGATACAAAATGTAAGGGATGGCATGAATTTAAAGTCTCCGTTAAACTAATGTTAGTTTCGTGCAACTCAACGTACTTGTAAGTCCCATAATTATTACAGAACGTCACTCAATACTCAAGCATTATAACTAGTTTCAACCAATCAAATGGCTTGAATCTAGTTTTAAGTAATGCTTGAGTATTGAGTGACGTTCTGTAATAAGGCCCTAAATATTTCAACATTCATTCATATTTTCATTTAGGCCCATATGGCCTAAATAATCTATAAAATTGTTAGAATATTAATAGAATGGAATACTCTTTATGTACACCATAAAAATTAGAGATACAAATGTTGAAATTTATTTCAATATTCATTCATATTTTAATTTTTTTCAATTTTTGTTATTAATTTAAGAACTTAGTTTAATTTCGTTTATTTTATTTCATGACCTTTTCGCTACTAAGCCAGTATTATCTTCTATTCGAATTACAACTACAAACATAAATTCTGCTCAAAACTAGAAAATTCTAACTAAGAGTGTGTGTTATACACATAACATCAAATGACACATAACATCACGCCTTGTTTCCTCGAAGGGTTGGGCAAAAGTGTACATATAAACAAAAAAAACGGTCAAGAGCGAGTCGGACTCGCGCACCGAGGGTTCCATACGAATATATCATGTTGATGATTTCTGAAAAACTGTGCTATTTAGAGACATCGTTTTATTTTTCCTGTAATCTTTACATAAGCTTCTATCATATAGAATAATTTTTGATTTGTATCTCTGCAAACTTCGGAGATAAGGGGGGGGAACGGTATTTTTTTTACATTTTTCATCAAAAGTGGAAAACTATGCTGCCTAAAAAATAAAAAAATAAATTTTTGAGAATGTGCAAACAGCGCTCTTTCATATGATATCCCACATGCCTTAGTAGCCTTACTTCAAATTTTTAAGACCCTGTTTCAGTCCTTTTTGCAAAAAATATATTTTTTTTTATTTCTTTTTTGCTTGCAAAATAGTTGGGCAAACGTCATCTTAAACTAATCTAAATTTCAAGTTGATAGCATTAGTAGTTCTTGAGATATCCAGGTGTGACAGACAGACAGACTTAGTCTCACCATAAGGGTTCCTTTTTCCATTTTGGTACGGAACCCTAAAAACCGGCCAAGTGCGTGTCGGACCACGCACAATGAAGGGTTCCGTAGTTGGGATGAAATTATCCCAAGAACAAATTTAACATTGTGGTTGAAAAACATGATCCCCATACATTCCAACTGCAAATGTAAGTTTGTACGCACAATATTGAGTGATTAACCATGTTATTTTAAGTCCACAGACTTCTTATAGGTTTTCCTGTAATCTATGAGTAAAGAACTACTTTCTGTATTTTTATCAAAATTTTAGGCTCAGTAGTTTCGGAGATAAGAGGGGGGGAATGGTCATTTTCTTAAATAATTACAAAAGTATGTATTTTAACATTATTAAATAAATATTTTTTTAAATCCTTAAAACAAGCCCTTTCATTTGATATGTCACACGGTACAGTCAGCAAAACTTTTTTTTTAGATTTTCTAATTTTGCCCTCAAAAGTGACCTCCGTATTCAAAATTAATTTATTTACGTAACACATCCGTGTTTGGGTCCCAAAAGTTCGTATGTCTACCAAATTTCAACTTCATCGGTCCAGTAGATTCGGAGCAAATCAGCTGTGACAGACGGACAGACAGACAGACACACGAGTGATCCTATATGGGTTCCTTTTTTCTTTTGAGGTACGGAACCCTAAAAATTATCTAGGTATACTACTCCGGACCCGGCACAGCTATCCAGCTATAGGCCAAACGATGTTTTTTTTTTTGAAGTAAAATCTTCTTTAGGCGGTTTGAGCACTTTTTGGGTGAACAAAAATCATGGAACTCGCGTCATCGTCACCGAACGCTTTCCATGAGCTATATGGGTTACTGGTAATTCGACGTATATCCGGCAGGGGCTGATAAGGGGGCCAAAATGCAACAAATTGAACCCCCCATATGTATGGCCGAAATTCAATAGTTTTCGAGATATTAGAATTTTAAGGGTTTTTCGATATTTACCCAAAATTTGACATTTCATTCCAAATTAAAAAAAAACTACATATTTGAATGGGTACCATTAAAAATGATGTTGTAGCTGGCACTTCAATTAAGCTATGGACATAATTAAAACTACTTAATTTAACAAAATAATGAAAATAATGAGCGATATAAGAATAATATCTTACCAATATTTTCATTTTACGCTTCAAAAATGTTGTCTCGTCACAAAAATTTATATGACATTAATCGTACAAATAACTAAAACAACTTGCTTATCCTGTAAGCTTTCCAGAAAGGTATAAAAGTCAATTTTAAAATACATAATTCGTGGCATGGCATGTGTTTGAACCGGCACGGCGGCGCGGGGAGAGAAATTATCTGTGTTTTTAGTTTATGATCCTCGCTAAAACAACCGATTTTCCTGGCGAAATTCTTCGCGATGGGGCGGGGTGTGAGGGTGGGGTGTGCGGGCGGGGGAGTACACGGCGTCTGCTGCGCTCGCGTCGCCTTCCTTAGTAAGTTTTGACTCTCCGCCGCGCAAGCACGTGTGTTGTTATCTTGCTACCAATCTCTCATCCCGTTAATTTGTTATCGATCATTATTGTTAATTCTTGTTTCTCTTGTTATTCTTTTTGTTATCATTGTTATTTCGGATAACATGGCTTCGTATCCTAATAACGAATACGCAGACATAATGTTTTGTTATGGTTTTGCCGATGGAAACGCGGCTGCGGCTCGGCGAGAATACCAACGCCGCTTTCCCGATCGTCGACTTCCCCACGTTACTGTTTTCGGGAGCACCTATCGACGATTGTCTGAAACTGGCAGTGTTCAAAGAGCACAATTCAACGCTGGCAGACCTCGACGGTACACGGCTGACGAAGAGGACACCATTCTTCAGTGTTTTATTGATGACCCAAACATCTCAACGAACATTGTTGCAAGACAGCTCGGTATGTCCCAGTGGAAAGTGTGGTCGGTAGTACATCTATCAGGTAGACACCCGTACCATTATCAACCTGTTCAAACATTGCACGAGGGAGATCCTGCCAGGAGACTCGAATTTTCTCGTTTTATGTTAAACGCTGACGCTGACCAGGAACATTTCCTAAGAAATATTTTGTGGACTGACGAGTCAAAGTTTGACCGGGATGGAATAACGAATTACCATAACTTACATTTTTGGGCACCTAAAGCAGGCAGGAATCCAAAAAAACTAAAAGAAACTGCGTCGCAAATGAGATTTTCCCTGAACGTATGGATGGGTGTCGTTGATAATTATTTGGTGGGCCCTCATTTCTTGCCCCAAAATTTAACAACCTAGACGATTTGTTGGCGGATGTTCCCGAAGAAATAAAAAACAACCTCATGTTTCAACATGATGGTTGCCCAGCACATTACCGGATTACTGTCCGACAGTGGCTAGACGAGAGATATCCAAACCGATGGATTGGGAGGGGAGGGCCAATTCCGTGGCCAGCACGAAGCCCTGATATCACACCACTTGATTTTTACGTTTGGGGTCATATGAAGGCATTAGTTTATGTGACCCCAATAAATTCAGTCGAAGAACTTCGACAGCGAATAATAAACGCGGCGCCACAGATGAGAACAACGTTCACATCAAGAGTGACGAAAACCGAAGTTAGGAAGAGAATTCGAACCTGCATTCGTAATCGAGGGGCTCATTTTGAACAAGATGTGTAAAATTTGTAATAAAATTTTATGTACATTTTTTTATGCATTTTATTTCATACAAATACAAATGACCCTTTCTCTCCCCGCGCCGATTCAAACACATGCCTTGGCACGAATTATGTATTTTAAAATTGACTTTTATAGCTTTCTGGAAAGCTTACAGAATAAGCAAGTTGTTTTAGTTATTTGTACGATTAATGTCATAGAAATTTTTGTGACGAGACAACATTTTTGTAGCGTAAAATGAAAATATTGGTAAGATATTATTCTTATATCGCTCATTATTTTCATTATTTTGTTAAATTAAGTAGTTTTAATTATGTCCATAGCTTAATTGAAGTGCCAGCTACAACATCATTTTTAATGGTACCCATTCAAATATGTAGTTTTTTTTTAATTTGCAATGAAATGTCAAATTTTGAGTAAATATCTAAAAACCATTAAAATTCTAATATCTCAAAAACTATTGAATTTCGGCCATACATATAGGGGGTTCAATTTGTTGCATTTTGGCCCCCTTATCAGCCCCTGACGGATATACGTCGAATTACCAGTAACCCTGTATGTATACTGTTTTCACTTCTATCGGCATTCCCCAAAGACTGTCCCGCATGTATTTTTTTTTTGTGGAAATTAAACCTGCGTCCCGTAGCAGACGCAGACACAGAGATCAACAGTCACTGTCATCATCATCATCATTTAAGCCCAAAGAAGCCCACTGCTGGACATAGGCCTACACCAATTAGGGGGTTCAGTCAGAGTTAGGGCCCCCTTCTCTATTAAGACGACGATAACAGACTTTTAATGATTTTATACTGAAGACCACGTCTAAACGAGTAGTGTTAATGATTAAAAAAAAAATATGTTAAATTAGAGCATTTTCTCAATAATTTAACATGTGATTATTTTAGATTATGTTTATATTACATTATGAAATTAATTAGTATAGTTATGTCTAACGCGGATAAAAAACTGAGAATGGCGCAAAATCTACCAAGCGTATTTTTCTGAAACCTTCACCATTTAAAGATAATTTAATTATTGATCTTTTAATATACGCGTTTTATTAAAATACCTTTCATTTTGTGTATAATAAATTAATAATGCGTCAAATTGGGGACAGCGCTCCTTGATGGGCGAGTTCTATTACTAGCTGAACGTACGTGAGCTCAGTAGAGAACACGCAAGCTAACTACTCAAGGTCACTGGCATATATCTCCGTCTTAAGTCCCTTAGTTGCCTTTTACGACACCCATGGGAAGAAATAGGATGTTGCTATTCTTTACCACACGGAACCACGGAACAGTGACTGTGCCAACTTATATAATCCAGTTTGTCAAAAATTAATCTGACAAAATATTAAATAACTCTCAACGCGGAGGTCAACATCATCTGGCTAGCCTTTTCCAAACTATATTGGGGTTGGCTGCCAGTCTAACTGGATACAGTCGGATACCAGTATTATACATGGAGCGATTGCTTATCTAACCTCAACAACCTAGTTACAGGGTAACACGATACCCCTTGGCAAGACTGGCGGGGCGAGCACGGCCTACTGTGACATGACTTGAGTCACACATTTTATCACAGTTTGAGCGATAAAACTGTTTTGTCATAAAATGCTAGTACAGACATGACATAATTTATCATGTCCTGTCACAAACGTCTTGACACGCCCGTGCTCGGCCCGCTGGTCGTCAGACTTTGGAGCTTCTGACTACCCGTAAAGACTGTCACAGTTAAAGATCTACGAATGACAGCCGAGACGATAGAAATCATTCGTGTATTCACGTTGTCCCCGTTCGCCGTGTCCCCGTTCTGCGGGGACAGTGGACAGTGGTACTTCAATTAAATATTTAAAAATACTTCCCGTTGTCCCCGTGGTTTGGTTTTACATTCAAAAATATGTTTCTGGCACTCGCCGGCCGCTACCGCGGCACCGCTCGTTTCGCTCGCTCGGCTCGTGCGTTGTGTGGTCACAATTCTAACCTAACCTAACCTAGCTGTTTCGATTTAAAAAAGGTTTACTTCGTACGATAAGGGGACAAGGGGAATACACTAAATCATTGACCTATAAACCTATGGACTTGCCATACTTACAAAATTAGCGTGACTACCTACAAAAATCGAGTACTTAAAATGGCTGCCTTTTATAGCGATATTACTGCGAGTGCGAGAGAGAACGCAAGCAACCGTTTGACAGCACATTGCCGAGTTTTGTACCACAAAACTTGGAATTAAACATGGCGACCGGTCACGCATAGACAGATTTTGACGTCACAAGAAAGTCTTGCCAAATTGAATCCTTGACAAACATTTAGTTATCTCTTTTTCTTAAGTAGCTCTTTATGAGTTAGAAAGAAACAAAACGCTTTTTGACATGCATGTGTCGATATGTTAGATATTTGTATAACTATTCTTCATATACTTAGTAGAATATGCCCTCTCCATAGTATTCCTACCTCAATGATAGAAATAGAACAGCCCGGCCGGGACCAATGGTTTAACCTTCTTGGGATTAACGTGCTTTCCTTGATTTGCAATGCTTTTGAAGCATTGCAAAGATGCGTTTACACCAACCACTGAAAAATCCCTTTTCATTCGAAGCCAATGATAGCTTTATATTAGAATCCGCAGAATAATTAATGGCTTATCATCAATCATTTAGCGGTAAGGCCCTCAAAGTGATTTGAACTGAAATTGAATATCAATTAGATATCTTTCATCTGGTAATGAATCTCTCAAACTTGATACTGGTAATGATATTCATAACCAGTGTAGGGTCGTATGCAAAAGGGTTGTTTTTTGAACACTTGTTCAAAGAAAGATTTTGGCGGTGATAAATGTGATAATATTACAGTTTGATTGTAACCCTTATGTTTGATGAAGTGGATTGCGGTATTTTCTTCAGAAAAATTACCTACTTCATTAATTTGAAGTTTTCGGTTACGGAATTGCCTCTATAGTTAAAAACCTACCCTCACTTTAATATTTTGAAAGGGATGAGGTTGATTAAAAAAATAATGTAGCACCAATAAAACACATAAAATAGTTTCTTTATTACATCAGATAACCAGACGGTGTGCCTCTGTCCCTACGGTCCCTACCTATATTATTTAAATAGAATAGTAAATCATTAAGTAGGTAACTTATTTCTTGATATTTTCTGAAAGTTATGTTCAAGATACTTCTTGTGCAAAGTATACAACTGCATTGCAATTGCTTTTCATCCTTGAAAGTCAAAATATGCTGTAACAGAGCAAAGAGACCATAAGTTCTCCAGTTATAAGCTCGCAGCTAATATATGATACAGGCGTACCTAGGTACATAATTGCGTTCAACATTTAACAAAGATTTGTCATCGCATACTACAGCCGGGACACCCGGCACACCCCGTACAGTACAGACAGACATACAGACACAATCACCGACACAAAGCACTCGCTACATTAAAAGCATCCACCCTTCTCTGTTTCACGTTTTACCTCAAGAACTTCCATACATGATTTTGCGTTTTGTGAAACAAAACATAGTGCAATGCATAAACTTTAAACGCAAGATCGACGAGGAGCCGTGGGGACAATAAAACAAAGAAAACCGTATCTGGCCCGGAGCGGTGCGGGGCGAGGGGCGGGAGCAGCACACGGCGACCAATCAGCGCGCGAGCTCAGCCGCCCCTTCGGCCCGCCCCGGCCGACACGCGCTTTCTGCCGCGGATGAATGAGACGCAGCATCCCTATAAAGATTTTACATCGATTATGGGGGTATGGGAGCAGGCCGTTTCTGTCTCGCCCGTGGGCGGCGACGTGAGTTCCTCTCGCGCAGTCGCGAACAATTAACGCGCGGGGCGGCATGGTCGGTGTGGCGCGACGTGCGACGTCACTATAATGTGGTTAGTCAGTGAGCGTCGGGGCCGAGCCGACGGCGACGGCGACGGCACGGAGCACGAGCACCGCAGCGCGGGAGAGCCGCGCTGGTCGCTCAGCCAGCGCGCCGGCCACAGCACGGTGGAGTTCAAGAGCGCGGCGTGCGCGGGCGCCGGCGAGCCCGCGCCGCTCGCCGCGCTGCCGGACCCGCAGCAGTTCAACATCTTCCCGGCGTTCTTCAGCCGCCAGCTCAACTTCAGCGGCGGCGGTGGATGCGGCCAAGGTTCGAAGATAATGGAGGAGTTGCGACCGAACCTGGTCGGAGGGCTTCTGGGAGTGCCAGGGCTTCTAGACGAACATCAACAGGATGCGAAGTTCCATCCAGCAGGCGGTGAGAGCAAGTACACGCCGGACAAGGGCCGCAAATGCAGCAACGCGTCGTCATCGTCTGCGGAGGAGTTTGGCGGGCTGTATGGCGGCGAGCACGCTGCCACACCGCCTGCGCCGCCACTCAGCCGCTCCTTACAAGACAACACAGGTATGTACTACCCTCAAAATCAAAATATTTTGTTGTACATAAACCTATATGGTCATTTATGAAACGTAAGAAGCTAGGTGCATGATTCCAATTGGTCGTTCTATATGAGACAAGAAACTCCACGGTTACATGTTTAAAATTAATTGGCTTATAAAATACCTCCAAATTACAGTGATAATAGGTAGGTATGGGAGATGGGAGTAGTGTATGCCTGTCAAAAAGTTATTCTCTTACTAAACACGAATATTTCGTAGAAAAGTCAAATCATTTTCATTGTAAGGACAAAAGAATTAAAGAAGAACTAATGCAAGATGTGCCGCTAAGTTATCATTAACATTAAAGTGCTTATATAAAATTATTGCACAACTAACCTAGTGTAAAAAACTCTAGGTACTAAACTAAATAACTAACTAACCATACAAGACTATATGTTCACTTTCCCTGCTGGCCTACTTATCCCTGAGACCTATCTTATGCTCATAGAAGGTAACCTGTTAATCGCCTAAAAGCCTATTAGCTTATTTACCTACCAATTTATATTTAGGTTGACCTACGTGATGAAGTTTTATTACTCGCAGACTCGCAGGCTTTTCTATGAAACAACTGGTTGGACTTTTGTTTTTTTTTTTTGGTTTATTTTATACAATTCACGGGAATTATATTATATTATTTTCATCTATAGAGGTAGATATCTATTACTTTTGAGCAAGGACAGGGCTGCACAGGCATCTTGATCAACACATTTATTCATTGTTGCTTTTCTTGTTTGTTTACAAAAGTGAATTAGATCAACAAGTTTTGTGTTCTGGTTATTTTCTCGTTTGCCTGCTCTATATTGTCTTTTGTCAAACATGCTTGGAAGTTTGAGCATTATTATGTTAACCTTCTTGGAGATAAATCGAAATTGCTGTACTGGCCAAATACTTGCGAGCAGCGGCCACCAAAAGTTGTATGAAAATTCATATTTGTCGTGGTTTAGCGGCCAAATAAATTAAATAGTAAACTCACTATCGTATAATTAAAAAATGGAACGATCTTTTACTCCAAAAAATGGCAACCAAGGAGGTAACTTTCCAAAGGTTTTATTTAAATTTCGAACTGGCTTGCAAATAGAAAGCTGTTTATTGGAAAAAAAAACAAATGAATACATTGGCGCGTGAAAAATTATCGTTGTTCGTCATTGAATCTGGAATTTATAAATAATTTACTTTGTTTGAATTTCCGCGCATTATTTGAGAAAAACACTATACAAGCCTTGGCCGCAACTAGGCATCGATGGACTCACGTATGAGTGCCCCAGCTTCGCCTCGGCCCACATTTTCACGTTCGTCCATCAATTCCCCTGTTGCAGGCCGCTGTAGTAATGTACTAATTCGGAAGACATTGCCTACTTATTCTCGAGATGGAACATATTTTCAGTATTCAATGTATCAAGTACTTATTCTCTCTAATAAAACTATCACCAGCGGGGTAATTTCATAACACACTAACAGTCGCAATGGCTGTAATTTTGACAGTTCAACAGCATTCATTGCGTTATACACGTTGTTGAGCAGACAATTTTTTCGGCCATATGAAGCAATGGATTAGCAATATCCTTCAAACTCATTCAGATTGTGATTGAAAGTGTGTACGCAATTAGGATGCTGGTTTCTGAATTTTGATGTTTTGGAATTGGAATCACCTTCAGTAAAGCTAAAGTACACACAAGTTCTCAACTTCAAACTCTCAATTCGAAAATCTGGTCTTACTCGAATAAATAGCTCCATTGCTATTAAATTAAAATACGAGCAGAATAAAGAAACGATGGAAGGATGTAACGAGGAACGTGTGAAAGATGATATGGATAGAATGGAGGTAAAGATGATTGCTAATGCTGAGATATGTCCATTTTTAAAATTCTGGTGAAAAAACCCTTCCTCTCTCCTTAATCATCATCATTACATAATACAGTTCCTTGCTTTTGTTTCATGTTTATTTTTGTATAGATTATATATATATTTATATAGATAAGTGTATGCTTTATGTATGTATGTATTTATTGTATATGTAAATGGTACACCACTGACTACCTGCAGTATTGTCACTCCTTCTCCCTTTAATCCATCCAAAGGTTGTCTGTAAAAAAATTTTTTAGCGATAAGACCGCCTTTTGTGTCACTCCTATGTAAAATTTCAACATTTATATCTGTTATTTTTATAGTTTACATAATAAAGAGTATTCTATTCTATTCTATATGGAAGAAGAAGACAAATATTGGCATGAGACCAGGAGGATGATGTCTAATGATGACTCGTAATTATGATCATCGCTTTCATTTTTAATTTTATACCTACATAGATTAAAACAAAGTCTCTTTTCGTGTCCTTCCGAATGTCCACTTAGTTTTTCTAAACTGCGCCATGGATTTTGATAAAGGTTTCACCATCACTTAGAGAAATTATTCCGGAAGATTTATAAGTATGTCACACTTCGTTAGTTTAAATAATCTATCGGTATTATTTCCGTTAGATTATAAACTATTTACAATTTAACGCATTATTTTTCGATAGTTTATAATCTATCCATGGGAAACCGACGTAACGTGACGTAACGCACCTTACAATTAGCGTAAGGTGCGTTACGTCGCAAGCAAGTTTGATACCAGTTTACAATTTGTCGGTACTTACTGCTAAGAAGTAGAACTCGCTGGCCGCTGTCGCGGCACCGCTCGCTTCGCTCGCTCGGCTCGCGCGTCTTTGGTGACAGTTCTAACCTAACCCATTTCACCCAGTTCACAGTTTTTCGAAAGTTTATAATCTATGGGAAATAATACCGATAGATTTTAAACCAACGATTCTCACAATCTTACGGTGACATGTACATTAAATTAATATTTATAAAATTAATATTTCTTTAGATATAGCATAAAAATCTCGATTGTTTGACGTGTATATCTACATAAGTAGATTGCACCCGTGCGAAGTGACGCCCGGCTATAAGTATAATAATATTATATAAACCTAGCTGGATCTCCTAGTTCCTAATCTTTTTACCTAGTTGTCAAGCAGACTAATTATTTAAACATATGGAATATACCACAAAATCTTTTACCTTATAATAAATAAATATGTGTTACGCATTAGGCTTTTGTGTTGTTGGCCTCCTCCTTTCTTACCCTAATTACAATATCGAAAGAAACCTAGTATAATGCAAGCGTTACCAAAACAGTTGGGGGCTCAGGGTCCTAGTATAGCAAAAAATCAAATCTAATCAAATCATAAATATCTTTATTCTGATTTTGGATTTTCTAGAACAAAATAATATTTGGTGTCGCCATAAAAATAACCTAGTAAATAATATAGTTACCGAGTGCCTCTCACCAAGGACAACTCAATCATTCTCTGCAGGAGGACCTTCACTGTTGTCGTATGAATGAATGAATACTTATTTGTTAAACACAGGTCACAGTGTACACATTTGGTGTTCAGTTCCAATTCAGTAGACTCTCTCGGCCTTATTACAAAACAAGGTTTATATTTAGAGCCAGGTTTAAGCCATCGTGTCATTTTTTAATTTCGAACCTGATTCCACCTGAGATAAAGTTCTTAGGCCGTCTATGTTTTGCCAGCGGCGTACAATTTTTTTAGTTACAGTAGGTATAATATTATTAATATTAAGTTCAGAAACATTTTGTAATTACGTATTTACAAATCCAGTAAGGTAGTTTTGAATAAATAATATTAAATTCAATACTTAACAAATTACACAATAAACAACAAAAACACACTCATTCATTCCTTAGTCAATTTATATTAATATTATTCAAAAATTCATTAAGAAATTCATCTACAGTGTAATAACATTTATGCATTAGAAAAAGTGATAATTTCTTCTTAAAGCTCATGTTCTTTAGTTGTTTCAAGGAGTCAGGTAACTTATTATATACCTATTCTGGGTGCTATTCCCAAAATGCTTTTGCACATTCGAGCTGTCTTACATTTCCTGGCACTTAAAACGTTTTTGTATTGAGCACAGATAGGACCTCTGCGTATTTGAGACAGCTTTGTAAAGAACATTGCATTGTTTTGGCAAATGCTGCAACTTCTAGAATATACAATGCTGGAACTGTTAATATTTTGAGAGATTTAAATATTGGTACACAGCTATCTCTTGTTATCCTATCTATCTATGTGTATATTGCCGTGTCGTCTCTGTAATATTAATGATTATATACCTACAACATGTCCCAGAATTAACGCACAACCTCTTAAGGGATCATTGTACTTATCTTTATCAACATCTTTTACTATGGGACCAAATCTGAAATCGCAAAAAATAATCAGTTGTTCCCTAAATTTTGACGAGTTATGAAAACATAAATGTAGGGAACAGCAGTTTTTTTTTTACTTCTTCACGCTCAAACGCCTGAACCAATTTTGATAAAATTTTGAAAGGAGGTAGGTGACACCCTGGATTAACATATACGCTATTTTTTATTTTACTTACACGGGTGAATCCGGGGGTGCAGCTAGTATTATTATAAATTAAAGTCGCCTTTCGTGTGTGTCTGTGTGATCGCGTTATAGTTCTAAACTACTTACGCAACGAATTTTGATACGGTTTTCGCTTTCATTTAGATAGATAGATAGATAAAACATTTATTCAGTGCACACAAAAGGCATAGCACAATACACAATAGCACAAAAAAATAATAGATAACAACTTAACATAATCAAAAAAAGAAAAAACAATAGGCAAAGAAAAGAAGATCATACTTAAAGAAATTGTGACACTATGACATTAATCAATACTATTAGGTGCGGTGTGCGTCTCAAGGTTACACCAAATGGGAGTCCAGCTAGCATGTGTCAGGCAGATATACCTGACGCTGATATTCTGCTGGATCCCTGATCTAGACCACTAGACCGACCAACCACCACCACCACTGATTTAGACTTTAGAGAATTAATTCCGGAAGATTTGTGTATCTCTAACCAGTGTTACCAAGGGGTATCGTTTTATTCGTGTGTACATGGGTTATGGAGGTCAGCTAGGCATTCGTCAGTCGATCAGCTAGGTATTTTGCGGCATCCGGTTAGACTGGAAACCGACCCCATCATAGTTGGGAGGAGACTAGAATGATTAGACTTATTTGATACCTTTAGCAACTTAAGCCCGCCCTAGAAGGACATATACCCCCTTATTACAAAACAAGATTTATCTACAGATCCAGGTTTACAACATGGAGGCATTATTGAATTTAGAACATTATTCCGACTATGGTAAAGTTCCTAAACACAAAACTGACAACATAGTACCGAACTAAGTTTTTAGTTTTGTATAAAGAACGGTATTTCAATCACTGTTACGTTCTTATTACAAAAACTGGCTCCATGGTTTAAGCCATGTCAAAATATAAATCTTGTTTTGTAATAAGGCGGTCTGTGACCAAATTGGTGATGTTCTTCAGAAAGGTCAGGTACGTAGTACTCGCAACCGGCGTGCGTGTATGACTAGATGTATGAACGTAGGCGAAGCAAAAGGAGTATGTAAGGAGCGTAGCAAATGGCGTTCTATAGTTTCTGCCCACCCCCATGGGAAGAAGGCGTGAGTTTGTGTATGCATGTATGTATGTTTAGCAACTTAACACTCAGGTTTTGGAAAATCAACACAAAAAGTAGCTGTCAAATTGTCAAACGCATGTCAATTGTTAGACTTAATTGACTGAATCATCAACAGCCAATCAGATCACATGACATGAGTCTTATATTATTGAAGCTAACACCAAAACTACCCAAGCAAAGTTAATAAAATTTATATGGGAGCTTCCTCTATGAAGGAATGATGAAAGAATTTTCCAAATGGTTCCACAATTCAAAAATCAAAATCAAAATATTTTATTTCACATAAACCTACATGGGCACTTATGAAACGTCAGAAGCTAGGTGCACGGTTCCAATTGGTTGTTTCCTATGGAGAAGCGTGGCGATTATGGCAACCCCCCTTTTGGGGGAGGCCTATATCCAGCAGTGGACGTCTTTCGGCTGTATTGATGATGAATGATGATGGAGAAGAGCCGGCAAGAAACTCCACGGTTACTCTTTTAAAAATAATGGGCTTTTACAATGTTTTCAAGTTACAGTGTTAATATGTATGGGAGGGCAGTGTAGGCCCGTCAACACGTACCAAGTACTTAACAAAATAGAAAATGGTTTACAAAGCTACAGTCCATTAAGCCGACAACGTTCTCACATTAACAAAACATTACAAAAAAAAAACGATATAAAATATTATTAAAATAATGAAAAAATAAAAATACTTTTGCAACTCACAATAATACAATTGATGGAGAGAAATCTGTAAACATATACTTACCTACCACTTAACATAAATCACTACATCCCTACAAGGTATTTAGGTAGACATACAATATTTGGACTCTTAGACAACCCAGTAACTGGGTTGTGGAGGTCAGATAGGCAATCGCTGTTGTTCTCTCGGTTTATTTATTTAATTAAAATGGGAGACTTACAGCTAAACAAACAGATTATGGACAGTACATTAGTCTGAGTGGTGCCGGACGTAAAGAATAGTACCACCCCATTTCTTCCCGTGGGTGTCGTAAAAAGCGACTAAGGGACTTACTAGAGAATGGGCAGCAGCGTTCTCTACGCATTTTAACACCATAGGTACTGCGATCGCCAACCCGCCTGCCAAGGTTGGCGATTATGGCAAACCCCACCTTTGGGGGATAGGCCTCCCCCAAAGATGGGGTTTCCAGCAGTGGACGTATTTCGGCTGAAATGATGATGAATGATGACATTAGTCTGAAAGCCAATTACAGGTCTTCACATATAAAAAAACAAAGAGAGAAAAAAGTAAATTCTAAGGACATTCACTACAAGTTACTATATACTACAGCATAATTAATAGGTTGCTCGCAGTGCATAACAACCATCTTGACAACATGAACTACAAGAAAAAAAGTTACGGCTTAAGCACTTCCTGGCTGACGACACACTAGTTAGGAACGGATCTATATCGTACTGTTTACAAAGCTTGGTTTAGTTCAGCTTGTTTGTAATAGTGTTAAGGCTTCTACATACTGGCGCGACACGCGACGCGACACAAAGGCACCGCTCGTCGCGCGACAAGCCTGAACCCGAACATACACATAACATCGTTAATGACTGTAACCTATTGTTATGTTTTGTTAGCGGGTTTGGTTTCCGCACTTAGTCCTTCATGTGGACTATTGTGCGTGGGCCATGGCGGCCGTCGTTGATTATTCCAACCAGCCCACCTCCCTCCAGAAGCTGATTAGGTATATTGGTCTGCTTAAGATATCTGTGAAGGATCTGGGTGACCAGGGTTTCTGTTCTGATCTGGGTGACGCCTGTGCATTCAAAGAGCACGTGCGCAAACGTGCTGTAACCTATTATGTCAGTAAGTAATAAGCAAATACCTGAAATCAATCAATTCTCGAAAATCACATTTTCCTTCATAGCAGTTTCACTTTCTTTTTTTTTTATTCTTATTTCTGGCAATTTATTAATTTTAATATCAACTTGCTATTATGTTTTCGTTATTCCTACAATATTGCACAAAGTTTGCAACATAGAATCGACCAAGGAAGTACGTTCCGCGACTAAAATCGATTACTTAACACCGTTACTTATACACATCATATATCTATTCGATACATTGTATTTCAGCATTTCATAAAGTAGCTAAGAGTTCAAATTGAATTAATTTTACGTCTGTTCTATATTAATTACATACTTATCTCAATCATACATTCTAGAGTCATATATTAGTTACAGAATGTTTAAAATATGGCAAGAGGATGCGTATTCCGAGCTAAAAGCTGAGGTACTACCAGGAAGTGTTAGGCCCAATCCTACTTGCTTTAGATACAGCGTGATATCCCAGTGCTGGAAAACCATAACATTGCAACCTTTTGTAGATTACACTGCAATTATGGCTACCGAATCTAGCCACAAAGAAGCAGTAGAATATTGGTTGGGTTTATTTATATTTGTTATTTTTGGGCTCATCATAATCGGAAATCATACAGCGCCCTTCAAGTTCAATACAATAACGCATTCAGGGTGCTGACGGGATTGCCTCGATACTGCAGCGCATCATGGATATTTGCTGAAGCTCGCATTGACTGCTTCTACACTGTGATGCGGAAGCGGTGCGCATCCCTGGTTAGTAGGGTGCGGGGCAGCATCAACAGCATCCTGTTTATGGTAGCAAGTAGGCTAGATTGTGCGTATGTAAGTCACTGCTGCAAGGTATAGGCCCCCCCAGTGTCACTGTACAACAGTGATGTCGCGAATTTTTTCTGTGTTAATGTTTTACTAACATATTTTGTAAGTATTTTGTTACTAACACTATGAGTCCTGTTACTTGAATTAAATAATAAAAATATTAATTAGCTGTAAACAAAGTTTATGACTGGATACAAAAGTGGAAGATCAAACTGAATGAGTCAAAATCAATTCATTGGTTTCACTAACAAACACTGCGATTACCACGCAATCTATATAAACAGCATGCAAGTACCATAAGCTAATACAGCCTACCTTGGATACGTTTTATAAGTATGTATTGGTTACTCGGAAGGAAGTCCTGCCTATCAATACATAATAAAATTATATTATACAAGCATATTCCAAAAATGTCAAATTTGTGGCTGTACCAAACGAAGCAACATTAAAATAATCCAAAAATTCCAACATAAAGTACTCAGAGATGCTGTAAATGCACCATGATACATTAGAAATTACGACCTCCACCGTGCCCTTAAGGTTCCCCCCCTCCCCCCCCCCCTACAGCTAAATGGTTGTGTTTCGATTTTCGATATGTGGAAAATTCATGGCAGTAGTGTATGTAACGAAGTTAAAAGAAAAACTATCACAGCTAAGTACAACTCACATTTGCAGTTGGAGAATTGAGCGTGACGCATATCGATGTATGGGAACCCTTCATTGTGCGTGTTCTGTTCTTGGAGCAATATTGCGACTTCCTATTGCATGTCAAATGAAAAAATGTCAACGCACGTCCACTCCTGAGGAAGTCTATTAGCTCACAGACGCGCTTAACGATTGAAATGATTCTGTTTACGTTGAGCACATCACTAGGCTGGGGTGACGTCATCGTAGGTATAAAAAAGATGACACGCTCGGTTTTCATACTATCTAATGAACATGCGGTATCTAGCCTACTCTAAATCTGTGGTACCTATTATACAACCTGTTTTTTTTGAGATCCCATAACCCTAGGGTTATATTCTGTAGGTATGTTGGTATCGGGGCTTCCCGGCGGCAGCTAGTGAAGGGAAAGCTACCTTGTCGACGTTGTCATATTTCACGTAAGGGTGTTTTACATTAATAATCGTGACTTTGCCGAATTATTTTGTATGAAAAATGAAAAAAAAAAATAACGAAGGATTGGAACATAACTCATATGCCAGTTGATTCTTTGATATGGCCTCAATCATACCCTAGAGTTATGGGATATCAAAAAAAACACGTTGTATAGTGCACCTGCACCCACATTTCACAAATTATGTTTGAGTCCTTAAGAGGCGAACCTATTGCCATCAACTGGGCACAAATCCAGACTCCGGGGTGCTACTAACAAATTTCTGATGAAAAAGGTCAATAACACTTTACCACTACCACGATCTACTTATATTATGTGTCTACTAAATAGTGAATGGCACTGACATATTTGTACGAACCTTTTGTTTACATTTTTTGCAATGTGCCTTTGCGCTGGTAGCACACCTCCGCCGCGAAACCATAGCAGCGAAACCGCAGTAGTTCAATTGTACTGGTTCGCGTCATGTTCCGCTACTCGAATCGGATGCTAGTGGCGGAACAAGACACGAACCAGTACAATTGAACTACTGCGGTTTCGCTGCTATGGTTTCGCGGCGGAGGTGTGCTATCAGCGTTACTGTAAATGATCCGTCGCGTGTCGATTCAGGGAACGACTCTTTCACTTCAACAACTTGGTAGGAGGGCACTAAGTTTAATTGATCAACTTTATTGTTTACATTGGATGAAATAAAAATGAAAGGCAATCGTACAAGAATTCAATTCTACAAGATTAGTATTTGCTCGCGACTTGGCCCGCATGGAGGTCGGAAGTTATCCCATGCGACCGTACTACCTGGATACAAAATTCTATGTGTTAACCTAGGTTGTAAGCTATCTGTTTACAAACGAAATTTCATTGAAACCCGTTCAGCCGTTTTGCGTCACAAAGTTACAAACAAACAAACTTTCACAGTTATATATTTTATTTAAATATAATATTACTAGCTGTTGCCCGCGCCTTCGTCTGTGATCCAGAATGAAAAGAAGCCTACCTATATAATTCTCCAGGTCCCAGGCTACCTATCTATTAAATTAATAATAACGATCCGTTCAGCCGTTTTAGCGTGCAAACGTAATACAAACAAACAAAGCCACTTTCGCATTTATAATATTACTAGCTGCGCCCCGCGGTTTCACCCGCATAAATCCAATGACGTATTATAAATAGACGCGTCGTCATACACGAACATAAGTGCACTCAAAAACAGCGTAAGCCTTGATTGTAGCTACATACTTGCATACAATCATACAGCGCGTGAAGAAAAGGAAAGACCTATACCGATATCTGTTGTTAGAAAGAGATGAACATACATATTTAGTTACGTCACTAGCTGCTACATGTTCATTGGCGCGTACGTAATAATAGTAATTATTATTGTAAATATCAGGCAATTGCCTGGCATTTACTTTGCCATTATTGAGCGCAGGTAACGCATCTAAAGGTAATATCATTGTATAAGTCTCGATCCCGTGGGCATATCGGAATAAAAATATTCTATGTCCTAACCCAGTTCATGGTCTACCTATGTGCCAAATTTCGTTCAAATCCATTCAGCCGTTTTAGCGTGAAAGCGTAACAAACAAACTCACGTTCGCATTTATAATATTAAAGTTAGGATTACTAGCTGTACCCCGCGGTTTCACCCGTATATGTCTCGATCCAGTGGGAATATCTTTATAAAAGTATTTTATGTCATGGTCTACCCATGTGCTAAATTTCATCCAAATCCGTTCATCTACTTTAACGTGAAAGCGTAACAAACACACTCACTTCGCGTTTATATTTATATACTAGCTTCTGCCCGCGACTTCGTCCTCATAAAATGTCTTAACATAAAACATAATATCTTATGACACTCGGCAATACTGTACCTTCCCATTAGTGAAAGATTTTTTCAAAATCTGTTCAGTAGATCCAGAGATTACCCCATAAAACCCAAAAAACTTTATAATATTAAATATTATTATCATTTATTTATTAAGTATAGATATATTTTTTATTTATTGTTCAAACTACAAATGAGGTCCATTGTGTTAGTAACAATCTTACTTACCCTTCACTAAAACAGACCTATTTTATAATAATTAAGATTCTACAAAATGTCCCAGAATTAACGCACGCCACCAAACACCCAAATTAGAATATTATGTTATAATCATAATATATTATACACTAATTGTTTTACTATTATGTATAAAACATTGTTTATTTATTAAATTAGTTATACTGATTGTGTGTTGACACATTACAAATCGACGCACGCACACAGTCGCACACGTATAAGCAGGACTCGGAAACCGGTTAAGTTTTCTATGTAACCTTAACCGTTAATATAAAGGTTTTCGAACATATTTAGTTTTTTTTTTTATATTTTGTTTCAAAATCAATGCTGAACTTAACGTGATGAAGCAATCTTTAAAGCTAATATCAATTGTATCAAAAATAATTTGTATCTACGGAAATAAAAATTAACCGGTTCCATTCCCTGCGTATAAAGTCTCCTACAAACTGGTGCGATATCGCGAGCGCCAAAGGCAGCGCGACCCTTGTGCACCCGCGATATCGCACCAGTCTGTCGCAGAAGCCTTAAGGATCTAGCGTAGTAGGTACTTCGTCCATTTTGATTTGTTTTGAATGTACAGTGGAAGTGTGACCTAATTACATGATTTTATTTAATTTCACCTGTCCAGTGTCTGTTTGTAATGAAATCTTGCAAGTTTAATGTGACCCACTTCCCATCAAGCCTCTAATCCCCGAAGGTTTAGGCAGAGGTGCACCTACACCCACATTACGCCAGTTAATTTTAAGTCCCATTTCATAGGGGGCAACGAAGCATCCGTAAACGTTTATTCAAAATCAAAAGTCAAATATTCAAACCTGGCTGAGAATCAGCTCTTTTCGAACGTCAAAATTACATAAGAAAGTCCCCGAAATACGCCCGCCCTTCACCACTTCCTAGTGCTTTCGCTGGGAAGAAGTGGCGCAACAAACTCCCCAGCAACACATATTGTCTCCAAACTTACAACTACTACTTTACTAAAAAAGGAAACAAAAAGTTACAAGCGTCAGCATTATGCTTAAGTCCCCTAGAGAGTTGCTAAGCGCTGGTTATCAGCTTACAGCCTTAACACGTTTACAATTAAAAAAAACTCGTATTAGTAACCTAGTTGGCGCAACAAACTCCCCAGCAACATATAGGTATTGTCTCCAGCATTACACCTACTACTTTACTAAAAAAAGAAAACAAAAAGTTTCAAGCGTCAGCATTATGCTTAGATCCCCTAGAGGATTGTTAAGCGCTGGTTTTCTGCAAAAGCCTTGACACGTTTACAAAAAAAAAAAATTGTCGTAGTAGTAACCTATACTCCATTTGAAATAAGATTAGAAATTTAAACAATATTTTTTACAGTCGGTTTTTCCGATTTTGACTTCTATTCCGTAGGCATAAGGATGGCATTCAAAGCAAAAACGTGGTTACAATACTAACTGTTTATTACAGCTGCCATTTTGTCATGCCATCAACGCAATAGAAGTCAAGATCGGTTGAACGGACTGTAAAAAGTTTTATTTAAATGTGGAATGTTATTTCAAATGAAGTTCTAGAACTCCACGTAAAATAGTTCGATCAAGTAAAGGAAATACAAAATATTTCTGCCACCTTTGCACAGAAAAATTTGCAATTTTGCACAAATCGAGAACGCATCGAGAATCCATGTAGTCTGCATTTTGTTAGTCATAGATTAAAATAGAATACTACCTATGTCCGTGTGGTGCCGGACGTAAAGAATAGCACAGCTAAGGGGACTTACTAGAGAATAGGCAGCAGCGTTCTCTATGCCTGCCAAGTGCGGCGATTATGGCAACCCCCCCCCCCCCCTTTGTGGGAGGCCTATGTCCAGCAGTGGACGTCTTTTGGCTGAAATGATGATGATGAATGATGTATAAATTATATAATATATTATAAATTACAGATATAAATGTAGAAATTTTACATAAGGTGACACAATGGGCAGTCTTATCGCTAAAAGCGATCAATGACAACCTTTGGATGGATACATGGGAGAATGAGGGACAATACTGAAGGTAGTTTGCACATATACATAAAGCATAAACTTATCTGCTTGACAAATCAGTAACGTAATAAAAATACATACAAATGTCCAGGAGTAACTAATATATGATTTAAAAAAAAAGTAAAACTCGTGCGCAGGAGGTATGAGTGACGGAGATAACGCTTCGCAAAGCCAATTTTTTCTAAAACCTGATGAGCTGATTACCGCGTGCTGTACGAGTACTTATTTCATACATACATACATAAACTCACGCCTGCTTCCCATGGGGGTAGGCAGAAACTATCGAACGCCACCTACTACGCTCCTTACATACTCCTTTTGCTTCGTTTATGTTCATACATCTAGTCATACACGCACGCCGGTTGTTAGCACTACGCACCTGACCTTTCTGATGAACATCACCAATTAAATCACTATAATATGTCCTCCTAGGGCGTTTCCACTCACGTCTGCCTTGTTGTGCACTTTTTGTTAGTTGCTTTTCATTCAACCTCTCAACATGACCAACCCCTTCTAAGCAATCTCTTTCCAATTCTTGTCACTAAAACCACACCGTTGCCTTGCCACATAATTTTTACAGTCCTTAGTAAAGTGTCAATAATTTTTTGTCCGACTTTTTTTTTTAAACGTTTCCCCATACTAGGAATTTCTCCTGTATCGTGGGTGCGTTTACAAACATTTTAACTCACATAAACAAACAGCCAGACCCGGAACTACTACTTGTAGGTCATACAAATATTTGTTCCGTACGGGAATCGAACCCGCGTCACGCAGTGCAGCAGTCAATCGCTTAACTACTGCGCCAACCGTGTCGTCAACTGTATGTGTATGTACTTCCTCTGAAATATGTTTATTTTAGCTGCTATATAGTTATGCTCAAAACAGCGATATTTGCTAAAGCTAGAAGCGAGCACGTAGGTAGCCTCTACGCGGGATATGTGCGTATAATTACAATTCCAATTAGAGTAATATTGCAAACAATCGGCCCGCGGGTGACGTCATGAATACGAAATGTCACTAACGACCGTCCCCCACCCCGCGCGCGCCCCCGCACCCGTCGCGTCCCCGCCGCGAGCGAAGCCTGAATTTTCAAGCGACTCGGGTTGCCGAGTTGAATATACGCTCTGCACGTTTAATGTACGCTGAATAATAATTGTAACATTGACGAAAATGTGCGGCGGTAACGTTGTATAGGAAATGATTACTGAAACTTGGTTTAGTTTAATAGGTTTCAGCTAAATTAGGTAATTTTACATTTAATTCAAGAACTTAGCTCGTCGGAAAGTAAGAGTGATCCACTTTTGGGATATGTTTTTATGGCTGGATCATCATCATTTCAGCCGAAAGACGTCCACTGCTGGACATAGGCCTCCCCTAAAAGAGGGGGTTTGCCATAATCGCCACGTTTGGCAGGCGGGTTGGCGATCGCAGTATGGTGTTAATATGCATAGAAAACGCTGTTGCCCATCCTCTAGTAAGTCCCTTAGTCACCTTTTACGACACCCACGGGAAGACATAGGGCAGTGCTATTCTTTTACGACACCCATGGGAAGACATAGGGCAGTGCTATTCTTTACGTCCGGCTTCACACAGACAATGGTTGGATAGATGCAGTTAAAGCGCCATTAACATCAGATTTGAACCAAGACCATATTGTATTGACGCGGCCAGGCTGACATAGCGATACTGAAATAATTTGAAAAAATATTTGATGTAGCCACAAGCTCTAATATTTCAAGCACAATTGATGCTTCGGTTGTCAATAAATGCATGTACTCTATTCATCGACGGTGAGCAACACGTACATAACAAAGGAAACATCTACGGACTACGCCAGCTGGTCACGTAGGCAAGCACTAACAATGGTCATAGGGACGTGCCTCATCGCTCGGGTGTGAATACTTGCGTCAGAAATTCGGCATCCGTTCGAAATACGAGTAGTCACTGCAACAGTGTAACGAAAACGTTGCTGAAAAAAACCCTACTTAAGAAAAATCTTGAATTCGTTCATTCATTCATTCATTGACAGACTAAGACGACAGCCTAAACCACTGGGTCTAGAAGCATGAAGATAGACTAAATCAAACCGGTTGCTATTTTAATTGTATAATTTTTAACACTTTCAGTGCCGGGAGCCCTCCTGAAGTCGCATATGGGATCCGGGACTCCTCGCGGACGGCTCATTTTAAATATACGTTTTTCTTAGCGAATACAGCATTATAAACTATGAAAATTAAATTAGTTGTATATTTTAGCAAGATTTAATAGTAGGTACATAAGTACTTATACTCGTCGGTTTTCAAACACAACCATTTTATTTTTAAAAAAAAATTTGGGTGTTAGCATGCCCGTATTTCAAGGGTGGTAAACCATTTTACGGTTTCAAATATTCACAAAAAAACGAGTTTAAAAAACAAGAGGTTTCGTACCAAAATGGTAAAAATAATATTTATATAGCACGACTTGTCTGTCTGACCGTCCGTCTGTCTGGCGCAGCTGCTTTTTTCAGGAGCTACTAATAATACAGACTTGACATTTTGGGTAAATATAAATAACGTTTGTTCGTCTTTATAACGGGTATCAGAGTAAGCAAACTGAAGTGGCAGTGGGCTAGCCATGTTTGTCGAAGGACCGATGGCCGATGGAGCAGACGAGTCGTATCGGCAAGCGCAGTGTGGGACGCCCCCCAGCTAGATGGACCGACGACCTTAAGAAGGTAGCTGGGTCAGACTGGATACGGAAGCCGAAGGACAGGGTGTTGTGGCGCAGCCTGGGAGAGCCCTATGTCCAGCAGTGGACTGCTATCAACTCAATCAACTCAACCTATCGCAGGATAGGCTGAGTTGGTTGAGTTGGTTGGTGGTTGGGTATGCTGGTTGATTGAGTTGATAACGGGTATCTTAGTAATCACATCACACTAATATTATAAAGGCGAAAGTTTGTGAGTGTGATTGTTATTTCTTCACACTCAAATGCCTGGACCAATTTTGATAAAATTTTAAGCACGCAACACGCGCTCTAGTAATATATATTATTTTAGTAATAAGGAAAAATCTATACTTAGAACTAAAAACTTATTTAATATTTTTGTAAACTGTACAATCAGCCAAAACGATGGAAGTGCGGAGTCTCCTAACACAGGCGTCATCATGCTTAAAAGGAGGCTCCAATCACAACTAAATCAAACGATTGGTAAAGAAATAAACAGTTTGTAATTGAATTTGCATTTGTATTTGTATTTGTATGGAGGTAGCTGACACCCTGGATAACATATAAAATGAAAACATGAAAATGAACAAAAAATAATATTATAATAATGATAATATATCATTAATATTATTAAAAATAATCATAATAAATTATAACTATTATTAATTAATTAATGATAATAATTAAATTAAATTAATATTATAAATAATAATAATAAATTATAATTAATTAAATTTAATATTTTATTATTATTCAATTATATTTTATATATATTAAAAAATACCAAAAAACGTGTGTCAAGTTTTTTTACATAATAAAAATAATAATATTTAGAATATTAACATATTTAGCTGGAATGACTTATAGAAATGAGAACCAAAAGAAGCACAAGCGAAGTAGCGTAGCGAAGCTACAGGTAAAAGTAGTTATGACAAAAATAATTTCTTATCGCAATCGGAGATTATTTTTTATTATTTTATCATACGTACTTTCTCCAATATCGATAATATAAATAACGATTGAAAGTAATTCCAGAGTGAATAATTAGCGTCAAGTACCTAAATGATAGAACACTAAAGCTGTTACAAAATAATGACGTTTTATTCAATTTTAAAACTTATCAACATTTAACTAAAAAATTTAAGTTAATGCTTTGCATGAAAATTTAACAAAAGCTTGGACACCCCTGTTTTGGGATCTTAGCGCAAACGTAGTGCCGATGGCATTTTCCATCAGGCACACAGCTTATGTTTATTTTATTGCGATAAAATAATAATTACTGATTAAAAATAAGGTATTGGAACTAGGAAAAGGAGGTAAAACTTTAAAGTAAACAATACGGAAATTCGGACTGAAAATGATGATAAAAATATAAGAGAAGAGATGGCTCCATATGTGTTGATTTTCTGTAACTCTCACTAACTTTGTTAATAACCTATGTTAAAACAAATATGAATGTAACATACATGTAGCTTACTATGATAACATACAGACAGGTACACACATGAAAATTATAAAAGGCAATAATATTAATGAGGTATCAATTTGTTATAACAGTAAACTCGAATGTCCACGATAATGTAATGAAAAGCGAACTGCATATTGTACTGTTAATAATTACGAAACAAATGAATGATAACATTAAAATGAATATAGTAATAATTAAACAGAAACCTACGATTGAAACCTAGTCGTCGAAACAATCAAAACCACTTCAATTCTCATAGCCGTTTATTCAAAAGCGTGAAAATGTTCATCTAAAGTCAACGCCATGAGACGAGATAAATTTCATACTTTGGGATTTAAAACTTTAACTGAAATTGCGTATGGTTCAGTTTCCATTGCAACTAAAATTATTTTATGACGTTTAGCGATAATTTCTTCATTCATAAATCAACTTAGATATCTTCCCCCTTATTCCAAAACAAGGTTTATCTTAAGACCCAGGTTTAAAACATGGAGCCATTATTGAATTTCGAACTTTATTCCGACTATGGTAAAGTTCCTAAACACAAAACTGACAACTTAGTACCGAAATAAGTTTTCAGTTTTGTATAAAGAACGGTATTTCAATCACAGTTACGTTCTTATTACAAAAACTAGCTCCATGGTTTAAGCCATGTCAAAATATAAATCTTGTTTTGTAATAAGACGGAAAGAGTTTAAAGTTGATAGTTGTATAATTTGCAATTTTATGTATTTATAGCTTCTCATGACGGTTACTTTAAACGCATATTATCTAAGTACCTAATTATAATTTTGTTACAATTTATGAGTCAATAAAATAGACAGTTTCATTACTACTACTCGTACTTATCTCATTTTGTTGTTTAACCGGTCCTGCTTGATAAGAAATTTTCTTTTTGTGAGTTTTCTCACAACGGGTCTATCATCGTCAATGCTTGCACTAGTCGTGATTTTTATACTTATATGCCTTCGGGTTGCAACAGCGCCATGATGTCCTCATTGTTAAATTTTTTATTAAATTTAACTATCGATGATTGAGGCGTTGCTTGGGAATATTCATTGTTTCCATTTTTATTAATGTAATAATCTTCATTGTTTTGATTATTTTCATTCATTTTGTGTAACTCATTTAGTTTGTTTAGTTTTCTTAACTTGTCGAACAGCTTGGTCGTATCAGGGAACATCTGGGCTATGATAATATCGAAATCAGTAGCCTGGGTAATTTTCTTTGATGCAGTTTCTGGTAATTCTTTGTTTTCTTCGGGCCACATATTATTACTGTCCAACGTATTGTAAATATCATCGAGATATGGACTATTTTGCTCGTCAGTATCCCACCTTGATTTACTTACAGCGTTATTAGGTAGATTTGAAATATTTGGGTTAATAGGCGGTAATCCTGAATAACTACGACCATCTGAAAGTATTTTTGAACTACTTAGACGACCAGAAGGTAATTTAAAGCTACTGATATGGTCAGAAGGTAATTCTGAATGAAATGGACCATTTGAAGGTAATTCAGAATTATATGGACCGTCTGAAGGTAGTTCTGAATTAGGAGGACCGTCAGAAGGAAATTTTGAATTATATGGTCCGTCTGAAGGTAGTTTTGAATTTCTAAGGTCGTCAAAAGGTAGTTCTGAGTCAAATGGACCGTCAGAAGGTAATTTTGAATTATATGAACTATCAAATGTTGAATTATTTAGAAGGTCAGAGGGTAACTTTGAAGGTTTCGGACATTCAGGAGGTGGTTTAGGACATTCAGGAGGTAGTTCCGGACATTCAGAAGGTGGTTTCGGACATTCAGGAGGTGGTTTCGGACATTCAGGAGGTGGTTTTGAACATTCAGGAGGTTGTTTTGGGCATTCAGGACGTGGTTTTGGACATTCAGGAGGTGGTTTCGGACATTCAGGAGGGGGTTTCGGACATTCAGGAGGTGGTTTCGGACATTCAGGAGGTGGTTTCGGACATTTAGGAAGTGATTTGGGACATTCAGGGGGTGGTTTAGGTTTTTTTTTACACTCCACAGGTGGTTTTGGCTTATCAGGAGTTGTTTTAATTAGATTGTCAATATTTTTATTTAATATTAATGTCTGTCCAACCGGCTTGTAACCCTGATCTTGATAAGAACCAAATTGTATTTGTGGATAGTCCGAATCAGCTGTTATTGTCGGATTATTTGGATCAAAGTCTGTGGGGATTGCGTCTAGAGTTTCACTGTAGTCTCGAAATCGAGAAAACAATTTATCAAGATACTGTCTACTCTGAGAACGGCTTCGGACCGGACTGAACATATTTCTGATTGGATTAATTATTCCGGCTTCAGCTGCTGGAGCTGTGTGACCTGAAAAAATACGTACATGTACCGTATCATCATTATATTATTTTTTTATCAGTAGGTGCCAAGTGCCAAGCCGTTATAATTTACGACGAAGCTCAAAAGGTAGCAAAATTTTTGTTTTTTTTATTTGCTTTTTTTTTATTTGCTTTAAATGTACGGTCCGGGCAATTAATTGTTTAGCAAATTAACAGTGTTTTGGCAAATTTTGTGGTATTATTTACCGTAACCCAACCCATAATCTTGTTCATGTAATAGATTTAGTTAAGAATATACTATCTACTATAATAGACTAAATTAAGGATAAAGTCATTTCATACAAATGTCTAATATTTACAGTTTTAATTTGAATTGGTATTGTTATTTTGGTTTCGTTTTATTTTACCAGTTTTGATTTTGTGGTTTGCGTTGTGTTTATTTTGTTACTTTTTTATCCCGGTAGTACATTCCCGTGAGACCTCAATGCGGGCGAAGCCGCGGGCCATTTTTTGAAAAATTTGCATTCTTTAAGGTAAAATGTATCGAGCAAATTAATTATTTCTATTGCTCTTTCTACGCTAATTAGCCGTGTTTTAGCCATTTAATACAACCGTCAAAGAAAGGCAGTTGTGATTTGAATATATACGGACAGTTAAAGTTAGTGCCCAGTTAATTTGCTAAACAATTAAATTCCTCGACTTTACTTTGGTAAACTACACTTCCGGACTCCTAAATCAAGCCACCGTGCATTTTTATGTTTATACATAAAAATGCACGGCGACCGCAACGCGAAAAAAAAATTGTTGTTAAAACAACGTTCAGGTTTGTTCCCATAGTAAAAGTTGTTCATAATGATGAGTACAACTCAGGTTTTGCATTTAAGTACACTTTGTATAAAAAATCGAGGAAATCTATAGGCACCTTTACTCCTCCTATAGGAGTATTCGTTACATAATAAATGAAAATATAATTTTAGAGATTCCTGTATGATTACTTCTAAATGTTCTTGTTGCAAACATAAATGTTAAAATACACAAAATAAGCACTCGTGCATGATAAACTTCGAAGAATTTAAAATTAATACATGGTATTATGGTATCACTTACTGATGATCACAAATACGATGAATAGCAGAACTGATTCCATAGTTCTTTGAACAATGTTTTAATTCGTACTGATGCACAGCACAAGCGAGCTAATAGTCCCTTACTTTGTTGAAATACTTAACACATCAAAATAATATCTATCAAAGTAATGTTATTAGAAACTGACTTCTTCTTGGGTCGAACGTAATTGTTAAGAATATACAAAAACTGGAGGAAATATTCTGCAACTCTCCACCACCAGCCTTTATTGGTAGGTACAGAAAATATCAATAATATTTATATAAAACTGATATTTACCTATTCACAAATTTTAAAGAAAACTCGTTCGTATTCATGACACAAGACATGATGCAGTCAATATGACAAACAAGTTTTCTTATAATGAAGCGTTAATATTTTTAAGAAGGTTACAACCTATCTACATTTCAGTAAGAAGTGTTGAATGTTAGAAGCTGGGTGGTCAAAAGCTAGACTGAGAATAAGCACTTTTCGAACGTCAAAATTACATAAGACAGTCCCCCAAAAACACCCGCCCTTCACCACTTCCTAGTGCTTTAGCTGGGAAAAAGAAATGGCGCAACAAACTCCCCAGCAGCACAGCTGTCTGTTTAGTTAGAAAATCTGATTGATTCTATACAATAGCACTTATTTAAAATAATTTACATTACACAATACAAAACATTAAATCAAATTATTTGCCATATCATAGCTAGCACAATGCCACTATAGCAACAAAAAAAGACATCAATAACTATACACAAGTAGAAATTAAAAAATAAAACTAAAAACGTAAACAGAACGTACCTATAAAGGTAAAAGCCACCAGGCATAAAGGGCGTGCCCGCTTACATAAAGCTATAGCTGTAACTCGAAGTCACAAATGATAAACTAGTTCCATCGAAGTAAAATAAATAAACAGTTTACGACGTACGGCACTTCATGAAGTGCCGTATGCGTATGAAGTTTCATTAAAATCGGTCAGTCATTTCGAAAAACAAGGGCTTGAAAGTTTGTATGAAATGTCGTAAGTCATAATCGCTCTTAATTATTAATAACAATATCAAAACATTGGTCAGCAAGACGACCAGTCACCACAAGCAGCACCCGTTCACAAGTATAACGCAAAGATATATTTGAGGGAAGGTGGCAACCTGACCCCCGACGCAACCGCAAGCAGTGATATGTAAGGGATCGTGCTGCCGGTTGTTCAGTATAATATGATTCATTGTCGAGTCAATGGTCACTGCTGGTGAGTAGACAAATCAAGGATTAGGTGGAATTGTGGCCCCATAAAAGTGTGAAAAAATCCGTCACCAACCCGAAAGTTTATTTTAATCTTATCTCACAGCCACTTTTAGATCTAGATAAGATTCTGTTGAATCATCTGGCAGGTAGTTTCGTACCAAAATATTTTTGTACTCTATTTTCAAATCTTGTGGACACTGGCTATCTGGACACTGAGGAACGGGCCCTTAAGGTACAGCACCCCGTATATGCTGTTACTACCCGTAATGATGGGGTCATTACGTAGTACGAAGCCCAAAAGTCTGACAACCAGTATGCCAAAAGGGCATGATGTTACCCCGGTAACTGGGTTGTGGAGGTCGTCTGACCTCCTGCGTGTCTACGCAGTCGCTCCATTTTAAATACTGATATTGAGCGGCATCTGATTAGACTGGAAGTCGACCTCAATATAGATAAGTAAAAGCTTCCCCATATAACATCACTCTACGCTATCCATTCATTATAATTTAACAAAATACAATATAATCCGTGTCGCGTGGCGGTCGTGTGTAGTTCACACCTGTCCATGAGCTTATCCCCTTTTACGAGTAATGGTCGACGTTGGACGGAAGTGGTCAAACATTTGGAGAAATGCAGATGTTGTAACGTATTGTTGAGAGAGGTGGCAAGATTTAAATCAAGTTTGGGGTTTTATTCTTCTTCTAGAAAGCAAAACACTGTTAAATTATCTTATATTGGGCTACAATAAGATAGTTGCCTTGGTAAATTAAAGATTTTTTTAAATACAAATTGATTCATTGGGCCTAGCATAATCAGCCTATAATGTTCCACTGCTCGGACACAGGCTCCTCTGTGTGAGGGGGCGCGGGCCGTAATCTACCACGCGGGCCCAGTCCGGGTTGGTAGATTTATTGGGCCTACTAAAAATGAATTATACCACTACTAACAGCAAGAATTTATTTTGAATTGATTCCGATTGTCACTTAATCTTAATTCCCCGTTTCAATTCCAGCCAGGGAAGGTGAGTTATTCCTTTTGCACCGGTCATTTCGACCACCTTTTAAAAAAAACCACAACACCTCAACCTCGGCACATTGACCACGACAAAAAAAAACTAAACTGTAAGTAAAAGCACCAGTAATTCCCCTAAACAGATAACCAATATGCGCATAATAATCTAGTTGTAAGAACCTCTCGACATAATGGAGTGTCGATTGTAAGCGCACGCGCACCCTCCGAACAAATCCGCTAAGCCTATTGTGATTTACACATCGACCCTTGGAATCAGCTGGCACTCGAAAAAAAGTTATTTAACGGGTTATAAATGTGTTAGTATCCAATTGTTTTGACTGGTATTTGACGAGTTACAAAATTGAGGCATTTTAGCCTTGATTCTGATTTCGGAGTTTTAGCCTTCAATTTTGCTGGCGGATTGCCGTAGGTAGGCTATTGATAGGCGTGAGTTAACTTACGCTATAATACTTGGTTTTCATGTTATTATTAATTTACTTGTTGAGTTTTAACATTTGTATTGTTATGGCAAAAATAGCTAACTAGCTTGCTATCTTGACGTTCTAATTCTCATTCAAGTTTTTTAAAGAGAAGCACATCTTCAATTTCTCTTAGTTGTCCATATTAAACAGCCTGGAGTGTAATTGTTCCATTGATACCATTAGTGATTTACCTAACACTATTGATTGAATCTAAGCCCTCGTTCTAAATCGACAATTAAACAGCAATCTGTAGGATTTGCGGCATTTGTGTCGATCACAAGTGCATTATTGTGCAGAACATATGGACGATCTGCGAGTACCCCGCGGTTCGCCCGAGGTGGTCGCCAAAGGGAGACCCCATTGGCGATCACCTCGGGCCACCCTTCACGAAAAATACAATTTTGGAGTAGAAATAGACTTTTTAATGAAAACGAATATTTTTCTACTACGATGTTTATCGTTGTGGAATGTTTCATCTTCTTTAGTATTTTTATGACTTCAGAGAAAGAACGCACATTGTTAAAAATGGTTTGTTGCTGTACCTATGTTTATGTTGCTGATTTCAGAACCCGTACGTACACTATAGCGATATACTCGTATACTCGTACCTACAGATTTTAATTGAATCATTTCTCGGCGGTAAACATGCTCAACTTTTCCATATTTATACGATCATTGATTTCCTAAACTCTTCTACTTCAGGAATAGGTCATGCCTCCATCAACCGACCTCTCTAGTCGACTGCCTTGTCGGCTAATTATAGTTTTTCTGGTTTATTACTTAACCACGTGTGCCGGTTGGCCTACTAAAGTCAAACTCAAAGCATTTATTTCAATTAAACCATTGACGCCTCACTTTTGAATTGTCAAGAAGTCGGTCAGTTACAAATATGAAGCTAGTTGAAACAAGTCTACAGCCGAGCTACAGTTTCAATCACACATACAGGATCCTAAACTTAGGTTATTGGGCCTAATTTCGTTCTATAGGATCTATGTATATAAAATCGCCGGCACGTGACTTGGCAAGGTTTTGGGGAAGTAGATAGGTAGGGGGTAAGTTTTGGGGAAGTAGATAGGTAGGGGGTAAGTTCGCTCATATTACACGTATGCAACAAAAAAATGTGTTCTATTGTTATTTAATTATTGCCATCATTTATTTTAAACATGTCTATTTAGAAGAAAGTTAAAGAAAGGAGAGGAATTCGTGAAGTTTATTAGGTTATAAAAATAAAATATTTTTAGTTCAAATCAAATCAGTTTATTGCAAACATGTTGTACAGAGGTTGGAATAAGAAATACAAGTTTCAAACATGTACCCTGTAAGGGCACTGCAAAACAAAACGAAAGCAAAATTAAAAAATAATAAATTACATTACAATACAATACATTTTATATCATTTGTGTCAATTTACAATTTCAAATCAATAGAATAGAATAATTATTGTTTATTGTTACTATAGCTTTCAAATTATATTATTTATTATTAGAATGAAAGAATAAAAAAAATAAGTTAAGTCAAAATAAAATGAATCAGTTGAAATAAAATTAAATATGTAGGTATGTATAGGTACAAAACAATGATGAGCAATTTATTCCATTACTTTTCATTTATTTATTTTTCCTTTCTTCAAAAAACTCTGTCAATGTGTAGTAGCACTTCTGGTTCAAATAAGTGAACAATTTTGTTATAAATATATTGTTACTTTGTAACAAATAGTATATTGAAGTTATTGTGGCCTTTCAAAAAACAATGTTAACAAGAACTAAAGGTCAACAAGCTTCATTAGTAGCTACCGCAAAAATACACTCGTAAAATAAACTTAATTTAATAGTAACAACAATTCGTAACAAAAACTCAACAAAAACAAAGGGTATAATTTTAGTGCACGAAAGTGTAATCGGGAGCGGGTCAAGGTGCGGGAGGAGAGTGTCGTAGACTGACGCACCAATCGCGTGCTCGGAACGGTGCTCCCTCATTCCCCGCGCCCCGCTTGACCACCAAAGAGACCTAAAAAATGACTTCTGCGCATCTAACTATTCTTGCCAACTTACTTGCCCGGGCATTACTTTTATTACCCACTTAACACTATAATGGTATTGCCACGATGAATGCGGTGACTTATTGATACTATGTTCTTACAAAACAAACCGTATGTAAAAAAAAACGGCCAGGTGCGTGTCGGTCCACGTACAATTAAGGGTTCCGTAGTTAAGACGAATTTATCCCAAAAACAAACTTAACATTGTAGTTGAAAAACATTTTCATATACCTACGCCACGGTAAATTTTCCAACTGCAAATGTAAGTTTATAATTGCATTATTTTATGAGCTGAAACTACAAATTAACACACAAACTCACTACAAAAATTTTTTTTTTTACTTGTGCTGTGAGACCTTGCTTCTTACCAAATTTCATGATTGTAGGTCAACGGGGAGTACCCTATAGGTTTTGATTTATTTGCGAGTACCAAAATATGTCACTTATATCATGTCACCGTATTTTTTTATTGCTTCGACTTAAAAACTTGATTTTTTAGAATAGAGCTCTAAAAACATCAAGTTTCTCTTCAAGGTACCGTAGACCTACGTATTTGATATTAATTTCAACTTGATACCTACACGCGTTCCTGAGAAAACGGGTCTGGATAGACTGACAGCCAAACAGACGGACAACGAAGTGATCATATAAGGGTTTCGTTTTTTCCTTTTGAGGTGCGGAACCCTAATTACCACGAGTTTTCAGTATTTTCCTTGGTTCTATTTCCACCCAGAGCAACAAGTTTCCATTTACATAATCCCCAAGACATGACGCCTCAACTAACAAAAAATCTATTATTTGCGACACTTCGCGCTGTCACCCGACACTCTCGACGGCCACAGATGGCGCTTTCATGTCAATCGTCATAATTAGGGGATTACAGCCCCCTAATGACATGTTACATTGAATCTCTCTTACGCCCCCGAACAAATGTTCAACAAATAAATACTGTTCGCTGACTTGTTGCGAGTCAGGCGCAATTTTTCGACTCTAATTGATACTACCCCTAGTGATTTCACCGAGATAAAATTGTTTGTTGAAATTGGAAACATAAATTCTTTTGAAGCTGTTTGATAACAATATTGATGTGACCTTCCCTGTTGATAAATTCAATTTGCCGTACACTATTTTGGATAGATTGATAAATAATTGACGACTGCTAGCCGCCACTAAACGAGACGATTTAATTCCGTCCGTCCATTAACACAAACCGCACAAAAACAGAACATTTTAACGGAAACATCTAAAATATCCGTTTTTAATTTCTATCTCTAATGGCTTAATCGCATCTCGGAAAAATGTCAGGTAAAAAGCGAAACCAATATATTCGCCATCAAAGTCCCTAAAAACATGGAAGCGACGAAAAAAATACAACCTTTTAAACGTTAAAAGGCCCCGTTTACCGCGGACGCAAACACTTAGCTCCATGTTAATTAGTAAGTAGCCAGGAACAGCGTCAAAGGGAATGCATGAATACTTCCAAACCGACCTCCGACGGTGCTTTTAAAATCTCCCCCACTTAATTCAGAAGCTCAGAGAAACCGAAGGTAAAGTGATTATGTCGCCAATATGAGGATTTTTCACAAAAATGAACGTTTGAGGATCCAGCGTAGGACGGCCATGTGGGAATACAATTAAAACGAGCTAAGGATCGCTATTTGAAATTTGTTATGAGGATTAACTGCTTTAAAATGTGAAGTTACTTTTCTCCTCTACTTGCATGGTCTATATTTTTCCCTAAACGATTTCCATGACTGTGAATTAATTTTCAATGGATTCACACATGTAGATCAATTTACATTTCTGTGCATAAACCTATACCCTGTACTCTATAGTGCATACTAATTCTATGGTATACCCACACGATTGACATATTTCAAATTGTCCAATCAAGGAGCTTAGTAGTACTTACTAATTCGATTACAGCAATTATAAAATGACAATTATTTGACAGAAAAGAAAAAACACATTAAATCCCTCAGGTAAATCCGGTATTAATCTTTTTAAAGTTTTCTTTTAAATTATTTTATGTCCATCATTGCAAATGGCAAAATTAATGACGAAAGGGACATCACTATCACCTTAAATCCTCAGAAAGATACACGCGACCAGAAGATCCTTGAATGAGGTTTCAAGTTTGCAAAGCAAGAAAAATAACCACAGCACAGTTTCACAGCAGTAGTCCAGGTCAAACGTTTGCGGCTCGACTCTGGACGGGAATCATTAGCCTCTTAACAGCGTTAGTGAAAGCAACGTAATTACAATTACTCGGGCCGCGCGATCTTGACCTACGGCAAGGGTCGATGCGCAACGTCGGTATGCAAATAAGTACGTTTCTTTAGTAGTGGAGTTGACTTGATTTGGGTTGGAGGAGGACGTAAAGGGCTTGGGTCTTCGCGGTAATCTGGAGTGAGTGCTAGTCGATGACGTTTTCTTTTAGGTCAATTGGATGGTTACCGAAACCGGTTGACAAATCATCAAATAGTATCTAATTCATTTGGTAATTTAGTGTGAGGTTAGGTTAGGGTAAGTGAAACAGGACACAACAATCTAGGACAATCTAGAGTCTAGACAAAATCAAACTGTTTGCTATTTTAATTGTATTATTTAATATTTTTATGACATTTATTTTACACTAGCTGCGCCCCGTGGTTTCACCTGCGTAAGTCTCAATCCCGTAAGAATATCGGGATAAAAAGTAGCCTATATGTTAATCCAGGATGTCAGCTACCTCCATACAAAATTTTATCAAAATTGGTCTAGCCGTTTGAGCGTGAAAAATTAACAAACACACACACACTCACTCACAAACTTTCGCCTTTATAATATTAGTGTAACTGTGATTGCCTTAACACACACACTGACCTAAAATAATTAATTATGTGATAGATACATGCTATCACCACATACATAATTAATTTATCTGTCATTGTTTCATTTTTATATTTTTTTTAAATATTGTGTAATAAAATTACTCTACAATTTTATTGTAGGTGCATCGTCTTCACTTATAATGTACCTATACAAAATATAGTAAAACAGTTTAAAAGAGTAACGGTGGAGTTTCTTGCCTATTCTTCTCCATGAGAAACTACCTTTTGGAAGGGGCGACTAGAATCTAGAAAAAATAGTTTTATCATTCTCTTATTTTAGAAGTTACTGGGGGGGACACACATTTTACGACTTTGGAAGTGTCTCTCGCGCAAACTATTCAGTTTAGAAAAAAATTATATTAGAAACCTCAATATCATTTTTGAAGACCTATCCATAGATGTATGGAGACACGTATGGGTTAGATGAAAAAAAAAACTGAGTTTCAGTTCTAATATAAGTATGGGGAACCCCCCAATTATTGTTTTTTTTTTCTATTTGTGTGTGAAAATATTAATGCGGTTCACAGAATAAATCTACTTACCAAGTTTCAACAGTATAGTTCTTATAGTTTCGGAAAAAAGTGGCTGTGACGGACAGACAGACAGACAGATATGACGAATCCATAAGGGTTCCGTTTTTTGCTATTTGGCTACGGAACCCTAAAAAACCTCTTACAATGGAAATCCTCAATAAAATCTTTTTTTTTTGTTGTTAATTACTACTTAATACATTCACGTGAGAGGCCTTTTTCGACTAAAACGATTATTAAGAATTTAGAAAAACAGATTATTTAAAATGTGAGTTTCCACATGCATCAATCAATCTGCCTGCCTTTTCCCAACCATGTTGGGGTCAGCTTCCAGTCTAACCGGACGCAGCTGAATACCAGTATTTTACATGGAGCGACTGCCTATCTGACCTCCACAACCCAGTTACTGGGTAACACGATACCCCTTGGTAAGACTGGTTGTCAGAGTTTCGGGCTTCTGACGACCCCTAACGACTGTCAAAGAACCATAATTATAGAGACTTCTTGGCGAGAAAGTGAAGCGTCATGTTCAGCAGTTTGTTTAATTTTCCAAAATTTGTGTTTAGCCGAATATTAATGTGTAATAATGGTGGATTGTTAACCATTGTTTGTGAACGTGCATTAGTGTAGGCAAATGAAACCAAACAGTGCAACTTCGCTTCAAGTTCTCTCAAGAAGTCCGCGTGAGGTCTCAGTAAAGTGCCACATCTTTACTGAAACTCAAGGGGAGTGGGCGGGGATATCATCATGCATTTATAATTCATTTCATCAATACTATACAAGAACTAACACGTGACATTGGCTAAATGCACAAACCGTGCGAAGCCAGAAGAAAGAAAAAAAAAAGAACCATATAATCATTTTTTTTTTACATATTGAGGTGGTTGATTTTTATTGTTTGATGGTTTTGTTTTTGCTAACTTTTATTATTTTATTTAAAGTGACATTTAATTATTATTTTATACACAATGACATGAATATTTACTTGTAAAGTATTATATTATTTTAATTATTGTGAATGTGAAGACTATGTGGGTTATTTTTTTTTTTCCTTTTCTTTTATTCTCAGGTAGTGTTAATCATGGTCTGGCAGTTTGAGTCATATAAGCGGCCTACCCAAATGTCCTTTCTTTGGTATTGATCGTCGCATCGTTGAGCTTCTTAAGTTCTGAGTAGAGCTGCACGATTACTGACAAATGCGTGCACTGACTGGTCAGGTCCACTTAGTCTGTGTGGTTCTTTCCTCAAAACGCCATTTCAGACACCAATCTGCTTGGCCTTCAGATGATCTGACCAAGATTATGTCAGGACTTTAAAAGAGACTGACTAAAAATCATTTATCATTTATCACGAATGACAGCTGGGACCAACGGCTTAACGCGCTTTCCGAGGCACGGAGGAGTCTCGGTATGTAAAGATGGTCACCCATCCACGGACCAACCCCGTCAAGCGCAGCTTAACCTGATGAATCGATCCGTGCGGCTGTTATTACTTAGATACGAGCTCCTCCGAGTTTTGAGCATGCTTATAAAACAATATTTGAAATAACATTTTCTTTTTTCTCAACAGCGGAAGGCGCCTTCAAAAAATTAAAACCAGAGCCTGGTGGGGGTAGCGGCGGAGTGTCCGGTGGTGCCTCAGCCCTGTCTCCAGCCTTAGGTCCTCAACATGCAGGGCATACACCTACTACAGCGTCCTGTCCCACACCTGCACGTCGTCGGCATAGAACCACCTTCACACAGGTATTATACTACTGAACAATATGTATTGTATAGTATTAGTTCCTCAAACACGCAGGGCATACACCTACTACAGCGTCCTGTCCCACACCCGCACTTCGTCGGCATAGACCCACCTTCACACGGGTATTACTACTGAATAATATGTATTGTATAGTATTAGGTCCTCAAACACGCTGGGCATACACCTACTACAGCGTCCTGTCCCACACCTGCACGTCGTCGGCATAGAACCACCTTCACACAGGTATTACTACTGCCTTTGTAGAACAATATGTATTGTTTATATTAGGTCCTCAAACACGCAGGGCATACACCTACTACAGCGTCCCGTCCCACACCCGCACGTCGTCGGCATAGGACCACCTTCACACTGGTATTATATAATTATATAGTCCACTTCCCGTATTCGGTGACAGTGACCCAAACTAATTTCCTATCATTAGCTCTCTGATGAGTTGCAAAACCAAATTTCACACCGTGTACAGAAGACCAGATCAGCAT
This sequence comes from Tiliacea aurago, assembly GCA_948098905.1. Taxonomy (NCBI): domain Eukaryota; kingdom Metazoa; phylum Arthropoda; class Insecta; order Lepidoptera; family Noctuidae; genus Tiliacea; species Tiliacea aurago. The sequence continues at coordinate 17,927,430 of OX402591.1, read as the reverse complement.
CATGATAGTAGGTATTACTGCCTTTGTAAAACAATGTATTATAATTAGTACTAGGTTCTTAAAACGCAGGACTAAGGCGATTAACACACGGCACCGCGCACTGCCGCGGTAGGCGGTGAAGCGGATCTCAACGTCGCTTTAGCCTCTAATAAATCCGTTGATGCCTAACACACGTACACCGCCCGACCGCGCGGTTGAGCGGTGCTCTCACCATATGAAACCGCGGCGGTGCGCGGTGCCGTGTGTTAATCGCCTAACACCTATATACCAGGGCGTCCTATCCCACACTCGCACACCGTGGATATAAGACCATCTTCACACAGGTATTACCTACATTAAAACATTATTGAAGTGAAATAGTACATTTTGATACAAGTGGAGAATGGTTGTTATTGCATCCGAGGCGGAATTAACACGCGAGGTTGTTTTTGAGCCGAGAACTGCAATAACAAATGTCCACGTGTATCAAACGACGTTTTTCAATACACTTTTAAATAAATAAAATAAAACGAAAAATATTTTTGTCATGAATTATAAAATAGACGAAAAATTACCATTCTCCCTTATCTCCGAAACTACTGAGCCTAAAATTATGAAAAAAATACAGAAAATAGTTCTTTACCTATAAATTACAGGAGAACCTATATGAAGTCTATGGTCTTAATATAAAAAGGTAAATCTACATTGTGCGTACAAACTTTCATTTGCAGTTGATTAAGAAACTATGATTTAATTTTCTTTTTTTTTCCGCGCTTTGCTTTTGCCAGGTTGAAGGAGAAGCAAAGGTATAAAACCGATAAACAGCCTAATGTGAAAAATAGAAAATTCAAATATTTTTGATTTTGGAACACAAATAAATGTTAATTTGTTCATAAACGTTTTTTTTATTGTAATAATCATGGTATTCTGTTTATAAACATTATTTAAATATTCCAAAAATATTACCGCCGTAAAGACGCATCTTTACAGAGATTATCATCCCAGTGTTGATTCGTTTTCTCCTCCACCAATCGTTATTTCTCTTGACACTTTTTATTTTGTTTATAAGTATGTATGTATGTATGTATTAGTATAATATATTTTTGATTTTCGAGTTATCTATCCCATATATTGCACCTACCATGTTTTGTCTCTGCATCACCCTAAGGTTGACTGGTAGAAAATGCCTCAGGCATTAAGTCCGCCTTTGTACAGTATTTTTTTTTACTTGTGCATGAAGTTTTAATAAATAAATAAATAAATAAATAGAGAGGACCGTATCTGGCACGAGACGGTGTAAATAGAGGCATTGAACCAATTTGGACTAAGTATAGGTATAAGTTATCCGTGGCAATTTTTGTTCCCGCACACTTGTTTGGAAAATAAAAAATCGCACGCGTGTGAAATACATTGCATTGTGAACCTAATCGTAGTGCGATATGAACCAGTTTTCGACGAAGTGTATTGAAAACTTCTTTAGGCGCGTTGAGCACTTTTTGGGTGAACAAAAACCATGGAACTCGCGTCATCGTCACCGAACGCTTTCCATGAGCTATATGTATACTGTTTTCACTTCTATCGGCATTCCCCAAAGACTGCGCCACCTGTTTTTTTTATCTCCTTGTCCATTCGTAGATCCTCTGCGAACAAGTCTTGCACCCACGACTGCAGTCTGTAGTGGAGTTGTGTGCCGTCGGCGTCGCGTCTGCTCTTAGAGTGTGTTATACTCTAAGCGTCGGCTGGAAACTATGTTCTGTTCCAAAAGTATCTGATTAAAATGTAAACAAATGGATCAGAAATGAATGATGAATCAGTGGAAGCCAGTTTGTAGTGCCACTTACAAAATGAGAGCTTTGAATAGAATAGAATAGAATACTCTTTATTAAGTACACCGTCAAAATTACAGATATACTGTAAATGTAGAAATTTTACATAGGGTGACGATCGGGAAGCGATCTGTAAAGGCTTCTACATACCGGGGCGACTTGTCGCGCGACGCGACGCGACACAAAGGCACCGCTCGTCCCACGACACGCGGGGCCTTTGTGCCGTGTCGCGTCGCGCGACAAGTCGCGCCGGTATGTAGAAGCCTTTAAAGACAATCTTTAGATGGATTAAAGGAGAAGGAGAGACAATTCTGCAGGTAGTCTGTGGTGTACTATTTACATAATTATATACAATAAATACATACATACATACATAGCACATATTAAACTAGTTTACATAAATATTCAATATTAATCATCAAAAAAAGTGCACAGAATAAAAAAAAAATATATATTTATAGAGAGAGATAGTGTGTTTTTACATAAATTTAAAAATGGACAAAGATTGATTTGATTATTTGAATACTTAAACCCGAAATTCTAATTTTAAAGATGATTTTCGTTTGACAATATTGAGGTTAATTTTATAACTTCCATTATTTGTCGATGATTTTTCAATTATAATTTAATAATGTTATTAATACGTCGGCAAGCGACAGATTTTTTACTATTTTACGCTGCATAGTCAACCTGCCTTTGTCTGACCGAAACTGTAAAAAAAAAAAACTACTTTTCAAAACTACCTTTGATTCCTGCAAAAACCACCTTCGAGAAGGTTATTAAACAGACCAAAAGGTTGGTATTAGGTTTCATGCCTGCCGCTGACGTTGCCGATACAGTGTTCCTGACTAAAACCTTTCACATTCACTGTCCCAAGGTAATCCTATGACAATACGGCCAATAATATTATTGCATTATAATGTTTTATAAGGCCATTTTATTAATTCTACGATAGGGAAAATTCCTCTATCACCCTCAGATAACATACCTATCATTTACAAAAATGCATTACATGTCATGCACGGACGTATAAGGCTACGCTTTCATTGCTACAGGGTTGTCCAGGCAGATGCGATATCGCGGGCGCGACGTGACTCTAGTAGCACAATTTCTTTGTCGGTGCCTGTCGCGCCCGCGATATCGCACCAGTCTGTTCGAGCCTTTATATGTAGGTAATGCATGGACAGTGAAAATGTTAAGACGGTACAATTTAATTGCTATAAATTGAAGCATCAATAAAAGTTATTTTGTTGCATATGGGGGATGTGCTAAGGTAGCCCGCGTACCTACGTTTTTTGCAATTTGCAGAGCTGTGTCAGGTTGTAAGTATGTTGATCTAAATATGGTTCGCGGACGTAACAAATATGCCTTTACAGAATTATTATCATTGATAGACTAATGCATTATTGTATTGCACCTCTTGCATTCATTGAAAACTAATTAAAACAATACCTGAGTCATTCTCATTGCCCCAGATTCTTAACAAGTTAATTACTATAACTTATTATTGTTGTTTTTATTGCGACAGGAACAATTAGCAGAATTAGAAGCGGCTTTCGCTAAATCACATTATCCCGACATTTACTGCAGAGAAGAGCTGGCACGGACGACGAAACTCAACGAGGCGAGGATACAGGTCAGTTAACTAGTCGTAATTATAATTTACTAGCTGCGTCCTACGGTTTCACTCGCATAAGTCTGTATCCCGTGGGAATATCGGGATAAAAAGTATCATAAGTCCTAATCCAGGTTATGTTCTACCCATGTGCCAGATTTCATCTAAATCGTTCAGCCGTTTTATCGTGAAAGCGTAGCGAAGCGAAAAAACAAACAAATAAACGAACAAACCCTCTTTCGCATTTATAATATTAAGTAGTTAGGATTACTTATGTACTCGTACACCTATGTGCAGATAATTATGTAGAATACGTCTTTTTGTTAGGGTTTAAAGTTCAATTCAACATTACGGACTTTTTTTTTGTTGTATATTACTTAATCTGCAATCGGCTTAAATAGCCATAATAAGACGTGATTTTCTTAATTTTTTATTATTATAATAAAGTAAACATTTACTAATTACAAACACACAGCTAATTATTTACACTAAGAAGATACTAACTACGAAAAAAAAAATTACAACATGAAAAAACAGACACTTAAGCGTCGAAGTACTCGTCCGCATTTTCTTAATATTTTTTTGACAATGTGGCTCTAAGAACTAGAGTTATCAGTCTCTTTGATCCAGGTCCAGTATATGCCATCTTTTTAGGCGTGTTGTGGTTTGGTTATATAGGAGGATCTTAGCCAATTCATTGGTATGTCCAAGTAGTCTCTTCTTTTATCTCGTACAGTTTCTGTTCACTTCTTCCTTTACCATGGGCATCCATAAGTACTCATGGATTTCACATTTCACATTAGGGACTTATACAAAATATATTTTGGGCTAGCTGCGCCCCGAGCTTGAATTCACAGTAAATTTGATAAGACATACCCAATCGGCTTTATGTATTTTTAAGAATATTGTTTCTCTGTAAGTGGTTGTGTAAATCTTTTGAGAAAATGAGTGTCTAAAACCGTCCGTCCGTGTGTCCGTGTCCATTGACAGTTAAAACTTGTTAGCACATCTTTAGTTTCAATAACTATGAACAAAAAAAAAGGAAAAAAAAACACGAACATAATTATAACCTCCTCCTTTTTGTAAGCCAGCTATAAAGAAAATAATATTATACATTCTGAATGTTCGTAAATTGCTTATTTGGGCCAAAGCACATGGGCACGCCCTTTAAGTAGGTAAGCATAGCACTTGCGGCCATTTACAGATTTCTTTATGCATGGATTGACGGTAATCGAAACAGATCTGATTTTATTTCGAATGCCCCAAGTATGAAATTTACACAAATCCAAAATTGCTGACTTTTATTTAACTAGAGACTAATAAGTAGTTACCTCATTATTTTCGAAAATAACACCATTTCTGTAGCAATTAATTGCTACGCATAGCAATCTTTTTATATGTTTTTAATTTTTAGAAATTTTAAGAATTGAATCCAAATAAAATGTCTGAAATATGCGTATTAATTTTCCACGTGGATTTATATTCAGATGCATTATGTTAAATATTCACCACATTCACGATTCAATTAACGTACACAGGAAAGTCGGCAAAAATGGACCACCCGTGGTTCGAATAAAAACGTAGGTACAAAATATTGCAGGCAGCACAATGGTATCACGACAGTCGTTCTTGGATGGAATTGTCGAAATATCAATGATGCGCGAATACTCGGATAATACAATTTGGAGCGTAGGCCGGAGGCGGATTGAATTAAAGTGGCATCTGTCGGGCTCGACCGTATGAATACGAAATGCTTACAGTAACCCGCGAGAGATCTTTATCTCAGTTTTAAAATTGCTCAATCCCCCAGGACCCTCGATATTGATTTATCCCCGGAGCACCTAATTTGTCGCTTTAGATGTTTTATTCAGACCATGACTTTTAGCATCCTCTATTAATGTCTCGTCTGTCTGTCTACCTATGAATTTTTCGTCGACTTGCTCTTATCTTTTACGAACGCTTTTACTTACTTTACAAAGAAATTCTTCTTTCTAAAAGTACCTAATCTAATCATCACATATTAAATCTCATACATATGGAATAGCTTTCAGGTGATATTTTATTCACTGTCGCTCCATCAAGACGACAATTACTCTTTTCTTTCAAGCGCAACGAACGTCAGAGCTTTTCTTAGAACTGAAACGACATTATTTCATACTTTTACGTCGTCGGTACCGACGCTAAAAGCACGTGAAATGCGTGTAGGCGAGCGTGTGCCACACTTGTGAGTATCGGTGAGTAGGTACGGGTGTACATATACACGAGCCGATACATGATGTATAGAGCACTGTACGAGTATGCTCGTGCACGCGCGCTCCGTAGGAGGCTATTAACGTTTAGGCGACGCTACATAAGAATGTAAACGTTAAAGACGACGTCGTAGTCGAGCTCCCTCCTTCTAGAGGAAATTTCGATATAAAAATACAACGTCGCAGGGTGTACGAGGGTCGCGGGCGGCGGGGCGGGGCGGGTGGCCCCTGAGGCATTGCAATCCCATCAAATGGATCCGTAACGAAGTTAGCCGCTCATCCTCCCCGCGCGCCTCCCGACATTGTCTCTGCCCTCAAATGAATTCTACAATTGGAAATAAGAAAATGTTTTGTTGGATCCCCGTGCTTTTTCAGTTTAAAGGCGACCGTTTTCTTCGGATAACTCGGTCCTCTGCCACGATAATAGATAGCTATCTATACCTCGTTCTGTCCTGAACAAAGTGTCTTAGAGAAGGATCTTTACTAAGTTAACTCTAATTCTAAATTGTTTCTTGTTGATTGGGAGTGTTCTGTTTGAAAATATTTAATGTTGTAGTTATTATGATGGCTATCAATTAGTTTTGGTTAGAAAGGCATCGTTTTTAATTAAAACAATGTATAGATTTTAGACAATGAAAATGAGAACCCAAATGTATTTAAAGTTTTTTCCCTGACAACTTACGGAATTAAATAACTATTGCTTAGTTTGCTCGATTGTTGTCATTTTATTATTAGTTTAGGCTACATCCAGCTAAATCTTCACCTTTACAAGATTAGTTTTAGGGTAAGATAAAGTAAGTAAGTATAGTATATTTAAAGTTTTAAATATGTATGTATATCCTTATATTGAAATAAATATTGATTTCACAATTTTCCTAATTGCACCTACCACTGCTTGTCTCTGCATCGCCCAAAGGTTGACTGGTAGAAAATGCCTATGGCATTAAGTCCGCCTCTGTACATTTGTGTGCTTAAAGTATTAAATAAATAAATAATAAAGATTTATTTCTCTCCACAAAATACAACGTGGAGACGACAATATGACAATAAATTAAACTGCGTATATCTAATGACGTTCCCAGTCTGCATACGAAAAGTCAATCAAATATTATATGCAATAGTTTAGTCGCTATAGCTCTTGGCCGTCGAACGACCGTGAACGCTCTAGTATGACTTTGATTAAATACTTGTCAATCAAAGAGTATACCTAAGTAAAACGATTGTCCGGAAACGTTAGTATCTTAGTTAGTTCATAATTTTATATTCTCTTGGGGAGTAACAAATTAAAACTTAATTGTTTAAGCTAAGGGGGGAGGATTGTAGCGCGTAGGCATATTAAATATCTTTAGTCTTAGGCAATGTATGACGTAGCTCGTAATTTCTAATCTAAGTCTACTCAACCTCTGTTTACAACATCAGTCGTTCAGTAAACCTTCATCCGAGAACACGCTCTTTCATTTGCCGAAACTTCTGATCACTGAGACCACCAAAAGCCTTATCGGCAAACGCCTTTATAATATTAGTATGATTATGCACTCATACACAAATGCTTAAGAAGTTATGTAGACTAAGGTAGAGATTAGTTACTCTACATAGAGAGCACAGAAATATAGGTATCTATATCTGATAGCTTACAATAATATATATAGCTTACAATAAGATACTCTGAGCGCTCTGTTGGCATTGATAATAACCTGAATTTATTCTATTAATAATAAAAATATTACGGCTTTTTTTCAGCCGATCGATTTCGAAGTAAAAAAATACGTAGGTCCCGTAACGTGTTTAAATTTTAAAGCTAGGTACTGATTACAGCAGCAATTTAAAATAATTGAATAATGTCTCAGTTACTTTATTTTAACGATAGCTACATGCTGAAACTTTTGTTTTTATTCACAAATTATCCGAATTTTCCGCTAACAATTATTGTCGTTCTACTTTTGAATTTTAACCTTATGTTTTAAAGATTTTCGATCGTTCCAAAAAGTATGTAAGAATCCATAACTACAAAAGAGTTTGGATATTACTGCTCTAATCGAATCCATTTAGACAAAGCTACGTTTATTTAAACCGTTAGGAAATCGGTTCGTTTTTCATTACAACGCGCAATGTGGGCGGAAGTCGGGTAGCTTTGCGAAAAAACTAATATCCCATTTATGTTTCCCCCCTCTATCCATACCTACAAGAAGGGAGCGGTTCCCAATCTGTGGGGATCATCCCTTTCTAAACGGAAACATAAATATGGAAAGACGCGTGTTTTTTGTGGAAAATGGTTTTATACATTTAGGTAATAGTTTGGGTTTTTGGACTTTGTTTTAAATTGAAAATGAAAATGACGATTTAAAAATGCGTAGGAATAATAACTAACACCACGCCCGTTTTGCCCCGCAGGTTAAGTCCTAGCATAAATATGTGGGAGCATGCTGACACCGGACACACGCTGCAAGGAGACATCTCTTGCAGCGTGTGTCCAGCTCTTGGCGAAATATGGTTTTACTATAGTAAAACCATATTTCGCCATAGGAATAATATTTATGTAATGCTAACAGAACAATGAATTCAATTATAATAGTATAGAGTTCAAAATAGCGTGCAAGCTTCGTGCAAGAGATGTCTCCTTGCAGCGTGTGTCCGGTGTCAGCATGCTCCCACATATTTTCACTCCTAATATGGCTACAAATAACATGCTACTCGAGTATTTTGGCCCTCAATGGGCGCTGACCGTTAAGACCTACATTGGACTCATATTCTCTAGATTCTAGAATAGATCAGTACCATTTCTTCATGAAGGCAGTGGTGGCCCAGTGCTAACGGCCCCGACTTACGAGTAGGTACCCAGACAGGCACTTTACTTTGTATAAATTATTTCATCACCACTGCTCTCAATACTGTGAAGGAAAACATCGTGAGGAAACCGCCATGTCCTCGAACCGAAAATTCGAAGACATGTGACATCTACCAACCCGCACTGGGCCCGCGTGGTGGATGACGGTGCACTCCCTCTTACCGAGAGAAGTCCTGTGTCCCATCAGCAGTGGGAACATTAGAGCCTGATTTTTCTATGCCAACAGAACTTGGAATCCTGTTGATCCCTTATTTAATCTGATTATATCACTACATTGGCTCATCACCAGACCCTTCACCGTTCGTGCAGGCCCGCTCCATTTTGGCCGTTTTCCGCCAAAGACATTTAGATAGATACTATAGAGAGGCCATCAGAAGTAATGTCATAGAAAAATTGTGATCCCATATCTCAGTGACGCCATCTAGCGTAATATAGCAAAATTCAATAAAAGCTAAGTTTGACACGTCACACTTTTAATACCATATTGCACAATTAGGCATTATACTTCGAAAACAATTTTCTTTTGGTGGACACGAATGCAAATTTCGACTTGATATGCTGGCGTAAAGTAAGTAAAGTTACTTTACTATGCTGGCGTACCACACTAGACCTTTGAGTATTTATACTCAAAGTAAATATCATAATGATTATTTCGAAATTGCGCTTAAATAAAACCATGTTGATGTATAATATATACCCACATGTGGTAGGAAACACTATGGTTTCGTAAATTAGAAGTGGCAGATCGCTTTTTGCAACAGAAAATTGCACAATTTACCATTTTTCGGGTGGAGTTACTTGCGACACAATACGATTCAAAATGTCGGCTGTCAGCGAATGAACTAGTTTTATATAACGTGCATGGCCATAATTGACTTTGGCAGAGGGGAACGCTCAGCTATGGCGTCTCCAGAGTATAAATACTCAAAGCACTAGACAGAGCGACTTTTGCCCACTAGGACAGATATATCGGATTTCGATTTTGTTCGCTATGTCCCGTCTATTGTTAAGTAAATAGTTTAATGTCTTTGGTTTTCCGCCATCCGTAGTGAACTGACAGTTAACATTAGTGACAGGGACCTCACTGCCTCTGACTGTCGTTGGCTGATGTGCATGAGATAGTGTTTATATAATCTATTAAATAGATACACTACATCGTCACCAAACCTACTGTTTAATGGTTCATCATCATCATTGAAGCCGAAAGACGTCCACTGCTGGACATAGGGCTCCCCCGACGGCAGGGGGGGGGGGTGTCATAATCGCCACGCTTGGCAGGCGGTTTGGCGATCGCAGTATGATGTTAAAATGCATAGAGAACGCTGCTGCCCATTCTCTAGTAAGTCCCTTAGTCGCCTTTTACGACACCCACGGGTAGAAATAGGGAAGTGCTATTCTTAACGTCCGGCACCACACAGACAGTTTAATGGTTGCCAAGAACATTTCTAGTCAAGAAGCCATAGTAAGCATTTAATGTAATGCTTCTACAGTTTCAGCTACATGGAATCCAGACCCTCTATGAATAAATGCGTCTTCAGCTGAATAAATGCGTCCTATAGCAGCAAAATAAAATAAAACATTCTCTTATTAAAATAAAAAAACAAATCACAGAAGACAATGTTGAGAAACGCCGATACAAAATACCTACATAATGTATATTTTGGATAGGGTGGCTTCACTAACTGTTAGGTATATGGTATATCGGTTTATTTATATGGAGAGTGCGTACGGAGGGCGCTCCGCCCTCGCGGGCTTGTGAGGTGGCAGAGAGAGGGAGGCACTCCACCCTCTCCCTCTAATCAGCTCTAATCACCATATCAAACGACGCACGCTTTCATTCCCGTTGACAACACACAGATTAGGGGCTCGTGTGTTTTGGCCATTGTTTTAGCTATATAAATCTATAAATTTATAGGTATAACACCGAAAACAGATTTTCCTAAGTTTGTAATCAGGTTATACAAAGTATATATAAAGTAAGACCTTCACGGTACCAAATACTATATCACTGGATATTTATAATACTATTTGGTACCGTAAAGGTCTTATTAACAAACTGTTTATTGTTGTCCTGTCAAAATTGTAATAATTGATACAAAATTCTCATAGAAATAGCACCAATTTTCCCGGCAACTTTTCCAATTTTACGAACATAATTACAACAAATAATAGCCAAATGGACCTATGCCAAATATTTTTGTTTTAAAATAGCCGTTCTTAAGTGATGGGCTTACCAACGAAGAGCATTTAATTTCTATTATAAACACCATGAAAATTACAAATATTAATGTAGAAATTGTACACACGGTACACATCAAGCTATACATTTCCAGTATACGCTGACCTCTGATTGTACTGACATCCTTCACAATGAGAGATCAGCTTATACTGGAAAGCGTTTACTCTTGATGTGTAGCCGTCTGTACAATGGGCGGACTTATCACTAAAAGCGATCTTTTATAGACAACCTTTGGATGTATTATAGGAAAGAGAGACAATACAGAGGTAGCCTGTGTGTGTGTGTGTGTGTGTGTACCATTTACATATTATACAGTAAATACATACTTACATAAAACCTGTATAAATAATATAAACAAATAATAATGAAAAAAAATATATACAAAATACGTACAAACAATCACTACATCATTATTATAAAACAAAATCCCCCCGCCGCGTCTGTATGTCTGAACACGATAAACTCAAAAACTTTTCATACGGTTTTCGTTAATGGATGGAAATGATTCATGAGGAAGGTTTAGGTGTATAATTTATTAACGACTTGTATAAATTTGTTGAAAGGTTGTTGAAGGTGTCGAAAAAATCATGCCAACTGGGAGTTTTACTGGCGTGCGCCGCGTAAACCAATAGATTTATAAGAAAACACAATTTATAACCTGGATTAACAAACATAGTTCTTTTAATCTCAATAGTACGTTCCCGTGGGATATAATCCGTCACCCCGCGGGGGAAGCCGCGGGCAAAACCTATTAGCAAATAATGATGTATCATCACATTCTTTTAACAGGTGTGGTTTCAAAACCGTCGTGCCAAGTACCGCAAACAAGAGAAGCAGTTACAGAAGGCGCTGGCTCCAGCAGTGCTGCCTGGCTGTAACGGCATGATGAGGAACATCCAGGGCTACCGAGGATACCAGCCATACCCACACCCGAACACCATCAACAGATACCCACAGGTAATTTGATTAACAGTATCATTAGCTGCAGGCATCCCATTACTGCGCTAATTCTTTGTAATTTTTTGCTTAAATCCCGTTGGGTATATATACCAATATTTACCCAACGGGATACCAGCATTTAACTTACAAATATATTAAAAGCGAATGAAGGCCTTGAAATTCAGCTTGAAATAGGTACAAGATATCAGATTAAGTATCATCATCATCATCATCATTTCGACGTCCACTGCTGGACATAGGCCTCTCCTAAAGGGGGTTTGCAATAATCGCCAAGCTTGGCAGGCGGGTTGGCGATCGCAGTATGTTGTTAAAATGCATAGAGAACGCTGCTGCCCATTCCCCAGCAAGTCCCTTAGTCGCCTTTTATGACACCCACGGGAAGAAATGGGATAGTACTATTCTTTACGTCCGGCACCAAACGGACAAGATTTATTAGATTAAGTATAGCTATCAGGTATAGACTCCAAGAGGTTACTAAGGGGTATCATAAAACCCAGTTACTGAGTTGTCTAAGGTCAGATAGGTCACTCCATGTAAAATACTGGTATTCATCTGAATCTGGTTAGACTGGCAGCCGACCCCGACAAAGTTGGGAATTAGTGTTTTCCCGACTTTTCGCGGTCGATTCAGAGCAGATTGCTTTTTTTACATAAATATTCTCACTTAAGGCGCTGACAAGAGGCAAATGATCTAAGTAGGCTTGTCTTAACCAAAAAAGATGCCAAATGTATATAGTTTGTGGTAGCGGAAAAAATATATGTTATTCTTGAACATATTTCTCAGAACTTAGTTGTTACCAAAACACGTTTAGACAAAAAATCTCGAGTTAATTATTAACAAGAACGTCTTATTTGTATGCACAACTTGGTTGTTTTTTATTTTCGATTACTCAACTCATTTTTGAGTAAATAAATAAACCTTATTATTTTCAATAAATTACAAGCGTTGTGTCATCGCGCTTCTCTTTCTTGTATGCAGTCTGACAGTGACAGTGATTTGCCTGTTGTCAGCGTCTTAATAGTGTCAATCCCTAGGTGTAATGACAACTCACTTCACCTTACAGTGACATTTTCACGAGAATAACACTGTTATGATAGAGTTTTCAGAAACCGCATTTGGGTCCCATAATTAATGATGAACTTAAAACACATACATACAGACTGTGTTCGTTTTCGCCACAATTTGGACGCCATTACTATGCGGCGCTAATCAGTCTCCGTGATTACGCCATAATGCGATTGAACGCTCGGACCGACTGACCGACGAAAATAATGCAAATACTGGCCACACGTTCCAATAATTCTGGAACTGTATAAATAAATGTATCACCATGTAGATTCTGGGGGGGTTTCAGAAAATCCGCCAGAATTTATAGGTTGGTCGTTGGTTGAGATTGTGTGAAATGAATTAGGGTTAGCCTCCCAGTTAGGTGTATAACTGGACTGTCGAACCAACCTGTTAACGAGTCGCACACAATGTAGCTAACTTTATCGCTTCTAACTACACCTAACACTACGCCTTTTTCCCCGAGGGTAGGCAGAGCTGCAGGTTGAGCTCCTTGTCTTGAGTTGAGCTGCACGATTACTGACAAATGCTTGCACTGTAGGACAGGTCCACTCAATTTTTTGTGGTTCTTCCCTCAAAAGACCATTTCAGACATACTACATGGACCTCACATGATCTGACCAAGATTATGTCTGGACTTTAAAAGAGACTTTGAGCCCTGAGTTTGTTTCGCCATTTTTTCTCAGGGGTAGTCGTAGTAGATAGGAAATGTCGACTACATCTAGCTTTTGTTTTTTTTTTAATATGACGTGTAAAAGTGATTCCGATATCCTATTTACAGAATAAACGATTTCATTTCATTACTTTTACACCCATATTTCACTGGTTAATTTTCAGTCCCGTATTACATCTTCCGCACATCTTATGAATAAATTACACCGTTTTAACAGTTGTTATAGGTGCATAATGGCACCATACTCTACAACAGTCGTGTCGACAAACACTTAGGTATCTTATCTTGAAAAAACCGGTCAAGAGCGAGTCGGACTCGCGCACCGAGGGTTCCGTACGTATATATGATGTTGATGATGTCTGAAAAACTGTGCTATTTAGAGACATCGTTTTATTTTTGGAATCTTTACATAAACTTCTATCACATAGAATAATTTCAGATTTTATCAATGCAAACTTCGGAGATAAGGGGGGCGAACGGTATTTTTTTTTACATTTTTCATCAAAAGTCGGAAACTGTGCTGCCTAAAAAATAATTTAAAAAAATTGAGAATATGCAAACAGCGTTCTTTCATATGATACCCCACATGCTCTAGTAGCCCCACTTCAAATTTTTAAGACCTCCTGTCAGTCCCTTTTGCAAAAAAGATATATTTTTTTAATTTCTTTCTTGTTTGCAAAGTAGTTGGGCTAACGTCATCTAAAACTATTCTAAATTTCAAGTTGATAGCATTAGTAGTTTTCGAGATATTCAGGTGTGACAGACAGACAGACAGACAGACTCAGTCTCACCATAAGGGTTCCTTTTTACCATTTTGGTACGGAACCCTAAAAATAACTAATTATATGAAATCAACTTTTTACTGAAACCTGAAAGATTTTCATACAACACAGCTTCAACTTTTCATCTCTGTCAGTTCCATGACAAATAACAATAAGTATTAAAATAAGTTATAAAAGCAGACCGAACCATCACCGCCACGTCGCTAACCTAACGTAATTCCGCACCGCTATCCCATTAACGCAAGTGTTAATCGGTATAAAACATAAAGCCACGGATTAATTTACGCGATTAACATAAAACAGGGCGGGAAAAATCATTATGTTCGCAGCCGCGCGAAGCTGCGTGGCAGTAATGCGATGACGAGATTGCTAATACTACGATTTAATATAATACTAGGTAGGTTTTTGCATAGTAACGTTGGAAGTTTTTAATCGCGGTCTTTTTTGCATACTTTCAAGATTGAAAAAAGCATACTGTATTTATCACAGGCAATGGCAGTCGTCCGTGTGGTCTCGGACGTAAAGAATAGCACTAACCCATTTCTTCCCGTGGGTGTCGTAAAAGACGACTTAAGGGACTAATTACTAGAGAATGGGCAGCAGCGTCCTCTATGCATTTTAACACCATACTGCGATCGCCAACCCGTCTGCCAAGCGTGGCGATTATGTCAAACCCGCCCCCTTTGGGGCAGGCCTATGTCCAGCAGTGGACGACTTTCGACTGAAATGAATGGCAGTTGTGTACTAGTTTCTTTGATAAACAGGTTATCCGCTGATCCGCCGCAATAAAACAATAAATTATAATATAGGTTGTTTCAAAATGAACTCAACAAACTTTAACACGTGCTGTAGACCAGCGAACTGAATAACTTTTACTATGGAAGCAACTTTGAAATCGCGAAAAAAACAGCTTATAAAATTGTAAAACCAGTGTACCTCTGTGTAAGAATAAAGTTAAAAATAGAGCACGTCAACAAACCTGACATTTATGACTTAAGTCACTTCGTCTTTGATTCCAACCATCTAATCTGAACCTTAATAATTAATCCTTAGATAGAGTTATCTCCCGTAATCTAACCATGATCTTTGTCCCACAGCACCACGGCAGTTACGAAGAGTTGCAGAAGGACATATTCTCCTTATCACAGATGGGTGGGGGCTCCTACCCCATGCCGCAGGGCTTCTCTATGGGACACGGCGCCAACATGAGTGCCGTTGGCATGAGGCAGGACACTATGGGTGAGTTGAGAACTATTTGAAGAGTTGGTAGATTGAAGCAGGTGGTCAGAGAAAAAGGATTGATTTGAACTACTGTTTGGGTGGTTTTATGTATATTTTTGTATTAAGACTCAGATATATGCCAGTGACCTTGAGTGGTTAGCTTGCGTGTTCTGTACTGAGCTCACGCAACGCGTCGTACGTTCAGCCAGTAATAGGACTCGCCCATCAAGGAGTGCTGTCCCCAATTTGACGCATTATTAATTTATTATACACAAAACAAAAGGTATTTTAATAAAACGCGTATACAAAAAGATCAATAATTAAATTATCTTTAAATTGGTGAATGTTTCAGATAAATACGCTTGGTAGCTTTTGCGCCATTCTCAGTTTTTTATCCGCGTTAGACATAACTTTACAAATTAATTTCACTATGTAATATAAACATAATCTAAAATATTCACATTAATAAGTTATTGAAAAAATGCTCTTATTGAATATATGTTTTTTTCAAATCATTAACACTACTCGTTTAGACGTGATCTTCAGTATAAAATCATTAAAAGTCGGTTATCGTCGCCTTAATATACCGCCTTGGATTCTGCCAAAGAGCTATGGAACGCAGCATCCTGGAAAAGACAGTACAAAATTCGCAACATCACGCTGCGTTCCAAAACGGGTATAATGGACGTAAGCAAGAAAGCTTCCAGGCTCAAATAGGACTGAGCGAGTCACGTCAGCTACATACAAGATAACCGTTGGGCAAAAGTATCTACACAATAGGTACCTAAAGATGGACGGCGCAGAAAGAGGTGGCAAGACGATCTGGACGCGTACCGTGAGGGCTGGGCCGAAAAGAGTTCCCGGAAGGACTTGGGGGAGACCCAGCAGTGGGACAGTATTGGCTACGTAACAAAAAAAAATATTTTCTACATCACTACATAGTATAAAACAAAGTTGCTTCCCGCTTCCTGTCTGCCCCTATATACATAGCTGCTTAGATCTTTAAAACTACGCAACGGATGTTGATGCGGTTTTTTTTAATAGAGTGATTCAAGAGGAAGGTTTATAAATGTTTATAAAAAGCCACGCGGGCGAAGCCGCAGGCAGCAGCTAGTTTTAATTATAAATATGATAAAAGTAGATCGTTTTATATTGTTCTCACGTATTTTTGTTTATCTTTGCAAATATTGTTTCTTCCAAGTTGATTTCTGCCGATGAGAAAAATATCTAAGATAAAGTAGGTACATATAAGACCAAAAATCAATTAAAACCACCAAAATGACTTACAAAACAAAATAAGTGGTTAACTACCCTAAAATTTTAAATATTTTCATACAACAAATTACACTAAGAGCGATACCAACTAAAATGTAAGTTTGTAGCGTCAAACAAAAAGCGGTAGACGGCGGGAGAGCGGCAGCTTTCATCAAGTTTCTATTAGAGCCGTCAAGGCAATTATAAAGTTGGCTGGAGCGAAGATGATGCCTCATTTTTATACAAATATCCCTTGTAATAATGGGAAAACTTGGTCGTCGCCACACGGCCGCCAGTTCCGACAGATGATCGCAAAGTAAAAGAACTTGATTACAATTTATTAATATCACCCGTTCTGGTTTTTTTATTACTCTTTGCCCGGGGTTTGTGATTGCGGACATACGACTTTAATCTTTTGTCAGAGATATTGGAGATATTAAACATCTTTATCTACGCACACGTGTATCATAATGTTAGGATGTGAGTTTGGTGTCACGATTTAGTAAGTTTTATGATAGTCACGACGTCGTTCGATATTGTAGTAAATACGTAGTACGTAGTTGTAGGTTAACGCGATCATAAATTTTAATCATCTAGGTACCGTTTTTACACATACCATACGTTTTTAAAAAAACCGGCCAAGTGCGAGTCGGACTCGCGCACGAAGGGTTCCGTACCATTATCTATAAAAATGGCAAACAAATCACGTTTGTTGTATGGGAGCCCCCCTTGAATATTTGTTTTATTTTAATTTAATTATTTATTTTTAAAGTGAATATATAACTAAATATTTTGTCAATATTTCAAGCGTCTACCTGTTGCCGTTATCAATATAGAGCAAAAACGAGCAAAAAAAATTATAATAAACCCTTAAATATTTATTTTATTCTGTTTTTTAGTATTTGTTGTTATAGCGGCACAAGAAATACATCATCTGTGAAAATTTCAACTGTCTAACTATCACGGTTCATGAGATACAGCCTGGTGACAGACGGACAGACAGACGGACAGACAGACAGACAGAAAGACAGACGGCGGAGCCTTAGTAATAGGGTACCCGTTTTACACTTTGGGTACGGAACCCTAAAAACACTTAAAATATAAGTTATAATTTTAACATTTTGTTATCATGATAGGATGGGCTACTATTAGGTACATGTAACTTGAACAAGCCAATGACATAAACTCATCATACAATATGTTTAACGATCTACATAATTATGTTTTACATACGAAATTGTTGTTTCAAATAACACACAAATTCTAAAACAATACTTTAACTAATGTTCACATATACTCGCGATTGCCGTTACCTACACGTCCTACATATCGATTGCAATTTAATTTAGGTACTTGTACAGTTATGTAATGATGTAGGCGGCCAACACATACGTTGAATAATTGGTCGCGTCTTGAGCATGCGGCCGGAGATTGATCGTTTGCCATCCTCAAGTCAAGACGAGTATGTGTGACCTAATATCCTAATACCCGAAACTAATAACTGGACAAACCCGACCTAGTCGGTATAGGCAAATTAAATAATGTTGCTATATTTACACAATTTCAATTCTTGTGGTTTTCTAGTTCCGCCGAGGGTCTACGGACTCGTGAATTTCAATATAGGTACCATTTCTAATAGGTTTCCGTACCCAGAATCCATTTACTGCACTCTATTTCAAAAATAGGAATGAGAAAAAAGCTCGAAGCGATAAACCGTGAAATTCGAAGCGGCCGCGGGCGCAAAGATTCCTGCGTAAGAAAAAACGAGCAAGTAATGGAGGCGAGGCATCGTAGCGTAGATATTCTAATAAGAAAATTTCCACTACATTTACTTTGGCGGGCGTCCTCGCGGCGTCTTGGCAAATATCTTATTTCCTGCGGCGAGATTGCATCTTGAGAAAACGCGAGGGTCGATTTGGTACCTCACTATTCGCTTCCCTGCCCTACGTATGTACATCGAATATATAGCTACGTAGCGGGGCTCGGTGCTACGAGCTACGCGCCGAACGTGCTACGAACTTGCTACGAACTCTCGTAGACTGCTAATATGTTCTTCGTACTAACAATGTCTAATGTCTTATTGAACGAAGTTAAATATTACTTGAGCTAGTGTTCAAACCTAGTGTTTTGTCTTGTATTATTGGAGCAGTTTTCATTTTTAGGTTAATTTTAGATGTAATGAATGGTTTCGTAAAAATCGCGTTAGGAATTCTAGTGACAATAAAACATTAATATAAATATAGTGAAGAAATCACGATGTTCTGTCAAATCGTAGAAAACGAGCAAAGCAGTTCGCACGTTCGCAGTCGCAAATTTTACAATAAATTGTATTGGGAATGTATTTAACTTGTGTTTTTATAACTTCTAATGATGTTCCATCAACAGGCATGAGCGCAGAGGACGAATGGTACAACAAGTCGCTATCCGCACTCCGGATGAACAGCGGCCATCACGCAAACCTCGCGGCCGCGCCGATGCTGCAGTACCAGACCTAATCGCTGCTGCACGGCGCCGATTACTCGCCGGCGCCGGCGCATGACTACGCACCCCCGTAGTCAGCGCGCAATGGATTGCGAAACACTGTGACATGTGGAAACGTCGCATAACTTTTCGTGGTTCAAAAATTTTCAAGTGTACGTTTATCGTTTGTATAAAAATTTCAGGGACGTATCATTTTGTGAGAGAGATGGTGCTATAGGACCTATATAGCTCCATCTCTTTTATACGGCCCCTGTTCCCTTTTCAGGATCGGTAATCTGTGTTTTTATTTGGAATGGTGGCGGTCATTTGTACTAGCGAGTATGTACGAATTTATGAATTTTCGGATTTGGTTTCACGCCAAATGTCGACAATTCACGTCATCTGTTATTTAAATGTAGTTAGGAGTAACGATCCTGAAAAAGTATTGGAAACAAGATTTTAAACTAATCTCCGTATATTTTAAAATACCCTCAGTGTTTTTAATTAACTGTTTGTAACAGTTCGACGTTTTATATTTTATGAAGATTCATCCTTGTCAGTAAAATAAATAATCATAATCAAACTGATCTGCTTTCGAGAATGCCCGAAACATTATTCATTTATACGTGTTTTTTACTATAAAACTTAAATGTCTGATAAAGGACTATCCACATAAATTCGGATCAGGATCCTGTCATGACAGACATTTGCATGACGTATGTAAACGAACGCTAAGCGCAGACGCCGAAGCCCGACAAGCTCTGACCCGAACATGTGTATCAAAGATTTAAATCGTTACATTAACCCGATCGCGTCAAAAGATGGCCACGTTTCTTTGGATATTATTGTCTCACTGATACTGAAAATCTTTAGTTCCATGCGGGATTTGAGAGCTCACTCGTTTAGTATCCATACTTTTTCCCGCGTCTTAAGTACGGTGAGGGCAAATCTAACGAGTTCAATCTTTGGTGTAGATAGACCTTTATAATTTACTTATCTCTTCAAAATGTGTTCTAAAACCACTGCGATGCGTCTGTTTCCACGAAGAAAAAAAACATATTTTTTAATATGATTTAGAAAATGTCACAATTTGCTGCGAAAACTATACGTTCTGTCGAATTACTTTCACGCGTTAATACGTGTTTAGTCTATAAATAGGTACAAATAGTGTTTTAATTTATTGAGGCCCGTATTAATAAACCACTTATATCTCAACTTTTAAGATGGGGTTAATTAATTACTTAAATAAGAATTGCTATGTCGGTGAAAACTGTCCGATTCGAAAGAAAATGAGTTGCTCACTCAATTCTCGATGCATTTTTTTTAACTTTGCCCCTCACTAGTAATTTCTTCTGTATTGTGGGTGCGTTTACAAACATTTAAATTCACATACACAAACAGCCAGACCCGGAACAACTACTTGTTGGTCATATAAATATTTGTTCCGTGCGGGAATCGAACCCGCGATACGCAGCGCAGCAGTCAATCGCTTAACTAAGTGCGCCAACCGTGCCGTATGTGTTGTCTTTGGATAGTGATTTGGATCAATTTCACAAAGTTCATATTTTATGTGTCTCTGTAGGCTTGCCCTGAACGCCCTTTTTAGTCTTGCAAACCAGTTCTAATACTGGTTTGCAAAAATAAAAGGAAAAAGACTTAACGATTTCTAGTTTCTTGCTTAACTTAATTTGAAGTCACTTTTAGGTAAGTATCATGTAGTCATTATTGTCTTTGCCACTTCAAGTTTTATTTTAGCCACGTGTAGTCTTTGGATAGTGATTTGGATCAATTTCACAAAGCTCATATTTTATGTGTCTCTGTAGGCTTGCCCTAAACGCCCTTTTTAGTCTTGCAAACAAGTTCTAATACTGGTTTGCAAAAATAAAAAGGAAAAAGACTTAACGATTCCTAGCTTCTTGCTTAACTTAATTTGAAGTCACTTTTAGGTAAGTATCATGTAGTCATTATTGTCTTTGCCACTTCAAGTTTTATTTTAGCCACGGAATGACTTATAAGAACGTCTTCGTGTTCGAGTTTCGTGGGTATGTTTCTTAAATTAGGGTTGCCCAGGAAAGCGGTTCCATGATTCCATCATATTATAACAGCCGACATGAAAATCTTTCATTTATACCAGTATTTGACATTAAGGTGTCAAAAATTGCTCTGTATTTGGATAGCCGTTTTTGTGTGCGATTTTTGTTGCCGTTCACCGCTTTCAATGGAAAACAAAGCTTTAGTGAATAATGCGCTACGTTTAATATGTCGCATGCAATGAGATTATAAGTAAAAAGACGTAAGTAGATACGTTACCTACTCTACATTCGATTTTCAAAAACGGCACAATGTCACACTATTAGATGACACGTGGAAAAAGGACAGCATGTCGTAATTATCGGGAGCGAAAACGAGAAAAGACGATGAAAATGTGGTTAATTACCCAAGTTTTGACGTGCCACTTGCGGAGCGTATACAACATTAGTTTTAGTATATGCGAAGCCTGAATATAGTTTGTTCAGAATAAGGAACTGAATCGATTTCAATAATTTTTACACCATGTTATATTTTGTCTCAAAAATATTTAAGTGTGATGGAAAATGATATTTTTTAATTTAGAACATGGAGGACTTACAGCTAATACAAACAAACAAAAATAAGGAAACCACCACCACCATTACCACCATTTAATTACTTATAATAATGATATTATATTAAACAGATATGTTGTGAGCACGCAATCGTGAAGACTCGAAAACGTCCTAATTGGGACGTATTTTACTTGTAGTGAAATTTAAAATGAATGAAAAGTGGGGGTGTACTGCCGCTGCTGCGCGGCTCACTTTTTTCAGAAAGCTTTAGTGAATAATGCGCTACGTTTAATATGTCGCATGCAATGAGATTATAAGTAAAAAGACGTAAGTAGATACGTTACCTACTCTACATTCGATTTTCAAAAACGGCACAATGTCACACTATTAGATGACACGTGGAAAAAGGACAGCATGTCGTAATTATCGGGAGCGAAAACGAGAAAAGACGATGAAAATGTGGCTAATTACCCAAGTTTTGACGTGCCACTTGCGGAGCGTATACAACATTATTTTTAGTATATGCGAAACCTGAATATAGTTTGTTCAGTATAAGGAACTGAATCGATTTCAATAATTTTTACACCATGTTATATTTTGTCCCAAAAATATTTAAGTGTGATGGAAAATGATATTTTTTAATTTAGAACATGGAGGACTTACAGCTAATACAAACAAACAAAAATAAGGAAACCACCACCACCATTACCACCATTTAATTACTTATAATAATGATATTATATTAAACAGATATGTTGTGAGCGCGCAATCGTGAAGACTCGAAAACGTCCTAATTGGGACGTATTTTACTTGTAGTGAAATTTAAAATGAATGAAAAGTGGGGGTGTGCTGCCGCTGCTGCGCGGCTCACTTTTTTCGGTTGTTTTGTGAGTGTATAACATATCTGTTTAATATAATATCATTGCTTATAATACAATCGCCGTACGGTTAGGTACCTACTGCCAAATTATTATCAATGAGCGCAAGACGACCCTGGAGGCGCGGGGGCGCCGTTAGCATGTTTTTGTACGGACAACCCGGTAACATAACAATCTTTGTGATTTTCATGATACAGTTTTGAAATTTTGTACATATATTCTTTACATAAAAATACTAGACATGTGTTTAGGGTTTCGCATATACTACTATAAAACTAATGTTGTACCTATCCACCTCTTTTTAATTATAATATCATTGGTCGCATTTATACGATCAAAATTAATTGCGATCTTTATCAAGAGTAGGTATCAATATTCAAGAAACTTTAGTGGTCAATAAGTTTGAAGTCCATATGGCGATTTTACCAGTGATTCATTAATACGGGCCTAAGAGACGTTTGTTTAACGATATGCGTAAATTGTGTATGCTAGTCATTATTGTACAGACATTTTAAATCGAATAAGATAAGTAATGTATTTTCTTGATTGTTGTATTAATTGAGATAAACACGACCTTTATATCTTTGATGGCTCTATTTTTAACTGGCAAATAGATTCTTTAGATTTATGATTAAATGAAATCTTGAGGAATAATGTTTTTAATTAAAACATGTGCGCGTCCAAGCAAAAAGGGACCAGTAGTGGGGTATTGAGTTAAGACTAGATTCGGTATCTAGAATAGTCTATTGATAATAAGAATAAAAAAAATATTCAAAAATTGGCACTTTTTTTATCAGACATTTGAAGTTGAAACTCTGAAAAAGCTTGATTTGAAAAGCATTTTCAAATTTGACAACACCTTTTAACTAAATTTTTCTCCTAAAATTTCTGGTACTTAGAAACATTATATAAAATGATTTACTACATGAACTTGTAGAAAATTGAGCATTCATTAATAATCAATTAAAATCGCGTAATGCAATTTTTTCACCCAACTTTACAAAACTGCGTTTATCTCGAAAACTAAATGCCTAGAACTGGACTGTTTTTGCTTGGACGCCCACATATAATCAATTAGATGTGCACATATTTATATTGTCACACCTATCAATTGATAGGTGTGACAATGCCATGCTTATGAACTGAAAACATACTAATAATACTTTAATGTAAAGGCTCGTACAGACTGGGGAGATATTGGAGGCGCGACGCGACATTAGCAGCGGGGCGAGCACGGCCTACTGTAACATGACTTGAGTCACACATTTTATCACAGTTTGAGCGATAAAACTGTTTTGTCATAAAATGCTAGTACAAATTGACATGACATAATTTATCATGTCTTGTCACAAACGTCTTGGGCAGCCCGTGCTCGGCCCGCAGTACAAATTCGCGCCCGCGATATCGCGTGAGTCTACAATATGTAACAAAAACCCTGTTGTAGAAGGAACAACAAGAAAAAAAGGTAAAAAGACCTACGTTTTAAGAATCGGTATACATACGTAATAAAGCAAGTCATTTATAAAAACTGTTCAACAAAAATAATTAAAATAAATATTTAATTATTAATATTTAACTGATTTCTTACCTCTTTAGTTCTTTGATTTTGACTTCTCGACTAGCCAATTCTTAATTTTTTTTAATTATAAATCCACCAATGTTGTGCTTGTAGGTTAATGTATACGTCCCTAAAAGGAACAACAGGGTTTTTGTTACATACTGTATAAGAGCTTTTTCACGTGCTTTATATTTTACTTTTATCTTTTTAAGTGTTCCTTTAGAAAGTTTTTGAAATAAAAACTTCTTTTGGCGCGTTGAGCGATTTCTGGTAGGGGAAAGGGGAAAAACTTATGGGTTCGCGTCACTGACATGCTATCCGCGACATGCTAATATGACGTGTTGCGCCAGGCTGTCGACGCGCAGTGACGTGTGTACATGTATAGTTGCACGGATACTTACAAATGTTATTCCAAAGTTTTAAGTTTTCACTTCTGTCGGCATTCTCCATGAAAGCCAATTTTTTTTTCATTTTTTTTTTCACATAAAATCTTTGTTAAGGTGAATCTGCAGCTCAAATTTTATATCTTGATCGAAATATGATTCGCGCCTATAACAGATACATATTTACAGAATTATAATTACATTGAATGAGTTTTTCATGAAATCATGACATTGGGGAGCAAATCTAACTTAGAAAGATGTATCAATGATTCTAATGATTATAATTCTGTACGTATCGGTTATAGTCACGAATCATATTTTAATCAAGATACAACCTGAATCTAACCAGAAAATAGCAAAAAAACGTAAGAAAATTGGAATTTCCCGGGCTAAAGCTGCGGATCCACTTTAGCCTTAGCTATTCATTCCTTGTGTTACTAATAAATGAAGCTGCACCAACAATAAGTACCTATACAGCAATAGTTTTTGTTTATACTAAACCCGAAAAGGGGTCATTGTAGTCATAATTTTGAACAATTTTTTCTATGGGACCAACCTTTAAATCGCGGAAAAAAAAATCAGCTGTTCCCTACATTTGTGTTCGAACTGTATGGCACAGCTGATTTTAATTTCGCGATTTCAAGGGAACATAGAAAAGGGACCCATAGAAAAAATTGTTCGAAATGATACAATGACCCCTTTTCAGGTTTAGATTTAGATAAACAAAAACTAATGTTGTATAAAGTTTATCCAGAACCTTTATAATTTCCTATTTTTCTCGTGTGTGAGTGCCCGTAGCCAGCGGCATGTAGGTATTTTACCGACCATGAGGAAACTGTAGTATTTAATGATTACGTTCTAATTATCTAACATAGAGCTATCATAGAATAAAGTGTGAATTAACACTGCAGTACAGCCTGTGTAAATATAAATCGGTTTGCATGATCATTTCTAAGGTGTTAACAGCTCAACGATATTGTAATGTTAACTAGATATTGTTTAGTCAAATTTATAATAAGAGGCCATTTTCATTACATTTTTAACAGAGTATAAGAGCCTTTCCACACGATTACGAAGTCGCGGCGACACGCGCGGCACGGCAATTCTCATACTTATTAATATTTGATTGTGCTCTCGATCCAAGCCGCGGTTGTGATTCGCCGTCGCATCGCATTTATATCGGGAGTGTGAAAGGGCTCTAAACCCAAAGATTGCTAGTCAAACTTATACACATTTATCAACAACCTTTGATCTCATAGTGAAGTAATTTTAGTAATAAAATAAAATGAAAATAATTATAATTGTTTCGGCTTTTGTACAAAAACAAAATCATATCAATTAAGACTGTTTCGGCGATTTCCATTCACAGTCAGTGGCCATACTGTGCATTTTAATGTAAATATAATATGTAAGGAAACTTGTCTAATAATGAACATGTGTAAAATGAAATAAATTGTCTAAAATGTAATTCACTGGTTTAATTTAATACCATAAACAAACATGCATACAAGTAGATAGGGTACTTTAAACATATCAAATTATTTTATAAAATCCATCTTCTAACAAAGAACACTTCACAAAAAGACTATCAAAGCTATACTTTATATTATTTGATAAGATATAATTATTTGTCAACAAAAATATGAAAACGTTTGAATTACCTTTGCATCTTTTCGCCATTCCAACTTTATTTGCATCAAAACCTCCAAATCACAGAGTTAAAGCTCCTGCAGACTGGCGCGGGTGCGATATCGGACCAGTATGTACGAGCCTTTACATAATGGTAATCATATTGTTGCATTCTTCCATATTGCAATTATCAAATCAAATCAAATAATTTTTATTTCAGGTATTTCATTATCTTTCCCATATTAAAATGATCGTATATTAACTTCTTTCCATATTATTACTTTAATCATGTTACGTTCTTTCCTTTAAACTTCTTTCCATATTATTACGTTAATCATTTTACATTATTTCCTTTCCATATCAAAATAATCATAGATGTAACTTCTTTCTTAATAAAAATGATCATACTTGTATCTTCTTTCCATAATATAGAACATTTTCCCCAATCCCTAATCTTCAGGTTTGGGTAAGGCAAAGTGTGGATTAGTAACGGAGTTCTTTCCAATATATCGCGACACGTGCGCCATCACTATGCTTTCGCCGCCGGCTTTTTTCCAGAACTTAGCCGCCTGGGTGCGTACTTGCTTGCTTTGACCACACTCCTGTAAGAAACAAAATTATAATTATATCAAACATTCAAACAAAATTTGAGGCTAAATAAAAACACGGGTTGATCGATCAGGTTAAGCAACGCTTGCCGCGGTAGGTCCGTGGATGGGTGACCATCTTTACATACCAAGATCCCGTGACCCCGCAAGAACGTTAAGCCTTTGTCCTGGCTGTTATTTGTAGATCTTTAACCGTTGTTACGGGTCGTCAGAAGCCCGAAAGTCTGACAACCAGTCTTACCAAGGAGTATCGTGTTACCCAGTACGTAAGGGTGTAGCGGCATCAACATCGCCACATACGAACTACGCATCACACTGCCGTCACGCAAAAACCTGCATCGCGCAATTAGAGTTTACCGCGCGACTAGCATATATACAACGTCCCGACATCAACCGTCGGGCAGTTGCCCACCAGACACAACACCCGTCTGGTCGGAGGATCCTCCCTTTTCTATGGTGGATGAGTGAACTTTAAACCCTGTTCCTCATACCACCAAAAGGGTTCTGGAGGTCAGATAGGCAGTTGCTCCATGTAAAATACTGGTATTTAGCTGCATACGGTTAGACTGGGAGCCAACCCCAATATAATTGGGAAAAGCCTAGGCAGATGATGACGCACAGTATACAAAATTATGTTTATTCTTAACAAACACTATTTAAGTTGCATACATAGTCTTCGTGATACGTGATGTAATGTCGTAAAAGGCGACTAAGGGACTTACTAGAGAATGGGCAGCAGCGTTTTCTATGCATTTTAACACCATACTGCGATCGCCAACCCACCTGCCAAGCGTGGCGATTATGGCAACCCCCATTTTGGGGGAGGCCTTTGTCCAGCAGTGGACGTCTTTCGGCTGGAATGATGATGACATAGTCTTCACAAGCAGTGGGTAAGTAACATTTAAATGGAATAACAACAATGGAATTTAGCACAAGAGCCATAGAGAAGCGTTTTATCGACGGAAGAGTAGACAAAAACGTTTCCGTATAGACAGTTGACAGTTTTCTACCGAGAATTGTAGACAAGCAATTCCTATTTTACAGTAGAATAGAAATAGAAAGCGTCTTGCTAAGCCTGCAGAGGGACATGAATAGAATAGAATAGCACACTCTTTATTATGTACACCATAAAAGTTACAGATATAAATGTTTAAATTTTACATAAGGTGACACAATGGGCGGTCTTATCGCTAAAAGCGATCTTTTACAGACAACCTTTGGATGGATTAAAGGGAGCAGGAGAGACAATACTGCAGGTAGTCAGTGGTGTACCATTAACATATACAATAAATACATACATACACAGAGCATACACTTATCTCATAAATATACAATAATACACATGAAACAAGAGCAGGGAACTGTATTATGTAATGATGATGTTTAAAGAGAGAGGAATTGTTTTGACATGCCATGCGTTGAGTTTGACATGCCAATTTTTGAGTTTGAAATATGACGAAAGGAGCAGGAGACATAAGATCTGACTGTCAAGCAGAAATCGGAGATAAGTATTTCAAAAATAACAATTACAAGAAAGATAGAATGATGTGGATGGAGAGATGAAAGACATCCTTTAGAAGAAGGCCTTATGAATGATAGCCTTTACAGACTCCTGTGCTAGAAACAGAAAAAATAGAGGGAGTCCTTTGCCCAGCAGTAGGACAGGCAGTAGGAAGGTAGGTAGGTACCACAGCGGCTCCCGCAGGCAGGCGCGACGCGACAACGCAACGTGACACTAGTAGCACAATTTCTATGAAAACTTCGTCGAACCCGTGATATCGCGCCGGTCTGCATGAATGAGCCTTAAAAGTATAAGTAAGTGAAATAATATGGCAGTTGCGTTGCTTTTCCATGCCTAAATACCAAAAATCAACAAAAAGCCTAGCGCTTTAAACAAATGAAAAGTCCTTACCGATGGTATATTAGTGTTTGCAAGAACGGCCTTAGTCTGCAAATACAAAGTTATTATTTTTTTAAACCAGTTATATAATTATATACACTATCTTGTTATGATCAGTATCCGCTTAGTAGACAGTAGCAGCTAACTTCTATAAGAATAACATAACATCACTCCTGTACTTCTGTAGTGTCTGATATCCTCTAACCTATGTATTATGAACAAGCACCATTTTCACTATCCTTAGAAAACTATAAAAATACTGTTGCCAAACTGGACACCACAAAATCGTACTAAAATCTCCCATCTATTCAGTTGTCTTCTTCTTTTGTTGAGCCATAAGCTATGCGAGAACAGCTCAAGTCGTGGTGACAAAATCTTTCAGCCAAGAAGGTTCGTCGCGGCACTGACTAGTCAGGCTGTACTTACTGGCCGTAATTAGGTATCGTCCCTCTTGTTATGGCGCCGCTCCACAGTGGCCCACGGCTAAGCTGCGCACGTGTACTTAGCTCCGCTTTGTATGAAAATGTAAGCGGGACCGTCCACTGCGACCCATAGCCACGTTTCGCGACAAAACAAATGCTGGCAAACAAATGAAGGTGGCAAAACTCTCCGTTCATATCCTACGTAACAAACAGTGGACGGTTGACTTTACACCCTTCCTTTTAACTGCGTGTTCAGTAGATGAATAAATACTTACAAAGGCTGTCCTTGCAACGAATTTATCAATCACAGACCGGAACGTGCCCTCCCGACGAGACTCCTAAAACAGTGAAGTACACGTGTTAAAATAATGTTTAAAACTGTTTATTTAAAATTCAACATAAGTCTCAAAATGGAACCCAATGTAAGCACTGAAGCCGGTGTATCAGATTTACAATTTCAAAACAAAAACGTGGAACCTCGGAAGTCAACATAATGTTTTAAAAACGACTTTGAAAGGCGAGATGGTTCACGTCCAGATACAGTTCTGCTAAATGAACCAGTCGTTTTTAACTTTGTCGGTCTCATGAGACTGCTACGATGGATGATCATTGCCAGTACAAGGTATGATATTAGACATACCTATCGATGAACTAAAGGCTGATTTAGACGGAGCATATGTAATCACCTGTTTAATAATCATTTCAGCCGAAAGACGTCTACTGCTGGACATAGGTCAGGGGGGGGTCACTATAATCGCCACGCTTGGCAAGTGTGTTGGCGATCGCAGTATGGTGTTAAAATGCATACAGAACGCTGCTGCCCATTATCTAGTAAGTCCCTTAGTTGCCTTTTACGACACCCACGGGAAGAAATAGGCCGGTGCTATTCTGTACGTCCGGCACCACACGGTACCTACACCTGTTTACTACAATAAGATAAGCAACAATAAAAGTTGCACCGTCCAAATAGCGTTCGAATCTTTGGACGATTGCAATATGTATTGCTTCAATTTTATTGTATTTGAATGGGCTTGAAGTCGGGTGTTTTCAGCAGTAAGGAGGCTGTCGCTCATACTACAAGTCCTCAAACCACACCCAAGTACACACAAGACCTATTATTTGGTTAAGAAGCGCGGAGAAAAGAGTCATACGAACATGAAGGTAACTGCTAATAGATGAAATGGATCCATAGGAGCGGTCCGCGTCCACCAATGTTGATTTCATCTGAGACAGATCCGAGTCAAACATAGCGAACTTCGATTTCATTAAATCTTTTAGCTGAAATCGAATAAAATGATAATAAGGTACCTAGTCGAAAAATCGGTAAAGGATTGCTATCATCACCTCACTTGGCAAAAGAGAACTGTTGAAGGGATTGAAGTGTCTTTATTATGATAAACAAGGAAATGGTACTGCCCGTTCTGATCCTGACCATAATCTTACCTATCATGGGAAAATAAAATCACCTACATTATATTTACATAATAAAAGGGATATTCACGATAATTAACTATCTATTTCTACATAAGGGATACACTAAAATAAGAAGATTAAATGAGAGCAGCTACACTTTTTGATGATCATTTACTCACGATTTACGCACCTAGCGCCATCTACTAGCCAGCCTAACAAATCATTCACACAACTCTTCCAAAGCTTCCAAGCTCACCCCTGCTTGCAAATAGTTCAGTGTGATGGTTTACGTACAATTTTAAAAGTAGGGAGAACTTTTAGTACACAGTTCTACGTAAAAGATGGCGTTGATAGATATAATACTCTCTCTCTTGGAGATCAGTGATGCTGTGGGAGGATCAGACTCAGTACAGATAAGTGATAATGTGAACTATGTATCCAGAGGGGGCGTATTTTCAAGTGTTAGAGGCATCATATTGTTCCAGTGCGAGAGAGACGGAGTATAGACGACCGATAGCACCAGCCCTTTTTCGCAACGGAACAATTATGGGATAATATACGTCTTTAGTCCATCCAATATTTGTGCAGTCCGTCTGGCCACGGGTACTTCGAGATTATTATGGAAACAGAAAAAAGGGAGAAAAACTATTAGTCAATAATTATAAGTGTAAGACCTACCGTGCCAATGTCTTGGTCGTTAATGTCATTGACGAGATCTCTAAACGTCTCCTGGTACAGTGCCGACATCCAAGGTTGCGTGAAGAACTCGTACAAATTTTCTATTTGATTCTTCTGCAAATACAGTAGTCAGTTGTGTATGCTTGGTGATACAGTATATGTACAGCATTAATGTGACACGACGAGTTTAGAAAGAGACGGACAGGTATGATTGAAAGAGACGACGTTCTACAAGCAACAATTAACTTTTTCTAAAACTAGATGTGCCATATTTATCTACGGCCGGGTACTGTACCAACCTAAGCTGACGTACAGTTAGCCTCAGAAAGATGTATAGGTACTCTCGAGCAACCTATTTGATACACAGGCCAAAACGTTCATCCTTCCACTACACTACCAATATTTATTTTTATCTTGAGCATTACAACTTTTTAAGATTATGGCATGGGGTATCAGAGAGCTCTGTAGAAGAATTGATTACGCAGCACACTCACAAAATTGTTTAAAAATCGTTGCAAGTTGGTTGCTTAGATACAAAAAATTTTTTTGACTGTTCATCGACTAAAATTTATTGAAGTAAAACTTCTTTACGCACGCTTGACTTGGGGAGTAAGCTGGTGAATGCGTGACGAGAGCGTTACGGAAAGAGGCGAACGGAAGTTGTTCAAATTTTAAACATGGAACCTACAGCGTCACCGCCGCGGGCCTAGGTATTTTTTTTTAATTCACACTGGCTATTTATACTCGTACACTCACAAGACCGCAGCTTTTTTGAAGTACAACTTCTTTTGCTAGCGAACGGTGATTTCTGTTTTACTTCAGTGTGGTCTTAAAGCACACTCATTTTTTTAGTTGTTGTGACTGTTCCTAAATCACCCCAGCCTGAGGTGATTTAGGAACAGTCACAACAATTTTGTTTTTCCTAATGGTCGGTTTCCCCCTTAGGGGAAAGAGCATAGCCCCCCTCCTTTCCGCACAGTTCTGTAGGGCTCGTCCCGGACTGAGTGCTGCGATTATAAATCGGATACACAACACTTGTATCTTTAGAATTTGTGGAAAGAGCCAGTTTACGTCCCATAAAATATAAATGGAATGGGTTTTACTAAAAGGTTCAGTATTGTTTCATAATTCCAAAGAAATAGGATATTTCGTTATTAATTACGGTAACAGTAGAGTTGTCAACCATAAAATAGAGATTTAACGTTTTTGTAAGAGGTCCGTATTTTAAAATAAGAATGTAGGATAAGTTATCTTGACATCAATTAGGAGCACATGACAGACAATCACACTGTCTACAATCTTTGTTCCATAATATTGTATCAACGTGTAAACACAAAACATATGGTACATAGGGTATTTAGTTATCGATACAGTATTATATAACACTTGTAGACAAACAAATGAATTCTTATCGATGTAAGTATATATCTTATTGAGGCTGACTGCACCAACCTATCAACGTAAATAGGTACTTCATGAAAGGTGTAAGGTAAAAAGCCTCTTTACCTGATATCTAGAATACAGTTGATTGAAGAAGGCCTCATGTTTGCCATACAGCTGCTTATATATTTCTGGTGCGAAACGTTTGTTGGAGAGGCACGTGATTCCATCGACCACGTGGAGTACGTTCAGATGGACACGGAAGTAGTTGCCCTTCTTGTCTGTTACCAAATTATGTCCCTGAAAATTAAAAAGCCATTTCATACAACTGTCAAAGAATGACAGTAGTTGTGATTTGAATATACTGACTAATTAAGTTAATATTTTACCCTGACTACACAGCAGAATTAGATTTATTCCATTGAATGACTTCATGAAATCATTATACAGTGTGAGTCTTCATAATGTGCACATATCGAAAAGAGTGAAACTAAGCTTAATTTTATCGACGGAAAAAAAATAAAAAAAAATATTAAACAATTTTTTTTTTACAAAAAAGGGTCTCTACCTGCTAAAGTAAAGTACGTAGTCGAGTGCAAGGCCTTTCTTTAACAGTTGATAGGAAACGTTGTGATTGAGTTATAAACATGGTATTTATACTTTTGGAAAGCTGATACGATGGAAAATAATTTAAAGTAATAAAAAAGGGTAGGTAATCAGGACTTTTACTGAGAAATTTTACAATTATTATAAAAAATTATGAAAAAATATCAGATGTTTGTTATAAAATCACCCTAATACTCAATTGAGGGCGAGTTTTTCGTTAGTTTTTATTTTATGAAGACGCCCTATTATTTCCAGTCATTACTGAGTTTGTTTCATCGTGACAGATCGTTTAGTTTAAAAGTTATACCGATTTGTTTACACAGGGGTCACAGCAGCGAACAAAATTAAAAAAATGCTATAAAAATTAAATTAAATTTTTAGATTTTTTTAAACTATTTTTTCCGTCGATAAAATTAAGCTAAGTTTCCCTCATTTCGATATGTGCACATTATGAAGACTCACACTGTATATTAATGGGTCTAATGGATAGAATTCTGTAAATACATATAAGTTATAGTCGCGAATCATATTTTAATCAAGATAGGTATACACGGCTACACATCAAGCTATACATTTCCAGTATACGCTGACCTCTCATTGTATGGAAATCCTATACAGTGCGAGGTCAGCATATACTGGAAATGTATAACTTGATGTGTAGCCGTGTGTACAACCTGACACTGACCTGCAAATTGCAAAAAAAATTGTGGGTTAGAGCTGCGGGAGCACCTGGGGATTACTAACCATACACTTATAAACCAGGTCAATGTTAGACGAAAAATGAATTGTGTGGTCACAATGACCTTTTTTTTTTTTTTTTTTTTCAAACTCGCAACCCTGGCAGGCATTGGTCCTGACGGACCCCGTCAGTTGGTGCTGACATCTCTTTGAGGCGCGCGTGGAACACAACGCGCCGTCGACCCGGGCCTGGTCCTTATCGGACGGCGAGCTACCCATCGCTTGCCGTCCGCAAGCCCGCGCCTACGGTGGCCGGAAATCGGCTTGCAACTCCCGACGCCAAGGGCGTCTCCTGCGGCGACTAGAGGCGCGAGGGCGCGAACCTTGCCTCTCCCTCACGCGTTCCGCCTCCTCCTTCGCGAGCATTACTGCTTCGCAGAAGGAGGTGACGGCCTCCCATGCACTCTCGCTCCGAACCATGGCCTGAACCAGTGCTGGACGCGAGAGATCGTCGCCGCCGATCGCCTCCGTGAGGACACGGCGGTGCTCCGCCCAAGCCGGGCAGATCTCCACCGTATGCTCCACCGTGTCCTCCGGGCGATCCACACAGTGGTGACACCCGGGCGTTTCCTCCCGCTTTATCCTGAACAGGAACCTCCCGAAACAACCGTGTCCGGTGAGGACCTGCGTCAGGCGGAAGGTGAGGACGCCGTGGCGCCTCTCCAGCCACTCCTCAAAGAGGGGACTTATCGCCACAATTGTAGCGTGCCCAGCGCTAGGTTGCGACAATCGCACTCTCCATGCCGCCATGAGATCTCGCCGGAGTTCCGTCCGCTGTACCGTGATTTCTCGCGGCAGCGGAGTTTCACCCCGGCGTTTCGCCTCCTCGCGCCACTCCCAGATGTGCGCGAGGACTTTTGCCTCCAGATCCCACGGCGGCAGTCCGGCTAGGAGGCTCGCCGCCTCACGGGAGACCGTGCGGTAACCCCGTACCAGCCTGATGGCCATGACCCTTTGGGACGCGTTCAACCGCTGGGCTGGTCGCAGCCTCAGAGAACGCGCCCACACCGGTGCCCCGTAAAGGGCCATGGACCGCACGATCCCCGCGTAGAGCCTCCGGCAGGAGGCGTTTGGGCCCCCTAGATTGGGCAGAAGCCGCTTCAAAGCAGCCCCAGCCCTCTCCAGTCTGGGAGCCAAACGTCGGAAGTGCTCCACGAAGTTCCACCGGCTATCGAGGACGAGTCCCAAGTACTTCATCGTCGACTCGACACCGATGTGAACTCCTCCCGCCGGTCACAATGACCTGAGGGGCAATTCTACTAATTCTAAGAACGTTCACAGTCTGATCTCAGTCTCAATCTGTCAAAAATACCTCTTAATTCCCTACATTTTGACAATTTATTGACGTTTGATTGTCGCCAAGATGAGATTGCGACTAGATTTTGAACGTTTTAAATTACGAGAATTGGCCTTCTGGCAGTAAACACCTCAAATACCTGTTTTTGTGAGTTACAGTGTTAAGATTAAAGATAATGATAAAGAAATATTTATTTGTAAACATATTAAAAATGCAAATGTGGATGTAAAAGTGAAAATCTGTGATTTCAACATGTTTTGCCACCATTGGCGTACAAAATTAATTATAGCCACTTGAAATATAACACAATTTAAAAAGAGAAAAAATAATATAACAAAATGAAAATTATAACACAAATAGATTAGAAACTATCATTTCAAAAATCTTTAACATACTAGTAACATTTTTCAGTAAGTAACTTCTTAAGATCTCTTTTGAATAAGTTTGGCTGGTTTATATTTCTGATAACCTCTGGAATCTTATTATATATTAATGTAATACAATATATATAAAAAATTATAAAAATCACTGTCACAATATCCAGTACATTGTTTACTATCACAGTAACAAAATAATAAACAGATGTTGGTATACCTGTAGCGGCAAGCTCTGTTGGACAGCCATAGGGATCTCTTTGCCAGGCTTCCTTAGCTTCAAGTAGTACAAAGGTCCCGGTAATATCGCAAACTTGACCATCGGCGACTCAAACTTCATCACAGGTTGCCATCTATCAACCGTAAACGTAGAAACATTGTATTGTGTATCAAATAAGTACAATGTAAATCAATCTGCCTATCCTTTTCCCAACTATGTTGCGGTCGGCTTTCAGTCTAACCGGAAAATCAAAATCAAAATCAAAAGTCATTTATTCAAAGTAGGCTGAGAATCAGCACTTTTCAAACGTCAAAAATTACATGAGACAGTCCCCCAAAAACGCCCACCCTTCACCACTTCCTAGTGCTTTAGCTAGGAAGAACAAGTGGCGCAACAAACTCCCCAGCAGCACAGCTGTCTGTTCGCATATAAAACTTGAATCTATACAATACAATGTAAAAAAAATTGCATTACGCAACACGGATGCAGCTGAATACCAGTATTTAACATGGAGCGACTGCCTATCTGACCTCCACTACCCAGTTACCGGGTAACACTATACCTCTTGGTAAGACTGGTTGTCGGACTTCCGGAGTCTGACTACCCGTAACCCTGTTAAAGATCTACGAATGACAGCCGGTACCAACGGATTATCGTGCTTTCCGAGGCACGGAGGGGTCTCGATACGTTATGAATGGACCCATCCACGACGAACCGACCGCGATAAGAGTAACTTAACCTTCGCGATAGAAGATTAATTAAGCTACTCTTACCGCGGTCGGGTCAAATCAAATTAGCTAGCGAAACTCCACTGACGTGATGGATATCGATATGTAAACACGATAAAGTATTTTTGTTAAACTGTTTTCCTAAACTCATACTTCAAGTATCTAACCCTTTTTTTTTTTTGGGTGGGAAATTGTCTTGTGGCTTCTCCCGCTCTGGGCGTGTCAGACTTTTACTGACTTAAACCCACCCGTACCTTCCGTTGCCTGTGTACCAGGGCCACGATATCCGTTTCGGACAATCTCGCAACCCTGGCAGGCATTGGCCCTAACGGACCCCGTCAGTTAGTGCTGACATCTCTTTAAGGCGCGCGTGGAACACAACGCGCCGTCGACCCAGGCCTGGTCTTTATCGGACGGTGAGATATCCATCGCTCACCATCGGCAAGCCCGCGCCTACGGTGGCCGGGAATCGGCCTGCTACTCCCGACGCCCGGGGTGTCTCCTGCGGCGACTAGGGACGTGAGGGCGAGAATTTTGCCTCTCCCTCAAGCGTTCCACCTCCTCCTCCCCGAGTATTACTGCTTCGCAGAAGGAGGTGATGACCTCCCATGCACTCGGTGCACGGCGGTGCCCCACCCAAGCCGGGCAGACTTTCACCGTATACTCCACCTTGTCCTCCGGGGGCAATCCACACAGTGGTGACACCCGGGGGTTTCCTCCCGCTTTATTCTAAACAAGAACCTCCCGAAACAACCTGCGTCAGGCGGAAGGTGAGGACGCCGTGGCGCGTCTCTAGCCACTCCTCAAAGAGGGGACTTATCGCCACAATTGTGACGTGCCCAGCGCTGGGTTGCGACAATCGCACTCTCCATGTCGCAGTAGGTATTCTTTTCATTTAGAAAAAAACTTGCTTTTAGCTACAATAACGTAAGCACTAACCGTCTCATTTGTGACGCCGTCCCGGCAAGCCGTGAAAAACTACTCGTGCTGCTGTTCGGAGAGAAACTGAAAAATCCCAAGTTAGCTCCATAATTAAGTTGTAAAAAGACTACAAACTAAGTAACATTGTATTAAAATTGCTGGGAAATGACTTTTATTTTTGAAGTAAAAACTTATTTAGCACCGAGTTTTGATAGGGGCAAAACTTATAGGTTCGCGTCACCGACATGCTAACCGCGTCAGTGACGTGTTGCGCCAGACTAGCGACGCGCAGCGGACTGTGTACATGTATACGCGTAAACAGCGTGCCGCTAGAATGGCGACATTAATTTAACACTCGGGTAGGACTAGTGGCCAGTAATCATAAAAATTATAATAAGTTAAAATAATTATAAATTTATAAAGAAAACATTAAAAAAAAAAAAAAAAGGTTCCGTGTGGTGCCGGATGTAAAGAATAGCACCATCATATTTCTTCTCGTGGGTGTCGTAAAAGGCGAATAAGGGACTTACTAGAGAATGGGCAGCAGCGTTCTCTATACATTTTAACACCATACTGCGATCGCCAACCCGCCTGCCAAACGTTTCGATTATGGCACGACGTCCGGGGTTCCATTCCCGGGTCGGGCAAAGTATTATTGGATTTTTCCATCAGAAATTTCTCAGTAGCAGCCCGGAGTCTGGATTTGTGCCCGGTTGATGGCAATAGGCTCGCCCCCTATTGGGGCTATTGTAATAACATGGGACTTAAACATAACTGGTGAAACGTGGGTGTACTACAGTTACACCTCTGCCTAATTCTTCGGGGATTACAGGCGTGATGTTATGTTAGTTTAAAAGCTTTATTCACATCTATGGGTGATTCTAATATTGTGATCTTCACGTAAATTTTAACAAAAATGCTATAGGATTTATAATAAAAAAATCGTTCAAATTATACCGTGGGCTGGATTGCTATAGAATAACCTTAAAAACCCAATTTGAATTACCCCAAGGTAGTGGAACTGTATCTGGGTAAGAGTTCGTCCGGTGCGCTATACAATTCTGGGTCACCCATCATGAATGGATCCAACTTGTGCAAGAACAGTCTTCCCAGCTAAAAATTTACAGAAAAATGTAGACATCGATTTTATCAGAGGAACCGTGCGGTTATTACAATAGCAATACTTCTTGTGAGTGGTATCTCATGGTCCTAGGATCTAGACTGACGGCAAAATTCAAAATTATATTGGATTCTATCGACAAGAAAATTCTCAGTTGCATCCCGATATCTGGTTCGGTTAATCGTTAGAGGCTCGTCCCCTATTACATGAGACTTGTACTATTCCCCTCTTACTACTCACCATCTCAAAGTTGAAGAAAAACATCGAAAGGAAACCGCCATGTCCTAAAATGTTGGTGTTATCCAAATTGGTAGTGCTGGTGAATTACGGACCACTCTCTCTCACAAAGAAGAGACCTGAGTCCAAGCAGTGAGAAAATTATACACTATGTTATAAACTTGGATCTAGTTGTCCCAAAATAAATAAATTTGAATAAACCACTGCCTATACACAGCTGCATATATTATGAGGACATGTAGGCGTCCTCTTGTGTTTATAATATTTGAAAAAACATTGAGATTTATTTATTATGTGTAAGTTTAATAATAATGTATTATACTTAAAAACCTTCCGGAATGAATTATCCAATGTTGGTAAAAACCGCATCAAAATCTGTCGCATCGTTTAGAAGAACTACGCGGTTACACCAGACAGATACGAAAAGCGGCTTTTAAAGTATAGATAAACATGTACTTTCTGAGTTTAGCTTGGACACTACTGACATTGGTACAAAACGGTAATTTCATATTTAAACCCCTATTATAAGTCCGAAATCGCTAACCCGTCTAAGCAAGTGTGGTGAGCAATGCTCATGCCTTCTCTGTACGAGAAGAGTCATTTACCCAACAGTGGGACCATAACAGGCTGGTATTATTTTATAGAAGATAATGTAATAACGTTACCGCTTCTCCAATGTCTTCAGAACAATGGTACCGATGCATGCTACGGCTTGCGTACAAGCGCCGTGAGTACCGCACGCAGGTCCCCGCTCCGGATATGCACGGGTCGTTGGTCTCGAATGTGGGACCTACTACCAGCCCGCCATCGTACACTAAACCACACTCATTTATAGCTGTGCACGATAAAACAAACTTATTTAATAGAATAGAATATATTTATAGTAAAACATGATTATACATCAAATAATATGTGCAAGGTCTTAAAATAACAGGTAGATCTATCTGCATCTTATGTCATTTATGGCGTACAAAACAACATATTTTTGGTTTAGAATAAACCATAAAAGATTTGAGTCTATTCAACAAGCTATGAAATTAATAACATTTAAGCATCATAGACAAATACAGTGTGAACATCGACGCACAACCTGTCACCATTTTATTGGGGGGGGGGGGAAATGATCAAATAACTTCTCTCGCTCTGGGCGGAGCGCCAGGGCGTTTCAGACTTTTACTGACTAAAACCCACCCGTGTTCCTTCAGTTGCCTCTTCTTCTTCTTTTAAAAAAAACGTTGCCCCACACTAGGAATTTCTCCTGTATTTTCTAACATATAAACTCACATACACAAACAGCCAGACCCGGAAGAACTACTTGGAGGTCATACAAATATTTGTTCCGTGCGGGAATCGAACCCGCGATGTGCAGCGCAGCAGTCAGTCGCTTAACCACTGCGCCAAACGTGTCGTCAAATGCCGCGCTTGCTGTGCCTGTGTGCCAGGGCTATGGTATCCCTTTCGGACAAACCCGCAACCCTGGCAGCCATCTGCCCTGATGGATCCTATCAGTTTTTGCTGACATCTCTTTGAGGTGCGCGTGGAACACAACGCGCCGTCGACCCTTGCCTGTCCTTATCGGACGCTCATTACATGATTCAGACCTTGAAAAAAAAAAATGGTTGTTCCATACATTTTGAACGCGTAGGTATTGCACTTTTCTATGAACAGCAGAAAAAAATCTGCGCTAGGGGGTCTAGAATCACGTGCTGAATTCATGGTTACAGTTTGCGCGTTGATGTCCTTGCTATCCTGTATAGTCACCTGCACCTTTGTGCTGTTTAGTTGTTAAGCTGAGAAAAAATGGCTTTGTAAACTTCCCAGCACTCTTTTTATTTACCAGCCACCTTAAAAACACTGAAGTGATTGCCTTAAATACACTAAAATCAAAATCAAAATATTTTATTTCACTTAAGCCCACTTATGAAACGTCAGAAGCTCGGTGCACGGTCCCAATTGGTCGTTTCCTATGGAGAAGAGCCGGCAAGAAACTCCACGGTTACTCTTTTAAAAAGAATGGGCTTTTACAATGTTTTCAAGTTACAGTGTTAATAGGTATGGGGAGGACAGTGTAGGCCCGTCAACAAGTACCAAGTACTTAAAAACTAGTCGTCATCACCATCTACAACTTTTTTGATCCTACTCTCAATCTGTCTTTTTTGGTCCTACTCTCAACCTACCTCTTTAGGGTTACGAACCAAAATGGTAAAAAGGAACCCTGGTAAGACTATGGTAAGACTAAATCTGTCTGTCTGTCTGCCACACCTAGATATCTCAAGAACTACTAATGCTATCAACTTAAAATTTAGAATAGTTTTAGATGACATTTGCCTAACTATTTTGCAAGCAAAAAAGAAATTTAAAAAAATATATCTTTTTTGCAAAAGGGACTGAAAGGGGATCTTAAAAATTTGAAGTGGCGCTACTAGAGCATGTGGGGTATTATATAAATGAACGCTATTTGCACATTCTCAAACATTTTTTTTTTTCTAGGCAGCATAGTTTCCGACTTTTGATGAAAAATGTAAAAAAAATACCGTTGCCCCCCCCCCCCCTTATCTCCCAAGTTTGCAGAGATAAAAATCTGAAATTATTCTATATGATAGAAACTTATGTAAAGATTACAGGAAAAATAAAACGATGTCTCTAAATAGCACAGTTTTTCAGAAATCATCAACATCATAATATTCGTATGGAACCATCGGTGCGCGAGTCCGACTCTCTCTTGACCGGTTTTTTTTTATCCTACTCTCAATCTGCCTTTTCCCAACTGTGTTGCCGACCTGACTTCTAGTATAACCGGATGCAGCTAAATACATGCAGCGACTGCCTATCTGACCTCCACAACCCAGTTACTCGGTCTCCTTTAAGCTATGCTAGACGTCATCCAGGATCTATTCGGAGTGTTCAAAAAATCTTAGCTCTAAAAAAATAAATGCAAACCTTTAAACGCGTACAAGTTAATAGCGCGTAATCCATAATAGAAAAGTGCAAAGCTTCTAAGCGATATCGAAGTAAGGGGCGCCATGAGGTCTATAGATTCCACCCGGTTTTCTATTTGATGCCATGCTGCCAAATGGCTTTTTCGTAACACACGTATGCCCAGCTTTTCCACGTTGGCTTGGACTCTTGCGTCAATCTGCAA
Organism: Tiliacea aurago; assembly: GCA_948098905.1. Taxonomy (NCBI): domain Eukaryota; kingdom Metazoa; phylum Arthropoda; class Insecta; order Lepidoptera; family Noctuidae; genus Tiliacea; species Tiliacea aurago. The sequence continues at coordinate 17,885,445 of OX402591.1, read as the reverse complement.
TCAGGGGCTTTACTTTACTTTCAATCAATAGAGTATAGTTTAGAGGTATGATGAACAGGGTATAAAGCTCATCATCCTCTATAGAAAAGGGAGGATCCTCCGACCAGACGGGTGTTGTGTCTGGTGGGCAACTGCCCGACGGTTGATGTCGGGATGTTGTATATATACTAGTTGCGCGGTAAACTCTGCTTGCGCGATGCAGGATTTTGCGTGTCGTCAGTGTGACGCGTCGTTCGCATGTGGCGATGTTGATGCCGCCACAAAGTCACTAGACACAAGATTTGACAGATTTAATGTCTTTGCCTGGTACCCTCTGTACCAGGCAAAGACATTAAATCATTTACTTAACAATATCTTAAATCTCTTTGGTGCCAGGCCAGGGGGCAAGTGCTTTTTGAAATCGCCACTGTACAATAGTAATAATTATTAAATTTATAGAACCCTGCTGGCTTCGTCTTCTTCACCATTGGCAGCCTAGTTCCACCCATTGCTAAGTATAGGCCCCCTTTTTGGCCTACACGCCGGCTGTCGCTGAAAACCAGCTCTGTCTCGCATAGGATCGTAACATTATGCTGAGCGATGGGCGTTTTGCGTGAATGTGGCTCATATTTTCCCCAACTTGTTCATTTCATGTTTGTGTTCTTTCTTCGGGTCATGTTTACCGCAAATGAACGTATTTTCCTGCTTTCTCTTACCCGAACGATTAGGAAGACCAAATTTTTATCAATTTCACACTACACTAGTACCTACACTATCCCCTTACGATACATGGCGAGCCAATACTTCATGTCCAGTGACATCATGTAGTATGACATACCTACAAGCCGACCAAGATAATAAGCCATCTACCAGTTATGACATCATAAGTAAATATTTGACGCATTTGAATGGTGCTCTAATACGAACGCGAAACCTACTCCGAAGCGATAATCAAATCAAATGTGTGCTGTGTGCCATAATCTGGGTCAAATGGCCATATGTTCGGCAGTTTCTTGATTTCCAAAGTTTTTGTCGGCGCCGGCTTTCGCTGAAAACCAGCGCTGGGGCTCTGTCTTGCATAGGGTCGCAGTATAATGCTGAGCGATAGCCGTTTTGCGTGGATGTGACGCATGTTTCCCCCAACCTTTTCTTATTTTTGTGTTTATGTTCTTTGTTGCGTCATGTTTACCGCAAATAAACGTATTTTCTTTCTTTCATAATTGACTTTGAGTCCTAACCTGACCTCCAGTCACAATTGACTTTGACTTATCTCTTTGACTGTCGTTTTTTTTTTCTTTCGCTGTAGTCAGCCGTAGTCAAGAAACGGCCGAACATTCGGCCGATACTTCGGATTTATCTTCGGAGTAGACGTGCTGGTCTATTCTGTAAAAATCTGACCGTGAAAACTCAGGGGAAGTGAGCTTGAAGTGACCTGTCAATCCCTAACATCAGGTGGAGTGACAACTCATTTCAAAATCACTTAAGTTTTCACATTGAGATATTCACAAAATAGATCGGCTGAGGTGCTAAAAGGGATGGTCCGTATTCCAAGCATCAGTCTTACGACCGCGATAAGATCGCCCATTGTGTCACCCTATGTAAAATTTAAACATATATATCTGTAACTTTTATAGTGTACATAATAAAGAGTATTCTATTCTACGTCTGTGGCTAGAACTGAAGTCACAAACAATATTTAGTTCAGGGAATACGAGGCTTTACGTTACTTACCGTCTCATCATTGAAGCAGTTGACCCTCAGAGGAGCAGGATCCTCGATCGAAGGGAACGGCTCGACGAAGACAATCATCTCCGGCAGCAAACCCAGTTCCAACAGTGCCGCGATACAGCTATACGCTTCAATATGGTCACCGTATACAATCACTTGGTTATCTTTGCTTAAGACTCCGACTGAGTCTCCTGCATAAAAATAAAAGTGAGTATTTAGTCAAACATTTTGTCGTTGGTTTAGTAGTGGTCGCAAGCGGTACTGCTGAACATGAGGTCTTGGGTTCGATTCCCGGGTCGGGCAAAGTGTTATTGGGTTTGCCATCTAGAATTTCTCAGCAGCAGCCCGGAGTCTGGATTTGTGCCCGGTTGATAGCAACAGGCTCGCCCCCTATTACTTGGGATTTAAACATAACTGGTGAAATGTGGGTGTACTTTAGGTACACCTCTGCCTAACCTGGGAATCCAGGCGCGATGTTATGCTATTTTGTTCTGCGGTCCGATATAAAAATATTTTGGAACAGAGGTACACACGGCTACATATCAAGCTATACATTTCCAGTAAACGCTGACCTCTCATTTTACGGAAATCATAAACAATGCGAGATCAGCGTATATTGGAAATGTTCTTGCATTAGTTTAGTAAAATCACACAGAAATTCTAACCCATCGAAATCAGAGTGCTCCAAGTTTCGAGCTCATTTTGGTCATGCTCATTTTATTTTCTTAGTACAATCGCAATGAAAACTACTTACTGCTGCTGCTACTTTGGAGCTTCGCCGCAGTCGGGTAAATAGGGCCCCAACAAAGTATTGATACATGGCCCATTTAGGACAAGCTACGCCACTGGCCAGTTAGGTAATACTGGTTTTGTTATCGACGACGTACACTCAACTATACCTATTTATAAGCACTAACGAATTTCGGTGTTTTGCCAAAACTGCTTGTCATTATTTAAAATATAAGAACGCATTTTTTTGTGTTCAATACTTATGAATGGCCTAGGGGCATTTCCTTCTAGCTCCTAAGGTTAAAGGACGGTGGGAACTGGCGTCCCGAAAATTTAAACTTAGTCAACAGACTTGAGACATATCTCATTTAAAAGGTCTTGACTTACTGATCATTCTTTACTATGGCTACGATAGTCAAAAGCACATTACATTTCCTTAATTTCCCTTAAAACCCCAGTTTTAAGGGAAATTAAGGAAATGTAATGTTACTACTGTAGTACAAAATATGTTAGATTATGAAAAAATAAGTGAAAATCGTATTGGTTTTTACTTATGATACTTCATATTGTATTTATTTTCCATGACATAACATATTCACGCTTGTATACCCCGTAGGTGTAGGTAGTTATTGTGTACCCAGGGTACCCCCAACACGATATCCAAACTTAGTCAACAGACTTGAGCATATCTCATTTAAAACGTCTTGGCTTACTGATAATTTTTTACTATGGCGACGACCGTCGAACGTATGGGGGTTTTAAGGGAAACTAATAAAATGTGGTCATATTTTGTAGTAGACAATAAGTTAGATTATTAAAAATTGAAAATCAAATGTTATTTTACTTTATTGCATATTATGAAGTATACTTCTATATTTAAAATGGCATACCATAACATCTCTGCCTACACTAGCAGGGAATAAAGGCCGTATCAGGTCACTTCAAATAAGTTCCAGATCACTCTGTTGAAATCAACTTTGAGAATGTTCCTGCATAGCAATTCACAACCATTCGACAAGTTGTCGTATCGAAAATGACACATTTTCATTGGTTCCCTATCCATTTGCATAAAATTTTAAGACCTAATATAACTAAGCATAATTTTGTTTGGCATAATTATATTTTCGCATAATATAAATACGCATAACAGCTTACGCATAATTTTTTAAGCATAATTTCTCTAACCATAATAATGATTAAGCATAATATTCTAAAGCATAAATTTATTAAGCATAAAGTTCTAAAGCATAACTTTTTTAAGCATAATATCCTAAAGCATAAATTTGCATACAGCATGCAAGCAAGCATGCAAGCAAGCATGCAACAAACAAGCAAGCATGCAAGCAAGTATGCAGCAGGCAGGGTTTCTGTCACGGCTCCGGCGCTGCGGGCCTCCGGCGGCCCCACGCGCCTACGCGATTTTAAATTACACTCTAGGGGTAGGACAAACAAGACTACGTGGAGTCAGTTTTGCAGCAATTCGGTTCTGTCACTAACTTTTGTTGCACAGCATATTAAATTTTTAACCAACAATATTATTTAATTGTTACAGAAACTATAGCAAATTGGTTTGATCAGAATTATGTATGGGGTACTACAAGTTCGCCACCACCATTTCCACCCAAAGTCTGGAGTACGTATCTACTAGAAAAGGAAAAATTGTATGCCTAAATATTATTATGCTAATAGTCATTAGGCCTACTAACGTTATGCTAATAGTCATTAGGCCTACTAACGTTATGCGAATCAAATGTATGCCAAAACAAATTAGTCTTTAAGATGATTATGCCAACATAAAATGTATGTCTAAAAAAATTATGCCGAAGTATTATTATTATGCCAAAACAAATTGTGTCAAAATCGTTATGCCGAAGTATATTAGGACAAAGAACATTATGCGAAAAGAAGGGATCCCATTTTCATTAAATGATTAACCTTGCCCCCGACAGCAAATAGCTGTCGTAAGAATGACGGTCGTCTATTTGATTGTGACTGTGCTGGTGTCTTGTAAAGAGTTTTAAATAGATTAAAATAAAAACATAGTCGCCCTGTCAAATCTTACCTGACACTCTGGTATACCTAGCTGTTCCTTGCTCTCGTTGTTCACTTTGCGTTTTTGATCTGTTTTACGACTAATACTGACCTTGCTTATTAACTGGACCTGATAGATAGCTTTTCAACTGACCCCGGCATTTTCTTTGGACTCTGAATATTCATTGTTCATAGTCGATCCATGACTCTAACACATTATTTGCAGTACATTTACTAACATTTGCGGATGCTCTCGTTAGGCAGTTGGATCAGAAGCTCTATTGATAGGAGGTTCCTCTTTCTGACTGAGGCCCTGCCTACTGGTAGCTTGAACCTTGTTCCCAACATTGGAGGGCTATATTTTTTTTTTAGGTACACATTTTTTATATACCTATTTTAAAATTATGTTTAGTATTTTATTTTGAACTAGTCAATTAATGCCCGGTATGTGCCGCAATGCCTTTTTTTGTTTGGGATCTTCTCCGGCGCGCATACTACTACTTACCAAAGTTTAAGTTTTACCTTTGCCTAGTCTCCGGGTAATACTGGTGTGATCTTATGTATTACACGTCTATGCGGGGAATCATGAAATACTTAACTTGCGAAGTCTGAATGTCTTATACATCTCTGCCCTTCCGTTAGAGGATTACAAGTGTAATGATATGTTGTTTTAAGTTTAATATTATATTATTTGACTATCATTGTGTTTGATTTCTTTCGTTTTGACGAAAAATACAATTCAGTAGCTACCTGTGTGCTTACCTCTGCCTAACCCTCCGGGGAACACTTGTGTAATGTTATGCATTCCCGTCTATGTGGGTAATCATTAAAAACCTAACTTGCGAAGTCTGGATGTCTTAATATCTCTGCCTTCCCCTAAGAGGATTACGGGCGTACTGATATATTATATTATGTTTTAGTTTAGTTTTATACTAATTGGCCATTGTTATATTAGTTGCTATTATTATTACGGTCTGATCTCGTTCATTTAGACGAAAAATACAATGCAGTAGTACGTACCTATGTAGATACCTATGATAGGGGTGAACCTCTGCCTACCCCTCCCTACGAGAAATACTATTGTGATATCATGTAAGTAAAATGAGTATAATAGATTACATCGCGAAATACAACATAAAGCAAAATGTGGCACATGTCTGCCTATCTATTCTTCTGTGGAATATAGGCGTGATGTTTTGTTGTTTTATGTTCCATATTAAATAAGTCGGCAATTATTATGTTTTATCTCTTTTATTATGACGAAAAATAGAAAATAATCATCTATATTCTGGTTAGATAATTGAAACTGAAACATGTTTTTTTCAGGAAACCCCATATATTTAAGACTTGAAACCAACGGTTTGTTATTTTGTAGCTCGTAACGAAAAATATGAGACAAAAGTGAAGTCTGTTGGATCAAAAAAAAAAGTGGGGACGGGGTCCATAGTAAATTGCCATGTACGTCAGGCTGGCCCGGCCCCATGGAATTTAATAATGAGATTGTTATCAATCCAATGTACCCGGGTATACTAATATATGTAACACCTTCATTTTCAATGTAACTCTTTTTAAAAGAAATTACGTGCACTTCTTAGTGGCCGGGCCAGCCTGACGTTTTCAGCCCGGCCACCTTGTTTCCCACTAATCTACAAAAAATACTGGCAATATTGTGCTACAGATGAAATATACCCTATAATTTATGCATATGTAACACAAAATCGAATCCTAAAATGCAATAGCATACGAAATATTAGCGGTTGCAGGTGGCCGGGCTGAAATTATTTCGTTACTATAAAACAGTAAAACTGCAACACCTACCAAAAAATAATACCAGTACATAATGAGATATAGAGATATAGAATACATGTAACGCTTTCATTTTAAATTATAATACATATTTAGAAAGAATAATCACTTGAAATTATATTTCAGCCCGGCCACCTAAAAGCGGTAATATTCCCTAAAATCTTATGCTAATTTGTACAGTAAAACCTGATACAGCTATGAAATGAAAGTTACATTCGTTTTGTTTTAGTCGTATACCTTTAAGCCTTCTGTTTGACTAGATTATCAAAATCTGAGAAACTTTCCGAAGAGTGATTATCATTTATTAACTAATTTCAGGACATTTGGTTTGTTGAGTGAAACAAAATTGGTAATTGTCATATTTTTTTAATAATCATTTTTGAAATTAGTTAGACAACATTTGTACTTATATTAATTAGGTACTATAACAATTGTTAATTATAAATAATGTAAAAAAAGGTTACACATTGATAATAACACAGTTATCAAAAAATTATAGTAATATCAATATTACCTTAACATCGAACATTCATTCATTCAGAATATTAGAAGATAATTTTTGGTTAAATACTTATTATACCTTGGTAAAAAATCACAGATTTTCATAATGATTTTTACATCAACTTTGAATTTAAAGTTTTGAAAACTTTCAATTAAAATTATGCTAATATAATTATTACAACAATTCTTAAATAAAGAGAGAACCATAGTTCTTTCAGTGGCAGCTAATGGAAATATAGCTATGTAGTATATATAATTTAACATAATATTAAAATCACAGCTAAAAATCACAATGTTAACTTGTATAATTAAACGTATGCTAATATAATAATCATTGCTAGCCTATATCTGGCATTTGTACTATAAGTATTTTGACTAATTCAAATTTAAATATATTGCTTATTAGAATCGATAAAAACGTACTAATCACTTGATTATGTTATTTAATCAAGCTAAAATGTACGTCAAGGAATGTAAAAATATTAAATCCAAATTACTTTTTTTAACACTAGACTGTAAATCGTCATAACACATCCACAGATCTTGATTAAATAAATGGCATTTATAATGTCCTAGATTTTCCCCCAATACTACATATTCAATAGCACCTACAATCACATAAATATTAGTTCTAACTTTGATAGATAAAGGTATATCGTTCAATATTATTTGATCTGTCCCATTTAAATCAAAAGATATAATATTCTTTACATTATAGCTGGACAAAACAGTGCCCGGGCAATCGTGTTCACAATCCTTCGAAATAACGTCTATACAAATTGAGTCTTCTAGGGCTGATATTCCAAATGTTTTAATTACGTTCATATTAATGGGTAAAAATGGTACTGTTCTTTGAAGTTGAAATGCACATTTTTCTTCGGTACATATTTTTGTAAATAGAGCGCTATAAAATAATTCTAAAATCATTTGTTCAAACAAATTTGCGACATTGCATTCACAATTTATATCTATTGTATTTTTCGAGGATAGTTTGTAGTACTTTTTACATATGGTATTTCTTAGTTCGTATACTGCGGCTTCAGATATGTTTTTGTTACCTATAAATTGTATATAATTACATAACATATTATTATTATTTTCAGTCTGATCTATTTCTAATTTAAAGTTATTAAATGCAATATAACCATAAGCTATTAAATATGTAACAGCATCAAAACCACATGTATTTGTTAAAGTGGAACCAGTTACAATATTTCCATTTTTTATAAATTTTAACATTTTATAAATCGGTACGGTAACTGGCTTTTCAGCTTGTCCTTTCCAATTTTCTACAAAACTTGGCATATCACTGAAAATAGAATCTTGAGGAAATAACCGTTTTTGGTGTGTTCTTTTTTGACGATTCTTTTTGATTTTAATCTTTCGCTCTTGAAGGGGCGGTGCCTCATTATTTTGTAGTTCACTAGCAGCGATATTAAGCTCTCCATTTAAATGATTAATATGTATGTTTAGAAATTCGTCAATCCTGTATTTTCTTACTTTAGTTTTGAGTAATAAATGTTTTATTGTTTTAAAATAATCCTCTGATGCACTAGACGATGGATTTTTGTTTTTTGAATTGTATAATGGAGCCATAACGTTTGACCACATGGGCAATTTTCCCAATAAACGTTTTAGAGTAGATATTAGAGGCGGATAATATAATTTGTTGGGGCGTTCACAAGATTCCTCTTCTTGTTTATTTTTACAAGCAACAATATTATCAAACCATACCATAAAATTGCTTACATCTAAAACATTCTCCTCATTTAGGAATCTTTCTTCATCTACGTAATTGTGTGCGTTGTTAGAATCTTTTTTATCAATTGTAATACCTTGAATTCTTCTTTTCAAATTACAGTGGGCATCAAAGCAAATTTTTGAATAAAATTTAGTTAAAATAACAGTTAACATATTTTCAATTATCTCTCTTATGACTACGATACACTCTGCTGTTTTAATGTAAAGAATACAACGAACAAAGAAAAATTTTACATTTTCTGTTGTATTATTGAAGCACGAAAGATTATGAATAGTTTTGACAAAGTGACTTGTATCTATTCGCATATATACTACAGGCAAACTATTTGTATGTCCCTCCAATGCACTGTAAGAAGCTTCTAAGTAATCTTTTGTAGATTTATATGAAGTAAAGCATTGGATTGTAGCAGCAATCAAAGCTGAGGAATCGTCCGTGATTATTTCTGCAGGAGGGATAATTCCATTACTGGCCCATTTACCCAACCAATCCGCAATGCTATTTTTAGTGTGATAATCACTAAGCATTTGTGAAATTGGAATAGATTTTAAAAAGCTATCAGCAGTTATTAATATAACATATAAGAATAATCTTTTAGTAAATTTAGTCCCATTAGGTAACACAATTGGTTTAATTATAGAGCCTGTGGCATCTAATGATATGGTTGGTCGACCATACTCTTGAACATATTGTTTGTAATATTTTATTTGTTCTTCTAACCAGTAGTAAATATGAAAAGTTGGTTTCATTAAAATTTCCTGAATTACGGAAGAGTATGTTGAAGTATTTGCCATAATGACAACAGATAATATTTGATTGGTATGGTACCATTTCTGCTTCCTTGTTTCATGACGTATTTGGCGTAATGCTCCGACTGATGGCAATACAGGTGGTTCCTTATCTTGAAATATCATATCATGACTCGCTATTTGTTTTCTAACTATTGTTGCTGAATCAAATTTTAATTTCTTAGATAATGTTCGTCTTGAGTAGGTACGGAGTGAGTCGTATTTTTTTTAAAGGATTATGCTTAAAATTTGGTTGAAGTTGATCAATTTCACATAAAAAATCAATAATATGATCAGTCTTATCTTTATTTTGAATTTTCACTGTTGCTTGACACTGAGTGCAACGTCCGTAGAATGTAATGTTAGCGCCTTGAATAACATGTCTTTTAAATGCTACAGTACAAGGTAACTTATAAAACTCCCAGAGTTTTTTTCTTAAAAGACCGGACCACTTAAATTTGGGAATAGCTCTGTACGTCTGATATCTTGCACTAGGTTTATTTTTATCGTGTCGTTTATACGTATAACTTAAGGGTTCAATTTTCTTCCATTCATGAACATCAATTGGAAATTTAAAACTAATTTGATGAAGTAAGCTTGCTTGTTGAATAACTGGAGAAGACCCTGATGATGATGTTGACGAAATTATAATACTATTGGTATTATCTTCATTTCTTTTAATGAAGCACTCATCTTTTGCCCGAGGTGAGTTCTGGTTGTTTAAAAAGTTTCTTCTAAAGCTGAGATATAGTGCTTTTGGTGACATCACATAGTTTATATCTTTTGCTATGGTATTGTATATAATAGAACTATATCTTGTCGTGGTGATCAAGCGTTTATGTTTCTCAAATATTTGTTTTTGAGCCACAATATCTAACGCACTACGTTTTCCCATGGTGTAGGCACGCTCAACTGAAATAAAATATATTCATTTTAACTATGGTTTCGTAATAGGTATTCATGTAGGCTAAATAACTACATTAATATTTATTTAAATACAAATTCCCTAAAAAGATAAGTGTATGCAGTAACATTTGCATGCATTATCAAGTATATACATAAATCTATTAAAAAATATTTTAGCACCTAAGAAAGAAAGAAAGAAAGCAAAGAATGTTCATAAGAATCAAATTTACTTTCACAAAACTTATAACTTTTGGGACATTAGAAATATATAAGATAGAATAGAGATGGGGAGAGGGGCGCGTGTCGCGGGACGAGGAAAAGAATGCGGTGAGCGAGGGACGTGGATCGCTGTGGCAGGCCGTACAAGGGGGAGTTACAAGAAGCGCGGGTACAGACGAACACCGTCGACGGTTGCCTGATTACAATGAATAATTCACTAAAATCCAATATATAAATCTTACAGTAATTAATAAGAAACTGATTAATTATTGATTTCACGAAATAAATAAGTACACAATAATAATAAGTAAATACATAGGGTAGGTACACAACAATAAGATTCACAAAAACTAAACACTTACTGTTAGTCAATCACCAAAATTATTACCTATTGACTATAAACGAAAGGATAAAATATATTTAGTTGATGGCATTGTATGGAGTTTTATTATTAAGTAAATGAGTGTTTAGATTTACTTTACTTTACCTGTATATTTTTTTAAATAATTACTTAGCTACCCATTAACATTGTTTGTCGATATATTTTAATTTATCAAAACTATGACTTACCTTAAAAACATCACATCACAAACAACTACACTGCAACAACTGATCAAATTTTACACTCACAGTAATATTAAAACGTAAAATATTATGTCAGAAGTGTTGATAACTACACGGCTCTTGCGCATCTATTCTGTCTACTCGGGGAAAATATCTTACGACTTAGGTTGGGACGCGACACAGGCGCCGTCTAAAAATCGGTGGTAGCGTCTGTGAACTATTATCTTTGTATGGTTATGTTGTGAAGCCAAAAACGGAGAAAATATATATAGGTTTAGGTATTATGTATCCAACAATTATTATGTGTGATTTATACTACTTAGTTTATTAATAAAAATATCATAGTAACGCATTTTGTTTCACTCAACAAACCAAATGTCCTGAAATTAGTTAATAAATGATAGTCACTCTTCGGCAAGTTTCTCAGATTTTGATAATCTAGTCAAACAGAAGGCTTAAAGGTATACGACTAAAACGAAACGAATGTAACTTTCATTTCATAGCTGTATCAGGTTTTACTGTACAAATTGGCATAAGATTTTAGGGAATATTACCGCTTTTAGGTGGCCGGGCTGAAATATAATTTCAAGTGATTATTCTTTCTAAATATGTATTATAATTTAAAATGAAAGCGTTACATGTATTCTATATCTCTATATCTCATTATGTACTGGTATTAGTTTTTGGTAGGTGTTGCAGTTTTACTGTTTTATATTAACGAAATAATTTCAGCCCGGCCACCTGCAACCGCTAATATTTCGTATGCTATTGCATTTTAGGATTCGATTTTGTGTTACATATGCATAAATTATAGGGTACATTTCATCTGTAGCACAATATTGCCAGTATTTTTTGTAGATTAGTGGGAAACAAGGTGGCCGGGCTGAAAACGTCAGGCTGGCCCGGCCACTAAGAAGTGCACGTAATTTCTTTTAAAAAGAGTTACATTGAAAATGAAGGTGTTACATATATTAGTATACCCGGGTACATTGGATTGATAACAATCTCATTATTAAATTCCATGGGGCCGGGCCAGCCTGACGTACATAAATTCCAAACATAAATAAATAAATAAAATAAATTTAAAACCATCGTCCTTAGCTGCCATTTCAATCCAGTTCCAAATTTTCTACTTGACAATTATAAAGACAGACGAAAAGTGAATGCTGCATTAAAAAAGTTCCAAAGAAGCCTAAAATAGAATCCTTCTGTGGTTCCCCAGAAGGATTTTTCGTCTTTTATTGAAAATCATATTATTTTTTAAAGCACTTCTACTAACTAGCTTCATTGATCATGCGCATAAGTCTCCTTAAACAAAGATTGGCTTCGTACAGAGAGCTGATCAGAAACACATTCTCAGGCATCTCAGGAGGTATTGGGACAGTATCCGGTACATGCTTAGGATCATCCAACAGTTTTCTTTCGCAGTGTTTGCCTTTTCTGAACAAAATAATGAGAGTTAAGAGCATTCTACCTAGATACAAAAAATATAGTCTTTCACCCATCGGCTTTAAAACTGGTGCCGCCTTAATACAAAACAAGATTTATATTTTGACATGGCTTAAACCATGTAGCCAGTGTTTGTAATAAGAACGTAACAGTGATTGAAATACCGTTCTTTACACAAAGCTGAAAACTTAGTTCGGTACTAAGTTGTCAGTTTTGTGTTTAGGAACTTTACCATTGTCAGAATAAAGTTCAAAATTCAATAATCGCTCCATGTTTTAAACCTGGGACTGAAGATAAATCTTGTTTTGTAACAAGGGGGATAAAGTATTTTTCAGTGTGAACCCCAGAGCACGGAGACACCTCGGCGGCCACTGCTAGAGGCGCTATTGTCAATAATTTCCATACAATCCAAGCGTATAGATACTGTCGGCTTTGAAGGCGGTCATTGACAGAACTTGTGCGCTCAACGCACTTTCGGTGTGTACGAGCCACGATTTTTTTAAGTATTGCCGACTCTAGGCGCTCTGTGGTTTAAACCAACAGGAAAAAAGAAGAGGGAAAAAAGGAAGCGCGTTTAGTTCCTGGTGGTATAAATCATCAAATGGCATGTCGCTTTTTAGAAAAGAAAACTAGTGTTTGTAGAGCATCTCCATCTCTGTTAATCAAATTGCTTAAGTACCGATTAACCAAAAATTCGAAGACATGTGACATCTACCAACCCACACTGGGCCCGCGTGGTGGATTATGGCCCACTCCCTCTCACAGAGAAGAGGCCTATGAACATTATTGGCTGATTATGTAATCTACTATTTATCTGTTTCCTTAAATAAGTCAACACTTACGCAACTTCTTTAACAAGTGCAAGGGATTCCTGCAAATAGTCCGGATGTTGGAACTGTTCGCCGCAGGTCAATACCAGTTCGTCGTAAAACTTATAACCGCCTCCTTTTAAATTAATGCATTTTCTCTTTCTGCAATACAATTGTGTTAATATTTTATACATGTAAGTAAAACAAATAATAGGACAACATACCCAAAATGCATTCGTAGATAAAACAACAATTTGATTATATAAACTTTATTATCCAGCACAATATATATATATTTTTTTATAAGCGAACGGCTTTTGTTTTTCGCCCTTCGATTATTTTCTCCTTCCATTCCTGTGTTGCCACATTTCATCAGTTCGGATACATTCATACAACTATCTCACATTTCTACAACGATCGGATATCACACTTTCACACACCCAATCTCTCATGCACGTGATTTTGAACGAAAAACAATTCAGGGGCTACTCCAAAGATAAATCCGAAGTATCGACCGAATGTTCGGCCGTTTCCTTATTACGGCTGACTATGGCGACTACGGCGGAAGAAAAAAAACCGGCCAAGTGCGAGTCGGACTCGCGCACGAAGGGTTCCGTACCATTATCTATAAAAATGGCATAAAAATTATGTTTGTTGTATGGGAGCCCCCCTTAAATATATAACTAAATATTCGGTGAATGTTTCAAGCGTCTACCTATTACCGTTATCAATATAGAGCAAAATTGAGCAAAAAAAATCACGTTTGTTGTATGGGGGCACCCTTAAATATTTACTTTATTCTGCTTTTTAGTATTTGTTGTTATAGCGGCAACAAAAATACATCTATGAAAATTTCAACTGTCTAACTATCACGGTTCATGAGATACAGCCTGGTGACAGACGGATAGACAGACGGCGGAGTCTTAGTAATAGGGTTCTCGTTTTACCCTTTGGGTACGGAACCCTAAAAAACGACGGTCGAGAGGTAAGTCAAATTAAAAAACGTGACTTGAAGTCGGGTAAGGATTCAAAGTCAAATAAGTAAACTTTGGAAGTCAAGAAACTGCCGAAAATTTGGCCATTTGACCCAGATTATGGCACACAGCCAGGGACCGTACAACCCCGGTTAAGGATTAAGCCTTTCGAAGGGGTAACCCATTCAATGGGTTACCTTTATCATGATGTAACCCATTGAAAGGATTTTATGCTAGAAACCCATTGAAAGGGTTACCTGATAACCCATTGAATGGATTTTATACTTGAAACCCAGTGAAAGGGTTACAAGATAACCCATTCCATGGGTTCTATACCTACTTGAAACCCAGAAACATGAAAAATCATAATATTATGTTATTACGATATACGCCCAGCACGCGTAGCATGACCAATTCTATCTCGATTCTACCCAGGGACCATTTTGGTTACCATTTTAGAAAAACCCTATCGTAAACCCTTTCAATGGAAAGGGTTTTCGATAGGGTTTTTCTAAGCAGTTAATCAAAAACCCATACGGTGTGGGTAATTTTGAATGGCTTAAAGTAAGCCGTTCAAAAGGGTTACCCACACCGTGTGGGTTTTTATCGAAAACCCTTTCAATGAGTTACCAAACTTTAATTTAAGCCGTTCATAAGGGTTACCCATATCGTATGGCTTTTTGTTTAACGGCTTAGAAAAACCCTATCGAAAACCCTTTCAATGGATAACCAAAGTGGTCCCTGCACACAGCACACATTTGAAAGCGTGCGGCAGGATGACTTTCTGCGGCAATGGAACCAAAAAGATTAGAGGTTATTAGCTTTGAATATGCCATATTATTATATCCTGCCAACTATGGAGACAGAATCCAGCTGTGAGTTGTAACAGCTTAAATAATTGATTATCCCAAAATCCGTCCCCAAAAACTTTTTCGTCACATAACTTCCGCATGCTTTCACTATGAAAATGTAACTTGTGTACGGTGTTACAGCGATCTTTTGGCGCCTGAATAACATTGACAGGGTTGTTGGTAAACATTTTTGTTTTTTGTTTTTGTTGTGGCTTTTTTCGGGTTGGACATTTAGCCAGTGTCAGTTTGTTTAAATAATTATGAAATTGATTATATTCAATGCATGATAGATGATATCCCTGCCCGCCCACTTCCCTTGAGTTTCAGTAAAGATGTGGCATTTTACGGAGACCTCACGCGGTCTTCTCGAGAGAACTTGAAGTGATGTTGTTTCATTTGCCTACACTAATGCCCGTTAACGAATACTTGTTAATAATCCACCATTATTATGCATGAATATTCGGTTACACAATTTTTTTTGAAAATAAAACAAAATTGCTAAACATGACACTTTTCCGCCAAGAAGACATTTTATTATTGTCACAGAAAATTTATTGAAAAAAAAAGATGGTGCCGTTAGTTCAGATTTTGGCAGGCGCCAAAAGATCCTTGTACCATTGTATACTCAAAAAAAGAAAAACACCTGTCAATTTTAACCATAACAGCTTTCATGATATCCAAATAATAGTAGAAGGGCATGCACTTGAGGTAGCGGTCGGTATATCGGCCATCTTTCGGCACGCATGTATCCGCTGCCTTAAGACAGTCACTCACGTCCGGGACGCCATGCTCCGACACGAGGGTCACATTACTGAACGTTAAGTACTGGGACGATGGTCTGTGGAATAAATATGAAAGAAACTACAAAGGAGGTGTTTAGTTATAGTTAATGTGGTGTCTGGACATGGGTAAAAGGAGTATGTCAGGATCGTAGCAGGTGGTGTTCTGTAGTTTCTTTTTACCCCCATGGGAAGAACGCGTGAGTTTATCTATGTATACAATATATGGAAATAGGCGTCCATCCTTTTTAAATAGGTAAAGTCAGGAAAATTATTTGTTAAGCACATGGGCGTACCCAGCATTTTTTTAGGGGTGGGGCAAAAGTAAATAAACTCGATAAGTAGTAGAAATATAAAAATGCTTTCGAAAGAAAGGTTTCTATCCGATACTGTCAACATTGGAGAAAAATTGTACGTCATGCTATATTTTTTTCTCGTCTATCCCATGGTGTGGGGTATCTTTAGATAGGCCGTTCCAAAATATTTCGGGTCTGTAAAAACCATTTTTCGATTCGCACACTGTATTCAAAGTTGCTTTAATTTAAACATAGAATGTTGCTGCCTTTGCACTTATAGGACTCATATTGTATATTCCATATAGACCTAATGCAAACGTATTTTTAAATTATTGAAATAAACATGTTGTATTTTTTTATTAGGTAGTCCTCGTCGCCGTATCCGGTGACAGCGACCCAGACAAATTTTCTTTACTTTCGTTAGTGGGTCTTGAAAACCCGGTGACTCGAGTAGTGAAGTGACTTGAGTACAGAAAAACTGGTCAGCATCATTGTATCTGTCGGTATATGAAGGCTTTGGGCGACTTTTGCCTGTACCATACTATACAACGTGGAGACGACAATAAATTCCACTGCGTATCATCATTGTATCTGTCGGTATATGAAGGCTTTGGGCGACTTTTGCCTGTACCATACTATACAACGTGGAGACGACAATAAATTCCACTGCGTATATCTAATTACGTTCGCAGTCTGCACACGAAAATTAAATCAAATATATCCAATAGTTTAGCTAGTCAAAGATTGGCAAAACCTATAGTCGGCACACCACTGCTATTTAGTTTGTTTGATAAAATCACTTTTTTAATTTCGATGCTAGAATTTATTTGATACAGCTAAAATACTCTTATACATTAGTATTGCCAGTGTTTTCATTTATTTCGATGCTAGAATTTATTTGATACAGCTAAAATACTCTTATGCATTAGTATTGCCAGTGTTTTCATTTATTTCGATGCTAGAATTTATTTGATACAGCTAAAATACTCTTATGCATTAGTATTGCCAGTGTTTTCATTTATTTCGATGCTAGAATTTATTTGATACAGCTAAAATACTCTTAAGCATTAGTATTGCCAGTGTTTTCATTTATTTCGATGCTAGATTTTTTTTAATACAGCTAAAATACTCTTATGCATTAGTATTGCCAGTGTTTTCATTTATTGTCGTATTGTTGTCTCCACATTGTATACAGGGTCAAATTAAATTAGCTAGTGAAACTCAGCAGATGTGATGGTTATCGCTATCTAAACATGATCAAAAAAATAATGTAGGTATATCTACTATGCGTTTTTTTTTCTAAGTTTAGTCTGTTTTTAGTAATGTGTAGTCACATGAAATATCAGTTATTATTTGTGTAAACTTCACAGACGTGATGGGTATCGATAACTGAACACGATAAAAGAAACAGATTCTCAACTCATACTTCCAGTAACAACACTACCAGCGGTTGTTGACCCAAAAAAAACCATCAAATATTTTAAATTGTTTGTTTTCGTGTTTAGATACCCATCACATCTGCAAAAAAAAAACACAGGAGATCACAAATTAAATTAAAACACACTCTTATTAGAAAGATAAAAAAACAATTATAATAAAAAAAAAACAAAGTAAAATGAAAAAAAAAAATGTGAGCCGTCACGGGACGGCTGGCAGATTGGAAACATTGGAATCAAACAAACATCGAACAAAGGTCAGGGTCGCGTATCGGGGGGACCGCGCGCGCGGAGTGAGCGGTGAATCGCCACGCAGCATGCGTCGCGGTGCCAGAAATCGGTTTTACATGCGCCTATATAGATGTTTCACATCAATAAAAAAAAATTGAGCCATCACGGGACGCCTGGCAGATGTGAAACATCGAAACTATTTACACACTACTACATTATAGACTGTATAGTGGAGACGCGTTGCCACGCGGCATGCGTCGCTCCGTCAGCAATTGGTTTTACGTGCGGCTATAGATGTTTTACATAAAAACGAAGTCCTGTACGAAGCCAAAAGGCTCCTATCTCAGCATGATGCTGCGACAATTAAAAATTAGTGATTAGTGTAATAAGTGCTGTGTCATAGTGTATCTGCAGAGTATCGCTAGCTAACCTTAATTTGACCCTGTATACTATGATAAAGGTTCACACTTACCCTAGGAGTAAAGTCTCAAGGAACGCGAGACCCGTGCGACTGGCGCCCACAACCACGATGCTAGTGTTTACGTTGACTTTGGGCAGACTGGTCAAGGGGCGCTCGCATACCCACAACGCAAATGGACAGCCTCTGTGATACGAAAGTGTTAGTAAGCTAATAGGTTATTGTTCCATGTGGTGCCGGACGTAAAGAATAGCACCATCCAATTTCTTCCCGTGGGTGTCGTAATAGGCGACTAAGGGACTTACTAGAGAATGGGCAGCAGCGTTCTTTATGCATTTTAACACCATACTGCGATCGCCAACCCGCCTGCCAAGCATGGCGATTATGGCAAACCCCCACCTTTGGAGAGGCCTATGTCCAGCAGTAGATGACTTTCGGCTGAAATGATGAGGTTATTAAATACCAAGGATTAGAAGGTTATTAGTACAGTCAATCGAACGTCAGTGGTAGCTTAAAACCAGTAGAAGCTGGCCTGGTATTCTATTGGAACTCTCATTTCTACTTTGCGAGGCCAGTATAATCGTAGCTATTCACAAACAAACAATCGATACGCGTCCGTGCTGAAAACAGTAGTTAATTTTTTTCAGTTAGTAAAATTTCTAATATTAGTTATCAACCCTATCACTAATACCCGTTTGACCCAGCCTTTCTGAAAAGCGATGGGCCATATAACGCCCGTCATTCACCAAGCCAAGAAAAAAAAGTGTTCCTATTCATTTTCTGTACAGACGCCAGCACATCAAGCTACTACAATCTGTCAAATTTCTTTAAAAGATTTTCAACTTTATCATTAACGAATAAGGTTCAAGGTTGATTAGGAAAATTTTACAGTTTCGGGTAGGTTGACCTGCTGGCGTCTGTACATCAAAATGACGTAAATGAAAAGAGAGAACAAAAAAAAACAACTTACACATTTTTATATATTTTTTCCAGCTCTTTGCTTCCACTTATATTGGGTAGTGAAACCCGGGGGTGAACTGGAGTCATGTGACTAGCCAGCGACATCAAATTACGAGACGGACACTGTATGAGTTTCAAACAGAAATGATAAAATACTGTGTCCTTTAGGATCTGTCTATTGATGCTTGCAGCTTATGCCCAAAAAAAGCTATGAGTTCGCGGATTGTATAGTAGGTAACCAATTAAACTGCTCACATTAGTACATAGAAAACTTTTAGAGAATAACCTGGGACAGACAAACGGAAGGACACTCAATTGATTCCTTAAGGGCAATATTGTTGCAAGTTCAATTGCCTAATTTACCTCAGAACAAAATCCAGGCTGCTGATGGTAGTACCTCCCTACTTCGTGCAATTCGCTACGTTCTGGCTCCCTGCATAAACTTAAATTAAAATTAACACGTTGAACGTACGGCATCTCCTTTAGCAAACAGCTTACAAATCCAGAAAAGAGTGCTATATTGTGAATGTCGTAATAGCTCCCTCAAAAACCATCGGGAGTGAGGCTCAAATGCAGGCGATAGTACACCGGCTAATATCTGTAATAGAAAATAAAAATAGATATAGAAATCAATGAAATCTCTGCACAAAGAACATAGTAGTGTTAAAAAATGAGGGCTCTGCAACAATAATGTTGGCAATACGTTATCTAAATAAAAAAGACACAAGACAAAAGAGTTTGGGTAGGGCTACGTTCAGCTGACAGGAATGAATGTTCGTTGCGTAACAAAAGCTCGCATGACAATTTTTTCCAGGGGGCCTAAAAAGGCCGCTTTGGCAGAATCATAATAGGATAATATTAGGAATCATAATAAAATTCGTAAAATGGTCACAAGCAATGTAAGTGATATCATCCACACTTTTATTTAGCCTATATAAACCAACAAACTTGAGGTCTGTCATATCAAAGGCTATTTCCATTTTCTGAAGAGCTACGCGTCATCGGCGATATAAAATGTCTCCATGTAACGCGCGTGCTCAAGAAATTTTCCAATAGGGCTAAATCTGCCATTATTACAATATTTCATCACAAAATCATCAATATGATTTGTAAAATGTTGCTCTTGACTAACTTCATGATTCTGCTATTTGACATTAGACTTCATTAAAGCAAATCATAATTTGGGGACCACTTTACGAATCTCCATACAAAACTGTGAAACAGATGAATTGCGGGATATGAATTATACGCAGATCATACTATGACTATTGTCAGTTTGGGACCATTTTACGAATTTTAATATGACTATTAGGATAATATGATTCTGCCAAAGCGTCCTTTTGAGGCCCCCAGAACAGACGTTTTCAAACTTAGCGTGCGCCCAACGAGCGCTTAACGCTGTGATCTGAACGTAGCCTAAATGCAGCATCTTAGCGTTAATATGACACATCGATTTCTAAAACTTTGTATGCAGTATTAACAGCCGCATAGGTATTGTAAATCAATTATGTAGGACCCTTACCGCTGCATCGGTTCCTGGCTTACGTGGCTCCGGTTCCAAGTCGTAATGTGCGCGTATAGATGCCCCGTTGTCTAACGGACTGGAATAAATACCTAGGATAACATGGGACTTGTAAAATTATTGACGAAATGTAGGTTGACCATACAGATCTACCTGCCTGGCCCTTCTGGGAATACAAATATGAAGTTGTTTATTTATTTATTTAACCATTTATGTACATACATAAATATGTAAACAGACAAGAAGAAAAGAACGGAAAAAATACGTACAGAGGTGATGCTTATTTCTAAAAAAATCTCTTCCAGCATACCTATGATAGGAAAGCAGATAAAGAGATGTAGACACCTATTCAACGCTCGTTCTAACGACAAACTCCATGCATACAGGCCGACTTTGAAAAGATTGTTGCGAATTCTAATGTTGTCCCATAGAAAAAGTTGTTCATATTGATGGGTAAAACACTCCCTTAAATTTTGTCGCATGTTTTCAAAGTCAGCCTATATATTATGTCGTGTTTAACAGTAGTTTTATGGAAGTGAGCTGACGTTGACCCACTATCAGGACTTCAGGAGGGCCATAAGCTTGTTTGCCACCTAAAAACATTGAAAATAGGTTTCCAAGATGGTGGAGTAGTGGCTACTCACCCTAGAACAACGACGCCAACAGGTTGGTTCTCACAGAGTAGTGTGTACGACTGCAGTGTCTTTGTCGTCAGTGTGGTTTGAAACAGGTCCAGTAGCTTGTCTATGCGCGGTGCGTTCTCCAACACACCCTTCAGAGGTGTCAAGTCACACGGTTCACCAGGACGAACTGTCATTCGGCTGTAAATAAAGTCCCCGTTGTTGGGTAGGCATGTTCTTGGGAGGAATGCAGAAAAACGGCCAAGTGTCGGACCACCCACAGTGAAGGCTTCCGTAGTTGGCATGAATATACGCATACACAGTATTGATTTTATTAAAAAAATATGCATTTCATAGTATTTCTGTTGCGGTTGTAACCGAAAATATCATATATCTCAAACAAAATTCTTTTAAATAAAACAATCACTTAGAAACATAATAATCTTTCTAATTATGGCATGTAACGATATCCCACACTCTTTTTTTCATTCCTCAGTTACATTATACTTATGGGGAAAGCCACCTGTTATTGTTTATTTCGTGATTTCACTATGACATTGTTTAGCAACATCCGGACAGACGGACATGATGAAATTATAAGGGTTCCATTTTTGCCGTTTAGCTACGGAACCCTAAAAAGCCCGGTGCTGTAGTAAGTGTGCAATGCAAGAATGTATACAAAATGTACCAAAGTTTTTTTTTGGGAGGTATTGCCTGACCCAATATGTGCTAGCCTTTAGACTTTTGAGTGTTACGCAAAGAAAATATTCAATTCTAAGAAACTTGAATAAAGTATGTTCTAATGTTTACCCTCGAATTGAATTCACGTGCGCCACATATAACGACTCGTTCATAAACCTCTTTTTGCAACCAAATGGAGTCACCAACTGAAAATTCAATTTTTTTTTATACAAATGTAAATACGAATATCAGAATCCACGTTAGTTGTGAATCAGTTTTGAGCCACCCAGCAAGCAAGCTCCAAATTCAAATTAAATATATTTCATTTGACATTAATCTACCTACCCATAGGTAAACGATCCTCCTCATAAAATAGTATTTATATATTTTAACCTCGTCCTAAGGAATTTCACTTGTACTTCATATATCGCGAAGGACCGGTTTTTGCTTTAAGACCAATGTGGCAGTTAGTTTCAGATTTAGTGTAGTCTCAATTTACGGGAAGTTTATGTCAAAAGTGGTGACGTAATTACGAGGTTGACTAGGAAATGGAAACTAATCCTTCAAAGCAAGATTGGAAACCTTTACCAAATCTACCTGTCCTTGTCATTTAAATGATAACAAAGTGAGAAGGCAATACTCCAAAACACTACACCATTTTATACCAACCGTGAAGTGCTCTAACAACGGAAAAGCAGGCTGGTTGGTAGGAAGACACACGACACAATAGTCCCTGTCGGGAAACATCTCGTATGCCACTTCTAGCATATCAAAACCATACCTGAAAAATTATCACAAAAATTTAAACTATTCAAGAATAGCTCCGTGTTCAGTGTGGTGCCGGACGTAAAGAATAGCACCATCCTATTTCTTCCCGTGGGTGTCGTAAAAGGTGACTAAGGGACTTACTAGAGAATGTGCAGCAACGTTCTCTATGCATTTTAACACCATACTGCGATCGCCAACCCGCCTGCCAAGCGTGGCGGTTATAGCAAACCCCCTCTTTGGGGGAGGCCTGGACAAGCAGTGGACGTCTTTCGGCTGAAATGATGAATGATGATGAAATTCATTTTACTTCGTTTATTTGAATATTTTGTCATTTACTGTAAAATCAAGCCAATATTATTATTATTTCTTTGTATGAAATAATAAGTTGTCCAGAAGGAGGACTCGCCGTTTTGGCAGATTTTATTTTTCCTTTGAAAACATTATAATTCATCAGTAGACAGATAAGCTCTTACCTCTCGTCATAATTGGGATGAATAGCAAACAACTCAAGAATAAAGGCATTCGGCTTTCCTGAATATCGTGCAGTCTCCGGCATTTCGAAAACTGTAGCAACGTTAGCTGCAATTTGAATGTGTATTTTTATGTAAGCTGGGCTCACCATGGCGGCTAAGGCGTCATGAAGAAACGTGGTCAGTCACTGCCTTTCTATAGTTGACATAATGTTCTCTATGCAAGCCTAACACGAACGCACTAATGTAAACGTAATAGTTTTGACTTGATTTTCATATAGAAAATTAGTTTGCAGAGCGAAAACACAAAGTCAAAGTCAAAGTCAATGGAATCTGGTACAAAACTATATGCCAACCTTTATCTAGACTGTTTTCTATCTAGCCAGTGTTAGTACATGCTGGTCCTGTGATATACCTTTAACAAAAATATACCTACAAGGTTACTACTATCCTTTTGTATTTGGTTTTGATCTTTAAACTAAATAAATGTTACGTGCTAAACGAATATTTCCAATTTCAAAAATCGTTCGAATTAATCTTACATTTACTTCGCGCTTTCGTGCTAGGGTTTTAGTTACAAATACAACAGTTTGTTCTGGTACCGATACAAATCCGTACCTAACCAGCTACGCGTAGAGCTACGGCGTAGCTCACCATGCTACGCGCTACGGTGCGGTTTTTTTTGGGATTCGCAACGTAAACCTGTGACGATTATTTCGTTCTTCCACAAAGAGTAAAGTCGACATACAACCTTTTTTCAGTTTTTCTGTTTTTTTATCCGGAACTATAGTAGCCGATGTTTCTCCCCGTCCCCGTCCGCCTATGATTTTCAGGACACTATCGGCAGGACTGTGAAAATTAAAAGAAATACATGCATGCATTTAAAGTTGGTTATTAGATTACAGAATCATTTAAATAACTACTATTGTCGACTTCGCTTAAACTTTATAAGCTTTTTAAAAAACTGATGGAATTGGAGCCTGGCTGTTTTTGTATGCGGATCATGTACTCTGTAGCTAAGCTATAAAATATTTAGATAGTTATCTAGCAGGTGACGTAACGTCTTACCCGGTACCAAAAGAGTCGTATATTACCATCTCGGGAACCCTCAAAAGGTCAGTATCAATATTAATTATATCAAACTCGAATTCCTCTTCTTCATCTTGGAAAAGGTTCAGGATATCACTTTGATTCTGAAGTAATTCTTCATCCAGCATCAGCTGAAGTGAAAAAATATAAGTATCTTACAATATTTAACAGACATCATTTCATTTTCTATAGTTAGTTCAATAACTTTCTCAATATTAAGAAAATTAATGTTTGAAATCATATTTTTAAAATCATTTTAAAATATAAAAACTGATAAAAAGAAATGTACTATGTATGTAACTTTGTACGATAATCGAAAATAATAAATACTTTCATACAAGTAACTTTGCCTAAGACTTATAGTTCCGTGTGGTGCCGGATTTAAAGAATAGCACCATCTTATTTCTTCCCGTGGGTGTCGTAAAAGGCGACTAAAGGACTTACTGGAGAATGGGCAGTAGCGTTCTCTATGCATTTTAACACTATACTGCGATCGCCAACCCGCCTGCAAGCGTGGCGATTGGGGGGGGGGGCTAAGTCCAGCTGAAGACGTCTTTCGGCTGAAATTATAATGATGATGATGATGATGAACATAGCCTAATAAATTCCCACATACCTAAGTCACACCTGCCTACCACTGAGTACCACCAACGTCATAAGAACCACAGAAAAGTCGTCAGTGGAAAGCAGCAAATTAGTATGGTATTGTGTAA
The DNA here is from genome assembly GCA_948098905.1 of Tiliacea aurago. Taxonomy (NCBI): domain Eukaryota; kingdom Metazoa; phylum Arthropoda; class Insecta; order Lepidoptera; family Noctuidae; genus Tiliacea; species Tiliacea aurago. Next base: position 17,860,369 of record OX402591.1, on the reverse strand, counting down.
TAGCACTCGATTAATTGCCGTTGGTTTCTACGACAGTAGCAATAATAAATAAAATAAATAAATTGGTCTGTATTGTCCCACAGCAGAGCAACGGCTTCCGTTTCCTTTTTCCACTCAACACGATCCGCCAACATGGACCAATCCCGCCCATTGGCGTCAAGGTTGTATCTTAAAGAGGATGCGCTAAGGTAGCCAACGAAATTCAAATTTTCTATTTTTTTTTTTGTAATTTGCAGGTCTGCGTCAGCTTGCTGATTCTAATGACTATAATTCAGTACGGCCATATTTGTTACGGCCGCGAATCATGTTTAAATCAACACACAACCTGTTACTGACCTGCAAATTGCAAAAAACGTAAGAAAAATTGAATTTCGCGGGCTACCCTGACGCTTTCGCCTTAATAGTAATGCGTGGTTGATATTACCCACATAGAGAATCGGTATGGTCATGCAACACCTTTATACTCTGGGAGCATGTAAATATTTTAGAACTATAACCATCTCACACCATGAGAGACGGCAATAGTTCAAGAATATTTAAGTATATTAATGCAAAAGACACTATAAAACCATAAATCACTTACCCATGATAAATTATATTTCTGTTCTTTCTCTGCGGCTTTTACGTCCTAAAATATAAATGATAATAGTACATTACTGCAGCCAGCAGCGGCCTGCAACAGGGGCATTGATGGACGAACGTGAAAATGTGGGCTGAGGCGAAGCCGAAGCACTCATACATGAGTCCATCAATGCCTGGTTGCGGATGGCCGCAACCAGGCATTGATGCTTGTATAGTGCTTTTCTCAAATAATGTCACATGTTCTGAAATTCAAACAAAGTAAATTATGTATAAATTCCAGATTTAGTGACGAACAACGATAACTTTTCACGCGCATTTTGTTTTTTTTTTTTTTCAATAATCATCGTTCTATTTGCAAGCCAGTTCAAAATTAAAAAAAAATTAAGCCGTCTCGAGACGCCCGGCAGATGTGAAACGTGGGCCTATAGATGTTTCACATCAATAAAACATTTGATATTATGTTACCTCCTTTGGTTGCCATGTTTTGGAGTAAAAGATCGTTCTATTTTTAAATTACACGATAGTTATGAGTTTACTATGTAATTTATTTGGCCGCTAAACCACGACTGAGTTTGTTCCGGTCTTTCTTCTGACTCGCTTTCTTCTCTTTTAAAGTCCAGACATAATCTTGGTTAGGCCATATGAGGACCATGCAGATTAGATGGTCTTTTGAGGGAATAACCACACCGATTTGAGTGGACCATCCACTCAGTGCAGGCATTTGTCAGTATCGTGTAGCTTAACTCAGAACTTAACGACTCGACGAACAATACTACCAAGGAAAGGAAATTTTGAAAACAGTTGTTAGGTGCACAATGAAACGATTTTATTGCTCTCGTGAAAAGTTGCGTATTTTGACATCCGCGGTGTTAGAACTTAAGCGACGTAATATCGTTGTCGTGTCATTTTGGGCACCTTTGGGCAACTTTTGGGCACGCGCGTTCCATCGCAGACCTCCATCGCTTTCCATCGGGCGATATTGAAGTTAGGAGCAGACTCTTTCAAGAATTTATGAAAAAACATACTTAAAACCTTCTGATTATGACCCTTCTCACTACATGTGAGAAGTAGAAGAGTATCCACCAATTATCTGCCTAACCTTTTTCCAAATACATATGTTGGGGTCGTCTTCCAGTCTAATGCAGCTGAATTATCAGTATTTTACATGGAGCGACTGCCTATCTGACCTCCACAACCCAGTTACTAGGTAACACGATACTCCTTGGTTAGACTGGTTGTCAGAGTTTTTAGGCTTCTAATTACCCGTAACGATTGTCAAAGATTTACGAATGACAGCCGGGACCTAAGAATAAGGAAATGCATAGAAGGAGGATTATAAAAACAACTCTGTAACTACCTTTGTTCCCGTTCTATCTTATGGCACGAAGACGGATGTGCGAAAGAGATAAATGATTTACTCTTTCTTTAACTTTTTTGGCATGTCACAAGATGTACATGCCATTTGGTTATAATGGTATATTTCAACCCGACCAAATTTGATATTACTTTACTTCAATGTCTGACAGTTAGTTCATTGAAGTACTTAACTTGTTCGCGTATTCTTTGTTTATGCGTTCATCAAAATCTCTTATAATTTTTCGATGTTTTAATAATATTTCTACTGTTAAATTGCACGAATCCTTTGAGTAACTACAAATAGTGAGTGCAAGTGAGTGCATGGATGCTGTGGAGCAATGTCTTGTGTGGTTGGGGGCTGCAAGACCCATTAATCACGAAAAGAAAATAAACAAAAAAATTTGATCTTCCGTTGGTAAGTTTTTGCTCAATTTTGTGTTGAATGTGAGCTGATGAATTAATATAAATACATAACAAATGTTGCTGAATCGTTTTGGAGCGGAAATCTGACGTATTATCTATTCCAATAGAAGTTATTAGCGAATATTTGGAAAATGTTTTGAGGTTATCATGATCATACATAGTGATGTAAATAATGTTGTCGATACTTTTCTTTTACAGATTTCCTAAAGACAAGCACAGTCACATATTATGCTCCAAGCATTTTTCTTTGAATTCATTTGTATGTAATGAAACTGTGAAATGGTTAATGTTCGCGACGATGCATCACCAAATAGAGTTTTTGATATTAACTTAAATTCGGAATGATAACAGTGTTAGTTAAATAAAAAACAGTGGTGAAACAGTGTTTAGTACATAAAATCGTAAGTACGACCCTTACAAACCTCAATTTAGTGGGCTTTATAGCCGTAATTTATAGTTTTCAGTGCGTCCAGGTAACCTAGACCGAGACCTAGCCCTGGACCTAACTTTTATGTATTTAGTCTCTTGAGAAAGCCCATTTAATTGAGTTTGTATGTCGTGTTTTTTAGATTGTTAATCTTATTATTTTGGTTTGCCAATCATCTTTTTATCTTTGAAAAATGTAGTTGTGATATTTAAAATATTAGATTGATTTAGGTCTATAGACCGGCCTGAAGTATCTATAACTAGCTTAAAAATCGGTTTAGTAGTTTTTGGGAAAATCAACAAGTTAAACAGTTTTAATTATTTCCGTTTCCTCTGAAATACCCTTTCAGTGGAAATTTAAATAGCTGCTAAAGATACCTCCGGAGACAGAGAATTTGATATGAAATCCAATGTTATGTAACATGCCTTATGTAGGTATTCTTATAGTTAATGTGTTATAAGCATTAAAGTGATGTAATCTTGATGAAAACTAGATCAAATAAAATCAAATAAACAGGAAGCAATTAGCGGCTCTCGTTTAGGTAAAGTAGGCCTGTACATAACTAAGCAAGCGTGTAAAATAGCACAAAGCTCAAAGCTTCATTATAGTTGTAGTGTTTCTGAAGAGTCCCGAAAATTGCTTCCTGAAGATTCGTGAAGACTTAAAAACGACGTCACAACGTACTCCTCGAACAGATGTCAAACCTACTCCAACATTTCTCCAAACTGTTTCCCGTCATAAATACTGGAACATAGAAGCTGCAGGTAGCCGTCTTGAAGATATCTGGAATCTATAGGTGCAGAACGTCAGCGCCGCCTGGACTGGAAGGCCTGCCCTCAAATAGAGACGGTTATCATTTTTGGAATTATAAGATAATGTCATTGTAAATTCTATCGACGTTGAAATTTTGTGGGTCACATCACTAGTCAGAATAAAAAGAGTGACACCCTACGAAATTTCGAAACGTCTTCAGTATACGTGTCCTTCTCTAACATCATAGCGGCTCCATAAGTCAAAATGAAGCAATTATATTGAGTTCAGTTGCTATTTTAACCCTCCTTCTATGCATTTCCTTATTCTTAGGCCGGGACCAACGCCTTAACATGTAGGTTAGCTTCTCAAAACAAACAGGGGTACTGTCGAAAAAAACTTCAAAACGAACGCGTGATTTCATAATGTGCCATAGATAATTTGTCTTAGAGCATAAAGGATATGACATTTTGATTCCTTGCCGTTCATTGCCGTTACACGGGTTTCTACACTTTCTACAAGCCACGATATTGACGTGGTTTGCTAGTGGTAAGAATACTAGTTACGATACAGAATTGGGGCCCTGAACTGAAATTACTGAATTACGGTGGGGCATTTTTGTTCAGTGAGCTAGTCACCATGTTAGCAAACTTTTCTGTTGATGTGCCTCGCAAATTTCGCAAGTTAAGGTTTTATAGTAAAATGATTACGAATTGAAACTCACATCTTCTATTGTAGACGGCATCACTCCAATGCTTTTGAAATTGCTACCATCATCACCTTCGAATACCCATGTAACCTGAGCGTTCAATAGTGAAAGGTTAACATTTTACAAAGTCCAGTACAGTACCTGATACCAAACGATCAAATTTCTCTAAATGATTTTAAACCTTAAAATGTTGATGGTTAAGTTAAAAATAGAATCAGATAATTTGACAGTTTGTAGTAACTTGATGTGCTGGCGACTGTACCTTACCCTAGCAATAAAAACTTCTATGTTAGCCTATAGGTAGGTAAAGTTCGTATTTTAATCCCAGATAGTAATTTGACGGTTCAATGATGATTTAATTTTCATCTTTGTCGTTTGTTTTTTCAATTTGGAGTTTGACATTTGCAACTGTCAAATTACTATCTGGGATAAAAAAACGAACTTTAATTAGGTACAAGATTCGTAGTTGCGTCTCCGGTGGCGTTAAGGCTTCTACAGACCGGCGCGACTCGCGACGCGACACAAAGGCACCGCTCGTCGCGTGACACGCGGGGCCTTTGTGTCGCGTCGCGTGTCGCGCCGGTCTGTAGAAGCCTTTAAGTGACAAATCCTGTTATCACAAAAAAAATATCTGCTCCATAGACATTTATGATCGCATAAAGCAACAATTAATTAAGAATTTATTATGTTGAGTACAATGATGCTTTAGAGGTTTTCAGTTATTTATTTCATTGACACTTTGTAAAATTACCTGTTCTTATAATAAACGCGGATTTTTGTTGCTTACCCTGGATTTGGACTCTTGAGCCTTCAAGGCCCTAGGCTCCTGAGTATCCTGCCTCGCCTTCGAAGGAGACTCTACATTAAGAATCGTACTAAAAAGTAATTAGGTAATTTAGTAAATAGTCAGTAGGTATTTCGATTTTTACATATGGCAGTAAGTACCTGCTCCATTAAAATTTATTGTTATAAGACAATTCTATTTCAATAGTTAAACTTAAAATAACGCTTAGTTACTAAAATAAGATTAGAGGAAGAACTTAAACAAATAAATCATCTTCAAATAAATATTAGGAAGGTCAAAATTGTTGAAATGCTTCCTACTGTATGTAAAAGATTTGGCTAAGACAATTAGGTACCTGGAATTTGAATCAACTGTTTGAGGCAACTTTTTCGGGGGTTTAACCACATGCTTAAGACCGCCAAACGGTAAAAGCACAAAAGCGTCTTCCAAAGATTCGTAATTGATCTTTGTGCCAAGACACATCACTCCAACTGCTAATTCTCTATGCTGGAAAAGATTCATCATCATCATTTCAATCCGGAATCAGGTGCACTGCTGGACGTAGCTACCGTGGGTGACACCCGGTGCGCATAAGGCGGAGGACATCGTGGAGTACGTGCGCCAAAAGACGAGGTACACGCCGAGGGTGCAGTTACTGGAGTCGCGCCGGAACGTCAACTTCAAAGCGTTCGTCGTGCGTGTTCCGAACTGTTATCTGCCCCTCGTCATGCAAGAAGACTTTTGGCCGCAGGACGTGGTGTTCCGTCGCTTCCGCGGACAAGTTCCACAGGACAGCACAATCTAGTCTAATCTAGCAGTGAAGTGCTACTAACATAGTCTTAAGCCTTTTTATTAACACAAGTTTTTGTTTATACACAGTATGTATGTTTAGGTTAAGGTATTTATCTATGGGCCTATGTCGCCTGAAATAAATGGTATTATTATTATAATTATAATTATGGTGTCACCCAAGAATAAAAACCGGCCAAGTGCGTGTCGATCCACGCACAATGAAGGGTTCTGTATATAACCTCCAGCCAGGGGCGAATTTCTTATATGTATTACACATTCCAAAATGTCCAAATGCAAATGTAGGTAGGTAAGTTGGTCGTCTATTACTCGTTAACTTGTAAAGCCTAGTTTTCTTTTTTGAAATGGCGTCTCATATTTGACCTTAAGAAGTCGTCAGTACTTAACAGAACAATCCTGTGGCTGCCTTAAGCTAGCTTAGAGCCTCCAGCCAGGGGCGAATTTCGTATTTGTGTTACCGGCCAAACCCGATTTCAGGACAAACTAGTTTAGCCTAGGCTAAACTAGTTCTTCCTATACGCGATAGGATTAACTAGTATAGCCTAGGCTAAACTAGTTTGTCCTAAGCCCGATAGGACAAACCAGTTTAGCCTAGGTCGAATTTCACTTAGTTTGTATCTTAGCAGCAGGCATGTTTTCTGTCACGGCTCCGGTGCTGCAGGGCTCCAGCGGTCCCATGCGAGCTTATCGTCACAGATGTGTTTCACGCTCACCACCGAGGCTTCGGCTTGCTGGCCGGCTCAGCCGGCCAGCCTCAGCCGCGGCGGCTAGCGTTGAAACCACCTGCTCCTCAGCTCGCGGGCCGCCTCGCCCCTACGCGCCTACGCGAATTTAAATAACACTCTAGGGGTAGGGCAGACAAGACTACGTGGAGTCGGTTTTGCTGCGATTCGTTTCTGTCACGCCGCTCCCGCAGCACGCTCAATCAGATTTCAGATTAGGACGTACCATTTTATCCTAAAGCATGTAAATTCTAACTAGGATAAACCGATTCGACCTAGGGTAAACTGGTTTATCCTATCGGGCTTAGGACAAACTAGTTTAGCCTAGGCTATACTAGTTAATCCTATCGCGTGTAGGGAGAACTGGTTTGGCCTAGGCTAAACTAGTTTGTCCTGAAATTGGGTTTGGCCGGTAACATATGTATTACATTATACATTCCAAAATTTCCAAATGCAAATGTAAGTAGGTAGGTAAGTTGTTCGATTATTACTCGTTAACTTGTAAAGCCTAGTTTTCTTTTTTGAAATGGTGTCTCATAGTTGACCTTGAGAAGTCGTCACTACTTAACAGTACAATCCTGTGGCTGCCTTAAGCTAGCTTAAAGCCTCCAGCCAGGGCGAATTTCTTATATGTATTACTAAGCGACTGCACGCTAAGGGCACCCTTTGTGAGGGTACGAACCTCGTCGCTGGGGGTAAGGCAGCAAGGTGGGACAGGTTGGATCCGATCTGGAAAATTATTATTATCGGGGGAATTTTAAGGTACGGCGCACTCGGCTGCGGCGCGGGCTGGCAATTCGTCGAGCAAGGATCGGGAGGGACAATCACGTCGGGGTCTTCTTGTGGGACTTCGGCAGCGAGGTCAGAATGACGGTTTGTGTATTCTGTGCACTGTACTGGTGGCCCTACTGCTTTCCTGGAGAAGGGTAATGGTGATTTTTTTCACATATCCAAATACAACTATTTAGCTAGCAGGGAGGGACACTTGACTCTAACAAAACGTGCACTTTAAAGCACAATACGAGTATTACGCTGAATCAAAAAATAGTTTTCACAGACCAGCAATATTTTTAAACGGCCTATCCAACGATACCCCACGCCATGGTATAGAAGAGAATGGTACATTTTGATACAAGTGGAGAATGTTTGTTATTGCATTCGAGGCGGAATTAACACCCGAGCCGTAGGCGAGGTTGTTTTTGAGCCAAGAACTGCAATAACAAATACTCACTTTTAAAGAAATAAAATAAAATAACGAAAAATATTTTTGACATAAATTATTAGGAAACTATATCATTGGAAACTATGATTTCATTTTCTTTTTTTCCCGCGCTTTGCTTTCGTCAGGTAGAAGGAGAAGCAAAGGTATAAAGCCGATAAACAGCCTAATATGAAAAATAGAAAACTCAAATATTTTTGAGTTTAGAACACAAATATATGTTAATTTGTTCATAAACGTTTTTTTTTATTGTAATAATCTTGGTATTCTATTTATAAACATTATTTAAATATTCCAAAAATATTAACGCCGTGAAGATGCATCTTTGCCGAGGTTAAAACAAAAATCACCTCCGAATAGAGAGGACCTTCTCTGACGCGAGACGGTGTGAATAGAGGCATGGAACCAATTTGGACTAAGTATATGTATAAGTTATCTGTGGCAATTTTTATTCCCGCACACGTGTTGGAAAATAAAAATATTGCACGTGTGTGAAATACATTGCATTCATGTCGCACTACGATGATTAGGTTCACAAACCTAATCGTAGTGCGACATGAACCAGTTTTCGAGGAAGTGTATTGAAAAAAAAAATATCGTCCCCATCCCCACTTTACATGCAAGGGATTTTTTTAGGGACTATTTTGCCAGGCTTATTTTTATAGGCTTATGGTTGCCTTGGAACATTTTGGAAACGGGAAGTTATTAAAGAGAATCGTGTACCAAATTACCTCACAAACGAGTAGCACGCTCTCTGATTCCGGGTGCCTGGCTATCAGCTCACTGATGTAGAAATCTCCGTAAAGCTCTCGCAATCTTTCGGAGTGCTGCTCCAAGATCGGCACTAAATCGTCGTTGTCTTCTTCACTGCGTGACGACATAGTAAAGAATCTACTTAATTAAAAACCGGCCAAGTGTGTATCGGACCACGCACAACGAAGGGTTCCGTAATTGGGGTGAATTTATCCCAAGAACAAACATAACATTGTATATAGTTGATAAACAGGTTCCTTCATACATTCGAACTACAAATGTAAGTTTGTACGCACAATATTGAGAGATTATACCCATAGACTTCATACAGGTTACCTGTAATCTATAAGTAAAGAACTAACTATAAATTCTAAATTTATTTCAAAATTTTAGGCTGAGCAGTTAAATAACTTTAAAAGTATTTATTTTAAAGTTATAAAAAATTATATACTTATCAGACATCCTTACCTTTCATTTGATATTATTTAACACGATAGAGTTTGCAATATTTCTTTTTTTAATTTACCCCCCAAAAATGACCCCTCATAATCAAAATTAATTTATTTACACATTTAGTTACACGTCCATGTTTGGGTCACAGAAGTTTATAATTATGTGTACCAAATTTCAACTTAATCGGTCCAGTACATTCGGAGCAAACTGGTTGTGATAGACGGACAGACAGACGGACGAGTGATCCTATAGGGGTTCCGTTTTTCCCTTTTGAGGTACGAAGCCCTAACAATCTTTTATTCTCTGATAGACAACGCACAGCCTAAACTGCTGGGTCTCGAAGCATGCACTTTTGTAAAAGAGTTCCATAAATAAGGAAGGTGACCACTTTTAGGAAGATGTTTTTTAAATTAAAATTAACCATGGTGCATTAAGGCTCGTGCAGACTGGTGCGATATTGCGGCCGCGAAAGGCAGCGCGACACTTTCCATGCAGTTTTCATAGAAATTGTGCTACTGTGTCGTGTCGCGCCTCTCTGCGGGATCCTTTACTATTATAACGACTCAAGATAATTTAGTCCATCTCGACACTCGCGTTAAAATGCTTGCATTATGTATGTGTGGATAGTTAGTAGCTACTCACACATATACACAATGCTGCCGTGGTTTACCCAAACTCGAGCGTACTTTTGTGAAATGACGCCAGTGCCACTCATTTCATTTCATTTATTCGTGAACAATTTACATCGTGTTGAATATAGGTACATGCAATTTACATAAAAATTATATGAACCATGAATTATTAATTAAAATTCCAAGAAATTCAAAATATGCCTAACAGTTATCGTGCCCTTGAATGGTTAGCTTGCGTGTTCTGTACTGGGGGCCTAAAATGGACGCTTTCGCAGAATCATATTATGATCTGCGTACAATTCATATCCCGCAATTTATCTGTTTGACAGTTGTGTATGGAGTTTTGTAAAATGGTCCACAAATTAAGAATTATTATAGTGAAGTCTAATGTTAAATAGCAGCTGTCAAACAGATGAATTGCGGGCTGTATGAATTGCACGCATGATTCTGCCAAAGCGTCCATTTTAGGCTCCCTGAGCTCACGGAACGTGTCGTACGTTCAGCCAGTAATAGCACTAGCCCATCAAGGAGCGCTGTCCCCAATTTGACGCATTATTTATTTATTATACACAAAATAAAAGGTATTTTAATAAAATGCGTATAAGTACTAAAAGATCAATAATTAAATTATCTTTAAATTGGTGGAGGTTTCAGAAAAAGACGCTTGGTAGATTTTGCGCCATTCTCAGTTTTTTATCCGCGTTAGACATAACTTTACAAATTAATTTCACTATGTAATATAAACATAATCTAAAATATTCACATATTAAGTTATTGAAAAAATGTTCTAATTTATCATTTCTTTTTTTCAAATCATTAACACTACTCGTTTAGACGTGATCTTCAGTATAAAAACATTAAAAGTCGGTTATCGTCCCCTTAAATTGAGGATGAAAGTTTATCCCTATGGAAGTTTGTCATTTCTGCCGACGGCAAATACCATGAGGCACACGGCTTGTAGGTACCTATTATAATTTATTATGCGATTTGAACGAGTTCAGAGCGGAAGGTTCGCTTTCATACTTATCTCAGTTTTTGGCGCCAACACTGCGTATGTCAGCTAATCACGTAAAAATTCGTCGTGCATCAAGTGCTCCAATGTTGTGATTTCGATTTAATTTTCATGGGTTCAAATCACCACAGAGTTCATTTGTATTAATAATTAAACACAATATGGCCATAATTAAGCGTAAGTTACATTCATTTCATACAGTTTTTTCACTCTCCTGTAAAGTAGCCATTTTTGACTTTCGTACTGTTAGAACTTCACTGACGCTATGTCCATGTTGATGGTTTGCGATGAGGCGCTACACTTACACAGCTCTTCGAATCTTGAGTCGTGGGCAGACCTCCGAGCGGTCGGCGATGCACAGCGCAGGCAGCTTGTCTCCACATAAACCGCGCTCCATCACCGTCACACGTCTGAATGACGCCTCCGACCGAGCCTGGCCGTGGATCAAGTCTACAAAGATATTCTCGGGTTATTACCTACGAGCATGGGCGTAACGAGGGATGGGCATGGGAAGCTGCCCTTCCCCCGTCCTTGACTTATTGCCTCTTATACATTTTGCTAGAAAATTACGTAACCTACCTAAGCCTAAGGCCACGCCCTTCCGAATTTGCGGCCTAAGCTTGATGAAGCGTTTATGTGAGATTTTCCGGAGAAGGCCACGTATAGAAAAGAGTAGAAAGCTATGGGGAAGACCAGCTGGGTACGGTACCTACGCCCATGCCTACAAGCAAACATAACATCACGCCTCCATACTACGAGTGTACCATTTAAAAGTGACATACAAATTACGCCAATTTTAAGTCGATGTGGGAACTCCAGGGTTCTAAGAAATTCGTGGAAAACCCCGCTCAGCTATTTGAGTAACTAAGGTAGGTGCCTTTATTTACAATCAATATAGGTTTTTTTTATTATATTTTTATGGCCTGGTTGCTGGGACCTTTTAGCCAAGTCTTTATTTAGTTACAAAACTTGTTTAAATATTGATGAAATTAATTATATTCAATGCTTGTTGATGATATCCTCGCCCGCTCCCCAGTTTCAGTAAAGATGTGGCACTTTACTGAGACCTCACACGGACTTCTTGAGATAACTGGAAGCGATGTTGCACTGTTTTGTTTCATTTGCCTACACTAATGCACGTTCACAAACACTTAATGGTAAATAATCCACCCTTATTACACATTAATAATCGGCTAAACACAAATTTTGGAAAATAAAACAAAACTGCTGAACATGACGCTTCACTTTCCCGCCAAGAAGTCCTCATTATAGGTATTACAATCAAATGATACCTATCAACAGTATATGAAATCATTATCAATCATTCACTGGATTCACCTTAAATAGATACTTACTTGGATAATTGACTAAATTTTTTATCATAGCGATGTGTAGAATGTAGGTATCGTGCATAAACATAGACCTTAGCATGTTATCGATAAGCTCACGGCCGTATTTCGGATTCCAGCACAACAAGTGTATAAACAGGGTGTTACGGGAGTTCATATCTTTTGCCCTGAAAAAAATTGTTAAAAGTCACTTAAGACGGAGATATATGCCAGTGACCTTGAGTAGGTAGCTTGCGTGTTCTGTACTGAGCTCACGCAACGCGTCGTCCGTTCAGCCAGTAATATGACTCGCCCATCAAGGAGCGCTGTCCCCAATTTGACGCATTATTAACTTATTATACACAAAACAAAAGGTATTTTAATAAAACGCGTATATTAATTACGCACGCGATAATTTAATTATTGATCTCTTAGGATCAATAATTAAATTATCTTTAAATTGATGAAGGTTTCAGAAAAATACGCTTGGTAGATTTTGCGCCATTCTCAGTTTTTTATCCGCGTTAGACATATTTTTACAAATTAATTTCACTATGTAATATAAACAAAACCTAAAATATTCACATATTAAATTAATAAGAAAATTCTCTAATTTAACATATTTTTTTTTCAAATCGTTAACACTACGTGTTTAGACGTGATCTTCAGTATAAAATCATTAAAAGTCGGTTATCGTCGCCAACACCTTTTGCACGCCGCGGGTATTGACGTCAAAAGACGTGCTATGGGCGCCAACGACTTGAGCAATTAGGTATGTAAAGTATTTTTCAGGTATGTTTTTATATTTTTATTTTAATGATAAGAGTATTTGTAACACATAATTTCATCTTTTTGTTTTTACAAGCTGTAGTTATTTTTATATATTTTTTTAAAGTATTGTTCGTACTGACGTCACTAGTAGCTAAATAGCTTAGAATCTTTGCCATGTTTAACACTTATTAAAACCAAAATTCAGTTAAGTCAAACTGTCAAATTTGACAATGAATTTGTTTACATTTCATACTTTAGCGATTTCCGTACTTTAGTTTAAAGTTATGGCATATTAATAAAGTTAATGGATTCAAAGACTACTTCTGCTAAGTTCTTCATACCGTCAAGTATAAACACCACAACAAATAGCCGACACAAATTGATTGTTAGTAAAAGAAACCTTAAAAAGGAAATGGTGCGAGGAAGTAAATGTTTAGTACAAGTCTGGGCGGCGACTGTTTTATTGTGAAGATCATTTTAACGTAAGTTAAGTTTTCCTGAGGCGATACATCGATTTGATTTGACTTGTACTGTCCGCCGCTGGTGAAAAACTACACTATTTACATATTTACCTATCTGATTATAATAATAATAAGTGCTTCATGTAAATTTGACGTTGGCATGACCCTTGACACATAAAGAACAATTTAATTACAAGAGGCACTGAAATTTCCAAGTCAGGCTGCTTTGTGACGTCAATTAGAGGTCAACTAAAAGTCAAATGATTTCAAGTATTTTTGTGAAAATAAATACGATCTTATAACTTTAAGACCTATTAATAGAAAAATAAATCTTAGAAGCTTAAAATCTCGAAATGGTTTTGGAATCGGCAAGTAAATTTTTACTTTACATACCGAACTGTTGTGATTTGATCGCTTAATATATGACAAATTATTCAATCAATCTGCCTGCCTTTTCCCAATTATGCTGGGGTCGGCTTCCAGTCCAATCGGATGCAGCTGCAGAATACCAGTCTGTATTTCAAGATCTCATGTCGTTTTTAGTTTTTTTTTTGTCAAATCTTCTAGGGTTAAGTATATTTTTGGAATCTTCTCCTCAAGCCCAGATTTGGATACCCCACGTGGTCATGGTACAAATATTTGTTTTTATAAGACATTCAACGTCATCATCATTTCAGCCGAAAGACGTCCACTACTAGACATAGGCCTCCCCCAAAGGGGGGGGGGTGTAATAATCGCCACGCTTGGCAGGCGGGTTGGCGATCGCAGTATGGTGTTAAAATGCATAGAGAACGCTGCTGCCATTCTCTAGTAAGTACCTTAATCGCTACGACACCCACGGGAAGAAATAGGGTGGTGCTATTCTTTACGTCCGGCACCACACAGACAAGACATTACTTGTCCAGAATCCGCCATTTTGAATTTATAAAAACAAAACCTAGCATAAAACCATCGCGCGACTTAGACGAGTCCATCCAGTCGTTAGGATGCTTTGAGGGCATAAAGAATCCCACAAACAAACATAATATAACCCTCTCTTTGCTGTCGGGTAAAAAGGCAATAAGTACAAACACAAGACTAGGGTCTACTCCGAAGCGATACCTCATCCGAAGTAACGGCCGAATGTTCGGCTGCTTCTTGACTTCCAAAGTATCCTTATTTGACTTTGAGTCCTTCCCCGACTTCAAGTCACAGTTTTGACTTTGACTTATATGTACATATAACTGTTTGACTGTCGTATTTTTTTTTTCACCTTAGACAGCCTTAGTAAGCCAATGTCAGGAAACAGCCGAACATTCGGCCGATACTTCGAATTTATCTTCGGAGTAGACCCCTTGGCCCGTTGTACACGGCACGTATGGTACGGCGCGCTAGCCGCACAGTAGAATACTCGTGTTGAGCTTTTATAAGACACGGCAAACCACCGGACGACAAAAACGGCTACGGCGGCGGCGGCGCCGTGCCGTAGTGCCGCCGTGTCTGTCTACAGACTTAGACAGACACGGCGGCACTACGGCACGGCGCCGCTGAGTAATCCATAAAACACTGACGACATGCCTACATACGTCGAATCAACCGTAGCTTTTCACGGCAAAAAAATGTGTGTATAAAACAGGCCTTAGGTTAATTACTAGAAAGTTATGCCACAAATTACCAGATAAATCACTCCATGTACTTACGCGCACTAACTACCTACCGGCCGCTGGGTCGCACGCGACCCATTTCTCAGTGAGTTGCCGACAGCCGCGAGGCAGATGCGGCGCGACGACAGCGTGCAGCTACAAAGCAAAACTCACTTTACGCTTTTATGGTTAGGCTATTATAGCAGTAGGTGAAAATGTTGTATGGAGTGCTTTATCTGGTAATCACTCTGGTTAAGGTAATACACACTTATATTTGGCCCACACGTACTCTTCCCATGCACATGGATGCACTGATGGCAGCAAAGGGAAGTCCTGAGCCGCTAAGAACCCAATAATGGCTTTCTGTTGATCCAGCTGGCATATACTTAATGCACAGTTCTCACTGAAAAACCAAATTACAAAACTAATTGGTATGCTTAGAAGCGCTGTGCTAAAGGTCAATTTAAATTATCAAGCGAAACTACGCAGACGTGATGGTTATTTAAACATGATAAAACTAGAGGTTTTGATGATTTTTTTGGGTCAACTTATGAGCGTTTACGACGTACAGCATTTCATACAAACTTTCATGCCCTTGTTTTTCGAAATGACTGAACCGATTTTAATTAAACTTCATACGCATAAGCAGGATACAAAGGTCTAAAAAGTTAGTTAAGAACATTATCGAAAAAAGGTTTTCACCGCTGTACACAGGCTTCGCAGGAACCGTCACAACGACCATTAGGCCTAAAACGCACTAGCGGCTGGCCGTGATGCGGCGTGCCGTTGCGGCAGGCCGCACTTCAATTTTTATAAGAAACCGCATGATATCTACGCACTGACTTGCGGCCAGCCGTCAACCGCTCCGGTTGTGTTGCAGCTGCGGCTTTTTTTTTTTTTTTTTTTTTTTTGTATGGCATCTCGTAGCAGACCTAGAGAGGTCGTTGCTACTTAACCGGATATTCCTGTGGCTGCCCTAAGGTTTTTAATCTTAAAGCCTCCAGCCAGGGCGCAAATTATATATATTAAAAACTAAACGACAGCGCACTAAGGGCACCCCCTGTGGGGTACGGACCTCGGCTCAGGGCGTCATTGGGGGATCACAAAATTATTAACAATTTGGGGACGGGCTGGATCAACATTTTGATCATGATTATTATCAGGGGATATTATATTTATTGCTACGGCGCTCTCAGCCTCTAACCGGGCGGCTGGCGCATCGACATTCAAGGGACGGGTGGGAGGACTTTTATTACCATTTACTCGGGAAGTTCGCGTGGTACCTCGGCGGCGAGGACGGAAGGTCGGTTTGTGTAATTTGTGCACTGTACTCGTGGCCCTATTGCTTTCCTGAAGGAGAGTGATGGGGTCATCCGGATCTAAGAGAGTGTGCCTCGGTCGGCGAGTCTGACTAATGGCAGAAGGCCTGTAACTAGCGGCCTGCACAACCAAGGGGTTGCGATGACGTTCCGCGGATTCGAAAAAGCGCTTTGCAAGGCGCTTCATAAACTGTTTGATGGTAGGCATCTTAAGGTCTACGTGAAGTTGTTCGTTCCGAACGAACCAAGGAGCTTTCGTAATTCTACGGAGAAATCGGTTTTGAAGCGTCTGCATCTTATGGATGTGATATGACTTTGCGTGAGCGAAGACTACGCAGGCGTAAGTCATGATCGGTCGAATGCACGCGGTGTAAATACGCAATTTGCACTTAAGGGACAACTTGCTGCGCGGGTTGAGTACGGAGTGTAGTCGGCCGAGAGCAAAACTGGCGCGCGAGCGCACCTGTTTTATGTGCTCGCCGAACGTCATGTGATGGTCTAAGACCACACCGAGATATTTGGCTCGCTTCTCCCAAGGGATAGGCTTGCCGAACATGGTGATCGGTTGGGGCAGGGCGGGTGATCGCCGGGGCCTACAGAATAGGACCCCCTGGCTCTTATCAGGGTTGACTTCAATCCTCCACTTCCTGAACCAGGCCGCGAGTCTGTTGACTTCGGCCTGAAGGATGCGGGCGATATTGTCTTGCCTGAGGCCGGAGTAGTAGATGGCCGTGTCGTCTGCGAACAGAGCTAACTGCGCCTTTCTACATTTGGGGATATCACTAGTGAATATAGTGAATATCAGCGGTGCCAGCACAGCGCCCTGAGGGACGCCTGCGCGGAGCGGATGGGGGGAGGATAGCGCACCCTCGATGCGATAGCGGAAGGTGCGGTCCGACAAAAAGTCTCGTAAGATGAGCACGAGACGATCGGGCACACCGAGTTTGTAGAGCTTATATATTAAGCCGTTGTGCCAGACTTTGTCGAACGCTTTCGCAATGTCGAAGAACACAGCACCCGTCATGAGCCCGCGCTGGAAGCCAGCGCTTACATGCTCGACGATACGGTGGACCTGTTGTACGCACGAATGTTGGGATCTGAACCCGAACTGTTCGTTTGGGATGAGGCCCTTCGTTTCGGCATAGTCTCTGAGACGCTTATAAATAAGCCTCTCATAGACTTTGCCGAAGACGTTGAGCAGACTGATGGGTCGGTAACTGGAAGGTTCGGTCTTAGGTTTGCCGGGCTTCGGGATACCAATGACCGTGGCACTTTTCCAAGCTTGAGGAAAAATGTTGTTGCTAAGAGCGCCATTGAAGATGGTGGTCATTAGCATGATCAGGTGAGCGGGGAACAGCTGGAGCACCCTGTTGGTGATTCCGTCTGATCCGGGAGATTTACGGGTTTTCAGACCCTTGATAATGTCGTGCACTTCGTCTGGGGTGACGGGAGCCAGAGGACAATCAGGGTCTTCGACCGGAGGCAGCTGCGGCGGCCCGTACCGGTAGCATGTAGCGGCGCGCCGCATCCCCTCCACGCACTCGACGCGGTTAGACGCAAGTGCTTCCCGCCCCAGTCAGTCACTAGAGGTCAGTCAGTCACAGTAGAGGGTGTATCCAAAAACTGTGTTTATTTTTACGACACCGTTTTCCGATGATAATATAAATAAATACGTCCATCATGCCCAATATTTCTTTCGAAATGCGGCAAACCGCAATAGAACCGAGACTATACGGTTAGCCGGAATACGGCGTGCCGGTAGTGCGTTATAGGCCTAAAGGCCTATAGGTAAGGAACTTCATTTGAATAAAAATTATAGATCATCTTACATGAGCATAGTGATATCGTAGGTGCAGTTGACCATGAAGTTCAGAGATATTGATTCCGTCAGCAACTCCAGTATCTGAGGTGCATCTCCAACACTAGCCAATCGCACGTCGCCCAAAAGCATCTTTACTGACCTTCCGTCTGTGTTTGCCATTTTTCTTACACTTCACAAATGTTTTTTGTTACTAAAACCTCCTAAAGCTATAGGTACAGCTGATGATCCACAGAACATTAAAATGATGATAAAAACCCAAAACCCTCACGAATTTGAAAAACTTCTGACAGTTGACAGTTCAAGAAGAGAAGTCAGTTTTTTTTTATTACAGTACCTACCTCTTTTCTTTGTTCTGAGACCTACCTAGATAGTAAAATCCAGTGAGTTTTTCGTTCTTTAGTCTTTGGTAGTACATTTTTTTCAAGATGAAGAATAGCAGTTTAGGATAGAGGCCTCTTAGGAAGCAGTTAACTGGAAAAAGACGAACTTCGCTGTGATGACTACTTAGGCCCAGCCTAGTTACCTCCTGTTGTCATCTATAATTATTAGGTTACTATTATAGACCAGCCTATAATGTTCCCACTGCTGGGACACAGGCGTCCTCTCTTCCAGAGTGAACGGGCTGTAATCTACCACGCGGGCTCAGTGCGATGTCACAATGTCTTCGATTGTTTGGTTCTAGGACATGCCGGTTTCCTCACGATGTTTACCTTCACCGTTTTGAGAGCAGTGGTGATGAAATTATTTACACAAAATAAAACGCCTGTCTGGGTTCCTTCAACCGACGACCTACAACTCTTGTCGGGGCCTTTATACCACTGGGGCACCATTGCTCTCATGAAGAAATAGTACTGATATATTCTAGAATCTAGAGAATATGAGGCCAATGTAGGTCTTAACGGTCAGCGACCATTGAGGGGCAAAATGCTAAAGCATGTTATTTGTAGTCATGTTTGGAGTGAAAATCAGTGCAAGCATGCTCGGACACACGCTGCAACTGCAGGAATCAGGGATCTCTTGCACGAAGCTTGCAAGCTTTTTGGAAGTCTATTCTATTATAATTGAATTAATTATCAATTTAATATAAATAAATATTTTTTTTTTTAAATTAAAGCTATCTATATAATTTAATATCACATTAACGGTTACTCATACCGTAACTAATAAAAGTCAATTTAATTATTTTATATATTTTGTGCGTGATTTAAGCGTGTTTTTTCTTTTTTTTTTGTAAACCGGTCAGTTTACTAGTAGCCACTGAAGAGCTCCAGTATCAACCTCCTGGCTACATCATCCGATCAGCTCCAAGATATCAAATTATAGTATTGTCATCCAAACTACCTAAACATACAAAGTTTCATTTCGATACGACTATTAGAAGTTGATGAAAATTACGTTGGAAGGTTCCGTTAAATAGAGGTCAAGCTAACACAAGCGAGTTAAAAAATAAAACACGCTTTAGTAGAAAACTAAATTAAAAAGTAGAAAATATTTTTGAATAAGTTTGAAATAATAATAGTGATTAACAAGAAATTTATTTCATCTAGTGCTTTTTAAATATATTTTCATAATCATTCTACTTTTACCAATATTTATGTCATTATAATTTATTTACAAAAATTTACATCAAGCACCCTACGCTTTATTAATAAAGTTCTTGTTAATCACTAAGATAAATACTCAAAGCTAAGTAGGTAAGTACTTACATACCTATTATTATTTCAAACTTATTTAAAAAAAAACTACTTTAGTTTTAGTTTTCTGTTAAAGCGTGTTTTTTTTTAGTTTTTAGAGTTCTGTACCTCAAGAAGAAAAAACGGAACTCATAAAGGATCACTTCGTTGTCCGTCTGTCAGTCTGTCAAGACCCTTTTTCTCAGGAACGCGTGGAGGTATCAAGTTGAAATTAATATCAAATACGTAGGTCTACGGTCCCTCGGAGCTCTATAAAAATCAAGCAAAAAATACGGCGATTAATGGGACATATTTTGATACTCGCAAATAAATGAAAAACCTATACCGCCATATTACAAAACAAGATTTATGATTAATGGGACATATTTTGATACTCGCAAATAAATGAAAAACCTATACCGCCTTATTACAAAACAAGATTTATATTTTGACATGACTTAAACCATGGAGCTAGTTTTTGTAATAAGAACGTAACAGTGATTGAAATACCGTTCTTTATACAAAACTGAAAACTTAGTTCGGTACTAAGTTGTAATAAAGTTCGAAATGTAATAATGGCTCCATGTTTTAAACCTGGGTCTGAAGATAAACCTTGTTTTGTAATAAGGGGGATAGGGTGCTTCCCGTTGACCTAGAATCAGGTCTCACAGCGCAAGTAAAGGAAAAAGGCCGAAAATAGTTAATTTGTAGTTTTATCACATATTTTGTTTTTGCCATTTCAAACTTACATTTGCAGTTACAAAATTGACCGTGGCGTATATCGGTTTAGGGGAAAACATGTTTTTCAGCTACAATGTTGTTTGTTTTTGGGATAAATTCGTCCCAACTACGGAACCCTTCATTGTGCGTGGTCCGACACGCACTTGGCCGGTTTTTTTTACTATTATTTATTTTCTACTTTTTAGTTTTATTTTTTTTTGTGTTCAAACCTCCATTGATCCTGCCAGTATTCATAAGCTATGTCAAAGTTGAAGTCCTGAATGCCTTAGTACTTGACACAAATCACTATAGTGCGTAGCTGTAATGTCTCTGAACCTGAAAAATCGATAATCCTGAAGATCCTGTTAAGGATAATGCTTAGGGATAATGGGAATGGGCGATAAGAAGAGGTCGAAAGTAGAGTTCAAAGATTCCGTTACATACATAAATAGATAGATACGTACTTAGGATACGTAGATAGAGATAACTACTTCGATTAACTACGATAATATGGCACGGCCGCGGCCCTCCAAAATTCAAAACGTTTGAAATTATTTGTACGCATACGTGCGTAATGCTTTGCGTAATGAGACGACCGTCAAACAAAAACCAATCACGGATTTGTTGCTCGACGTCATTAATCGCCTTTGTTTTTTTTTTTTTTTTTTTCCTTCTGGCTTCGCACGGTTTGTGCATTTAGCCAATGTCACGTTTTAGTTCTTGTATAATATTGATGAAATGAATTATAAATGCATGATGATGATATCCCCGCCCACTCCCCTTGAGTTTCAGTAAAGATGTGGCACTTTACTGAGACCTCAAACGGACTTCTTGAGAGAACTTGAAGCGAAGTTGCACTGTTTTGTTTCATTTGCCTACACTAATGCACGTTCACAAACACTTAATGGTTAATAATCCACCATTATTACACATTAATATTCGGCTAAACACAAATTTTGGAAAATTAAACAAACTACTGAACATGACGCTTCACTTTCCCGCCAAGAAGTCCAATCGCCTTTGTTAATCGCTCATTATTATAAGTATGGCCATAGATAATATACTATATGAGTATGGCGCTGCTTTCATTGTTCTGAGGGCGCTGCACTGACGTACTCTATTAAAAGGACACGTGCGTTGTCCTTTGTGTAATCTTGCGCGATCGGCTAGTTAAGTTGACCAACAAATCTGGTAATAAGTAAGATATTACGAGTAATTACAACTAACATGAAACTCTTTCGTAAGGATGTGACTAAATACATTGAAACAGTAATTTGGAGTGGCGAGCCATGCTATCGTAGTTTATCTCTACAGGCGAAGCTGATAAAAGCGGAAAAGTAAAAAATAACGTTACCGAATACGAAACAATAGCGCGGGCGGGCGATGCGATGCGCTAATGTAATAGGTATTATAATAACTTGAAAAATACTTTGGATTACTGAAAATAAAACGCACTCATTCATACATACTTATAGTTATTTATTATTCTTAAAATGAAAACTCCCTCAGCTTCGGTAATAGCTACTAAATAATTTGTGGAGACCATTTTCAAGTGATGGGACAAAACAATAAAGTTTGAGCATTACTTAATTCATAAAAACACAATGTCAATCGATTTAAGTTCTTAATATACAGAAAACAATAATTCTAATAAAAATAATTTAAATTCAGTAACAATCTTCCTACTAGCCCTAATTAGCATCAATAAATAAGATGACTTCATTTTGTGGATCTCTTTGGAGTGATTAAGGTTTTACGCCGTTCGTAAGTATGCTAAGGATTTGAAACTAAATCTACAGTAAACCCAGTTTTTGTCTGACCACAAATTAGTTACAAATTATATTTATATCGAGGAACTTATAATTATGTACAGGCGTTATTAAAAACCCATTTCCCAAAAGATTAAATTATTACAGACTTATCTGTAGGTATCTCGGTGATTAAATATGCTATAACAGCAACTAGAAATAATTGAATTTTCAAAAAAATATTGCTTACGTCAATGTTAGGCGGACGTTAAATTTAATATTAAAAAAAATGTGGAACAAAATCTCATCTCAGTTGTATGGAACATAATTTCACTACCGAGTCCACCATCTGAAGTTTCTAAGTAAATAATACTACATAATTATGTACAGCCAAGTTTAGTCACATTGAATAAGAAAACTGATATTTCGGTAACGATTCATCTTCGGCTTTGTAGCAACCGGCGCGAATAGCTCATCTCATTTTGTGATGTACATATTATTTTAAAACTATATAGTAAATTATGCTATAAACGACGCGGTAGTCCGTAACACTAAATAATACCTACAATATAAAGTACAAAATTAAAGTTAATACCATCATTAAAAAAAACATCAATTAATCACACCAAAATGTTCTAATCATTGGGAGGTCTTTTACTAGTACAAAAATATCGTCATTCTCCTCTATCGCTCTATTTAATTGTATGGAAAAAGTTTCATTAATTAAAATATAGCTATTCTACGTGTGCATAAGAATTCTTTTATTATTCGATATAATATTGCTTTTATTGAACCAAGCAGTATTCTATGGCGTTATAATGGAACTTTATCCCTTCGCAACTATAAATGCCACCTATTTTACCTATTATATGAGTATCCATAGTAGAAATCTGTGTAACCCCTTAAACATTCTTCGTTTTTACCTATAAAACTACAGCTGGGCATCATAATTCAAGATTGATAGTATCCTTATCGATAAAATAATAAGTCTTACATGAAAATATCTAGCTACTATTATCTCTTAGAATCATTTATATGAAAACTATTACAATAGCACAGTAGTCTGTTGTTAGATCTGAATCTATATCCTCTGGAGAGTCATATTACAAACATGCGAGTAGATGAGACAAACTTATTACATAAGGCAAGTGATTAATATGTTATTTCTATAATAAACCTATCACACTCGAGAAATCTGAAGAAATATTGGACAAAGCATGAAAACTCATTAACAGAGCACAGCTCTTGAGCGTCAGTCATTAAGAAACCAGAGACAGGAACACACTTACGATTATATTTTTTACATGAGCTTCCTAAACTGGAAACTAACCTATTAGCATACATTATAAAATTATTTACACAAGTCCGATGCTTCCCTAAAGCGTATACAAACATTTCTGTCCCTATTCCATCAAATTTCAAGGATTTACAATCAACCAGACATTGTGATTAGTACGTCTAATTGATAATAAGAATCCGCACCATTAAAAATACCATTACATAGTTCCGAGTTGCAATATTAAGCCAATCGGCATTACACGACTGAATACTGAAAACAGCATTTTAATGTACAGCTTGTGAAAAATACAATTTTGTTTTCGCTACTTCGCTCTATAGGAGTTTTTCTGCTGTTGTCTTAATATAATAGTAATGGGGATAGTAAGCGGTAATAAGTCCGGACACGCTGTAATAATATCATAATATGGAATGGGGTGTGATACCCGAATGTCTGGTGGGGTCAAAGGTTAGCACTGTGTCGCTACACGCGCTGCCTCACGCATCACTTGGCGGGCTTGTGCTTGGGCGGCGTCGTGGGTGGCCCGCCTGCCTCCGCTGACGCGCCTATGGCTACACCTTCACTGTCTACCTCCGTCTTCAAAAAAAAAAGCAAAGCGTTAGTTGTGGAAAATAAACATTCATGTTATAATTAGCACGGCTTTTAGGATTGTCTAAATAAAATGCGTCATAAGTTTTGTCCTATACAAAGTAATAAAGTTTGGTCTAGGTTACTAACGTCTCAACAAATTTCTCTAAAAAATGATGTACTCACTTTTTCATCTTTGTTTAAAGACTGGGGAGAGTCTGTTCCATTGTTAACATTGTCACCTGTTTCAGCGGATTCTGTACTTGTGGTACCTGTAATTTGAACTCTTCATTACTATCTAATTTCAGGTTTACTCATATTATTGCAGGCTGGTGTTTTTTTTCTCAATTTATACCTACTAGCTATATAAATTAGAAGATGAGAAAGCATACGCACCGGCTTGTATGTGATGGGAGTTACCGCGTTCAGCCTCGTGTTCGCGCACCATAGCATCCAAGTTGTATCGCCGCCGGTAGGAAATGAAGAACGAACGTACGTGGGCCTCCGTTTTCGTGCCCAGCGTCTCGGCAATTGCTTGGAAGTCCCTGCCTGTTTATCAAGGAACAAATATCTCCTTAATAAAATTCTTAAATTCATTCATTCACTGGACAGAAAATGCACAGCCTAAACCGTTGGGTCTGGAGCATGAAGTTTTGCACAAGTATTCTTTATTTAGCGAAAATGAGCATAGGGAAGGAGTTTTGAAAATTCACCCCCTAAAGGGGTTGAATAGGGGATGAAAGTTTGTACGGAAGTTTGTAATTTTTTTTAAATAGATAAACACAGGTACTTTTTCAAACAAAACTTGTTTTCCTACTTTAGCTACAATTTCTTTTGATGATAAGGAAAAAATATAAAAACCATAAACGTCAGAATGATAATAATAATGGGTATAGCAAGAAATTACTCGACTTCATTACGTCACATTTTTATTTTCCTTGAGCATTGTGATGTAAGTATTTATGTTAGTGGGAATCCCTTACCATATTTCCTAACGGCCGTCACCGCCATGAGTAGTTCGTCGTTGGTCCAGCGCGAGTTTATCTTTGCGGGTGGCTCGCCGGGCCTCAGCTCCTCCACGCCCGAGTCACCCACCTTGCGCTTCATCGCACTCAACTGCTGTTTGTTCTGTTGCACCTGTTTCAACAATTATACTCACTATACTCAAACCATCATATTTATCCACATTTTCACTTCAGACAAACACAAATTTAGAACTAAAAAATTCAGAACATAGGATATAAAGTGCATATCTGGATTATCCAAGAAACTACATAGTAGGACTTAAGGATTTGGGCGCCAGCAACATTTGAAGCGCAGTAACTTTGGGGGTTTAATGGTTTAAAATCAATAAAAATTTAACAAAATGTTGATCAACTAATCTATGTGTGCAGAATACATTTTCCCACAATACTACCTAATACAGTATTGTAGTATAATTAGCATGAAATACTACAAAATTATTGACTATTGAATTAATAAAATTAGTTGAATTATCACATTCTCACATTACATCACACAATCGCTTAGTCACATCCATGCTCTTATCTGGACTTATGACTAATACCAACGTATTTAGATGAGTACAGTGTCGAGGTAAGGGTGAGAATGTGTCTCGCAACGACACTACATAGCGACATCGTAGCGGGTTGCATCTTACTTGTCTCTTTAGAGATATAACTTCTCTGTCCATAGCTTTGAGCATGACTTCGCCATGATTGATAAGTCCGGGCTGCGGGGGGTCGCCTGGCTGAGGCCCGGTAGCCATGGCGACGAGATCGTCGTGATTGATGTAAATGCCACGCGGCAACCGGTGCTTGTACCGCTGCTGTTTGGAACCCGGCCCGCGTCTCCCGGACGGTCCGCACAGCGGTCTCATCGTCCCCGTGCGTCTGTTACATCACCGCCAATATTCAAACAACCATCCCTATATACATTTAATTAAACCACACTCGGAAATTTATTGAGCTGCATTGTGTAACATGCAAGTGATTTAACGAGCGGATAATCTAATAAAACTGTAGTATGAATAGTATCGTTACCGACCTGGCGTGCACGAGGCATGCCTGACACAACTTCTGCGAATTGAGCGCCGTGATCTGGTTGCACAGAATGCCGCACACAGTGCACCACTTGCCCGCGCTCTCGCCGCCGCCCTCGCCCTAAACCCCAATTAACATTTTACATTCCTGTCACATTACGACTACCACCAGCTACACGAAATTTATGAGCTCTCATGTAAGGACAGACAAAGACGTACACAATGACTTCTCACACACTTCTTTTAAAACCCATTAGAATATTAAATGATATTCTGCACACATTAGATATATTAAACAAGTAGTCCTTCATTGATCGGGGCTATTAAAGGAAGCATGCGGGAATATCATAGGAAACAGGAAGGAAGGGAGGAGGCAGGCTACATGTTAGAAATTAGTTCAAGGCGGAAACACAGTGGGTATACAGTTACAGCACTAATATTAATGGATTATAGTCTTTAAGGTCCATCAAAATTCACAAGTCACAACACAATAATTATATTTTATGGGCCATTCAACAACAGACAATTATTTTAACATACATTCTCCTTTTTTCAGTAATGCATATTATCGTATTCCGTACCAAAAATATATTGCAAGAAAAGAAAGAAAAATAAACTTAATGCATTTGCATACAATGTACTTAAGTAGACAGATATGTGCTACAGCTCAATAGTTAAGAAACATGTTGATAAAAAATGTGTATTAAGTTAATAACATATCTAATAATATTGTCTGTTAAATAATTGTGTGTGTGTATACTATGTAGTATTTTGATGTATCATGAATACATAGAGAATATTATAAATGAATAAATGAACATTACATATGAGAGTGGTAGCAATCATAGTTTGTAAATAAAAATGCAGAGCGGTAATAATTAAAATGAACAAGCATTATCAGAATACATAAAGCATTTCGACATAATTTAAAATTATGATAATAGAGAATATGCACGTAATTCAAAACGTATCCATTATTTTAATATACATTGTGTAGGAGTCAAGAAACAAAGTCCTATTTTTAATGCATTACTTATTTCACAATTAATTAATTTATGTTGCGTTTTTTTTGGTGGAACAGAACGCAAACTCAAAACGCGTCCTCTTTGAAAATGCCGGAAGTGACGAATAAAGTCTATTCTTTGCTAAGTGCTTGAAATCTCACTAAGGTCAAATAAGTAAGTACGATTTCTGCTTGAATAAAGCATAAACAATAATTTATTGTATATGATTTGGGCCTAAAAACCGGTGTAAACAAAGCAGTTTCGTGGATAAAAACGTCACATCATGACCGCAACATATACGGACATGTGAACAGGGGGCCTAAAATGGACGCTTTGGCAGAATCGTAATATGAAACTGCGTGCAATTCTTATCCCGCAATTCATCTGTTTGACAGTTTGTATGGAGTTTCGTAAAATGGTCCACAAATTATTAATTGCTCTATTGAAGTCTAATGTCAAATATCAGCTGTCAAACAGATGAATTGCGGGATGTATGAATTGTACGCAGATCATAATAAGATTCTGCTAAAGCGTCCATTTTAGGCCCCCTGGGGGCCTAAAGTGGACGCTTTGGCAGAATCATGCGTGCAATTCTTCTATCCCGCAATTCATCTGTTTTACAGCTGCTATTTGACATTAGACTTCAAAAATTTTTATGATTTAAATTGTTAAAAAAATTTAAGCAATTCTTAATTTGTGGACCATTTTACGAAACTCCTTAAACAACTGTCAAACAGATGAATTGCGGGTTATGAATTGTACGCAGATCATATTATGATTCTGCCAAAGCGTCCATTTTAGGCCCCCTGTAGTAGAGAAATGGTCAAGTTTCATAATTTTGTTGAGCAACAAGCAGTAGTTCAATTTAACTTTTAATACTTTTCTTGGGTTTATATTAACTGTCTAATATTTAGTGAATAAAAAAGTTACATGCATATTCCCTATTAAAATAATGACAGTTGAATACAATATTTAACAGTTATTTGAAGCAACCATTTATAAACATACTCATTGATTGACTTCAACTATTCAAATAACTGCAGTATAATACATAGACTACTACACAAACTCATGTTGCCACAATCAAAACTTGCATGATAACAAAGTAATGCATGTATGAAGTGCAATGCTATGACATGGCATGACTAAAACAGAAATTTTATGGAATTGGATTTTAAAACAGGGAACCAGCATTTCTTAAGTAGAAGATATTAACATCAAGTAATGGATGACAAACACCGATTGAATAGACATTTATGTGAGAGGAGGGAAGGAGACACTGAACATCAAGTTTCCATGGTGACAGCAAAGTTATACTCATTGTGGGGAAGCAAAGCACCCACCTGGGCGCCCTGCTGGCCGGCGGCGCGTTGTGGAGCCCCGCCTGCCGCGAGGGACTTCCCTCCTCGGACAATACCACGGTGGAAAGTCCACTTCTGTCACATTGAACACAAGTCCATAACTCAGAACAATATTCACCCGTCAAGCACCCAACATGTTGCTATACTGTGTATTTTACTTATATTATAGGTGAATCACTTCTTTTGAACATTTTTACACCCATTTTGAAATGTCCACATGCAGAGCAAATAATTTACAAGACACAAATTATCCACTCTGTAAATATCATTTATGGACTCAAGAAAGTAATTTGTCACAGTTTCAAAATAAACCCATGTTTATTTATAGTTCTGTGAAAGTTAATTTCTGCCACTCTGCGATTTTATTTACTAAATTTGCCACTTAGAAGTTGTACACAATTAAGAATTTGGACAATCCAGATATACTATCACATTATGGTAGTTTAAAATTGTGAAGAATATGATACAGTTGACATTGATTCTGTAATTAGGTACATTGGTAATACAATGACATTGCACACAATAAAAAAGGAGCAAATTATATTTGATTCAACTTTACAACAAGCCATGAAACCTAACACACAAGCAGTACATACCTTTTCATCATTATCAGAGTCTTTGTCAGAACCTCCAGGTTCAGAGCCAGCACCTGATTCTCGCTTGCCAGTTCCTGAGCTGGTAGCATTACGACCTTCACTGACAACATCCATCAGTGAAGTACGAGCTCTTGTTTTCTTCCATGAATAATAATACTTAACTAATGATGCAATTGATTTGTCTGGCAACTAAAGAAAACAAAAGATAGGATTACAGAAATGTTTAGTTAAACCACAGAATTGAATCATATAGAATTTAAGGACCTACCATTTGTCGTATTCTGTGAAAGCTTTTGCCATGAAACTGAAAAGCCTGTTCAAAGAGCACCTTATCTTCAACAGTCCACTCATCAGGGAAAGGAGTGAAGTTGGCAAGGTCCATTGAAGCCCTGTTGAGGTCATGTTTATGCCAGAATAACATCCCCAGTGCTTGTTCCCCATTATATCCATATTTCTCCTTTGCTGTGGTAATATATTCATCCACTAAAAACATACAAAGATGTTGAAATATTGCAAATAAATAACTTGAAGAATGCAAAAACCAGTTTTCACTTACATTTGATATCAGATATGTCACAAGTGGGTGACCAAACCAACAAAGCTCTGTCAGAAATAAGTTCAGGTCTACGTTGGTCTACTGGTTCCAGTTCAGGGCACACAGCCTGATAATCTCTGCCCACTCTTATTTTCTCAGCTGCAAACGGTATTACTGCTTGGTTTCGTGTTACAATTATTGTGGATGAGATGAACGCAGCAGGAAGGCGATGATGGTAAGCATAAAAAAAAAGCACGAATGTCAAATGATGATGATTAATAATGTCTCCAGATACGGTCTCCACCGCATGAACGTATTGCACAAGCAATTACAAATTATGGATTAAATAATCAAATCAAGATCACAATCGAGTAAGTACTTTAATATAGGTAGGTACGTATTGCACAAAATGTAAGTTACCAATCAACATGCTAAAAGCTCCCAAATTTCCCGTAAAAACAGTAATCCAAAGCGATAAGCTATACGTAATCTGAAATATCTCGTACCATTCTCGTCTTCAGAACTGGAATCTGGACTTCCATGGCCATTGGGGCTTGGCCCCCTTGACCGCTTCCCGTTTCGAACATCATTACTTCTTTCGGCCAAAACCATGATTACACACTTGATCACAGATTTCACTTAATTAACACACAATTTAAAAAGTCATTTAAGGGTTATTGTGGCTGAATGAAAGAAAATAAAAGAATTAAAGAGCTTCGCACTTAAATTCAAACGTGATTCAAACCACCGCATCAATAATTTGACAAACCAGTCACAGAACGTAATGGTTCATTTAATGGCGTCTGTAGTTCGCTGAGCATTCACTTTATTTCATTCTGATGAAATAGTTAACCGTGCCATTTTAAAATTACAAACTTTTGCTATTTATTACCTATTTTTATAGTATTAGAAGAATAATCCAATTTGTGAAAAAAGCCGAAGCGTATTCCAGTAAAGACCGTTTTATTTTTTTTACACTAGTAACTTTTTTATACAGACTTTTCTGAATGAAACAAAACATCTTTCGTAAATTAATTAGTTTTATGAGCAGTTATCCTCGACCGTAAATTTAATAAAGTTTCATTTTTAAATTATCAAATATTAGTACATCTGAACCGCCAACTTTTATAATCAAAATTATTACTCTTCAAGTAATACGCCTTTATCCAAGTTCGAGGTAAATATGTTCTGTTTATGTTTTTAAAATAAAAGATGGCGCTATTCAGCATCCTTGATCCTTAGTCGAGGGCCGAAACTTGAGAGCTTAGTTGAGAGCGGCGAAAGTCCCACATTAAAAAATAAACAAACTGGATTTTTATGCCTTTACATGTTAAAGCGGTACAACTGTACCTACATCAGTAAAGGCTTCTATATACTGGCGCGACAAGCGACGCGACACAAAGGGCCCGCGTGTCGCACGACGAGCGGTGCCTTTGTGTCGCGTCGCAAGTCGCGCTGGTCTGTAGAAGCCTTAACTCGTCAGCTAACTTATTGCAATGATACATAGTACCTGTATGTAGTCTGGGCACTCTGAGTTGCAGTGCCTGTAGATTACAGCCAATCAGGGTGTCTATTTGTACAGCAATTTTTTTTTAAAGTACCTAAGTGAAAATTTTCCATGGGCTTGGGAAACCCTGAGTTTGCACCGTACATGCATGTAAAGACTCTTCTTTGATTTTACAACAAGAATAAATTGAAAATAAACACATTAGAGTCCACCCACTTTTCACAGAGCTCTTAAGCCAAGCCGCCATATAAAGTGCTAGTAGACCCTGTGAGGGTCACCGCCGATGATCGTTATGTTTGCGCTAAAGTGAAAACTCGAGGAGGGTTCTTGGCTCTAGGTTTGAAACCGTGTGAAAAAAACAGTTACAAACACGATTTGGGGGCGTGGCCTAAATCAAAATTATACAAATCATGTTTAAAACATGTTTGTAACTGTTTGAAACACGCAAATATTATTATTATATTATAGTATTATATATAAATATATATAGTAAAATACTGGTATTCAGCAACATCCGGTTTGATTAGAAGCCGACCCCAATATCGTTGGGAAAAGGCTAGGCGGATTGATTGATATCTAAGTTTGTTTGTAAAGGATTTATGCAGGTTTATCAAAAACAGTGCTAGTTGATAGGTACAGTGGTACCCAATTGATAAGGCGCGTCGTGAATCTTCGTTCGCACAGAAAAGAAAGTATGGCCCCGAAGATTAACGAAAGAATGCTTAAAACTTACAATCAACCTTAGGTCACTATTATAAGGTTCATAATACACTGGAGCTGTTAGCGTGCACTCGATCAGAAGTATGGCGGCTGACAAACATGCCACGCGGCGCGCGCTAACATGGCGACAGCTGCCGACCAATAGCGGTACAGGAAAAAGAACCGCGGTGCGTGGAGCGTGCCGATTGGTCAATAGCATTTCCCGCACTTTTAAAATTCACCTTCTGCGCAGGTACATCGGTAAGCCATATCAGTTGGGGACTACTGTACATTGTTTTATTTTTTATGTAATATTTACATAGGTACAGACGGCTACACATCAAGCTATACATTTCCAGTATAAGTTGATCTCGCATTGTATAGGATTTCCATACAATGATAGGTCAGCGTATACTGGAAATGTATTGCTTGATGTGTAGCCGTGTGTATATCTCCATCAACTGTTTTAGGTACCTATTTCAGAATTTTCTCTTTGCAATCTTTGAAGAGAAATAAAGTGGAGGTGATTTTTTAATTTGTTCATCATTTGAAGTCAAAAACTACTTATTAAGCGGAATAAATAAAAATAAGATTTATAATTGACAAATGGAGGAGAGACTTTCGTGAGATACCCGATTTGACGTAGTTACCCCACTTTACAATTTAAACCCCCGTTTAGGCATCTCTTGTAGTGTTGCCCAAATGCAAGAACAAGACGAGACTTAGCCAGTCTTGGTCTTGGTCTTGCGCCAATACACCTGGTCTTGGTCTTGGTCTTGGTCTTGCGCTCCCAGTCTTGGTCTTGGTCTTGGTCTTGCAGCAAGAGTCTTGCAAGTCTTGCAATTACCTATTAGTCTATTACTATTTATTAAAGTTTACTTTAAATCTTAGAAAAACGTATTAGAATTGGAACATTGTGAGCTTGAATTAACATAGCCATAGTAAAGATCAAGCAGATTAATAAATAACTGAAGATTTGATAAGAAATTCGAAAAATCAACTGACCTATATGTCGTTTTCCATGGAAGTAACTGTTTCTTAATAAACATTTATGATTTATAAGCTTACATTTGCTAAAACATGTAAAAAAACAAATTAATTACAATAACTTGACTGTATTTTAAAGAACAATACTTATCTGTCTAGAAAGAGATTGAACCCTCAACTTATAAGAAATTTAATAAAAGAGTTTTACGATTTATCATTTATTTGAATAAAAAATAAAATACAACACAAATTAACAGCTTTATCATTAGGTTATGATACTTTATATCAATTTTTTTGACCAAGAATTAATACAAAGTAACCATCTGGCTGACTCATCACTTAACCTATTTCTATGTTTTCTAATTACTAATGATGCTTTAGAAAATAACCTCTCATAGAATTCCTAAGCGTACCTACCTATACACCGAACTGTTACACCTAACTACTCAGTGAAATAGCGCTAAGTCCTAGCTGCAAGACGCAAGAGTCTTGCAGGCTATGTCTTGTTCTTGCTCAAGTCTTGCACGGTCAGTCTTGGTCTTGGTCTTGCTAAAAATACGCGGTCTTGTTCTTGGTCTTGGTCTTGCAAAAACGCAAGAACAAGACCAAGACTGCAAGACCAAGACTGAATTTGGGCAACACTAATCTCTTGCAATGAAAGTAACAAGTAAAAGAATTGAAAAGTTATATCTTTTCAATTCTTTTATGTACTTGTTTTAGCTCAACCATTATTTACATTTCTTCCACATTTAAGTACAAGCATTACCTAGTAATTTCTGAAATAAGCAGTTGTAACGGATAAACGCACAGACAGATGAAGTCACACTATAAAATACAATAATTGGAACCCTGAAAAGCCTCGACTGTTAAACTCATCCTCGTGTTTTAAAATCCCAAACTAAATATTTTTTGTGAATATGGATTTCCATCCCGGAAATACAGGACTCTTGCTTGACCCTAACATTTTATTGAAAGTCAAAATGCTTGAACTTTATAACCAACGCGTTGGTACCACCTACTAATAACTTACGATTTATTTTCACATTAAAGAACGCATTTAAAATAAGCGCTCTCTCTGATCCAATTCCGAAAATTCTTTCATTAGTGGGATTCATTATTAACCCTGAGTGTCATGTTGTATGGTAGGTACTTATACCTAGTTGACTTCCACGCAGACGAAGTCACGGGCAGTAATTATGTATTCTGTGATGGCAGCGCAGCACCGCAGCACTGTTATGCTGATAGAAGAACGTTCTTCCACAATCTTCTGCAATAGTCACTCGAATTCTTGCAAGATTTTAAGTTATAACGTGATGGCACTATAAAGGTCTACTTAACACCGGCGATCTCTCGCGTCCGGCCCTGGTTCAGGCTATAGCTCGGAGCAACAGTGCATGGGAGGCCGTCATCTCTTTCTGCGAAGCAGTAATGATCGTGAAGGAAGAGGCCGAACGCGTGAGGGAGAGGCAAAATTCGCGACCTCGCGCCCCTAATCGCCGCGGAAAACGCCCCGGACGTCGGGAGTCGCAAGCCGATTCCTGGCCACCGTAGGCGCAGGCATGTGGGGCGGTGAGCGATAGGTAGCTTGCCATCCGATAAGGAACAGGCCCGGGTCAACGGCGCGTTGTGTTCAACGCTGGCCTCAAAGAGTATGTCAGCACGAACTGATGGGGTCCGTTAGGGCCAGGGTCAATGCCTGCCAGGGTTGCGAGTTTATCCGAAAGGGATATCGTGGCCCCGGCCAAAGGCAACTGAAGAAACACGGGTGGGTTTAGTCAGTAAAATTTTGACACGCTCCTCTCAGAGTCGGAGAAGTTATTTGATAATTTCCCACCCAATAAATAAAAAAGGTCTACTTAACTCGTACGTTCAGTGCCGGATCGTATTTGAGATAACGGGTTCCTAAGATTACCCCATAATACAAACTTACAAACAAATTTTACCTCTATGTACAGAAAGTAATAAGTACTTATTAGAAATTAGGCTGCAATGCTTCGTTAGTTCTATGGACAACGGCAGTACTAATGATTTTGATTTCTTTACGATCATGCGCAGAGAGAACTGCGTTGCGTCGTCGGTCGTATTGTCGCATAGGTCGCACTATGGGAATTTCCAAGTAGACCTACTTGTTGAATACTGTACTCTCCATTATTGAAGTAAAATTTCTTTACGCATGCTTGACTTGGGGAGTAAGCTGGTGAATGCGTGACGAGAGCGTTACGAAAAGTGTGATCGGGCGAGGCGAACGGAAGTTGTTTAAATTTTAAACATGGAACACACCACGTCACCGCCGCGGGCCGTCCCGCTAGGTATTTTTAGGGTTCCGTACCCAAAGGGTAAAACCCGCTGTTTGTCCGTCTGTCTGTCGGCCTGTCCGTCTGTCACCAGGCTGTATTTCGATCATGAACCGTGATAGTTAGACAGTGGAAACTTTCACAGATGACGTATTTCTGTTGCCGCTCTATCAACAAATACAAAAAAAAAACAGAATAAAATAAATATTTAAGGGGGCTCCCATACAACAAACGTATTTTTTTTGCCGATTATATAGAACCCTTCGTGCGCGAGTCCGACTCGCATTATGCCGGATTTTTTAAATTCACACTGGCTTTAGAGGTATAATACACTCACAAGACCGCAGCTTTTTTGAAGTAAAACTTCGTGAAACGTGATTTCTGTTTTACAGTCGTGTGGTATATAATGTAAAAACCATGAATGTGGGCCCCTTCGCTGACCCACAACTAAACTGGGCGGATGCTGGTTGATATATGAAACAGAATTTATTATTATTTATTTATTTCTGTAACAATTTTAACATTGTATTGAAATTTTACACAAAATTATAACAATTAAAAATTAAAAGAGTTACAATATAAATCATTATTTAAAGCAGTATACAAAGAAGAATAATATGTTGTTCCAAGAGAGTGCTTCCGTACTTTGCTAATTACTGTGGCAGAGCTAAAGCTGAACTGACTGTTTGACGTGAACTCTAGCTCCGCCAATTTTTTAAAGGTGCTTTGGTAGGTACTTGCAGACATTGTGTAGCCCTGCAGTGGAAGTGTGAGACTCTACTAGAGGCTAGTTAGATTAGATTTAGATGAGATACCTACTTACATACAAACATTAACAAAGTTCACAATCTCATCAGAGAGACAGTTGAAAATCAAATCTAATAATATTTTAATAATCTTCATTCTAAATGCCATCAACTTTTGTATTTATCAAAGCGTTTTCATTATAAATAAGTACCTACATTATTTCTGAAACAATATTGCGAATAGAAAATCACATAGCGACGGTTAACCATCAAGACCTCCTAACTCAATATACCAAAAGTTTACAGGAGGCACAAAAAGCCTTCTAGTTTTGATGAGTACAAATATGAGTTAAGCAAAAATATAGTTGATTTTAAATATAATTATTTACTGTATTAAGATAAATTTATTGTTTTAACATTATACAAATGAGCAGGTAAGATAGCAGACATTTTTATTTTTTTTATAAGTCCGATTATGTAGTTAAGAGATTTTGTCATTTCATTTGGGAGCAATTAGTCGCAAAACTCATGTGAGAATTTTACAATATCTCAAGAAACGAAAGATAATATACAGGGTGATTGGAAGATGGGTGCAAAGCTTTAAGGTGAAGATAGTATAGACAATTTAGAACCATTTAAGCCATGGTTGTCTTAAACGAAGTCTTACCAAATTTTTTTAACCAAATTTTTAAGTTTTTTTTCGTAAATTCTCAAAATTTAATGTAAACTGCATAATTATGGCCAAATTGAATGATAAATGAATTATTTTTTTATTTATTTAATTAAAGTAATGTGTAAGCAACCAAGCAAAACATGTTTTAGGCTTCTGTGTCATTAGACATTTTTTTTACAGATATTTAAAGCTCAGAAAAAATAAAAAAATTGTACAATACGTCTTTTAAACCTTATTTAAAAAAAAAAACGGAGGGTGCTTTTTTTGTTCAAACCTTTTTGAAGACATGCTTGATAATCGCTCTTTCTTTTGAGGTATCATTTATGCGGATATCTTACAAATTATTGAAATTAGGACCTACAAACCAATTCGAGGGAGAAATTTTAAATTTTAGGCAGTCTAACAAAACACAAAATTTTTGCTTAAAAGAATACTTTATGTGCTCGAAATGATAACATTGTTCAATTCTAAGAATTTTTGGCACATGCAGGAACCAATTGAGGGGAACCCATTGAGGGGATTCTCTAAACAATGGCCACCGAGCGCGGTGCGACGGCATTTCCAGGTAGAACGCCCAATGAATAGCAAAAAGCGATAAGAGTTGGTTTTTACAGCAAAATGGTCTTAGTTACTGAGGCAACAAAGTCGTTTTTCTTTAGTCAGGGTCAGTCGGTCTGTGATGAAGCCGTTACATCTTTTACTTATTAGTCAAACTACTGCCCTTGTGAGTGGACGTTGTCGTGTTGATTCACAATTTACCGTGTTCAGTTGTAGCCCTTTGCGTTCCTGCACGTGTTGTTTGCGTTAGTTTTGAACTTTTTTGTTTCACCGTGTCCAGTCGTAGCCTCGCGCTCCTGCACGTGTTGATTTTTGACTTAATTGTGTTGAGTTGACATTTAGTGCGCTCTTACGCCGTTTTTCTTAATTGTTAAGTGACTATGGCTACTTTTGCCAATCAAGAATATGCGGATATCGTATTTATGTACGGTAGAGCAGACGGCAATGGATCTTTGGCGCGACGGATGTATCAAGAGCGCTATCCGAATCGCAGGATACCGAATGTCCGAGTGTTTTACAACACGTTTCGTCGTCTTGCCCAAGATGGGTTTCACCGCGTGGAACCTGGAGTAAACCCGGGCAGACACGAAACTGCCGTCGACGAAGACATTTTAGCAGCATTTCAAGCGGATCCTACTAGCAGTACTAGAGTAGTAGCTCGAAATTTAAACATTTATCAATGGAAGGGCATACAATGCACCAAAATGATAAGTATCCGTTCCATGGCAGGAGTGTGCAAGGTCTAGTAGAGCAAGATCCTCAAAGAAGAATTCAGTTCTGCCGTTTCCTCCTCAACAGAGACATCGAAGATGCGTGGTTTCTGAAATCAATCTTGTGGACGGATGAAAGTAAATTTTCAAGGGACGGTATTACAAACTTTCACAACATCCATGAATGGGCTGACGCAGACAACAATCCACATTTTAAGAAGCAGGTGTCATTTCAGATGAAATTCTCTGTGAATGTATGGGCTGGAATAATTGGCAGAACATTGATTGGGCCCCACTTTTTGCCTGATCCATTGAATGGCGAAAATTATTTGCAATTTCTGCAAATTGATTTACCACTGCTGGTAGAGGAATCAGGTGTCCCGATCTTCGAAAGAGACCGAACAGTCATCTTTCAGCAAGACGGCTGTCCAGCGTATTGGACTTTAAATGTAAGGGAACACCTCAACAATTGCTTTCCTGATAGCTGGATCGGCAGGGATGGACCCATCCCTTGGCCCGCTCGCTCCCCAGATCTGACCCCGTTACACTTTTTCGTGTGGGGCCGGGCCAAGGAACTGGTGTATAACAACATAGAAATAAACACTAGAGAAGAATTGATACAAAGAATAAATTCAGCGTTTGAGACAATGAAGCAGGAGATGATGTTGAAAATAACGACTACAGAAGTTAGAAGACGGGGCCGTGCTTGTATTAGGAATCACGGCCGTCATTTTGAACATGAAAAATAAATAATTTT
Source organism: Tiliacea aurago (assembly GCA_948098905.1). Taxonomy (NCBI): domain Eukaryota; kingdom Metazoa; phylum Arthropoda; class Insecta; order Lepidoptera; family Noctuidae; genus Tiliacea; species Tiliacea aurago. The sequence continues at coordinate 17,821,941 of OX402591.1, read as the reverse complement.
AATTCAAATGTTGTTTTAATTAGTCTGCCTAAAATAAAAAATTTCTACCTCAAATTGGTTTGTAGGCCCGAATTTCAATAATTTGTAAGATATCCATAAATGATACCTCAAAAGAAAGAGCGATTATCAAGCTTGTCTTCAAAAAGGTTTGAACAAAAAAAGCACCCTCCGTTTTTTTTTTAATAAGGTTTAAAAGACGTATTGTACAAATTTTTTATTTTTTCTGAGCTTTAAATGTCTGTAAAAAAAATGTCTAATGACACAGAAGCCTAAAACATGTTTTGCTTGATTGCTTACACATTACTTTAATTAAATAAATAAAAAATGAATTAATTTATCATTCAATTTGGCCATAATTATGCAGTTTACATTAAATTTAGAGAATTTCCGAAAAAAAACATGATTGTAAAAGTACCCGAATCATTGCGAATTCTTTATTAGGAGATTTTTCTATTAAGTGAGATAGAATTTTTATGAGGAGAATTAGTAAATAAAGCAGTTGGTCAAAAAATGTCAGTTATTTATGAGGTCTTAGTAGTTAACCGCGTCGATAGGTAATTGCCTCATTATTTTAGCCAGATAAACTGAGGATAAAAATAAAATAATCAACAAAAGTGGAACAACAAGTGGGAACAAAAGAGACAAGTGTATACAAAAAGGAGACAATGAGACAATATTGAAATGTCATGTCAAACAATCTGCTACTGACAGATTTCAGAACGAAACGCAGTTTGACAGATGCTGTTGCCGAGGTTTTTGGGAACATTTTAATTTTGCTTTGCGTTTCAAGAATGTTATCAAAATAGATAACGAGTATGTTGCGTTGTAGTTCCTTTACGAACAGGTGGTAAAGTCGTGTCAGAATAGTAAGAAGAAGTACACTCTGAACGAGGCGTCGAGAGAAATGCCACTGTCGTGATCAGGACCGCGTTTTGTTCTTTATTTTGCCAAAAAGGGTGCACAATTATTGTGAACGTTATGTAATGTGTATTGTAGTGATATCGTGAGTGCTTATAATATTGTGGGGAAGATGAGGACGGTGGCGTTGATCAGCGGGGGTAAGGACAGCTGCTACAACATGATGCAGTGTGTCGGCGCCGGGCACACAATCGTCGCGCTGGCCAACCTCCAACCTATACATAAAGGTTAATTTCGTCCCGATAACCGATTTAGATGCGTATATTAACTATGCCGAGCGCTTAATGATTGTTGTTGTATTTCTACCAATCTGAAAATACCCATGAAATAAAATAAAAAATTGCATGAATAAAAAGTCTCATATTTAGTAGCATATGTCTTAAAATAAAAACATCTGTAGTTATTTTAAGCCTACCTGTGATTTGGCATCAATTGTTTTTATTATCAGTTTACCTGTGCAGGGCTATCAAATTGAAGTAGTGCAGTTTTACTTAAATACTTTGAAGATTGAACATGGCACAACATTAGTACAAGTGCTGAATTTTTTGGCTTAGCTATGAGTACCATATTTTTTCACGTTATATATTTTTTTAATCAATTTAGAAATTATATTTTAGATGAGATGGACAGCTATATGTACCAAACGGTGGGGCACCAAGGTATAGACCTGTATGCTGAGGCAATGGATCTGCCACTATACAGGGAAGCAATTACTGGCAATGCAGTCAACCAGGGCAAGAATTATCACCCCACAGAAAATGATGAAGTTGAGGACTTGTTCAGACTCCTTTCTAAAATTAAGGTAAGTTGTGTTTCACATAATTTTAATAAAAAAGCTAAATAAATAATTGAGATAAATGCAGAAGCATGAAGACTTCCCGTCTGCAAGGGATTGCAGAAAATAATATTATTTTACAACTCAAAATAATAAAACATCTGATTGAAGTTGAAATGTACATAGTTCAGCTAATTACATGATGTAAACATGTACAACACAGATCTACATACATAGTTACATAAACAACAGGCATGCAATAGTTTTAAATTACCACTTTAAGTGAATACTGAACTAGTCCATTCAATGATTGTAATAGCCAATTGTGAATAATGTGTTTGATGCAGAAGCTTTGCTATAACTTTACGGTACAGTATTATGTTTCAACTGAAAGGAGGACTTCGCAAAGGTTTCTAGTTTGAACTGTGTCTTAGCATGCTCATAATTTTTATTAAGTCCTTTCCTTGCCCTTTCAAAATATATATTTGGGAACATAGATATTCTGTAATCCAATCGAAATTTGTATGAACTACGCAGGCTACCCCTTAAGTATATTTATTTGTTGTGCAAGTCAAAAAACAATATTGTTTTGGAAGGCAAGATAGGACCTTTATAACTTAATAGTTCCTGTTTAGTAGACCAAAAAGTTTTACGTTTAACACTGATTATTATCCACGTTGTGGATAGCATAGTGGCTAATAATTGTGATAATAGATAAATTAGAGAAGCTACAATTATCTGTGTTCCTGGAACATAAATATACATATTTATCACCAACAGTTCATATAGGTTGTGTAATGAAAAGATAATGCTACTTTCATAATGTAGTATGAAACTTCTTATCAATCACTGAGTCTGTGAGTGAAAACCACTATCACTGACAATAAAATGCAAAAAAATGTGGTAATACAATATTTGGACTTACTATGAAGTAATATACAATCCATGAAGTGACATATCTGCTATTTTGTCCCACTAATAAATTATATATGTTCCATCATACCTAATTGATTTGTAATCACTGAACAAGTGATTACAAATCAATTAGGTATGATGGAATAAAAAGTAAATTAAATATCTCTTCAAAGTAAGGAAAAGTGGCCTTAATTCTTAGAGTCATCGTAATTACAAACATACATAAACTCACGCCGTCTTCCCATGGGGGTAGGCAGAAACTACAGAACACCACCTACTACTATCCGTACATACTCCTTTGGCCTCGTTTACGTTCAAACATCTGGTCTAACACGCACGGTTGCGACTACTACGCACCTGACCTTTCTGAAGAACATCACCAATAAGGTCACTATATCATCATCGCCTAGGCCGTCTCCTCCCGGTGTTTCCACTCGCCTTGTAAATACCGTTTTTTAGTCACCTTTCATTAATCCTCTCAACATGACCAAACCATTTCAGTATACTCTTTTGAATTTTTGTCACTATGTCATCTTTTAAACTGCACTATTGCCTTATCACATAATTCCTCAGCCTAACATTCATAGTTACACCACACATGCTTCGCAAGGAACGCATTTCCACAGCATTTATTCTTCTTTCTTGCTTCTTCTGCCATACCCAACATTCACTTCCACTCATAAGCGTAGGCACCAGCACACCATTGTGAACAGCCAGTCTTTCTGGACATGGTCACAATCGCATGTATAGCACCATTCACTTTATTTCCCGCATTTACTCTCCTTTCCACATCTTCATCAATCTTTCCATCCCCTTTAACCATGTCTTACAACTGTTCTGCTGACGACGCACGTAGAACTCGATCATCTGCGTATAGAAGGCATTTGACAGGCAACTTATTCATTGTCAATTGTGGTCAATCCGCACTCACCCTCTTTCAAATGTGTCAGGCAACTATTGATGTACAAGTTGAATAGCCTCGGTGACCCATACAACCCTGTCTAACACCCCTCGAGATGCAGAACTAGTTCGTTTATGCCCCATTTATCCTAACACAATCCTTGTAAAAAAGATCTCAGTGCCCGTACCAAGCGCCAGTCCACAGCGTATATGGATGGTGTCGACCACAGTTCTTCCCTCCAAACACTGTCACAGGTTTTCTCCAAGTCAACGAAAGCACAGTAGACTTTTTTGTGCTTTGCCAGATGTTATTCGGCTATGCACCTTAGGGAGAAGATCTAACCCATACATTCCATTCTCTCTCTAAATCCTGCCTGCACATCCCATGTTTTCTCATCTGTCACTATCACTCTATTTATTAAACCCATCGCATACAGTTTGCCGTCAACACTCAAAAGAGTAATACCGCGGTAGTTTCACACTCCTGCTGAGAGCCTTTTCCCTTGTATATTGGTACGATTACAGCCTTGCACCAATTATCACAGTCATAATTATCTCCAACACATATTAAAAATTCGCCACAAAAAACTTGCCACCGCCCCGTCACCGACCTTCAGCATTTTAACACAAACAACGACACTGTCGTACCCTGCAGCTTTCCCAGCTTTCATCCCTTGCAAAGCTCTTACAATCTCATCTTTTTCAATTTCATTCTTTTCATCTATATGTGATCTTGGGTCTTCAAAACTTGCGTCTGCTCAGTTGTTCCTTGCACACTATCCTGGCAACTAAATAAACTTTCAAAGCATTTCAGCGTTCCAAGACCTTACATTCTTCGCTTAGTCAACATTCATCTTCTGCTCTTATAACATTTATACTCGATGTTCCTGTCACTCCACGAGCCAATCTTACCTGTTTCCAGAACAGATAAACATTGGCCCTGAAGTTATCAGACAACTTCCTGTTATACTTTTCATCCTTCTTCGTTTTTACTGTCTCTTTCACTTTCGTTTTAATTTCGGGAGTATTTATTCTTCACTCTTTCCAAATCATCAGTCACATTCGTTGCCTGGTTTATCCTATTTTGGGCCTTATAGGTTAATACATTTAGCCAGGCTTCTTTCTTCTTTCTCACAACCTCTTTAACTTCACCATCTACCCAAGAATCATTGGTTGTACTACTACATTTCCGCTGCCCCGGACCACGTATTTTTGTGGCTACTTGCATCATACTATTTCTCACTATATCCCATACTTCTTCTAGACTGTAATAATTCGTATTATCAAATATTTATCCGTGTTCACCTTTACTTCCCTCTTATATTCCTCTTTTCTTTTAATTCTTGGAGTCTTCCTACTTTTTCCTCCATTCCTTCTAGAGCAGTCCGAAAAACTCGGAATTCGGTGACGCCAATGCCTGGACAGACCATCCACCCGACACATAACCAGATAATAATCAGACCCTACATTAACACCCCCATATGCTCTAGTATCTGTAACTTTACTCTTTAATCTTTCATCCACAATCACAAAATCATCATACTTCTACTGTCTTGCCTTTCCCACGTATACCTGTGAACCTTTCTATGATTAAACATAGTGTTCATAACAAAAAAAAATCCTATACACATAGCTCTAGTAAATTCATCCCATTCTCATTCACTCTTATCATCCCCTAATGCACCTAATACTTTTTCATACCCCTTCCTCTTCACAACAACCCAACCGCTAAAGTCTCCAAGCATAACAATCTTCTCGATTGACTTACATCCATTGACATAGCATTTAGCTATAGACTGCCCCAAAATTCGTCACTTTCCGAAGGTGAGCTTCGTAAATCGGGTGCATAAACGTAAAAAAAAAAATAAGGCTTTAGGCTTGCTTTGGTTCTTACCTTGGTTTCATTCACACATAACACTTCTATCCTTTTGTCCTTCATCATCTCACACACTTCATCCATCTTATCTTTTATACCTCCCTGCACATTCAGCGTAGATAAACGACATTCCGCCGCTAGCTTTTCGTCCCGTGGAAACAACTGACGTGGTGTGATGAGCATCACCGCCGCCTCCGAGTTGATTATTAATATTTGAATTACTCAGACAACATGCACGCTCGCGACTAGGGTCCCCCTAGCCATGCAGCTCTCAGCACGGCAACTTTAGCTTGTGTGTGTGTTATTTGTATCACACAGAGGAAAACAATAGAATCTTCACCTGTTCCTTTATTCGCCTTTTACGACACCCACGGGAGGAGGTTGGTTTTATTCTACTACTTGGAAACTACACGGGGAAATCATAAGTCATCGTAATTCTTTCTTGTAAATTATCAGTCCTGTTTTCAAAGTTTTGTGATGATACAAAAACCATGATACACTTGCTGGGGGCATTATCAGCATAAACAAAAACCTGACTTAAAAGTGATTCATCATTATAATTATCAAGAAAATATGTGACTTTGAACGAGGTTCCATTGACATTGTAAATATGTGTTAATAATATTTATGTACCGCAAAGAATAATCTGAATGTAAATAAAATCTGCAATAATAAGTAGTTGCTGTTTCATGAAAGTATTTTATTTAATGACAATGATTGTTTCAGAATGATTTAGAGGTAGAGGCGGTCGCCGTTGGTGCCATATTATCAGATTACCAAAGAATTAGGGTTGAAAATGTGTAAGTATTTAAGATATTTTATTATTTTAGCACCATATTATACTTTAATACGAATAATTTTGAAGCAATAAAATGAATGAATGAAAGTTGTTAAAATAAATGTATTTTTTTCTAAGAGGAAGGAAAATTTTAAGTAATATGGTAGTTATGTCTCTAAATGATACTCAATTAAATGTTTGGAAGTACAAAAATGCAACACATGAATAGAATCTATTCAATTCATAATCTATCTGTTTTATGTGGATATTAAATATTATGTGGACCTTGGAATCAGATTTCTACAACATTATTTAATTGCTTAGAATGTGATACGGAGTTGCCGTCATAATAATTAAAATCTCGTCAATATTAATTATTTTGTGGGATCTTAATCAAATTCACCACTCCCCTCACTAATAAAAATACTCTGCATCATTATTTATCTTAAATAAACATACTAATCTTGTTGACATTTGCATATGAAACTGGATTCGCTGAACAACATTTATCCAGCGTAAGATAGTTTTGCGATTTTAAGTAGGATATCATAAAAGTTTGTTTTATACACAATACTTGTAAATAGCCATTTAAGCCATGCACATGTGCATGTTGCACTGAATTGGCTTGGTTTGTATCATTCGACCTAGCTTGAAATAGTTTTATTATGGCAGCACTTAAACAAACGAGCGTTTAGCGGGAACTGCGTGTGCGCATAATGTAGTTTTAATAGTTTTTTAAGTGTTTTACCCTCGATAATTTATTGAGAGATTGTACTCATGTTTGAAGGCTATATCATACTGCACTCAATTCTTCTTGAATATTTCTACGCTCAACTGAGCAAGTGCCAAGCATACTGCGCATAAGCACAAGTTCTATGGCAGTATGTACTGCTAACATTGCGTTAGAATATTAGTGTGTATATGTATGAATGATGTATATAAAAAAATACCATTCAGAATACGATTTTAGGACACACTATACCTACATTCTTGCCAACTGCTGTACAGGCACAGGTTAATGCGATTACTTTCCACTTCACCGTGTAACCCTCAGTTGACCGAACTAAATATCAAAGGCGCCATAGTTAAAAAGATTTTGCGCTTATAAATTAAAACGCCTTTGAAATTGTTCAGTCGATCGTCGGCGCAAGCATGCTATTGAATTTTTAACTTTCGGTGCTGAGCCGAGTGTTGAAAATCCAACAGCACGCTTTTATTTAAGCATTCATCATGACGTCGCCTAGGGTTAGTGATTATCATCATCATTCCAGCCGAATACGTCCACTGCTGGACAGGACATAGGCCTCCCCCAATTGCCACGCTTGGCAGGCGGGTTGGCGATCGCAGTATGGTGTTAAAATGCATAGAGAACGCTGCTGCCCATTCTGTAGTAAGGGTTAGTGATAAGGGGCATTATTATCATAAATGTTTACTGATAGATCTTAAATGCAGTAAATATATTGGTAAAATTGTTTGTTCTTTTATAGATGTCACCGGTTAGGTCTAGTCTCCCTTGCGTACTTATGGAGGCGGAATCAAAAGGAACTGTTGCAGGAGATGATAGCAAGCGGTGTCGAAGCTATTATTATTAAGGTCAGTCCATAATGAATAACCTTAAGGTGTGTCCAGACAGTGCGAGGCATGCACCGCAAATGCATTTTTTAGAGTTCCCTAGTCAACAAGGAACTCTTCATTGTGCGTGGTCCGACACGCACTTAGCCGGTTTTTATATGATGCTTCAGTCGGAAGCCTGCGTCACATACGTGGCTTACCATTCGAAGCACATGCCTAGCACTGTCTGTACGCACCTTTGTCAATCTATGGCAAGTGATTGGATTGGCTTTTGTCTTTCCTACAACCAATCACAATAGCTTACACGTGATTAGTGATCAGAAACTTTTCTAGGCTTTCAGGAGCAGGATTTCGGCTTATTTTAGGGTCTATTGGTAGATAGTCACCTTTTATTAATATTCTCGATTGCCAGTATTTCTCGTCTTTTAATATTAAAACACATTACAAGTAGTACTACTTTCTTGATTGACTTAGACTCTGATCACACCTCACGCATGGATCAGATTTTTTCTGGACCTATCTCTATTCCTTTACTGTCAGTTAGAAGCTCATTCACTAGAACGAGAAGTCCATGCTTGCATACGCACTTATTCGCATTGAAAGCGCGTCGTTTACGTGCGGATGGACTACTCGCTCTAGCGAGTGACACCTCTCAAGTGTCAGAAAATACTGATCCGTGCGTGTACAACGGTGCAAGGATATTTGGTCGCGTGGCGAAAATCGGAGCTAACATCGCCATCTTGTTTTTTTTTTTTTAATACACTGGCAATTTCACAAATGTCCATTTGGCCCCCCTTTCAATGTGACTCAGGTGCCAAAAGATACTTTTAGCACTCTAATGCTTTGATCACACGTACCGAGTAGATTCCATGTGGTGCCGGACGTAAAGAATAGCACCATCCTATTTCTTCCCGTGGGTGTCGTAAAAGGCGACAGAGTGATTTTACTCTTATGATTAAATCGAGTACCTACACTCTCAAGACCTGTCTGGAGTGTAGGTACTTGTCTAGCAAGCTAATCTTTACAGTCCTACAATTGAAAGCCATTCATGCAAACGGCATACTTATAGTGTCAATACCCTTTCTGGTATCACTATCAAGGAAATGTGATTGCAACCATCGCAATCATATCCAAGATAAAAATGTAGGTACCTATAATTGTTTAACCATACACTGGCCACACCGCCAGCTAGCGGGCGGGCGGGCTAAACTAACTAACATCGTTTCACCTCTTTACATGGTTAGTCGTTAGCTCGCGGTGTGAACCGAAGTATGTAAAGAGGTGAAACGATGTTAGTTAGTTTAGCCCGCCCGCCCGCTAGCTGGCGGTGTGGCCTGCGCTTTAAGTAAACATAAAACAGGGTCAGCCAAACCACTTTACTTGAAAGGGTTCGATTAGAAATAGCTCCTGTATTATCCATATCACTATATAGTATAAAACAAAGTCGCTTCCCGCTTCCTGTCTGTCCCTATGTATGCTTAGATCTTTAAAACTACGCAACGGATTTTGATGCAGTTTTTTTTAATAGATTGAGTGATTCAAGAGGAAGGTTTATATGTTTAGACAAAGCCACGCGGGCGAAGCCGCGGGTAGCAGCTAGTTTCTAATATATTTATAAATGCGAAAGTAATAGAAAATTCTTTGTTATGTAACCATAAAAAATAAAGATATAAATGTTGAAATTAACACTGTCTGTCTGTCCCTTTTCACTCCTAAACCGATCGTAATGAAATTTGTCAGATAAGAGAGACCTGGAGAGGAAGTAGGATACTTTTAATCCCGGATATTTGTATTAAATAATGATGGAAAACAAAATACGTGCTGATGAGTCGCGGGCAACAGCTTGTATTTTATTTATAAAACCTTTTATCAAATTGTGTGGTTTTAGATGAAGAGAAAGTAACGTCTTACGACTTAGAACAATACTTAGTGGTCCATAAAGGCGATTGAAGGTTTATGCTACGCGGATGAGTATAACTGTACCAGCGTCAACCTGTCTGCTACATCTTCTTTCGTTTTGACCATTGATGTATTAAATAGGAAGATATGGTACGCGCTCCTCGATGTGGACCGCATAAATTAGGGGAAAGGACACAATCGACCTACATTGCTCCCGGTTTGCGGGGAATACCCGAATCGTAGTTTGTTTGCGAGTTGTTATGGGTACGTAACATTGTTGGGCCATAGCCCGCGTAATATGTCTATCTATTTCGGTTGTCGAGCACATGACGCACGACATCGGGTCCATTTAATATTTACGTGATGTTAGAGAGTGGCCTATCTTCCTACTTAATACATCAATGGTTTTGGCACGTAATTTCCTAGAACAGTTCAACTTAGTTCAATCGCGTGGTCGTATGGGGGCGCGAGGAATCGGTATTGGGGCTTTGCGAAGGGCGAAGGAGTGTCTGCACCGGTTTGACGTCATCACGTCAACGCCGGCTGTCGCTGAAAACCAGCGTTGGGGCTCTGTCTCGCATAGGGTCGCCGCATTATGCTGAGCGATGGCCGTTTTGCGTGAATGTAACGCATATTTTCCCTCAACTTGTTCTTTCGTGTTTGTGTTTTTTTTTCTTTGCGTTATGTTTACTGCAAATAAACGTATTTTCTATATTTCTTTCTTTATTGTTCTCTCGCGGTGAGGGGTTTACCTCCCCTCAGTGTTCTGAAGTAATTTTGTGGTGTGTGACTGTAGGAGCGCCCGAGACGCTCGGGCGTGTTTCACGACGCCCGTGCGACCTCCGCTAGGTGAGATCCCTAGCTCCTTAGGGAAGGCCCAGCTCTGCCAGGGTTGCGAGTTTGTCTGAAAGGCATATCGTGGCCCTGAAAGCCTCGAAAGAGCCGATCTAGCAACGAGGGCGTCGGTTTTGGTTAGCGTTTAACTACAGTGGATGCTGTAAAAAAAAACAGGAAAATAATCAGCTGTCTCAGAAAAATCTTCAATACGAGTACCTACTCGACCCAAATGTAGCTAATAATTTTTTCGTGATTATGATGTTGGTCCCAGGGACCATTTTGGTTACCCATTGAAAGGGTTTTCGATAGGGTTTTTCTAAGCGGTTAATCAAAAACCCATACGATAAGGGTAACCTTTTTGAACGGCTTAATTTATAACCCATTCAAATTTGGTTACCCGGGTTTTGATTGGGTTTTTCTAAGTAGTTAATCAAAAGCCCATACGGTGTGGCTACTAAGCAGCAAGCTAAAACGAAGTCTTTAGTACATGCAATAATGATTACAGATGTCTTTTTTTAAATAATAAAAAAAATAGAAATTCAAATATCTCGAAAACCTAAGCAAAAAATAACAGAATTTTAATCCCCTGTGTCAACTCGTGCAAGCACCATGCCAACATGAGTTTTTTGTTTTTTTTTTTCGCTGAATCCATTGAAAGGGTTTTTAATAGGGTTTTTTTAAGCAGTTAATCAAAACCCCATACGATAAGGGTTTTTGTACTGAATTTCCCTTTTAGTGGGTACAAAAACCCATTCAAAGAGATGCTTCATGATAAAGGTAATCTCATATACGGCTTAACTCTTATCCGGGGTTGTGTGGTCCCTGGAGAAAGTTGTTTAGTTTGATGATCCCGTACCACAACCTTAAATATGACCACACATTTCTGACACACGCTGTATTGAAGTATATCGTAAACTCCTGGTGGCTATTTGAATGCACAAGGGGTCCAATTCCAATAAGCATCCAATTAGCCTTCTTGCTAGCCTGTCTGCTAGTACCAAACAACGTAATTGACGACGCTAAAACCAGAGTGATCTAAGTGACATTTTTACCAAAAATGAGTTTGTTACCCAAGGAGGTAGAAAAAACATAATTCTTTCAGACCACACCGATCTAAGTGCCTCCCAGTACTTTATTACTTGAGGGATCACATTATCTCACTATAGAATTTGTTTTTTTTTTCCAACAATAACGCTTAACGCATTTCCTCAATTTTCTCAGAAACATATTTTTGTGCCCTAGATCACTCTGGTTTTAGCATCGTCAATTACGATCTCAACTACGATCATCATCTACGTGCGTAGTATCGTAGTCTGCGAAGTGTAGTGGTATTTGAATTATTTGTATCGTCATTGGGCGACATAAACACTCTGTTCTTTATTTAGTCTTACAAATACTAATATTAGTATCTGCAGTTGTGTTTACAATATTGATTGGTCAAAAATAACTTCCTTACCACTTGAGGCCGTACGTCATTCGTCAATGATAGTTTTATTCAATTTATTTGACGTTGATCAATCAGACTGTCATTTATTTGAACACGTTGAGGATACGATTCGGGCTTATCATCCGGCACACAGTTGTCTGTCTAATTTAAATCTAAATAAGATCTTGGTTGAGTTTCTTTGATAAACTTGTTATTTAATATGGTTTGTTACTGCACTCCCGGACTCCTAAATCGAGCCACCCAGCCTATTTTTGTTTAAACGTCTCTATCTTTTTAAGAAAAAAAAAAGAGGATTTTAATACAGTCACTTACTAACTTTTCCGTTAGTCATTGCTCCGAGTTTGAAATCAGAATACAAAAAAATAACAGTTTTATAATTGTAATAAGAACATATAGAGCTCTATAGTCGTTGGCATACTTTGAGCCTTCACGAGAGAATAATAATTCGTGGTGTGGTGGCTCCTCGGCAGTCGGCTCAGAGACCAAATTTGCTGACTGAACACTGGTACCGCATGACATTCTCTTATCGCTCCTCTATTTCACAAAAAATCGTGTCCTAAAGTTTACCTAGTACTGTACTGTATAAGAATATTTTCGTTGACTGCCTCGTTGGTCTACTGGATTGTCGACCTGCTGGGTTTGATCCCAGATCGGGGCAAAACATTATTGGACTTAGCATAGCTGGCAAAATGTGCGTGAACTATACACACTTCTGTCAACGTCTTCGGGGAATACAGGCTTGATGTTTTAATTATATAATTTTACTACAGGTGGCAGCACTAGGTCTGGACCCGCGGGTGCACCTAGGCCTGTCCCTCCGCGCCATCCAGCCGCATCTTCTAGTCATGCAGGAAAAGTACGGGCTCAACATCTGTGGCGAGGGCGGAGAGTACGAGACATTCACGCTCGACTGTCCCTTGTTTAAGAAGAAATTAGTTGTGTAAGTACTATATTTAAGTTTGGGGTTCTTTGCCCTCTGCATTACACTTTTGAGAGAATTGGATTGTAATCAGCAGGGATCGGAATAGGTAGAGCTTATTTACCTAAACTTCGAGGAAGGAAGTAACTGAAATTCTTCTAATCAATTCTTTGTAACTATAACTTTATTTATAGTTTAAATAAATCTAATAAATAAATCCCGAGAATAGAACGTAGAATATAATATTTTTCAAAACAATAATTTGTAACTATAAATCATCTTAATCATCATTCCAGCCGAAAGACGTCCACTGCTGGACATAGGCCTCCCCCATTAGAGGGGAGGGGTTGCCATAATCGCCACGCTTGGCAGGCGGGTTGGCGATCGTAGTATGGTGTTAAAATGCATAGAGAACGCTGCTGCCCATTCCCTAGTAAGTCGCTTAGTCGCCTTTTACGACACCCACGAGAAGAAATGGGAGGGTGCTATTCTTTACGTCCGGCACCACATGGACGTAACTATAAATAAACTCCAATAAATAAATCCCGGGATTAAACGTCATTATACTTAATTATTCCGGGATTTCAGAAGAGGTATTATCCACTCTATGTTACTTCCTTCCTCGAAGTTTAGGTAAATAAGCTCTACCTATTCCGATCTCTGGTAACCAGTGACTAGAGGAAGTTTTAATATAATATGTTTTGAGGTTTGTACTTTGTATAATGTAGAGAATTGAGCATTGGACATTATAATCAAAAGAATGGAATCGGAAAAGCCACAGAAGTTTACAATTCTTATGGGATTTTTTTTCTACTAGCCTACTTGGTCCCAATCTTGAGCAAAGGCCTCCACTCCTTCCATGTATAGATTTTTTTGTCGAATACGACTTCTCTCATGTTGAGGTCTAAAGATCGCCTTGTGAGAATCTCATGATTATAACTGCAATCCTGTCCGAAATTATTTAGGTATGCCCGAAATAAAAACGTGAGCAAAGCAGTGTATGTCCAAACTACATACATAGCAAGTAATTTATACAGCAAAAACAAATAAGTGTCTTATCGTCATAAAACTCTTTATCTCTCTCATAAATATTGTCATAATAATCTGTGTACCATATTTGATTAGCTTAGGCCGCCTGTAATCAATAAATAGGCTGCAGACTTTTATCGATCATGTCACATGAGCATGACTGTTCTATCTTATACAAATTAGGCAATGGTCACTATGAGACTATTTTCGTGGTCAATGACTTTAGATAACAATAATTTGTCAAAATAAATATTAACTGTATTTTATATTACATAAGTATGTTAAGTATACTTTCAAACTTGATTTATGAATACAGGGTCAAATTAAATTACCTAGCGAAACTCCGCAGGCGTGGTGGGTAGATATCAATATAAAAGAAAAAAAAAATAAGTATTAATGATTTTTTTTTGGGGTTAACGACTCCTGTTAGTGTTGTTACTGGAAGTATGAGTTGAGAAAATCTGTGTATTTTTATTTTATCGTGTTTAGTTATCGCGGCCCAACACTTTTGTAAAGTATTCACAAAAAACTGATATTGTTTAATGTGACTAGTGTAGTAGTTGATGACCCAAAAAAAATCGTCAATTTTTTTTTTTGTTGTATGTTTAGTTATAACAAGTTTAGATATATACAATACCCACCAAGTCTGCGGAGTTTTGTTAGCTAATTTAATTTGACCCTGTATATTTACCTGCAGTATGACCCTCTTGTTTCATATTACTAATGTCTGGGCAAAAACCTTCCCTAAGTTTCTACATTACTAAACTATTATTTTTTATATTTGGTTTGAATGTTTACTGATTGCAAACATAAACAATTTATTTTCTATATTTTTCCTATTTATTTTTTTAACTACGACTTTGTATATAATTTGTTAACAAACAACATAGATAAACAATTGTTTTTTTTATCCTACAGAGATGATAAAGAGCTGGTGTTACATTCAGATGACCCCGTCGCTCCGGTCGGCTATCTTAACTTAAAACTACATCTAGCGCCAAAGGATAACTTCGACGAAGTAATCAAACTACCTCCCACTGTAAAAAATCCGTTAGATTTTATTAACGATTTAAGCGATTCGGTGTTTAGCGATATAAGCGATATTGAACTGAGCGAGACGGAGTTAGAGTCTATAGAGAAGTTAGAAAAGGAGGAGAAGAAAAAACAGAATGAACTGAATCCTTTGCTCACGTATTCTGGTGATAAGGTTACTAGTGTAGAGGTCGAATATCAGAACGAGGAAGATAGTATAGAAGTGCCGGCTGGTTATACTTACGAGCAGGCTCACAGTAAGCATGAGAGCCTGCCGATCTTGGACCACAGGAGTATATACGGGAACAAACATGGATGGTACTTTATCGGTGGCATAGTCGGCGACGGCGTCGATACGAGGCTAGCAACGGAGAACGCTATGAAAAAACTCATTAGTAGGTAAACTTTTGCACAAGCTTTATTTTATGTAGTTTGTATTTTTGTTGTAGAATTGTTGATACTCAGACATAATTATGAACTTACCAACAGTCTAGTATAAACTCTGCATGTCTCAAAACAGAACTGTTTATTTCCTATGATTTTTATTTTGTAACAGACTGAGGCTGACCAGCAAGCTATAACGTACCCTGACTTATAGAACTATTTAAATCCAATAAAGTCAAAGTCAATAACTAGAAAAAGAAGGAATTTCCTTGATATGTTTCATGATATCACTTTTTCCTAATCATTTTTTAGGGTTCCGGACCCAAAGGGTAAAACGGGACCCCTATTACTAAGGCTCCGCCGTCTGTCTGTCTGTCCGTCTGTCACCAGGCTGTATCTCATGAACTGTGATAGTTAGACAGTTGAAATTTTCACAGATGATGCCCTACAACAAACGTGTTTTTTTTGCTCGTTTTTGCTCTATATTGATAACGGCAACAGGTAGACGCTTGACATATTCACAGAATAATTACTTATATATTCACATTAAAAATAAATAATTAAATTAAAATAAAACAAATATTTAAGGGGCGCTCCCATACAAAAAACGTGATTTTTTGCCATTTTGATAGATAATGGTACGGAACCCTTCGTGCGCGAGTCCGACTCGCACTTGGCTGGTTTTTTATTCTATATTTCTTACTGATTCAATCAATCTGCCTAGATTTTTCCCACCTATGTTGGGGGCTGCAAGTCTAACTGGATGCAGCTCAATACCAGTATTTTACATGAAGCGATTGCCTATCTGACCTCCACCCTCCTTAACTCAATAACTGGGTAATAAGATACTCCTTGTTAAGACTGGTTGTCAGACTTTCGGGCTTCTGACGACCCGTAACGACTGTTAAAGATCCACGAATGACAGCCGGAACCAACGGCTAACGTGCTTTCCGAGGCACGGAGGAGTCTTGGTGTGTAAAGATGGTCACCCATCCACGAACCAACCGCGGCAAGTGTAGCTTAACCTGATGGATCGACCCGTGCGGCTGTTATTACTTAGCCACGAGCTCCTCCTGGCTTGTTTCTTACTGATTAAGTACATAAAAAGAATACTTATAATTTATACCCTTCCCACATTTCAAAAAAGAATCCTTATAATTTATGCTCTTCCCACATTTCAAAAAAGAATCCTTATAATTTATGCCCTTACCACATTAAAGAAAAAAAATCCGTATAATTTATGCCCTTCCCACATTTCAAAAAAGAATCCTTATAATTTATGTCATTCCCACATTTCAAAAAAGAATCCTTATAATTAATGCCCTTCCAACATTTCAAAAAAGAATCCTTATAATGTATGCCCTTCCCACATTTCAAAAAAGAATCCTTATAATTTATGCCCTTCCCACATTTCAGGCTTGCTGGATTCCGAGTCACTACGTCTAAATGACGTATGCTCAGTCAACATCTATATGAGGGACATGCAAGAATACGCCGCTTTAAACGAAGTTTATGCCAATACGTTTAACTTTCCTAATCCGCCAACGCGTGTCTGCGTGCAATGCCCGCTGCCTGGTGATGTTGGACTTATATTTGACGCTGTAAGTAAAAATAAACCTTATGTTGTAAAACATAACGTGTAAAATTATAGGCTGAACTACAGATGTTGCCAGGTGAGTAATGATTTTGGTGCTAAGAGAGAGTAAGTGAAATTCAACCTTATGGTGCACGATATAGTGAAGTGATCCAAATGCAAAAATAGTCTGAGAAATTCATTTAACCTGCTAAGTATATGAAAAACAAAGAAATAAAAACTTAGATTTTTACTTATCCTGTAAAGTGAGATTATAAAAATACATGAAAATATGGACGTAATAAGCAAAATGCGTTTTGTTTAATAAAAATGAAACTTATAAAATGTCAGTTGGATCACTTGAATTCTAAGCTATCTATTTTGTAATAAGGCCGGTTTACTGTATTTCTTGAAGATTGATGGCAAGTGTTTCAATTTCTCTGTACAAAAGAGGCCTGTCATAATGTAGGATCAAAAAAAACGAAACAAAATAATCCATTCTCGTATAAACCAACGATAATAAGTTAGGAATTACGATAATATCTGATTTCCTATACTCCATTTGAAATAAGATTAGACATTAAAATAAACCTTTTTTACAGTCCGTTCAACTGATTTTGACTTCTATTGCGTTAGTAGCATGACAAATGGCAGCTGTAATAAACAGTTGGTATTGTAACCACGTTTTTGCTTTTAATGTCATCCTTATGCCTACGGAATAGAAGTCAAAATCGGTTGAACGGACTGTAAACAAGTTTATTTAAATGTCTAATCTTATTACAAACGGAGTATAAATTACCTTTTACCATTAAGTTTTATTATGTGTAATATAATAAAACTGCAATTTGTGACCACAACACAAAATCTGATAGTATATTCACACATTATTCAACTACCGTGTAATAATAATCTTGAACTTTGATAAAAATGTACTTAGCATTATTTGTTAGATGAATACTGATATAATAATTATATGACATAGTATTAATAAGATAACAAAGATTGTGATTTCGTATTAAACTGATATTAAGGGTTCGTTGCTGTTCAAGTTCAAGGGAATTTGCATTCGTCATCCTTTTTTTTTTTAGGGGTCCGTAGTCAGCAATCTATAGTTTCGCCAAGTCTGTAGTCCGTCAGCCGCAGCTTAGGTCAAAGACTCTTAGTACTAGAAAGCTGTAATTTGGCATGGATATACATAATAACCACGCCGACAAAGTGGTAAAACAAAATCAAACAATTTTTTTTTAGAGTTCCGCCGCTATCCGTAAATTGCGATGATTTTTTTTCTCGGTTAACCCATTTTGTGGAGAGTCGGTGTTGCCATTGAAAAATAAGCCGGGTGTTTGAAAACAATTTTTCGATTCAGAGTTCAGAGGATATGTTAAAAAATCACGGCTTAGTTAAGGAAGTTAAAAGGAATAACATAAAACTAAAAATCTTTTTAAAAGCAAGCTTTTATTGAACTAAAAAGTGCTAAATAAAACTATCGTATCTTTAAGTGTAATATAAAGGACATTCCAGCTCCAGCTTTTAAGAAAAAACATTAAAGTTCTATGTAAATACAAGCTTTTATTAGCTTTGTTTTTAGCCACTGAAGAATTCTAGTATCCATCTCCTGGCTCCATCATTAGACCCTCGTTACCAAACCCAATCTATTGAACTTGTCAAAACGAATCATATGAGCCCAAACTCGAGCCGCCTTATTACAAAACAAGATTTATATTTTGACATGGCTTAAACCATGGAGCTAGTTTTTGTAATAAGAACGTAACAGTGATTGAAATAACGTTCATTATACAAAACTGAAAACTTAGTTCGGTACTAAGTGGTAAGTTTTGTGTTTAGGAACTTTACCATAGTCGGAATAAAGTTCGAATTTCAATAATGGCTCTATGTTTCAAACCAGGGTCTGAAGATACCTTGTTTATCTTTTATGGTGTACATAATAAAGAGTCTTCTATTCTATTCTAGTTTTGTAATAAGGGGGGAGGGGTTTACTAGTAGTAACCGAAGAGTTCCACTATCCACCTCCTGGCTCCATCATCAGATCTGCTCCAAGATACCATAATCATCTGCCCAGCCTTTTCCCAACTATTTTGGGGTCGGCTTACAGTCTAACTAGATGTAGCTGAATACCAGGCGTCTTATTCCGAAGTGATAATCCAAAGTATCGACCGTTTCTTGACTTTCAAAGTTTCTTTATTTGACTTTGAGTCCTTACCCGACTTCAAGTCACATTTTTGACTTACCTCTTAAGACTGTTTTTTTTTTCTTTCGCCATAGTAAGTCCTAGTCAGCCGTAGTTAGGAAACGGTCGAACATTCGGCCGATACTTCTGATTTATCTTCGGAGTAGAACCCCTGGATAGCTGTATTTTATGGGACGAGTTGTCACCATGAAAACTCGTATGCAGTATCGGCCGTTTGCTGACTACAGCAAAAGAAAAAAAACCGACTGTCATAGAAATAAGTCAAAAACGTGACTTGAAGTCTGGTAAGGATTCAAAGTCAAATAAGGAAACCTTTGAAGTCAAGAAACGGCCGATACTTCGGATTATTGCTTCGGAGTAAGCCCCCAGAACTAAATAAAGGGGTCACTAAAATAGAAGACTATTATTATTCGTTCAAAGAACGGACCACTACTATCTTTGTCAATTCTATGATGATAGATGATTATAGACTTCAATGTTAATATCAATCCGTCTCTCTCTAGGTGGCCCACAAGTCAACGTTCAACAATACTCACGACTGCGAGGGTGTAATCACGAAGGAGCGGGTTACTATGCACGTGCAAGGCATATCGCACTGGGCGCCAGCTAATATTGGACCCTATAGTCAGGCTGTTAAGGTATGTAAATACTGCTTAGTAATATATTTCTTTACTCAGGTTTTTAGGGTTCCGTACCAAAATGGTAAAAAGGAACCCTTATGGTGAGACTAAGTCTGTCTGTCACACCTGGATATCTCAAGAACTACTAATGCTATCAACTTGAAATTTAGAATAGTTTTAGATGACGTTTGCCCAACTATTTTGCATACAAGAAAGAAATTTAAAAAAATATACCTTTTTTGCAAAACGGACTGAAAGGGGGTCTTAAAAATTTGAAGTGGGGTACTAGGGCATGTGGGGTATCATATGAAAGAACATTGTTTGCACATTCTCAAACATTTTTTTCTTTGGCGGCATAGTTTCCGACTTTTGACGAAAAATGTAAAATACAAATACCGTTCCCCCTCCCTCCTATCTCCGAAGTTTGCATAGATAAAAATCTGAAATTATTCTATGTGATAGAAGTGTACGTAAAGATTACAGGAAAAATAAAACGATGTCTCTAAATAGCACAGTTTTTCGGAAATCATCAACATCATATATAAGTACGGAACCCTCGGTGTACGAGTCCGACTAGTTCTTGACCGGTTTTTTTGTATCAAATAATGCTCTGGTGTCTTCGATTGTTAAGGCTACGATAACCGACTTTTAATGATTTTATACTGAAGATCACGTCTAAACAAGTAGTGTTAATGATTTCATTTAAAAAAAAATTAAATTAGAGCATTTTCTCTATAACTTAATATGTGAATATTTTAGATTATGTTTATATTACATAGTGAAATTAATTTGTAAAGTTATGTCTAACGCGGATAAAAATCTAAGAATGGCGCAAAATCTACCAAGCGTATTTTTCTGAAACCTTCACCAATTTAAAGATAATTGAATTATTGATCTTTTAGTATACGCGTTTTATTAAAATACTTTTTGTTTTGTGTATAATAAATTAATAATGCGTCAAATTGGGGACAGCGCTCCTGGATGGGCGAGTCCTATTACTGGCTGAACTTACGACGCGTTGCGTGAACTCAGTACAGCAGGCTAATTCACGTAACTAAAGAAGTGCGGTAGCAGTGCAGTTGCAATTAAGTTTCGATCAAAACAACGCATTTCGTATTCTACTATTCTCTACGGCTGTCAGATACTATATATATTCAGCTATCACTCAAACTTAAACTTCATTGCACCTGCACTGCAACTTGATCGGCGCGTCATGAAATTACGTGAATTAGCCCTCAGATCACGCAAGCTAACCACTCAAGGTCACTCGCATATATCTGAGTCTTAAGTTTGGCAGATCGCATGAACAATTCCAGAATCTATTAATTAAAATTCGTAGACATGGCTCATAATCATTATCTGCCTAGCTTTCTCCCAAATATTTTGTGGTTGGCTACCAGTCTAACTGGCTGCAGGTGAATTCCAGTATTTTACATGGAGCGTCTGCCTAGCTGACCTCCACAACCTAGTAACTTTATATGGCTCACAAATAGGGTAAAACAATATTATGACAAGGGAGAGCATAAGCTCAGTGCGTTGTTATTGTAGTACGCTCCATCATCCACCTGGCAAGTGGCGAAAGAGAAGAGATCCGGCTACTACAATCACTTGAAACTGAACCTGGCAACATATATCACGCGTACACTCCGGACCGACGAGATGATCACCGAACTCGAGGAAGAATTAAGCAGGTTACGATGGGATATTAAGATTTTTAGTAGGGTTATCTGAACTCTGAACAGTGGGGGAGGATTCGATAATCCTCAAATCAGTAAATCCGGGAGGGCGATCAGCAGTCCTAAGGTGGTGTCGGGTTTATTGTCCATAAGTCCCTTGTGAGCAACGTGGTGAACGTGGAGTGTCTCGACCTGGGTGGCGTACCTTATACTCTGAATATTCGCAAGATATTTCGATGAAGGTCATACATGTTTACACCCCGACGATGAGATGGAGACCATGTATGAGGATATTTCCAGAGCCAATCTTGGCCCTAAAACTCACTTCACCGTTGTCATGGGGGATTTCAACGCGAAACTGGGCAAACGAGACGATGATGAGCTGCGAGTGGGGCAATTTGGAGTTGGACGTGTCGGATCCACCGTGGTCACCTACTAGCCAGTTTTATGGAGAAGAAAGGCCTCATTATTATGCACTCCTTCTTCAAAAAGCGTGATCACAGAAAGTGAACCTGACAGAGCCCTGATGGTGCAACAAAAAATAAGATTGACTTCATTATGTCGACGATGAAGCAAATATTCAATGTCTCTGTGATCAACGCGATGAACACTGGAAGTGATCACTGCCCGGTAAGAGGCACCATTGAATCTAAATATTAAGCTGGAAAGATCTCGAGTGGTGAAGTCGACGCTCCGTCCAGCACCAACCAAATCCAAAACCCCGAGAGCTTTCAGCTCGAAAATCAGAACCGTTTCGAGTGCCTAGGGAGTTCCGTGGACGAGACGATTATAACGATGGGTTAAGAGAACTGTCCATACGGATTTCTAAGATTTTCAAGAACCGTCGTACAAATAGAAACAAAAAGCTCTTTGATGCTACTTTACAGCTCATGGAGCAGAAGCGAGAGATGATCCTGCAGTCTTCAGACGATGCGCTCAAGTCTTTAATACGGACCGTATTAATGACGCGATAGAGCGGAACAAGGGCTCCAAGGCATTTGCAAGAGATCTGTCTATTGGCCAAAGCTAGCTTGCAAAACTGACGACCGATGATGGCAGAATCGTATCCACCAAACGTGAACTATGGTTCTGTGGACAGTTATACACGTCAACCAGTTACCCCGTTACGAATCTGGTAAACGACCCAAGAGCTAGAATAACCTGACACTATACCGAAGACATCCCGGACGTCAGCTTGTTTGAGATTAGGATGGCTGTGAAGCAGCTTAAAAACCACAAGGCGCCGAGTGATGATGGAATTATGGCCGAACTCCTGAAAACCGGTGGAAAACCTTAAGGCCTTCCAGAAGCTGTTCGATTCCGTAATACTCGAGGGTAAAACGCCTCAGGCATGGCACAGAGGTGTGGTGGTACTCTTCTTTGAAAAGAGTGATAATGCCCTGCTTAAGAATTAAAAGCCCATTTCACTTCTGAGCCATGTCTACAAGCTGTTTTCAAGAATCATCACGAACCGCCTCACACGCAGGTTTTACGACATCCAGCCTCCCGAACATTCATACGTTACATTCATACGCTGCGGCAGTTATACAAAATACCTAAGAGTATAACCTGCCTCTCTGCTTAGCGATTGTGGACTATGAGAAAACCTTCGATTCGATCGAGACTGCGTTGTACTGCGGTCTATCCAACGGTGCCAGATTGACTATCAGTCGGTCCGACGACGATGACGTATGGCACTGAAACGTGGTCGCTCACAATGGGCCTCATTAAAAGGCTGAAAGTCCCCTACGTGATCGAGGTAACTGACATAGCCCGTAAAATGTCTAAACTTAAGTGGCAGTGGGCAGGGCACATTGCTCGCAGAACAAATGGGTGATGGGGCCGAAAGGTTCTGGAGTGGTCAACAACGTACGGAAGACGTAGCGTTGGAAGGCCTCCCACAAAGTGGACCTTGTGAAGGCCGCAGGAATTCGCTGGATACGAGAACCACAGAACCGGCTGAAGTGGCGGTGTTTAGGGGAGGCCTATGTCCAGAAGTGGACGTCTTTCGTCTGAAATTATGATGATGATGAAGTGGCGAAAAGAAAATATCTGTTTGTTTTATTTTGATCGAGAAGTTATTGCATTATAATTTGTTAACGTTAGCAATTTACCGCCCTTACGGGTAGGTAGTCACGAGCATAAATACGTTACACTTACACAAGATTCAAAACCGATTTTCTCATAAAGTATTATAGAAATGATAAGGCGTTACGTACGAACATAGTATTCTCGAAACCGTACTAATAATATGAACTAGGTCTTTTCTCGAAGTTCAATCGCTTTTTCGTGTGAAAATTGCTTTTGAATATTGCGTATTTATGCTCGTGCCTGTACATCTAAATGATTTGTCATTAAAATATAACGATATTATGTTTGCACCCAGGTGGGCGAAGTAATGGGCACATGCGGTCAGATCGCGCTAGTGCCGGGCACGCTCCGCCTGGCGGGCGGCGGGCCGCGAACACAGAGCGCTCTGTCGCTCAGACATCTCACAAGAGTGCTGCGGGCATTACACCCGAGGGCGCATATACGCAGCGTTGTACAGGTATGTATTTGGGTCTCACCGCGACGTAACGCGACGCTACGCGCAGTTTTTAAGATTGCGACACAGGACGCGCAGCGTGGCGTCTGGCTTTCTTTATAACAAGTAGTGTCCGACAGGATTTCGCAGCGGAAAAAAATACGAATTTCCATACAAGCTTTTATCCCCTATTTTAACCCCTTTAGGAGGTGATTTTTCCAAAAATTCTTCCTTCGTGCTCACTTCCGCTATACAACATGTTCCAGAACTAACGCACAACCTCTTAAGGAGTCATTGTACTCATCATTATGAACAACTTTTACTATGGGACCTAACCTGAAATCGCGAACAAAATATCTGCTGTTCCCCACATTTATGTTCGAATAAGTCGTCAAAATGTAGGGAACAGATGATTTTTTTTTTCCAACTTGCAATCATGTTGGGGTCGGCTTCCAGTCTAACTGGATGCAGCTGAATACCAGTATTTTACATGGAGCGACTGCCTATCTGACCTCTACTGGTAGTCAGACATTCGGGCTTCTGGACTACCCGTAATAACCGTCAAAGATCTAAGAGTGACAGCCGGAACTGATGGCTTAACGTGCTTAGACACACGAATTTCTACATGGTAGGCTGGTAGTTAAATGAAATCGGATATTTTTTGTTTATATTTTCCCAGCGGAATCCAGACCGGCCTCGGGGTGCATTTAGGTGGGTCGTTGTGGAAGTGAAAAGTTTTTGGACGGACCACGCGCTTTTTTGCCTCGCAAGGCGGTTCCAATAGCCTATTTATCTACGTATATTTTACACTGCCTATGATTTTTTTTTAAATGTCATGTCCGCCTGTCCCTCAGAGTGTGTGCTACGTAACGCACGGCAGCGCCGTGAGCGAGGCGCGGCGGCAGCTGGAGCGGCGCACGGCGGGCGCCATCGTGCAGTACGCCGTGGTGCAGGCGCTGCCGCGCGGCGCGCAGGTGGAGTGGCACGCCTGGGCGCACACCGACAACAACCGCTTCGAGTGTGAGTGTTGTGGCTACAGTTTACGAAGCGCTTATTCATTTATTTGCGTTCCACAATATATAAAAATATTATAAAAAACCGGCCAAGTGCGAGTCGGAGTCGCGCACGAAGGGTTCCGTACAATTATTACTTATCTAAGGTAAATTGCTAATAAACTACTTACTAGATCTCGTTCAAACCAATTTTCGGTGGAAGTTTACATAGTAATGTACATCATATATATATTTTTAGTTTTATCATTCTCTTATTTTAGAAGTTACAGGGGAGAGGGACACACATTTTACCACTTTGGAAGTGTCTTTCGCGCAAACTATTCAGTTTAGAAAAAAAATATATTAGAAACCTCAATATCATTTTTTAAGACCTATCTATAGATACCCCACACGTGGGTTTGATGAAAAAAAAATGAGTTTCAGTTGTAAGTATGGGGAACCCCCAAAATTTTTTTTTTTTTCTATTTTTGTGTGAAAATCTTAATGCGGTTCATAGAATACATCTACTTACCAAGTTTCAACAGTATAGTTATTATAGTTTCGGAAAAAAAGTGACTGTGACATACGGACGGACAGACAGACAGAAAGACATGACGAATCTATAAGGATTCCGTTTTTTGCCATTTGGCTACGGAACCCTAAAAATCAGTGTCGAAATAAAAACATCCCCCTTTTGTTGAAAGTCTGGTGCAATCTACTGATAAGTCAACATATCTATTAACCATTACCATATATATATTAAAATATCGCGATGTCTGTGCTATTATAACAAACTTAAATATTTAGGCTCATATTCATAAACGTCTTAAAACCCTATTTTAGTTAAAATGCTGCTAAACTTCGTTTGTTAAGGACAAACGAAGTTTAGAGTTTTTTTTTGTCGCTTGACCTCTGTTTATTAGAAAGTGACAAAACCTATTTTAACTAAAATATGTTTTAGATGTTCGATAACTTTTTTATGAATAAGACCGTCAATACACATGGCATAAACGTTCCGGAATCCTAACTATCACACTAATATTATAAAGGCAAAAGTTTGTGAGTGTTTGTTACTTCTTCACGCTCAAACGGCTGGACGAATTTTGATAAAATTTTGTATTTATGTAGCTGACACCCTGGATTAACATATAGGCTAACTTTTTATCCCGATATTCCCACGGGATCGAGACTTACGCGGGTGAAACCACGGGGCGCAGCTAATAATATTATAAATGCGAAAGTGAAATTGTTTGTTACGCTTTCACGCTAAAACGGCTGAACGGATCATTATGAAATTTGACAGATAGGTAACCTGGGACCTGGGTAAGGACATAGACTACTTTTATCGTGGATCGCAGACGAAGTCGCGGGCAACAGCTAGTAAATCCTAAAAATGATGATGGAACATAAATTAATTAATTTTGAAATAAGTAATGCATTAAAAAAATGTAAAAAAAGTGGAATTTGTTTCTTGACTCATACACAATGTATAGTAAAATAATGGATAAGTTTTGAATTACGTGCATATTCCTTATTATTACGAAACCTATAAGAAATTGTTACCCTAAGCTTAGATTTAAGTAAAATATTATTTTAAAATTGTAACGGTGTAAACAATTGTTGGTTGGTAAAGATAAATAAAACCATTTTAAAAATGTTACAAATTACATCATTATAATTTCCAGATGAGGAGACAGGGTGCAACGTGGGTGATTACAAAGTGGCGATCACGAGGAGGTGGAACTACGAAAATACTGTTGCCGCATTTGTCTGTTATGTTGCTACAGGTACCACTTCTCATTAACTATTCAATTAATTTGTTTTAAGCATAAATTAATTCTAAAAGTCCAGGTTTGCCAATGAATAATTTTGTATAAAATATCAGCGCTTGATTCAGGACGTTGTTTCTTAAATCTCGATCTTTTTTATGGCCTGATCTTAAACTTACTTAGCCATCTTAATCCTGAAAATCGCAGGCAGTAAGGAAAGGAAGATGTTGCATTGTATAAAATGTAAATAGGAAAAACAGATGGGTAGAACAGTGCTAGATTGATAAAGAACGCATTTATATTTTTTTATGTCTTAGTCCTATACTAATTAATTTAGTTTAACAAAATTTAACTATGAAAACAATCTAATCTAAAATACCCCATATTTTCCTAAAACAATTCTATACACATAAGTGTTATTGTTTTTAAGTGCATCACCGATCAACATACATCTTATTAGTGTCTGACGAAAAGTAGTTTGTGCTGGCAAATCCAAAAACTGAACTGCGAAATTTGAAAATCCAACGGTGTTTTTTTGACTTGCTGGGATGTACTTTGTTGAATTCCCAATGCTCGGGTCAACACCGAGAGTTGAAAATCCAGTGCGCCGTAAAAAAAACCGTCGCGTTAATAAATCGCCCGTGCGTACCTTAAAAGTTTCAGGATCGAGCGTCATTTGACTTAACAATATTTTGATTTCAAAGAGTGTCCAGTGTCCATAGAATGTCTTTCCCGTTCTTTTCCATAGGAAATGACTACGCTTTGGAATGGGCAACCAGCTTCATCTTTCTGACTGACCGACTCCTTGACACTTTAAAAGTGCCTGAAGAAATTTAATTGAAATAAATGCTTCAAGCAAATTAAAATTGCAGCAACTATACCACTTTGTCTCGCTAGGTTCATCGCCATCAAGTTGCCAGCTGTCGTTCCCCAGCGAGGAGGTGTGCACGACGCACCGCGTGCGCGCGGCCGGCATGACGCAGCAGCAGATAGAGGAGGTGCTGGAGTACGCGCTGCGCAAGCTCACGCAGGAGCGGGACATGGATGCTAGGCATGCCGTCAAGATGAGGATACTCTATCAGGTAAGACGACCTTATTCAGATTAGGATTACCATCCGTCCGGATTTGTCCGGCTTTTTGAACTCCGACCGCACTTTGTGCGGCCTTGTCATTTGTCGGGACTTCCCGACATAAGGGTACTTTTTGTTGATCTACGGAAAGAAGGTTACAATGTTTTACCTGTCAATGTGTGAGCGCATAAACGGTACGGATACAGATATTATAAACGCCATAGACACACAATTGGTAAACTATTTTAACTTTAGGTCTAGCTAACATAGTAAGCGTCATCCACCTTAAATAGCCCCCTAACGCGTATGGCAAGGCAATATGATGAAAGGTCCAACTTGACAGATTACCCTATTGATATTTTTTCCATGAGTCTCGCTTCATTCAGGCGGTCCCTATGCTATACAGTGCGGAAGAGTGCACGTCTGTGTAGCTCAAAATGTTTTTTTTTTTTTGTAGTGTTCTAGATTTAGGTCTATTATACACACTTTATTTTTCTCTTTTGTTTTTAATATTCATATTTTATGCCAATGTCATGGCATACCTGTTATTTGTATGGTTACTGAAATGCCAATTTTAGATGTTATATAATTTGAATTATAAGTGACTGCGCTGTTGGTGTGCTTATTATAAATAAATAAGTTAATATGGGTCTATTTCACCTGCACCGATCGGTACCGACTTGTCTTTACCGAGAACCCGCGTCTTTATGCAAGCACCCTTTGAATCAAGTACCAGTAGATATAAATAAATTGTGACTGCTTTATTCCGTTCCAGTGATGGATACTGGATGCTGAAATGGATTGAAAATTGTTTACATTGATCCAGTTCCACTGCATTCCAGAGCTGAATCGAAATCCTGCGTAAATGTAAATCAGTCAGCGCTAAACGTTTTTAGCGATTATTTCTACAGACCGGCGCGAAACAAAGGCCCCGCGTGTCGCGTGGAGTGGAAGCGGGCCTTAATGGATAAACATTTCCATCATAATTATCTTACACATGTCTCAATCTGCCAAGAAAATTTTCTGTTAGAGTTAAAAAAATTAACTCCAGAAACATCCACATTTTCTAAAACCAAGCTAAGCAAGCCCAATGCTGTAATTTAAACATAATTTTCCATTCCTATTAATAACTCTGTACACTTCACATACTAAACACCGTCTTAAATAATCTTCCAGGTATGGAGTGCCCCATCGATGTCAATAATAACGGAGGCGGTGTCGGCAGTGCGACAACGCACCGGCGTAAGCGCGGCCGTGACCGCGGTGCCCGTACTAGCGCTCCACAACGCATTCACCTTCCTTTCCATCAGCGGTCTCAGGCTCGACGAGTGACGTGTATATGCACAGGTCAATGTTGCTATCACTAAATTATAGATGCTGTATATTAATATATTGGATATTTCTCCACTATGGAATGCGTGAGATTTTTTTCTATCAATAAAAAGACAGAACTTAATATAAACCCATAAAAGTATTAAAAGTCAAATTCAGCTACTGTTTAAAAAAAAAATTTAACTCCAACATATTTCTACTACAGTTCAAACGTCCGTTTTTGTCGCGGCCATGATGGACTTCATCCACGATATTGCTTTGTTTACAACACATTTTTAGCCTCAAATTAAATTTATAAAACAATTTGTTGTTCTTTATTCAAGCAGAAATCGCACTTACTTACCTAAGTGCGATTTCAAGCAGTTTACTAAAAATACATATGGCTTTTTACGTCCTTCCGACATTGTCGAAGACGACGTGTTTCGAGTTTTCGATCCGATCCACCAAATGTAACATAAAATAATGAATTGTAAAATAAGTAATGCATTAAAAAACGTATAAAAAATTGCTATTTGTTTGTCGATTCGAATTTAGTGTAGACACCGTGGCATTTTAATCGTCTTATATCGGCAGCCCACTTCATTTTTCCAATGACTACTAATCATTCATGAAAGTAAAAAAAAATATTTATTAACATTTGAATAATAAAAAATATTCATTATGATGCAGTTTGAAACACCCTGTTATGAGCGCGGTGAGAGCCTAGCACTCCATTCCGCGCCGCTCTTGAAACGCAAGGCTAGCACCACGCTTGTAACAGGGTGTTTCAAACTACGTCATGCGTCATAATGTTTCATTTTATTCAAATGTTAATTAATATTTTTTTTACTTTCATGAATGATTAGTAGTCATTGGATACATGAAGAGGGCTGCCGATGTAAGACGATTAAAATGTGACGGTGTATTTAAATAACAATCTGAATTACTTGCATGTTCCCCTATTAAAGCCATTCTTTGTAAGCAAAAGTTGCACAACATAATTTTGAATTGCTGAAAACATGTTTCACACACATTCTGTATGCAATGTTGCTACTAAATGTTTCCAGCTAGACAAATAAGTTTCACAAGAAGCTTTATAAGCATACACTAGGCTCGCGATACAAATGAACTATTGCTATAACACCCTGTTCTATATTAAATCCGAACTTAAAATAATATTAGCATGACTGTATTTGAATTATCTTAAAATTAATGTGCTACGTTTTTGTTTGTCCGCAGGTTTCATCGAAATATAAAGATACAGATGCTTTATTGCCAGTTTATAAAATATATTTGCTGAATATTTTCAGTGTTTATAAAATTTTGTTAATTATGCTACCGAGTTTACCATACTGTAAGTCAAATTATATATACATTATTTTTTATTGCACATTTGTCTTTTATTTTCCTTTTTTTCTTCGTGCATTGCAATAAAAAAAAAACAAAAGTTCAAATTAAAGTTTATTTTATGTTTTTTTACAAAATTGACCGAACAGTGCGAGATTTCTAGAACGTTTACACTTGCATTAAGTAGACATAAATTTATCATTATTCTCTTACAAGTAAGTCTTACAAATTCACCTGTGTCGATAAAGCAATGCGAATATGGTGTGAGCCACACCGGGATCAGTTGTGTATATTGTATAAAAGGTTTATATCATGATTTCGAGGACATCAATTTTACCTTAAAAGTCATCACTAATAAGTAAATTATGATTAATATTAACCAAAGCATAATTATAAACTAAAACATTGATACATTAGTGTCAGTATTCAATGAAGTTACTAAGGTGATCACCTGCACTTACACAATATAATTCTAATACAAGATATAATACACAACATTATGGGGATAATTGCACACAGCAGTGGTTAAAAGACGATAGCGCGCAGAGATTATATCGTAAGTACAGCAAATGCATACACTTGTTGAATCGAATGTTACGTATACCGAAAACGAATACCTGTGGCTGCAATAGACCAATGTCCAACCAAACATTTCCGGATTCGCCCTGGAAATGAATACCACCCAATTCAGCTATATTTAATACTATCTTTGTAACACCATAGGTATAAATAAATAATTTTCTCATAATGAAAAATAAACATACTATACTCTGAGTTAAATAATTTATTTGATCTTTCTATAAAACTATATTTATTCATTGGGTTCATATTGCGTTCCAGAACGAGTGCAAGTAAATAGTACATAAAGGTAGCTATGTGTTTTGTACTTTGAAATTAAGTAAGGAAAACAATCAGTTGTCACTTGAAAGAAGAGCTGCTGAATTTCATTCGTACATAATTAAACTACAGAAACGATAAATCTTATAAAATAATCTAAATAGTGTAATTAATCAACAACTTTCATAAAGTGCGTATTAGGGGGAAACATTTCTTAAATCATACCCAATCGATTCATAAATAAAATTCATATCAGGCAACAGAATCTATCATAACTATCCGATCCTGATTAATTCAATAACTCCCTACGTTCATGTAACAATCCTCCACGAATATTATCTGGGACATAAGATTGTATACAGCTGTATCCTTAAAAAAGTACAACTAAAATAAATACCTTATTAAGCAAAATTAACGATAATCTAAAAATTATACTATACCAAAAATAAACAAAATGCGCACTGTCTTCAATAGCGTGTGAATCGATTTATAAACAGCAGTGACAAAAAAATAACAATTTAGAAACAAAAATAAAAAATGCATTAAAAGGCAGATTTCTATTGTATGCATTTATTATTATTTTGTATTCCTGAGAACTAATTAATTCGTAAATGACAAAATATACCATGTCCGTTTACAGTTCTAATATAGAGTCACACACAGTAACGAACATGATTGACACATTGAAATCATCATCCTCTCGTAAAGAAAGTATAACAACAGCACAACTACACAATCTCATGTAATCTAATCACTTTCAATCAACATAACCAATTGTGGACGAATACACAATACAATACATGATTTTTCTTGCAGGATACTTTAATCAAATCTATGATATTAAAAATAGTATGATTGCCCAGCTACCCTATAGTGAAGTTAGTATTAAATTACTGTACAGTTTACATGTTAAGAGTCCTGCGGTCTACAGCTATCTATCTAACCACTTTTATGATTTTTATCTTCTGTTAAATCAAACCGTCTATCTCCCACTAGGGATATAATAATATACATAATATTTCGACAGCGCCGGCTCCTCCGGGGATCGTAATCGCAAACATTCAGCGTACAGAAAATAAAACGCAGCGATAACACAAAGAGACAATACACCTAGTATCTCCTCACTATCCGACAACTTACACCTACCGGTTAATCGTTATATTAATCAGATTTATGTAACAGTTTACCTTACAACCGTAGTACCGAAGCGAATAAGAGTTACATATGAACTAAGAACAGCTACAATATATTACAGGGTCCGTTTTTATAGTTCACTCACTCACCGCTTCACTCGCGACACCGCTCATTCCAAGAGTTCAGGCGTCGGGCGTGGTGTCGAGCGGGTCGCTAGTGTCGCCGCAGTCGGCGCCGGCGTCGGACGCGTCGCTGGCGTCGTCGTGGGGCACGTGCACGCGCAGCGGCACGGGCTGGCCGGGCTCGCCGGGCTGGCTGAGCTCGTCGCGCGCCTCCGCCTCGCGCTTGCGGCTGGCCAGGTACTGGCGGTGCGCGTACTTGTTGAAGCGCCGCTTGGCCATGAACAGCGTGGCGATGGTGCGCGGCGCCAGGCGCACGGCGGCCGCGCGCGACGTGATGCCGCCGCGCCGGCACTCGGCGCACGTGTAGTCCAGCACGTTCAGGCTCGACACCGTTTGTCTAACGCAGTCTGTGTGGGAATTAGGGCCGATGTCAGAATTAAGTCGCGGCTTCGCCGTTATACCGGAGCGCCCGTGCCATCACCTACCGTACTATACGACAGTTCAGAATGTTTTCTTTGGCATTGGCAAATAACAGCGGAGAATTTATTCTCGCTGTACTTCAATTTGCAGTTTATTTCAAGAGTTGAGTATATGCTAAGTAAAGTTGGTAATGATCGACGACATCGAGACTTGGAAGAGCACGTCGGTTTATGACAGCACGGGAACTCCGGAACTGCCTGACCGCCCACGTTCTATTGTTTATGGTTGCTCACACCACGCCCCAAATAATCACAAAAATAACAAACAGAAATTGCCATTTACATTTTTTTTATGGCTTTGGTGGAATCAACCTTTCTTACTCAATGAGAACACAATAAAATCGGGGGCGGTCAGCATAACAAGGCGGTAATAAATATATTTGTTAACATGTACTTTAGTACTTTTAATACATACCTATGCCAAATTATTTCTCCCTTTCATCCCCATGCCGGTGGCTCGTAGCCGAGCCGTTTACCTACACCTAGTACACGACAATGCATGGCGCACACACAATCCGGCAAGTTTCGGTAACCTTTCGTGTTTTGCGACCCATTATAGTTTCAGCTATGTTCTAAATTTAGGCAGATCATTGCTTACTGTGTATTATACATCATGCTTTCACCTATACGTTGTCATCTAAACACATCTAACAAAAACAAAAGCTCCCCTATCGGTATATATTTCGTAAGTTTATAATTGGACGGCGAACCGTATTGTTAAGTATATATCAGGATATATTGTACAAGTTCTTTTGTAGGCAATCATAACAGGTTGCACAAATATTGGACTGTTATAAGATACAGCGATATAGATGGAAAAATAAGCATAGATATATATACTATAAGGCTACATAATGTCTATGGAAACGAAACTATGTATCATGACAATAATGAAGGACAGAGTGAAGCTTTGTGAGAATAACATCGTTTACGTAACTACTACAAACCATGCACAGCGCATTCACAAACAGTAGTAATCATGCGCAAGTTTAAAATCGGTTTTCGGACAATGAACATAAAATTAATTATCATCACCTTCAGAAAACCGCAACGGGTTAGACATGACCGTATATTTTGGGGTATAACAAGCAACATTTACCCGATCATAATAAAAATCACTATTACAAATCATGTTGATTGTGTACTTCGGCAACACTGCTCTTGAAAACCGTGTTGGAATTCTAAATAAGGGAATGTACGTTTTGAACTTCGTTTGGACGAGAATAGGCTTGCATACAGCGCTACAAGGTTATTTTGGCGCCGTGACCACAATCGGAACGAACGCCGCCATCTTGCTTTACCAATACAATTTCGCGAAAAAAAGTTCACAAAACCTCACCAATAACGCCCCCCTGTAAATGTCATTCAAGCGCCAACAAGTCCTTGTAGCAGTGGATGGGCCAGTTTCTCGAACGAAAATTGAATGTGCGCGTGTAAACTGCTGTGATTGGTTGATTGAATGATTTATCAACAGCCAATCGCAGCAGTTTACGGGCTCTTGACAATTTGTCACATTAATTTTGCGATAATTTTCTTTCGAGAAACTGGCCCTGTATATCATGCAATGTATAAGATCATGTCTGACCGATGTAGCGGGGCGGGCAAGCGTATGCGTCTACACGTTCGGTGGTTATGACGTACCTTGATGCAGTTGCCTATCGCAGAGTTTACATATGACGAGCTGCATGGTCCCCTTCGGGCCGATGAAGGAGCGGTCGCAGAGCGGGCAGTAGCGACCGATGCGATACGCCCTACGCACGCACACACACATACGGACCGTACGCGCACAAGCACCGGAACACAGAAACACGCCATTAGTATTAAACACCGAAACCCCGCGCCGAGTGGACGGTCTCGCTTCATTCGTACGGTTGTTGCTTGTCCTCGTAAGACTTGGTTTTATGTGCAGGAATTAACGATTACAGTGCACCGATAAAAAAAAAACTGGTTTTCAAAACTTTTATAGCAACGCGATGCCTCGGAACTTGCAACATTTTTACACTAAACACATCGAGTTTTAGCAAAAAAAAAGTTTACTGACTAGAAAAAAAAATTTACTGACTAGAAAAAAAAAATACTGACTAGAAAAGAAAATAAATTACAGCCTTTTAAATGACTAGCTATTAAAATTAAATAACAAAGTGTCGAATATGTATCGAGTCCGAAGACGAGCAACAAACATAAAGTCGAGTTAGTGAACGCCGGGGAGACTGATGGTACTACGCCCTTGTTAGTTAACAGTATGGATGTGAGTTAGTCGCAGCCGTCTGCAGGATGACTGGTGAGATGTCGACACCCATTGTCATTGATGATATGAGGCTAATTGACGCAGTACAACCATGAAAACAACAATAT
This sequence comes from Tiliacea aurago, assembly GCA_948098905.1. NCBI lineage: Eukaryota > Metazoa > Arthropoda > Insecta > Lepidoptera > Noctuidae > Tiliacea > Tiliacea aurago. The sequence goes on along the minus strand of OX402591.1, from coordinate 17,786,642 downwards.
ACAGAAATACAAAAAGTTATCAGCTACCTAATGTGTATTGCATCAATTATGGAGCAATGATAGTATTAAAATAATCAAAAAATAGGAGGAACAGTAAAGTTGGCAGTTTCTTTATTAAGTAAGCCCAGAATTTTGTTCAACTGTCAGTTTAGCGTTTGCAAATAAAGCAATTTTGTATACAGACAGTGCTAGAGAAAGTGATTCCCTCATACCAATTTGGCGGTGCTTCGCATAAATAGTCCACTTTGCTGTTCTTTCTGTGAAGACTGTTTGCTCGCAAATTATTAAACTTTAATACAGTAAATATACAAAGTTAAAGAAATTATTAATAGATTATAACAATCAACAAACATTCTTCAAATATGCATAAATAATAAACTTATTTCTATGGGAATGGCATGCAACTTATATGATACTGGGATGTGCTGAGTAAGAACGCTGCGTTGGGGCAAAAGTAAACATTCTGCGGGGGCCAAAATGCTACGATACCAGAGACAAAGCGGATGTCGACAGAGTGAAGGCGAACGACGAGACGACACTATGACCAGCACGTGTTAGTCCACATCAAACACGCATGAAATGACGTGAAAACACATCAACTACCAAGACCAATTAATACGTAAACATATACACATAAACTCATTTAATGAAGTTTGTATGAAACTTTGTACTTTTTATCTGCATCCCTCGATATATACTCTTCTTTTGAGAAAGTTCAGGTTTTGTTGGGGCCCCTCTTGGCATTACTTGAAAAATAATATGAAATTATTTTAATATTTTGTTTTCTTCATATACAAAACAACCTAATTAAAGTTTGCTATAGTCGTAAGGTAATAAGACAATCGATTCTCCTCAAACCCTTTAATCTAAATCAAATCGTACTACGGTCATCCATTCAATAGACGTCATGTATGGCAAGCTAACAACACAACTGACAACTAAAATCGCATCGGTTTTATGGTATTACGAAAGATTAGATGGCGAAACTATGAGATATTCTACTGAAGAATAGGTTCGGGTGATAAATAAATAAATAATTATGTTGTCAACTAATTACCAGGGTTGAAAAAGTTTAAAGGCTTAACAAACTTCTATGATAGGTGCGTATGATATTGGCATTATATAAAATTCATAGGATAAGAATTTTATGTACACATTTAGAATCTTATAATAATAAACTACTGCATAAATTATGGATATATTTCCTACAATTCTTTTTTCACTTTTCCCAATTCAAAAGCGGCGATAAAAAAATAATTGTTGGTGGCTTGCTACCATTTTGAGGTAGGTAAATATAATAATATTAATATTTGGAGTAATACTAACAAAGGAGGAGGCTTTGACCTTACTGACAAGTTGGATAACGCAGCGTATTCCAAAAAACCTAGAAACCAATCCATCAATCTTATTTATTTGATTTTGTGGAATTGATATTGACAATGCTGACCCAATTATTAGATTTTAGGTTACAAAAACCTCTGAAATGAAATGAAATCGTTTATTCTGTAAATAGGATATTAGAATCACTTTTACACGTCATATAAAAAAATAAAAAATGTAGATGTAGCCTCTCTTACAGTATTTATGTGATTTCAGATTCGTTTTTGTTTTTGAAATGCTGCTAGTGTTTTGTCACCTTTCACGACACCTGCGTCAATTTATGTATTCGTCTATCTGGTTAAGCAATCAAGCATCAGTACGGCTTTAGCCTTGGATCAGGACCCATCAAAGGAGCACATCAGACTAGCTTCCTTCTTCAATATACTCGAGTCGGTCCGCAGTATTGCGTGTATTTTAATTTCATTAACAATGTTGTATCTACATGTATATGTGTACTGACCTGGCGCAGGGCGTGCACAGCGAGTGCGAGTACACCTTGTGCCCGCCGGGCCCGCGCCGCGTCTGGTGGTGCCAGTCGCCCGCCGCCAGGCCTGACGGGCCGCCCGCCCCGCCGGACCCGCTCGGCCCGGCCGACCCACCAGGCCCGCCCGGCCCGGCCGACCCGCCCAGCCCGGCCGGCCCGGCCAAGCCACCCGGCGAGCGCGCGCCGCAAGACTTGCACACCGCGCACTCCACGCAGTGCCATCGACCTGCAATGTGAGCTATAAAATATTAAAACATGGTCTTGGTACAACATACAAATCGATGTTCCTCCGTGCCTCGGATCATTGACAGCCGTTACGGGTCCAATTCAGAAGCCCGAAAGTCTTACCAAGGCAGGAGTGGAGGTCAAATAGGCAGTCATCATTTCAGCCGAAAGACGACCACTGCTGGACATAGGCCCCATTATGGCAACCCCCCCCCCCCCCTGGGTTTGCCATAATCGCCATGCTTGGCAGGCGGGTTGGCAATCGCAGTTTGGTGTTAAAACGCTGCTGCCCATTCTCTAATAAGTCTCTAAGGGCGCCCACACAAAACCGCGATGCGATACGACAACGCCGCACGCAGGAACAACGAAGGAACGAGCCGCAGATATTTGCGATGCGTTGCGAATTCGCAGTTATGTGTGGGAGCCCTTAGTCACCTTTTATGACACCCACGGGAAGAAATAGGGTAGTGCTATTCTTTACGTCCAGCACCAAACAGATGAGCCAATAGGCAGTCACTCCTTTTAACATAAGGGCATTCAGCTGTAGCCGATTCCAACAAAGACTTACAAACTTGCAAAAGGCTAGGTAGATAACGAGTCTTGATACAATACCAACAAACTAAGTCATTGTGACATGTAATGGTCCAAATCTACTTTGCAACATTGCGTTTTATGCAGACCTATCCCACTACGCTTCGACTTTGTTAGTAAACAAACAAATTACGCTACCCAAACACATGATACAATCACCTAGATAACTCTTATCACACTTCCGAAAATGGTGATAAGTATTTCATTCATTATTTGTGCTTGGTGCATTTGCGTATCTTATTGTAACATTATAGCATAGTCATTCAGGTTATTTTTTCTGTCAAAAAATCCGTAGCAGTCCAAAATGTTCCTGCGCCTGTTCTCTCCCCGGTCGTGTCGGATTGTCGTCCTATTAGACTATCAACAATCAACTCAGCCTATCGCAGTCCACTGCTGGACATAGGCCTCTCCCAGGCTGCGCCACAACACCCTGTCCTCCGCCTTCCGCATCCAGTCTGACCCAGCCATCTTCTTAAGGTCGTCGGTCCATCTAGCTGGGGGGCATCCCACACTACTCTTGCCGATACGCGGTCTCCACTCTAGGACTCGTCTGCTCCATCGGTCCTTCGATTAACATGGCCAGCCCACTGCCACTCCTAATTTCTTCGCGCCCTTTAGACTATGGGCGCGAAGAAATATGGAGTGCACCATTGACGTATTATAAATAGACGCGTCATACACGAACATTAGTGCACTCAAGAACAACGTAAGCCATGAATGTAGCTACATACTTGCATACAATCATACAGTGCGTGAAGAAAAGGAAAGACCTATACCGATATCTGTTGTTAGAAAGAGATGAACATACATATTTAGTTACGTCACTAGCTGCTGCATGTTCATTGGCAAAAAAATACAGTAGTTACGCATGAAATGAGACGTTTTTCTTTACTTTCACAGTAGTAATGTAATTTGTATATCGTGTATAGACACGGGAAGGCATTTTCTTTACAAATAATTGCTGAGAATTGCGAGTGATAGTGACGTGTAGCCGCGTCACTGGATGGCGCGCGACTAATTCCGAGTCAGGCACTTGCCTTGCTTTTACTTTGCCATTATTGAGCGCGGGTAACGCATCTTATGGTAATACATCATTGGAGTGCACCACTTTTTCACTCTAATATGTCCTGCGTAGTGGACTAGTTTCCGTAAGGTAGGCCCCATGGCAAAAGTTTAGCCTAAAGGATAATTATGATTACTCCCCGAATGGTTACGCCGATATATAAATAGTTATATTATGTTTGTTTGTTGGACAGTATTTAAATCACATACCGCTAGGCACAGTGTCCAGTCCGACGCAGTAGATGTGGAAGCCTCGGTCGCACAGGTCACAGAATAGCATCTTGTCGTCGTCGGCTGGCTGGCGACAGGAGCAGCAAGTCTTGCACTCGGCGCACTGCCACGCGTACTCGCGGCACTTGCGTATCGTGTCTGCGCTTAGTTCCAGGCAGGATGGGTGTACTGGGAATACAAATAAATAACGGGTCACAATTTTTTTTTATTGGGCAAGCCCAAGGACGCAAAGTTGTTCACATAAAATTCTCCATACTCGTAATATCACAAAAAAAAATATTAATTAAAAATCGTTTTTTTTTTAAAGGCGAATCACTAAATGATAATACATTTTATTTTATCACCATCTGTGCTTCTACGATGCACTTCTTTCTTTCTGTGTTTTGTACAGCATTCTTTCAAATAATAGGAAAAAAATAGATTTTTCCCAAATCGATTTTTATTGGAAAGAGAAAAATGATTTTTAATTAATCGTTTTTTTCCCCTCATTGTCACATCCCTACTCCACATACAATTCTCGATGACGAGCGCCGCAATCTTTAGGGCTTCCAATTTCACATTTCCATACTTTTCAGGGTTCAATAAGTGAACGCTCGGACAGATGCGTTGTTACAGTTGTTTACCTGTGTTTATTTGAATTTTTTGTTTTGGTTGCAGGTTCTGCGATAGCATTATCCTGTCATGAGTTTACCTAAATACCAGAAATGTCGTACAGAATTATACTCACGGTTAGCATCGACGCGCATCTTCACTCGTACTTCTTCAGTGTCACATTACGTATTCACGTCATAATACTAGATATACTCACGTTTAGCGTTGCAGTGTGCGCACACGAGGAACCGCTCGTGCGTGTACTTTCGGTTGGCTTCGAGGCGCATCTTGCACACGCGGCACAGATCCACTTCTTCACTAACTCGCGGCTCTTCCTTGCTACTGCTAGCTACCTCTGTGTGACTGCTGCGCTTCGTTTTTGTTAGCTTTTTGCGCTATAATTTAGATGGTTTTAAAATCAATATTATTAAAATAAAAAATAGATAAAAAAAAACGGTGGTGCAGCGTCATCTGGGCCAATCACTAACTCCGACGTTCACATCAGAATCCAGATCGAAGGACGAAATTAGGTTAGCTTTTTGCGCTATAATTTAGATGGTTTCAAAATCAATATTATTCAAATAAAAGATAGATCAAAAATAACGGTGGTGCATCGTCATCTTGGCCAATCACTAACTCGAAGTAGGATTCAGTTTAGTGTAGCGTTAAAAGGCAGGTCAGCTACAACTGCGTTTCGATTATTATTGATACGAAAATGATTATTAATTTTAATAGGGTTAGTACGCATACCTTAGCAGCGTGAGGAGTGGGCACGTCAGATTCTTCTGAGGAAGATAGCCGCTCGGCCCAGTCGGGCTCCGACTCCGAGCTCCAGTCCTCCGACGCGGGCGCGGGCGGCGCCGCCAGCACCGTGTTCAGCGGGAAGTACCTGGGGAATAAATGTTTGGTTATTTAATTCTTTCTTGTCAAATTATTTTTATAAAGCTTATCTTGTACTGCGAAGTTCCGTTTGGTGCCGGACGTAAAGAATAGCACCATCCCATTTCTTCCCATGGGTGTCGTAAAAGGTGACTAAGGGACTTGCTAGAGAATGGGCAGCAGCGTTCTCTATGCATTTTTAAAACCATACTGCGATCGCAAACCCGCCTGCCAAGCGTGGCGATTGTGGTAAATTCCCCTCTTTTTTGGGGGAGGCCTATGTCCAGCAGTGGACGTCTTTCGGCTGAAATGGTGTACTGCGAATGAGATGTATGTTGAGGTCGTCTTTCAGCCTAACCATATGCTGCTGAATACCAGTATTTTACATGACCTCCACAACCCAGTGACTGGATATGCTTTTTGCCGTGCTTACATAAGATTTTATAGTTTCTCAAACTATAAAATCTTAATTATGTTTCCTTTATCCTTTATCTTGCTTGTTTAAAAAAAAAACAGAATATTGTAAAAAAACAACGCGTATTTTTGAATAAGAAGGAAGCTTCAAATAAAATTTTACACGACCTCGAATCTTTGGCGTATGATTAACTGCTGATTTGCTAAATATTATGCTTCAAATAAAACTATAAACTCGGCCAAATCTTATGTCAAAATGATCGTTGGTATATATATCTTAATATGGGTTGAGGAGTCTGTTTGTGTCCGAAATGAGCTGAGCAATCCCGAGACAAAAAAGTAAACAATAGCATCAACATTGTTTACAACAGCCACAGGGTCGAGCTTATAAGGGACCTATTACGCTAAGTACACACGCAGCGACTAGCTGGCGATTTCAAAATCTCACCGGCGCGGGCGTATGGATCCAATAGGAATGCTTGTACTATCCGAGCAGATACTAAGGGGACGATAACTAACTTTTAATGATTTTATACTGAAGATCACGTCTAATCGAGTAGTGTTAATGATTTAAAAAAAATATAATTATGATAACTTAGAGATTTTCTTGATGTGAATATTTTAGATTATGTTTATATTACATAGTGAAATTAATTTGTAAAGTTATGTCTAACGCAGATAAAAAACTGAGAATGGCGCAAAATCTACCATGCGTATTTGTCTGAAACCTTCACCAATTTAAAGATAATTTAATTATTGATCTTTTAGTATACGCGTTTTATTAAAATACCTTTTGTTTTGTGTATAATAAATTAATAATGCGTCAAATTAGGGACAGCGCTCCTTGATGCGCGAGTTCTATTACTGGCTGAACGTACGACGCGTTGCGTGAGCTCAGTACAGAACACGCAAGCTAACCGCTCAAGGTCACTGGCATACATCTGCGTCTTAAAGGCCGGGTACTGTACCTCAGCTGGTCGGGCGTGTAGAGCCGGTATGAGTGCTGGTACTGGCCCGGCAGCAGCGCGTGCGGGTAGAAGCCGGCGGGCGGGCGCAGGTGCGCGCGCGGCGGCGCGGGCGGGGCGCGCGCGCGCTGCACGGTGAGCGACTGCAGGTCGGCGCACGCGCCGCGCCGCAACGCGTTCATGCGCGCGTTCCACTCGCTTGCTGACGCTATTGCTGCCGCTGCCATGTCCTGTGGTCATAACTTGTATTAGATTGATACAAGAATTATCTTTATGCCAAATTTATGGTAATTAATTATACTTTTTATTGTTCACAATCAATAGAAGTTTCTTGTAAAACAATGCTCTAATGTTAATCAAACGTGATTTTTCGGAAAATTGGTTGTATTCGTAATTTGTCATTATTACATTGCATTTTTAAAATCCTTCCACGTCACAAAAATTCTGCAAGAATAAGAACTCTGCTTTTAAACACCAACAATTTTGTTTTCATTCTCTTTCCATTTCTCACAAACTCGACCAATTTCGTGCACGGCCTCATTAGAGCTGACAGTTATGAAATAGAGAAAGAAATAAGTATGAAAGAGAAAAAATAAAGTCAGTAAGAAATTATAACTGCCATACACATGTTACAAGCTACACCCTGGAAAGAAAGCCTGGCGCTGAAACAAATCTAAGAGGAATGGAATCCTCTCGTAGGTAAACCGTAAGCATTATCTTCGTAAACCGTAAGCATATATTCGTAAACAGTTCTCCAACTTAAACCTACCTGTCTCGTCTTCTCGGGGTCGACCTTCGGCAGTTCAGGCTTCTGTTCCACCGGTTTCTCCGATTTCATCTCCACCTTTACCACCCTCTCTTCAGTTTTGACATCTTCCGACGCTTCCTCGACAGACACGTTGAGTTGTCTCTGCCGCTGGTGCGACCGAAACTCTTCGTATTTGTGCGGGTAGTCTGATAACATGATGTCTAGTACTTCACTGGCGTCTACCGCAGTGATACCTGTTAAAGAACAATTAATAAGAAAAAAAAAGGGAATAAAAACGTGATAGATAGGCCTAAAATTAACCAGGCGATAAACTAAGCAGTTAGAGTTCAACAGCAAAACATAAAAAAAATATGGTATAATTTTGGTCGGTATATAGAATGGATTGTATAGATAACTTGGAAATTACTAGTTGGCCTAGCCTGGACAATAATGTCTCAGGGGGCTTCGGAAAGGGAGCGGAAGATCTCTCCCACTCACCCGGCGCGCAGCGGGCGCACGGGGCGTCGACAGAGAGCAAGTAGTGCCCTCTTCCAGTCCCACTAAATGGGTCCAGGGACGGTGGACTCGGGGACGCCGCCCCTATCATACAAGACCCGAGGTGGTGGCGCGTAGTGTGTTACACGCGGGGGCGTTAACCCCCCCCCCCCCCCCACCCGCGAATCGCGGAAGTCGCACATGATCCCCAGTGCAAGTGTGCGAATGGAACACCAGGGTGGTTTTTTGTCAGTAATAGTCTGACAGATCCCTCAGCTCACCCCAGGGCGGAGGCGTCCAAGCGTCCAAGAGGATTTTCCACCCCGGGAACCAAAAAAAAATCCTGGACAATAAAGGTATTAAAACGAGATGTGGCGTTATTATGATATGGTCAATTTTTAGCAGATAACTAGCTGCGGCCCGCGCTATTTCCGGATGATACGGAGATTTGTGCAAGGATAAAACCGTGCATTTTATGCCACATAAAAATCCTATGACACTCGGGAATAGAGTAGCTTCCTTTCAATGAAAGAAATTTTGTAATCGGATCTTTATTACCAGAGATAACTTTTCTCAAACATATAAACATATTTTTTTTATAGTACGAGAGCCGATGACCAAAATTTCTGCCTTATCGTTTTACGGACAAAACCGTATAAAATCGATAGACTTGGTTTTTCTGAATCCAAAAATCTTAATTTCAGGAATTTTCAGAGTCACCTCTTGACTAGCACCACTATCAATCACAATCTGAATTATTTTGAAGTATATTGCTATCCATTGCTTCAAATGGGCGAAAACAAATCTTGCTCAACAGCGTAACTAACGCAACGCATGTTGTTGAACTGTTAAAATGAAACTTATTGCTACTGATAGTGTGTTACGCAATAACCCATCTGACCGCATTTGAAAATATGTAAAAAAAACAAACCGAACTGTTTCATAGGAATCTGTGTAATTTTCAGAATATAGTTGAACGATAGATTTCAGATACCGAAGACACAATTTTCAGACGGCATTTGAGAAAATTAAAAATGAAGCAAAAAATAAAATTGATAGCAAACGGTCTGAAAATTTTACATGAGAACATTTTGTACATTTTTATGTAAACATTGGATTTTTCAGAAGAAAGTGTGAGCATTATATGTGCTGAAACCATTTTGAAGGTGTTGAAAATTTTTACCGATCGGTAACATAGCATTCAATCTGAAAATTGTTGGAGATGATGAAAAAGTTGCCCAGGTGTAGAAAAAAATTGTATCAAATAACTTTAGTGAAGCACCTTACTAATCAGACAACTTTTCGATGGTCAGAAATGATAAAAAATCGTATAGTGGCGTACTTACCACCGCCATCAAACCACCAAACAGAAATTCAAGGACTGTTTTAATAAATTGGACAAAGGCAAACTGGGATAACGTTTTAAAAATACAGTTTATTGAAAAAAAAATCATCGTTTTTAATCATTGTCGGACTCATAATCGTTGTCGTGAGGGATAGGTGCGTAAAAAGTACCGCGCGTTTGTCAGGCGACTCCGAAACGTTCTTTTCGTTTTTGGATTTATAGGTGACATTTAAAATGTCTGAAAACAGTTTTTTGGTACCCTCAGCAGCCATACAAAAGATTTAAAACAAAATAGAACCAGAGGGGCAATTCTACTAATTTTAAGAACGTTCAGTCTGATCTCAGTCTCAATCTGTCAAAAATACCTCTTATTTCCCTACATTTTGAAAAATTTTTGACGTTTGTTTGTCGCCAAGATGAGATTGCGACTAGATTTTGAACGTTTTAAATTACGAGAATTGGCCTTCAGGTTGCAATTTTTGAAAATGCGCTCATTTCTGAAAACAAACTTTATCGTAATAAAATTACGAAACCTATGTACATTTTTTAATATCAGACATATTGTGATAAAACAGTCTACCATTTTTTTTTACATAGCTGCAATGGGCTCCCAACTGCCTGTGTGGTCTAGTGGTAAGACCCTGTCTCAGACTTTAAGAAACACATTTTCTGCTCGGTTTGATTGGTGGTAGGGCTTGTTTTAAGTCCGCCTAGCTAGCTATCACCATCTTCATTCATTCATCATTTGTTGTGTTTCAGCAGTTAAAGGTAAGATAGCCAGTTCCTCTTGAGGATTACGGGTGAAGCTCGCTTTCACCTTCAGCCTTATCATCAGGTGAGATGAAGGCGAAGAGCTTCTGTCTGACCACAGAGTCGGGTTTAGAATCATCTAAACTAACGATTTTATATGGTTTAGGCCGTAAAACGATGCAATATGATTTTGGTCACAAGATAAAAATCATATATCTCAGTAGCTGCCCGGAGCCTGGATTTTTGTCTGGTTAGTGGCAATAGCTTCGCCCCCCTATTATAAGCGAAATGTGGGTTGTTGTGGGTTGTGGGCCCTATCAGAATACCAGCGCTGCGACACTTATTTTTAAGTGCCGCAGCATCATGCTGAAATACGGGCCTTTTGGCCTCGTACAGGACTTTGTTTTTATTTTCTTTTCGTTTACTTTGTTTTATTTTTGGTTTTGTTCTTTTTTTTATTTCTATGAGTGTGTTTTATTTAATTTGTGATCTGTGCGAGTCCCAATAAATGTTTTTTCTTTCTTTCTTTCTATTAAAAATCATCTTTGCTTAACCCTTCGAAAAAACAGGCGTGATGTTATGTAAATATGGTAACTTACCAAGGTCGCACAATGCTTCAGTCACGAGACCTTTACTGAGAACGTAGTCCCGTTCCTCACCGGAGATTGTTCGCCTCTTCAGCTCCGCGTAACGCCGCTTGAAGCTCTTAACTCCTAAGAACATGGCCACTTGCTCTTGTATCATCATCACCTGTAACATTAATAGAATATAGATATAACTGCATCTGAATATAAAGGGTCTTAATTTTTCGCTTTGGTCTTTCGATAAACACTGGTCCTTGGTAGCACGGGATAGTGAGAAGTATTCAATCTTCTTGTCAATTTATCTGACCAAGATTGTCTGGACTTTAAAAGAGACTGTGACCTCTGAGTTTGTTTCGGCCTTTCTTCTCAGAGTAGTCAGATACGAAACGCCGACCTCATCTAGTTTTTTTTTTAATATGATTGACGTTTAAAAGTGTTTGTACAAACCTACTTACAGAAAATAAATCATTTATCAGTAGGAGGAGAGTACAATCCTTTGTCCTGCACTGTAAAATATACACACTTTTAATAATAATATAGTGTGTGTTTCGTGTCGTTTCTGTATGTTTTTTACTGTGTGTACATCATCACTGCGTATTATAAAACAAAGCGTGCCTTAATGAGGTGAGGTAGTTTAAGGTGTATAATTCATTAGAGTTTTTTGTAAATTGGCTGAAATGATGGCTGAATTATGACGATGATTGTTGAAGATGTCGGAAAAAATAATGCCGACTGGGAAATTTACTGGCGTGAGCCGCGTAAACCAACAGAGTTATATGCGTAAACGAACAGAGTTATATGAATACAATGTATTACGAAATTAATACATTATTTACCTGGATTAACACATAGGGTACTTTTAATCCCGGTAGTACGTTCCCGTGCGTTATTTTCTGAAATCCAAGCGGGCGAAAACGCCGGCAAAATCTAGTAAATAATAATAAAGTACAGTCACTTTATTGTCTGTTTTTGATTGCCCAGGGTGGATTTACGTACTATTTCGGGTTTTCGCCGATATTTTCTGCAGGATTCATTACGGATTTATAAAAATGTAGGTACCTTATGTTCAACATCAGCCTTATCAGGAGGCGGCCACGTGTATTCCTTTACATCCGCTGGCGTCCACACCTTATTACTGTAAATAAGAACATTAAAAACATTATATTATTGTTCGATTTATAGACAATAAAATAAAGAAGACAATAATATTTTTTTCGTTAATTACCTGTCAAACAAATCGGCGAATTTCGATTTCTTAAGTTTATTGCTCTCATTCGTCGAACTCTTGACTGAACTTTGAGAATCCTCGTCGAGTAAGTGTGAAGGTCTAGAAATACAAAATGGTTTTATTAGCAACATAAAACTTCACAATGTAGCAATTGTTGAATTTGGTCTAGTTCATTCACTCATGGATCAATTGGAAGCCTGAAAGTCTGATAACTAGTCCAACCTCAGAAGAGCAAAATGCTCGTTTCCATACATACAGGGTCAAATCAAATCAGCTAGCTAAACCCCGCAGACGTGATGGGTATCGGATATCTTAACATGATAAAACAAAAAATTAATTAATTTGATGACTTTTTTTAGGGTCTTCTCACGTTTGGTCACTTGAATTGTCAGATAAAAAAAAAACGGTTTTACTTTGTGTAAATTTCACAGACTTGATGGTATCGATAACTAACCACGATAAAATCAAAATTAAACAGTTTTTCTCAACTCATACTTGCAGTTAAAACAATGCAAGGCGTTGACCCAAAAAAAAAAAACATCAAAGCTTTTTCATATTTATTGTATCATGCTCAGATAGCAATTCAACCCAAAAAAAAAAAACATCAAAGCTTTTTCATATTTATTGTATCATGCTCAGATAGCGATTCAAATCACGTCTACGTAGTTTCACTAGCTATTTTAATTTGACCCTGTATATTATATTTATTAAAGTCAAACCTTTATTTTAAAAAGGTTGTTGTGGCTTTTAACAGACTTCAAAAAAGGTTGTTTTTAGGGCCCCGGACCCATAGGGTAAAACGGGACCCTATTACTAAGAATCCGTCCGTCTGTCACCAGGCTGTATCTCATGAACTGTGATAGTTAGACAGTTGAAATTTTGACAGATGATGTATTTTTGTTGCCGCTTTATCACCAAATCTTAAAAAACAATAAAATAAATATTTATGGGGGCTCCCATACAACAAACGTGATTTTTTTGCCGTTCTATAGATAATGGTACGGAAACTCATGCGCGAGTCCGACTCGCACTTGGCCGGTTTTTTTTTATCACGGCAATATAATCGTACTCACTTGGCGGGCGTGGCGTTATCGTCCATCATGCAAGTTTCTTCTTCAAAGAGCTGCACAGTCGTGGTAGCTGGCCCGCACACTCGCCCGTAGATGCCCATTGTTTCCTGAAACACGACATATTGCTATAGAAATAGATACAAGGTACACCGATCCTATATTTCTTGTCTTAGCTGGCATTGCTCTATTTCGCGCTAAGCTTTTAAAGTCCACATAGGATCTGCTCAGGCAGCAAAAATGCTTGAAATGACGGAAAGCTTTTTTATATACTCTTTTTATTTATTTTTCTGTTTGAATTATGTTCTTCCTGTGAGAGTTCCAATAAATACTTTTTCTTTCTTTATATAGTTATATAGCCTACCTTCATGTACATAGCGCCACGCCCCCCGCCCCGCCCCCGGCCGCGCCCGCGCGGCGTGCGCCCTCGCCCACCGCGCCCGCCACGCCCACCGCGCCCCCTCGCCGACCCGGTGGCTTCCGGAGTCTTCCCCAACTCCTCCAATTTCGAACTTTCAACCTTAACTTCGGGAGTTTCACCAGTCGAAAAATTCCCAGACGAATTCCGTCGTCTACTTGTTAATGGCGTTACGCAAACGGAGGGCATTTTGTCAAGAGCCTCCGTCATCCGTGGAAGCTTGATTCTCGAGCTGGTGGGGTCGATCTCGACGGTGGCTGGCCGATCTTCGGGTTCGTCGGCAGGTTCGATCACCACAATAGTCTCGAGCTCTGTGGGCGGTGTAGCTTCGGCGCGGCGACCTCCGCGCCCCCTGCCTCGTCCACGAGGCTTCTGTAGTATCGTCGGCCTATCCCTGGAAATATATTTAAATAACGTTGTATCAATCGCAATCATTTTATTTGGCCATAAACAAAGAACAAAGTAATAACATTCTATAATTAGAAAAATCATATTCACCTCATTAGACGAAGCGACCGCTGCGGCCGCTCCTCAAGGGCAGGAACAGGCAATGTGACGGCGGGTTTCGCACCTTCCGACAGCGGCAACTTCCGTGGTCGTCCACGTTTCTTGGGTTGCGGTGTTAACTCAACTGGTTTAGGAACTTCGATGACCTCTGGAGGTTCCTCAGATGGCTTCACTTCTAGAGGATCCTGAGAAACCTCTTCAGCAGCAGTCCCAAAAACTTGGTACTCCGAGTTTTCGTTGATTATCATCTCCTGAAGCTCAGGATGCGAGTTGTCTACACGAGCAATTTCAACTGCATCTGAATTGCTCACTGAGGCATTTAATTCTATTTCTGTAGCCACAGTTTGAGCTTTTTCTGAACATATTGCATTATTATGCAATGTTTGCATTTGTTTTGCTTGTAAATTAGACAAAATATTATGTAATTTTGAGTTTCCGTTCTTTGAACAATTTTCGTTATTTAATAGTGAATGATTAACAGTTCTTACTCCTTGTTTCATGTCTATACTACTTTTTGTAGGTGATGGTGGAGAAGCTTTTGAAATAGGAGTAATAGTTAAGGATTTATTGGACAGCAGTTGCCCTAATTTTAACCTCTTGGTTTGTAACAGAGAAAGATCAGATTCTTTATTTTGAGGGCTAGTTTCTGTGGTTGAGGGTCTTTTACCCATATTTCGCCGAACAATCGGAGTCTTCTCTGTATTTTCCACTATCCTTGAGCTTCGTAATCGTTTGCCTGTTGATAAATTTAATGACGTATCGGCTGCCTGCTTTCTTCTGCTATTTACATATTTTTTCGGACTTTGCTTATCATTAGTGATATCTTGAGTATTTTCAGTATAATTATGTTGTGTATCAAGCCTCTTTACATCTTCAGTAATTATTTTAGCTGATGAGCCATGGTCAGTCTTATTTATTTTTAAGATTATTCTTGGAGAATCTTGACCAGAGCTTTGATTTGTAGTCTTATCAGTTATGGTGATTTCTAATGGTTTAGTTATGCTCTCATTTGCTTTATCACTTAGGTCTTGTATTGAATGTAAACCCGAATCCAATGATTTATTTGAATCATTAATCTTATCAGGAGTAGAACAACTTTTCTCATTTTTTTCCGGTTTTCCAGTATTTGTTTTATCAAAACTTGTATTTCCTGACTCAACCAAATAATCACTATTTACAATACTTTTATCATTTTTCTCAGCTGGCAAAGCATAATTTACTATTGGACACACTTCAAGACTCTTATCTAGACTACATTTAGTATTTTCTAAAAGTTTTTTCAACAAGGTACAATTTTGTACTGATGAAAATTTCTGTCTACCAATTGCTTTCATCATACTTGATTCTGTAATCGCATCAGTAGCTCCATAGTTAGTATTTTTGTGTTCTTGGCTAGTGGGACTTGCTTTTATATCATTAGGCTCCTTTTTTGTACTTGTCTCAGGAAATAAAGATCCTGTAACTGAATAATCACTTTCAGGGGCTGTATCTGATTGTGTATGCTTTTCTTTTTCTGTTTTAGATGAGGTTGTCTTAGTTACGAATGTTTGCTCAACACCTTCTTTACTTTTTTCAATTGAGTCAGGTATGCAGTTTTGTTTGGGCTTCTCTTCAGAAGAATGGTCCTTTACTGAAGATGGTACATCATTGACTGCCCCAAAACTTCTTTTAAGATTCTTGCTGTCCATGCATATTTCTGATTTATTTTCTAACGCATTAGCTACCTTCTTTTTTGGTGACAAAGATAATCTTTCATCACTTATATTGTTACAAGCATGTTCATTATTATAATTTTCTGTCATGGTTTTCATATTAATTTTCATAACCAATGGAGGATTCTTTGTTATTGTTTTTTCCCCAGAGTCATCCTTAGGTTTAGAAAGCTCAGCTTCTTCAGGCCTCAGAACAGGTTTAATATTCAATTTAGTCACAATTGGTATTACAGAACTGTGGCCATCAATTTTAGAATGTTCCTTTTTAGGGGACGAGGGTGAGATACTTTCTCCTGGTTTTACTAACGGTTTAATATTTAGTTTAGTTATAACAGGAATGCTTTGTTCACTTGATGAAACTGCCTTAGATGATTCGTCTAAACTATCTGGTTTTATGATCGGTTTAATATTCAGTTTTGTAACCACAGGTATGTTATCTCCATTATCATCACTTGAGTTTCCAGTCTCTGATGATTGGTTTTCTGAATCTTTTAATGTTTCTTCATTTTGGGGCTTAATTATAGGCTTAATATTAATTTTAGTAACAACAGGTATACTATTTTCATCAATGTCAGCATTCAATTCATCACAGTCTTTTTCCTCTGAAGAATTCTCCTCAGGATTCTTTATTGGTTTAATATTTAATTTAGTTATTTTAGGTACATCATCTACACTAGAATCTACAACATTATCTTTAGGCTTTATTACAGGTTTTATATTTAATTTTGAAACTACAGGAACTTTATTATCAAAGTCCTCGGAGGACTCTCCACTGTCTGTAGGTTTCAAAATAGGCTTGATGTTCAATTTTGTTACTACAGGGATATGTTCAGGGCTGTCAGACATTACTGAAGACCTTGTTACAGGTTTAATTGTAATTTTAGGCACATGCTGACTTTCTTTTACATCAGCTGATGAAGAAAATGATTCAGTGGATATCTTAATCTTAGGGATTTCACCTTCTTTATTAGGTGTTTCTGGGGGTTTCAATGGTTTAATAGTCAGCTTTGGACTCAGGGGCTGGCTTTCTGATTTTGATACTGTTTTAATTGTAAGTTTTGGAATTTTCTCAGGTTGTGTATCTGAAGATAATTCAGATTGGCTAATCACCATCTTCAATTTATGTTCTTGTTCTTCTTTTTCATCCTGTTGAAAACCTTTTATTGTAACTTTTGGAACATTTTTTTCAGTATAAAATTTACCTTCACTTTCCGTGCCAGGCTTTCCTAGTTTTATAGTAACTTTTGGAACAACATCAGAAGGCCCATGATCAGAAGCAGATGCTTGGTCTGAAGTACTGGTTTCATCATTTTCGGAATATTCGGATTCTGAAATTTCACTACTGCTGGATTTTCTGTGAATGTCATTTATTTTCTCTGGTGGCTTAGGGATGGGTTTGATATTTAATTTTTTGATACAAGGTATCTTTTCAATAGCATTTGATCTAGCATCCCCATCTAATGCATGTTGTGACCTCATAGATTTTTCATTAATATTTTCTGGTGGTTTAAGAATCGGTTTAATGTTTATTTTTGTCACACTAGGTATGTGCTGATTTTTGTCAGTTTTATCATCTGAATCTTGTTCATCAGGAGGTCTAATAGGTTTTATTGTTACTTTTGGTACAGGTGACTTAACTTCATCTGGTTGTTTTAGTTTGATTGTTAATTTTGGGACCTGTTTAGTTACCTCAGATTCTTCATGAATAACACTGTTTTTACAAATACTGCTGTGTTCTGTCTCTAATTTAGATTCAGGCAAATTTGACATGGATAAGTTAAGTTTAAAAGGTGGAACCTTCTTTTGATCTTCTTGGACTTCTTTACTCTTTTTTTCTGGTTCAGAATTCTTAGAGGTTGATACACTTGCAGGTATGTTTTCTTGTGAAGGTAAGACTTCAATTTGAGCACATTCAGGAGCTTTTGTGTCTTTGTGTTCATCTTTGTCAACATTACTGACAATACCCTGTTCTACATCTTTTATTGTGATGTCAGCTTTAGGCTTGACGGAACTTGGAGTAGGCATACTAATAATTTCCTGTATTGTACTAGAATTGGCATCAGCCTCTGGTTTTGAAGAATTTGGTCGACATAAACTGGGCTCTACAGGTAGAACATGGTCACTATCATCATGTTTTTCCACCTCCTCTTGTTTTGGTGGATGACAATGTGCTATACTGGGTTGGGAATGTTCTTCAGAGCATGCTGCTTGTTCAGGAGTTTTAACTGGCTTCTCAGGAACACAGTTGCTGACAGATATGGATGTTTCATTGTTGTCTTGAAATTGTGAGATACTAACAGTATTAGAAGATTCTTTATGAGGCTCAGGCAAGGGTAATGAATGGTTATCAGATGAAGTTGACTGACATTGATCCTTATCTGATTGAATAGCTGACTGATGAATAGAAGGCTCTCTATTACTAGTACCAGTAATTACTTTTTGTCTAATAAGCTTAATTTTTTTAGGAGGACTCACAGATGTTTCTGCTTTGCAGAAATTAATTTCACTTACATTTCTAATCTCTTCTGGTTTTACATTACCATGTATTGTGGGCACAGCATCAGATGAACTTGTCACATCCTTGGTGATATTTTCACAACTTTTTTGTTCAGTGGCAGGTGAATGAACAATTTGAGAATCAACAGTCGAGGACACTGTAGAGTCAGGTCGTCGGTCACTTGGTGCTGGCCGTACGAGCCGCCGTCTGAGTGGTGACCGCACCTGTGGTTCTACAAGCACTGCTCTACCTTCACTAACACTACTATCACTAGACGTTGATTCCGCACTTTCTACAGTCACATTGTCCCTGCTATCACTGGATGACACACACTTTAGTGTTCGTTCCTGTGTTTCACACTCACTAACGTCTGAAATGTTTTGCACAGTTACAGTGTTTTCTTCACTGCTGGAAGGAATATTAGGTGGAGGGCAACTAGCAGGTGCCTCAGGTACCACATTTGACACAACACTTTCTTCCGGTTGAGAAGACACTGCAGGTTCAGCACCCTTTGGCAAAGATGAACTTTCTGGTAAAGAATTAACACAACTAACTGGTGCATCAGGTGCCTCAGATACCGCAATTGAGACAGCACTATCTTCTGGTTGTGTCGAGACTGCAGGCTCATCAGATTCAGGCATAGATGAACTTTCTGGTAATGATCTTGCCTCAAATGCCACATTTGACACAGCACTATCTTCTGATTGTATAGATGCTGCAGGCTCATCACTCTCAGGCAAAGGTGAACTTTCTGGTAATGATGATACACCACTAGCAGGTGCCACATTTGACCCAACACTGTTTTCAGGTAGTGTAGACACTGCAGGCTCATCCCTTTCAGGCAAAGATGAAGTTTCTGGTAATGAATCAACACAACTAGCTGGCGCATCAGACACCTCAGATACCACATTTGGCACAGCACCATCTTCCGGTTGTGTCGACACCGCAGGTTCATCATTTTCAGGCAAAGATGAGCTTTCTGATAATGATGATACACAAATAGCAGGTGCCACATTTGATACATCACTGATTTCAGGTATTATGGACACTACAGGCTCTATAACCTGAGGCAAAGATGAACTTTCTGGTAATGAATCAACACAGCTAATGGATGCCTCAGGAACTACATTTGACACAGTATTGTTTTCTGTTTGTGTAGACACTGCGGGCTCGACACTCTCAGGCACAGATGAACTTTCTGGTAATGAATCAACACTATCTGGATGTAAAATGACATGTGATATATCACTAAAAGATGATACTTCGGCTTGTGTATCAATGCTAGCTTGAAGCAATAGTTCACTTTTAGCACTGTCGGCAGACGATGCTTCGACGGGCACGGGAGAATTGTTGTCGCAACTCTTAGTTGATTCCTTTATGATATTCGAGTGTTCACTGGTGATTTCGAGCTCGTCAAATAGCGTGTCATCAGATTCAGATGCTAGCGGTACCCGCTTCGGTGCGCCCGGACCGTCGACGATTTCATCTATCATATCCAAAATCGCCTCGGTGCTTGTGTTGACGTCCTGGGCAGACGGCGACGGGACGCTATCGCCGTCGAAGTTATCTTCCGACATCGCGGGAGTTTCACACGACGGCCGCGCTTCGGATGGTTCCTGCTGGAAACTACTAGTTGCATTGACTTCCTCGGCCAGTCCGACGTCCTTTTCCCGCGCCGATGCACGGCGGGAAGCGTTCGTCGCTGTGCCCGCATCGTCTTCTGAACTCTCCATTATCTACTGTTTTGCGACGCTGTCATATCTGAAATATAAAACGCTCGCTGGGTGATATTTACGTTACGAACGGATAACCTGGCGACGTGCGAGATTGACAAGCCACAGGCACCATTCTAATTCACCATAATGCTACAAAATTTCGTTCACGGGGTCCACAGCGTTGATTATATACCTACACATGTACTTTAATTTCATATTCACGACGTTTAGATGTTATCCGAGTACGCGCGAGGTCTTGGAAAGTATTCAACAGCGTAAACCGGCAAACAAAAAGCTTGTATACGCCATTTTTAAAACCAAAGACATGGCAGGTTGGGACGTACGGGCCAATAAAAAATATCCTATACAGACAATTCGGCCATTGTCGTGTTGGTAAACTGCAAGAAGCCCATAGATCGCTCTACTTGAGCTTTTAGCTTGTAAAAGAGTAATAAATATATCTTTCGACATGTGTTAAAACGAGTCAGACAATAATTTTCTTTAGTTCCAGGAGAATTATTTATGGTGGCAACAATGCCATACATCTTTCTATTTTCCATTGAATGTTGAGCAACGCAACGCGATACGCGCGTCATGTTGTGATGTTATATTTTATTGCTGTTTATAATTTTAAGTACATGTTAACGATTAATTATAAGTTAATGTACATTTAATAACTAACTTGGTACAAAAAATGTGTATTTCATAAAGCAGAAACTATTAAAATTCGTAAAAACGTCCTTTTTTTAGTCGATTAAAAATAATACTAATACTACTAAACTAATACAATGGAAATCGATGTTTATGCCATGGAATTAGTAAGTACTACTATAGTTTAAGCTCACATGCCGAAATGTGTTTTAACCGGTACTGTCTCTCCTTCCCCCATAATCCATCCAAAGGTTGTCTTTAAAAGATCGCGTTTAGCGATAAGAACTGACATTGTGTCACCCTATGTAAAATTTCTACATTTTTACCTGTATATTTTTATGGTGTACAGACGCCAGCAGGTCAAGCTACCCGAAACTGTCAAATTTTCCCAATCAACCTTGAAACTTAAGATAGAGCGATAAAGTTGAAAATCTATTAAAGAAATTTGACAGATTGTAATAGCTTGATGTGCTGGCGTCTGTACATAGTAAAGAGTATTCTAAAACTCAGACACAATGTTACGATTTTTTTCCAGCTTTTTACCATCAAAGTCGTTCAAAGCTGAGTATTTTTGGTTCAAAGGGCCGTTGCCACAATATAGTTAAACGCGAAACGAGGTTCAAAGATGACACCGTCAACACAATGTACAGACGCCAGCAGGTCAAGCTACCCGAAACTGTCAAATTTTCCCAATCAACTTTGAACCTTATGATGTAGGGATAAAGTTGAAAATCTATTAAAGAAATTTGACAGATTGTAGTAAGTTGATGTGCTGGTGTCTGTACGCTTTATTTGAAAATCCAAACACGCAGTAGACTTAGGACGTATATTTTACTAGAATTTCAAAAAGTTCGTATTGAAGTATTTGACGAAGTACGTACGGCTAACGAGTATCTAGAGCAGAGAGTATCCATTATCTAGTTTTCCAGTCAATTCATAACGTGGTAAAATAAAACTAATTAAATGCACGGAAGAATGCTTCTTGATGATTGATCTTGGACTTACTAAGTTGTATAGTTAAATAAAATCTTAGTTGTGTGTAGTACAAAAAATAAAATGTATTTAATAAAAAGTTATAGTTAATATAACACAAAATAGTTTGATGCATGAGAGAGACACATCCCACCGTACGCGAGACTATCTGAATTTAAAATAAATACTTCATAGGTACTCTGAACAGATATTTTGACTAAGTATTTTTGATGTGAAACATCTATAGCCACACGTAAAACCGATTGCTGGCGTGGCGACGCATGCCGCGTGTTGATTCACCGCTCACTCCACGCGCGCGGTCTCCCACTATGCGACTCTGACCTTTTATTTCGATGTTTGTTTGATTTCAATGTTTCACATTTGCCAGGCGTCCCGTGACGGCTCACAATTATTTTTATGTGAAAAATCTATAGGCGCACGTAAAACCAATTCCTGTCGGGGCGACGCATGCCACGTGGCAATCGGCCACTATAGTCTATATTATGTAGTAGTGTGTAAATGTGTGTGTAGTGCGATGTTTCACAACTGCCAGTCGTCCCGTGACGGCTCAATTTTTTTTCAATACTAAGTCGCAGCAAAGTCGACTCAGTTGAAATAATGTTAACTGTTTGTGCTGCTACTGTTACTAGTGGTAAAACTTGGAAGTAAATTTGCCATTGCGGTTTGCAGGGAACAAGACTGCTTCTTGCTTTATTTTTTTAGTTGGAGTTGCCAGCACTTCCTACTATATTTATTCAGCTTGTCATTTTTGAATTATTTGACTATGCAATACTATGGTTGGTATGTTATGTATGGTATGATTGACATTCGTCAATAAATTGTAAAAACTAAGAAAATGTTTGTGATTTGATTGATTGTCCATGGGCTAGGAATTTATTCTCTAATTCACAACGCTAGTTTATATTTTTATTACGATTTAAGTTTTATCCAAAATGACTACAATTAGACCGTTTACGTGTGAAGACATGTTAAAATTTAACAATGTGTAAGTGTTTTTCTAAATAGATTTCAAATTGCGACTTTCTGTATAATTTGTAATAAAATTGAGCAATAGTAACTAATAATGGTTAACCCTTTCATTTATAGTAACTTGGATCCCCTGACCGAGACTTATGGGTTATCATTTTATACTCAGTATTTAGCACATTGGCCCGAATATTTCCAAGTTGTGGAGGCACCAAGCGGAGAAATAATGGGATACAGTAAGTGACATCACACATACAAAGGCTTTACTGATTAGCTAATAACAAACTAGTTTTATTTATGTTTTCATGTTTCACACAAGTGGACTTATAGGTATTTGGTACCACATTAATTTGATACCTGTAACAAAATAGTAGGTAATAATTTTATTATACTTTCAGTAATGGGAAAAGCTGAGGGTCATGGTGACAACTGGCATGGTCACGTAACAGCCTTGACTGTTGGGCCTGAATACAGAAGACTAGGCCTTGCTGCCACACTTATGAATATTTTGGAAGATGTGTCTGAGAAGTAAGTTTCCCTAATACATCACAGATTTTTAAAGTTGAATACCAGATTTTTTTGATAACAATTATTTTCTTTTTAGGAAGAAGGCTTATTTTGTAGATCTTTTTGTAAGAGTGAGCAACAAGGTTGCAATTAATATGTACAAGAATTTGGGTTATATAGTTTATAGGACTGTATTGGAATATTATTCTGGAGACCCAGATGAAGATGCTTATGGTATGTTACTTTTTATATTAATTTTAATTTGGATGAAATAAAAGTGAGTAAATATTTGACCAATTATATGTACTTATTTCTCTTTTCAGATATGAGAAAGGCGTGTTCAAGAGATGTTAATAAAAAGTCAGTTATACCATTGACACATCCTGTGCGACCAGAAGATGTAGATTAGCATCTATTAATAAATCACGGATATAAAAAGTCTATTTTTTTTAACTTATACTAATCATCATCTGCAGCTTCGTTAGTTCTCTGTGGAGGTGTCCCTTCTTCCTCTTGATCTTCTTCTTCATTGATTTCAGTTTCTGAAGGTTGTGTGACTTCTTTTTGTTTGCGCCAATTTTTTGCAGCAGCAAGCAATTTAAGATTAGGTCTAACCATTTCATCTTCTGGGAATATGTAATCAAATACCTCCTCCCAACCTTCTTCAACCCCACTTTCACTGATGATCTTTTGCCTCTTTTTGACTCGTCTTGGCATTTTGGCCATAACCTTATCAAGCTTTTCTTCTTCACCAATTTCTGTTTCAAAATCTTTCCATGCTTCTAATAGAAGTACTCTTGCCTCTTTTTCCCCAGCACTTCGAAGGCTATCATTAGCACGCTCATACACACGCCTAGCTAATTCTACATTTATATTATCAGCATTTTCAGCATTCAGTTCAAACTTTGCATAAGACAGCCATACTTTCACATGGACTGTTCTCTCTATCAATCTTTCATAAAGATGTCTAGCTTTCTCAGTTTCTCCCTGTTGAACTTCGAAGTCTATGTAGCTTTTCCATAACAATTCTGGCATATCTAGTCTTGGCTGGCCCACTGCTATTTCATAAATAGCTCTGGCCCTGTCAATGTCACCTAATAATGTCTCTAGCTCAGCAAACTTTATCCAGGTTATGCAGTTTTCGGGGCCATATTCCAAAAACTTTTGGTATAGTATTCTACATCTATCAAATTCTCTCAATTGAATCTCCAAATCAATGTAACCTCTGTACAATTTGTCTCGAGGACATATGCCAAGAGCCATACCCAATGTCTTTCTTGCTTGCTTTAGATCTTTACATCTGACTTCAAATTGGGCATACATTAACCATATTTTGGAGAATGTAAATAATTTGTGTGGTATTAGTTCTAAACATGTTCTGTAAACTTGCCTTGTTCTCTCAGCATCCTCAGCTTCTAACTCTTCATATAGTGCATAATTAATCCACAAATAGATATAGCGTCGCCAGAACTGTTTGTCTTTAGAAGGAGGAACATTTGCTATGGCTCTTTCATATGTGTCCCTGACGTCATCAACATTCCCTTCATTTTCAACAAGTCTGATGTAATCAAACCATGCATCATAGTTGGTAGGATTCTCAATGACTTCCTGCTCATACATGTATTTTCTCTTGTTAACAATTACATCTTCAATACCTGATCTGTCACCATACTTCTTCTCATGTATTGTATATGCTTTATATAATTCCTTGTTCCTGTCTTTTGAAATATGATCTAAAGCATATTTGTAAATAACTCTTGCTCTGTCATGTTCTTTTTGGTTTTCTTCAAACTTGGCAAAAGCAATAAACAATCTTTCATCAAGTTCTTCGTCACCAAAGAACTCAACAGCTCTTTCAAACACTTTTCTTGAACCATTTATAAATCCATGATTTTCTTCAAACTTTGCATATTTTATCCAGTTCTTTACATCAGGGTGAACCATGACAAATCTTTCATAAATCTGACGAGCCCTATCCAGTTCTTTGTATCTTAACTCAAAGTTAATGTACGTTTGCCATGCTTGTTCATCTGGTTGCCATTCCATCCAGCGTTCAAAGACCTAGAAAATAAATGAAATCATTATACACGATTCTACACTGTTCATGATTAATACGGTAGTCTACATACTTGTCTGGCACCAGCAACATTCTCCAACATCTCCTCCATGTAGGTGTATTTGTACCAAAACTGTGACACCCTTGGCAGTATGGTAACAGCTCTATCCCACAAGTTTCGGGAATGGTTTACTTGTCTGTTCCTCATCTCCATTTCAGTATACTTCAACCTAGTAAATGGACAATTAAGGAACCTTTTAATTACTGGTTTTAAAATGTATAATGTACAACAGATCAATAGGTGCTGTTAAGAAGTTTAAGAGTCCAAGTGATAAAGTTTTTCTGCAGTGTATTGTCCACCCAGACACACTATAACAAAAGATGACTACAACACGTACTTCTCATCCCTAGGCTCCAGATTTGTGTGTGGTGGGGATTGGAATGCAAAACACACATACTGGGGCTCACGATTAATCACACATCGTGGAAGACAACTACATGGCACAGTACAGAAACTAAGACTCGAATGCATGAGTTCACGCGAACCAACATACTGGCCAACGGATCGAAGCAAAATTCCCGATTTGCTAGACTTCTTTATAACCAAAACCATAAGTCGAAACTACATGACTATTGAAACGTGCAAAGATCTGTCTTCTGACCATACACCAGTCATATTAAATGTATGCTCATCAGTGGTATTAGTGCAACCCGCAGAAAGACTTTATAACAAAAATACTAACTGGCAGATGTATAGGGACATAATCACAATGGGAATTAAGCTCGTGAATCCATTAAAAACAGCGGAAGACATAGAAGAGGCTATTGAGAAAATAAATAAAATAATACATGAAGCAGCTACTGTCTCCACAAAAGTGCGTAAAAAATTACCTCTAACGCTTAATGAATATCCGAAAAAGATCAAAGACAAAATATTAGCACGTCGTAATCTAAGAAAGGTATGGCATGCATCAAGATATCCTGCAGACAAAACAGCGTTTAACAGATCTTCGAATGAACTAAAAGACCTCATTAAAAGTTTTACCAACAATAACCTCCAAACGTTCCTTGCTAATTTGACCCCAAGCTTAGACACTAATTACTCATTATGGAAGGCAACACAGAAATTAAAACGTCCCAATTATCAGATCCCTCCCATCAGACAAAGTAACGGGAATTGGGCCAGGTCAGACATGGAGAAGGCTACAATATTTGCTGAACACCTTAGCAATGTGTTTCAACCTTTTCCTGAATTGAGACCAGAGCATGACGCCAAAATAAAAAGTTATCTGGAAAGCGCACAGCAAATGTGTCTCCCATTAAAATATACGAGACCTACCGAAGTAGCCGGCGAAATAAATCACCTCAAGGATGGTAAAGCACCGGGATACGATCAAATTGACAGCGTTCTTCTAAAAAATCTGCCAAAAAAGGGTATAATAGCAATTGTCAACATATTTAATGCCTGCCTAAGAATAAGCCATTTCCCAGGACATTGGAAGATAGCCCAGGTAATAATGTTACCTAAACCTGGTAAACCATCTAATGAAGTGGCATCGTACCGACCTATAAGTCTTTTGCCCATAATAGGGAAACTCCTCGAGAAAATTTTACTGAGAAGGATGAAGGTACCTAAGTGACATCACTCCAAATCACCAATTTGGCTTTCGGGAGAACCACGGAACGATCGAGCAAGTTCACCGCATCGTAGACGTTATAAGCAGATCGATGGAAGAAAAGAAATATTGTTCAGCAGTATTTCTGGATATTAGCCAGGCCTTTGACAAAGTCTGGCACGAGGGCTTATTATACAAAGTCAAAACGATGCTACCTCACTCGTTTTACCTCATAATAAAGTCTTATCTCAGCAAGAGATGTTTTGAAGTAAAGTTCCAGGAGGAACTTTCCAACTTGCATGAGATCATATCAGGAGTACCACAGGGAAGTATACTGGGACCGGTTCTCTACACCATATATACTGCTGACCTACCAACATCAGAGAATACTACGGCTGCAACATATGTAGACGATACAGCTTTACTATCTACACACCCCAACCCAGTAACTGCATCAGAACACCTACATCACCACATGGACAAAATTGAAGAATGGCTCAAAATCTGGCGAATTCACGCAAATCAAAGTAAGTCAACACATGTGACCTTTACTCTGAGGAGAGACACGTGTCCGCCGGTTAAACTTAACAATAAGGAAGTCCCGCAAGATGACAATGCAAAACATTTGGGCATGCACTTAGATCGAAGGTTGACATGGAAAAAACACATATGGACAAAGCGGAAGCAACTAGATTTAAAACTGCGCAGTATGTACTGGTTAATAGGACGACACTCACAAATGAGCACACACAGCAAGTTGACAGTCTACAAAGCCATCTTGAAACCAATATGGACCTATGGCATACAGCTATGGGGTACAGCCGCCAAAAGTAACATTGAGATACTGGAAAGATTCCAAATCAAAACACTGAGGACCATCTTTAACATCCCTCAATACATCAGTAACAAGAACATATATCATGACCTAAATGTACCAAATGTCAAACAGGAGATAGCGAAATATAGCACCAACTACCAGAAAAGACTCTCAAATCACCAAAATGAGCTTGCCCTTCGACTCAGTGGAGACCAAGGCCTTCAACACAGAAGATTAAAGAGACATAGTGTTCCAAACCTACAAAACAGATTCATCAGGATGGAATGAGACACCTTCCTGAGGAGTGTCTCACCAAGCTAAAAACATAATCAGATATAATATATATCTAACAAAGTAGTGGCTTATTGTTGTGTCCAACAGATTGCCGCGATGCAGAAAGAGAGAAAAAAAAAAAAAAAAAAAGTGATAAAGTATTCAACCAAGAACTTACCATAGGGTAACATTCCTGTGATCCACATCCAAAGCTCGCTCATAAATAGATCTTGCCCTCGAGACTTGCTTCTGTGACTCTTCCCATTGAGCATATTTGAGCCAGTTTCCAATAACCTGAAAACAGAATGAGTTTTATTTAGCTTCTTATTGGTTCTACTTGTAACAACTGTTGTGAACCCAAACGCACTTATTTATTATTCAACCGGATATTACTCTTCGTTGTGTCAATGGCTCAACAGTGTATTAAATTTAGTTCACACAAAACTGCCACTTCACCAGATTATTTTTTGTTATCGAGTAAAATAAAGAACGATAATACTTTAGTTCAAACACTAATTACAGTCATTACTTTACAATTTGAACTAACTGACTGGTCTGACTTCTTGATTTGTAGTTTTGAATAAATAGAACCATGAATTGTTAGCAATGTTTATAGGTTAGGTATTCCAAAACATATTTTACATTAAATTTAGATGTATCAGTTACTTACAAGTCTGTTCTTACGAATATTGTCTTCAAATGCCTTTCTCTTACGATGCTGATAGTCCCTTAGCTCTTCTGGATCAGAGATCTTCTGTTTCGGTGGTGGCGGTAAAATCTCCAAATCTCTCTCTTTAGCTTCTCTGAGAAGCTGCTCAGCAGTAATTTGTATCTCTGCTGGCGCTTTATTTTTAACCTGTAAGTTAATATTTTATAAATAAATAGGGTTAAACTTAGTTGTTTAATGTAACAGTTCGTGACGAGCATGCTTGTTTACCTTTGCCACTTTAGGCATTTTTGTAGTTTTACCGTCCATGCTTCTTGTAAGTTACGAAAATTCACTTTCTGTAAATACAATAAACGATAAATTTTGTAAATACGAGACGAAAATACGAGTCGTGTGTCAATAAAGCATAGAGTCATAGACAATTGACTTGTCAACATAGACATACTAACATAGTAGGCTTTTTTTTTTTTTTTTTTCTTTTCCTTCTGGCTTCGCATGGTTTGTGCATTTATACAATGTCACGTTTTAGTTCTTGTATAGTATTGATGAAATGAATTATAAATGCAAGATGATGATATCCTCGCCCACTCCCCTTGAGTTTCAGTAAAGATGTGGCACTTTACTGAGACCTCACGCGACTTCTTGAGAGAACTTGAAGCGAAGTTGCACTGTTTTGTTTCATTTGCCTACACTAATGCACGTTCACAAACACTTAATGGTTAATAATCCACCATTATTACACATTAATAGTCGGCTAAACACAAATTTTGGAAAATTAAACAAACTGCTGAACATGACGCTTCACTTTCCCGCCAAGAAGTCCCATAGTAGGCTTGTAGAAAAAATATCATTGTATCGATATCGATATTTTTTGTTC
Source organism: Tiliacea aurago (assembly GCA_948098905.1). Classification (NCBI taxonomy): domain Eukaryota; kingdom Metazoa; phylum Arthropoda; class Insecta; order Lepidoptera; family Noctuidae; genus Tiliacea; species Tiliacea aurago. Next base: position 17,757,331 of record OX402591.1, on the reverse strand, counting down.
GATATTTTTGGCATTATCTATTATTTCGATACATCGTTATAAAATATCAAGTATCGAAAATGTATCAAATACGATAAATTTCCAATAGTAACACCATTGTCCCCACTGAATAAAACCATTAGAATTCAAGGTCGTAAATATAAACTTATTTTTATCAATGTTTTATGGGGAATGCGCTAAAGCAACCTGTTACTGACCTGACTGATTGCAAAAAACGTAATAAAATTTGAATTTCGCGGGCTACCTTAGCGCATCCCCCTTAAGATTTTAGATCAGAAACGATGTTTCTAATTTGGTATTTCTATGAATAAAAAACAAACAATACAATTTCATAATCTACGTAGACTTTTTAGAAAATTTCACCGACCGAAATTTTTTTTTCGATATATCGAGTTTGACATCAATATTTTTTATCGATACGATATATATCAATACTTTTTGGCACCACTTCTTGCATCCTTAAAACAACAGCAAACGTAACCGACAAAGCAAAAACTAGAAAGAGAAGAATAGAACAGATCCACGGAATTAGTATGTACTATTAGGTAGCCTTAGAGCATTACTCTATGCAGGCAGCCCGCGAAATTCATCAGGTAATAAGAACTTCGAGAGTTGTAGAATATTTGACACGGCCGCAAATCCTTTGAGTATTTGCAAATCATATTTGAATGAACATTATAGCGGCCGTATCTCATGTTTATGGGAAAAGTTTTTTGCGATTTGACTTTTCTAGTACTCAAACCCTGTGCTCAAACCTCAATTAGGTATGTAAAGTATTTGTCAGGTATGTTTTTTTATATTTTTATTTTAATGATAAGTGTATTTGAAACACATAATGTCATTTTTTTTTTTACAAGCTGTAGTTATTTTTATATATTTTTTTAAAGTATTGTTCGTACTGACGTCTCTAGACGCTGAATAGCTTAGGATCTTTGCCACGTTTAACATTTATTTAAAACCAAAATTCAGTAAAGCCAAACTGTCAAATTTGACAATTAATTTGTTTACATTTCATACTTTAGCGATTTTCGTACTTTAGTAGTATAAAGATATGGCATATTATTATTAATAAAATGAATGGATTCAAATACTACTTCTGCTAAGTTCTTTAGACCGTCAAGTATAAACACCACAACAAATAGCCGACACAAATTGATTGTTAGTAAAATAAACAAAGGAAATGGTGCGAGGAAGTAAATGTTTAGACAAATTTGGGCGGCGACTATTGTAAGGATAATTTTAACGTAAGTGAAAAACTACACTATTTACATATCTGAATAGAATAATAATAAGTGCTTCATGTAAATTTGACGTTGACATGACACTTGACATATAAAGAACAACTTAATTACTAGAGGCACTGAAAGTTTCCAATTCAGGCTGCTTTGTGACGTCATTTAGAGGTCAAATAAAAGTCAAGTGATTTTAAGTATTTTTATAGAAAATAAATACGATCTTATAATTTTAAGACCTATTAATAGAAAAATAAGTCTTAGAAGCTCGAAATGGTTTTGGAATCGGCATAGGTTAATTTTTACTTTACATACCGAATTGGTCCAATAGAGGTTTTTGATCCTTACAAGAAACAGGATCGAATGGCATATTTTTTTTTTGTGAAAATTGCCCACTCTCCTGCCGACTGTAATTTTTTTTTCAAAATCTGTGAATGCAGATCAAAATTACTCAAAAAGTTAAGGACAAGTCTCAGGGGACAAAAACCGACTTTTAATGATTTTATACTGAAGATCACGTCTAAACGAGTAGTGTTAATATTTTGAAAAAAAATATATGATAAATTAGAGCATTTTAATAAATATACAGCAATAAAAGAGAGAAAGTAGTATGTACTACCGTTATCGAGGCTCTAGGTCTTTAGCTTCCATGGTTGAGATCGTGAGATCTCACGCTGACAGTTGACACTAGCTTTTTTTTTTTGGGTGGGCAGGAAAATATCAAATATTTTCTCCCGCTCCTGGGGCAGAGCGTGTCATAGGGATAAAAGAAGATATTTAAAAAAAATATTGATATCAAATCGATGTATCGGTGAAATTTTCTAAAAAATCTATGTAATTAAGGAATTGTATTGTTTGATTTATAATGATAGAAATACCAAACTAGAAACATCATTTCTGATGTAAAATCTTAAACTAATAAAAAATTGATAAAACATAAGTTTACTTTTTACGGCCTTGAATTCTAGTAGTTTTAGTCAGTGGGGACAACGGTGTCTCTATTGGAAATATATCGTATTGGATACGTCATATTCGATACTTGATATTTTATATCGATATATCGAAATAATAGATAACGCCAAAAAATATCGATATGTCGAACAAAAAAAAAAAGTAAGCCGTCATGGGACGCCTGGCAGATGTGAAATATCAAAATCAAACAAACGAACTTAGAAGAAAGGAGTGAACGGTGAATCGCCACGTGGCATGAGCCCAGCAATCAGTTTTACGTGCGCGTAGAGATGTTTCACATAAAAAATATCGATTTATCGTTGATATTTTTTCTTCAAGCCTAGCGTGTCACGCAACCACGCAACCCTGGCAGGCAGTTGACACTAGCTGATGTTGCCAGACCAAAATTTCAAAATCAAAATCCAGGAAAAGAGAGTACAAAAACCAGGAGATCGTTATAATAAATCAGGAGATCTTTAAAATACTTATAATCAGCGACCATTTTGGCTACCCATTGAAAGGGTTTTCGATAGGGGTTTTCTAAGCGGTTAAACAAAAACCCATACGATAAAGGTAACACATATGAACGGCTTAAATAAAATTTTGATAACCCTTTGAAAGGATTTTCGATAAAAACCCATACCTACGGCAGCGGTAACCCTTTTGAACGGCTTATTTTAGGCCATTCAAAATTACCCACACCGTATGGGTTTTGATTAACTACTTAGAAAAACCCTATCGAAACCCCTTTCCATTAAAAGGGTTCTCGAAAGGGGTTTTCTAAAATGGTAATCAAAATGGTCCCTGGGTAGAATAGAGATAGAATTGGTCATGCTACGCGTGCGTGGTGGATATTTAAATAACATAATTATTATGATTTTTTCATGTTACTGGGTTTCAAGTAGGTATAGAACCCATTGAATGGGTTATCATGTAACCCTTTCAATGGGTTTCTAGTATAAAACCCTTTCAATGGGTTACATCATGATAAAGGTTAACCCATTGAATGGGTTACCCCTTTGAAAGGGGTAACCCATTCAATGGGTTAACAACATAGAAATTAATTAATTAATTAATGTATACATAATAAATTATGTTAAAATTAATTATGTTACACATTTAATGTATGTGAACAACATACATTCAACTCTTAACCGGGGTTGTACGGTCCCGGCTTATAATACCTATGGTTTATTTTGATACATTAGTTAGACTGTTAATTAGGGTTCCGTACCAAAATGGTAAAAAGGAACCCTTATGGTGAGACTAAGTCTGTCTGTCTGTCTGTCACACCTGGATATCTCAAGAACTACTTATGCTATTAACTTGAAATTTAGAATAGTTTTAGATGACGTTTGCCCAACTATTTTGCAAACCAGAAAAAAATAAAAAAACAAAAAATTGGCAAAAGGGACTGAAAGGGGGTCTTACAAATTTGAACTGGGGCTACTAGGGCATGTGGGGTACCTATCATATGAAAGAACGCTGTTTGCACATTCTCAAACATTTATTTTTTAGGTCGCATAGTTTCCGACTTTTGATCAAAAATGAAAAAAAAGAATACCGTTCCCCCACCCCCTTATCTCCGAAGTTTGTATAGTTAAAAATCTGAAATTATTCTATGTGATAGAAGTGAATGTAAAGTTTACAGGAAAAATAAAACTATGTCTATAAATAGAGTTTTTCACACACAGTTTTTCAGAAATCATCAACATCATGTATACGTCCAACCCTCGGTGCGCGAGTCCGACTCGCTCTTGACCGGTTTTTTTTAATGTAATTTTATCGCTAATTTTAAAATCCAACAATTTTTGATTACTTAAGTTTTTAGTTCTCAAGACTCTGGAAATAACTCTAATGTTTAATTTACTCCACTATTCGCTAGTTTAGTTTCCACTCTCACTCGTCTCACTCACTCCACACAAAGTAACAACAAACGACAGTTATTACATGCAACATTTAAATGTATTATAAAACATATTTATCCAATAGTACTGTAAAAGATATCTATTTAATTTAGTCGCGAATCTTAGACAAATCAGGAAATCTCCTGGAAAATCAGGAGTTCTGGCAACACTGGCTGACAGTGTCATGTTGTTGACGTCAAAGTCAAGTCACTAGCATGTCAAACTTGTCCATGTCGGAAGTCGGATGTCCAAAATAAATATAACCTCAATTTAGTTCCAATAAGCTTCGTTTATCATAAGTATTTTTAAGTGGATTAACTTTAGTAATAAAAACCATTATTGGCTTCATACATATCCAGAATTTGCGAAATGTTTTATTCATTATCTCGTATTATTTCTCCACGTAGTTCAAGTAAGTTTCCTGTAGTGTCCCTTTGGATTTTGTTATTACTACCAAAGAGGCATGCGTATAGATAGTAATTAAACGGGAAGATAACAATTATAAAACTCCATATTCTCAACTTACAGTTGCAAGAGTTGCTACACGAGTGTTTGGTCATAATACTTCATTCACAAGAGAAAAACATCCTGATGAGCAAATAGACTACATAAAGTCAATAATCGAAAACAATGAAGAAGACTGGACTGTTGTCAAGAATGATATTCTATCCAAACAAGGCAATGTGAACCAAAAAAATATTGATGCTATCATGTTGAAGTTCATGATAGGTTTTAAGAATTATAATGCTGCTTTATCATTTGCGGATCATGTAAAAAGTTCTAGTGAAGAACTATCTTTAGGCACTGTCAATGCCTTGCTAAATCTTTATTATGTAATCGGAAAGATGGATAAATTATCAAAAGAGCAAACAACGTTTATTGTAGATGCTCACAAGAGTTTACATGATAAACACAAATTTCTGGAGTATACTACATGTGAACGACTATTACATGCACTTTGTGTTATAAATGACTGGGAAAAAGCATTGAATGTTTTAGATGAGATACATTTAAGCACTGTTCCTTCACATTCAGCCTACAGTACACTAATAGCTACATTCTTCAGACTAAACAAAAAGAAAAAGGCTCTAGAACTTATTGAAGAAAGCCTCAAGTATAAGAGGCCTCTTCTAGAAAATGCTTATGAAGCATGGTTGAATTATATTCTAAGAAAATATAAAGACAAAAAAGTTATAGCAAAACATTTGGATGAAGTTTTTTCATTTTTAGCAAAAAATTGTGCTATTATTCCTTTGAATACTGCCAATAAATTAAAAGAGTTGTATAGCTCTATGGATTGGGATGCACAGTTTGCTAGAATAAGGAAAGTGGAGTAAGTGGCAAGTGATGGATTTTATTATAATTAAACTTATTAATGCCTAGGGTCAGTTCACACCGAGACGTGACGCGACGCGGCGCACACTTTTTAAGATAGGGATACAAAATATAACTTTATTTACTACATTAAAAGATACACATTTTATTGAGATAATTCGAAAATGCCCCGCGGCGTCACCTTACGCCGCGCTGCGCCTCGGGATGCCTAGCCGCGACTGCGCGTCGAATCACGACACAGCGGTTCTTCGCCGGCAGGCGCGTCGTCCAAGAGTGGCGCCGTGCCTCGCGAAGCCGCGTGACGCAGCACAATGCCGTCGTGAGGACTTGAAAATGGTAGACTGTGGGTGGACGCGGCGGGGTGGGAGCTTGCCGCGATCGTAGACACGTTCCGCTGCGCGATGTCTCGTAGCGCAGCGAGGCATCGCGCTGCAGGCGACTTCACGATGCGCTTCGCAACGTCGCGTCGCGATGCGCAGCGTGAAACCACTGGCCTCTTCAAGCATCGTCGCGTCGCGTCTCTGTGTGAACTGACCCTTAATGATTTTTCTTTTTTAGTGGTCAGTGCTCATGCTGTAAAGACACATTAGACTGTTTATCATTAACAGATGAAGAATTCACCTCCCTACAACAAAATGTAAAGGAGAAACTAATTGTAGGTTCAGATTTGTTTTTAAAAACATCTCCTGAGGAATTAAAGAGGTTCTCAGATTTTGTAGAAAAAACTGCACCTTATGACATTGTTTTAGATGGACTTAACATAGCCTATACAGTTGGTCTAGGCAATAATATGGACAAGGTGAAATTGTTGAATAGTGTTGTTGATCATTTTGTGAGACAAAGGAAAAAGATCTTGCTTTTAGGCAGGCAACACATGTTGAGGTGGAATAAGAGAACCATGCAGCAAATCATGAATAAAACAAGTTTTTTCTTTACTGATAATTTGTAAGTAGACTTTATATTGTACTTAGGTACATATCTTTTATTTTATTTGCTGCTGCTATCATCTTTCTCCTGCCCATATCTTAATTTATTTGGGGTCGGCGAAACATGTCCCTTTCTGCCAAACTTCTTTATTAGTCTCCATCTCTGTAGTCACCCCCTTCCTAGCCATATGTTTGCTGCTGCTATATTTCTAGTATTTCCCACTAAGCAAAAGATACGAAAAATTTGTTTATTTCTGGTCTATGGTTTAATTTTAATGGATTATATCTCAGATTATAGAAAGAAGCAGATAGACCGCGCGGAACAATAAAGTGAGGCCCGTTTGTAGACATGTGTGCGTTACAGCCACGTGACAGCACTATAAGAACAGGTGCTCTATGTGTGTGTACGGTTGCCAGGATAATGAAAAAAATTGCAATAATATTTCATTACATGAAAAAAAAAAGTTTTTTTTTTCTTAAATCATTTGTTTTTATTAACAGTATACGTCAAATTAACAATACCCATATAAACGATACATTTGCGATATATTTTTATTTTGAGACACCAACATTTTATTGTTTTTGGTAGCTTTATTAACTTTATGGTGACATCATGTATCCCATGATATAGCAAATCGACTGATGTAATAAGTATTATAAAATCCATTAACTAGTTACACCTACGAAGACACATACATACTTATTTATTTATAAACATACCAACCAGAAAAGGCGATAAATAAAACACTACTATCAAAATATATATTTTTGTAAATCGATACTACTGTATCCTATACTTATTTCATAACTTAGGGGTAAATGTTTCGATATAAACTAGCAACACCGAACGATTTTTGTTAAGGTTTTGTGTTTCAAGATGTCACTAACAATAGACAAATAATCAATATTTTACCTATAAAAGATTTTTTTTTATTGATTTACATACATACGCTACCATTACAGTGTCCCAATTCGGTAGTGTAGTAATTTAACAGTTCATGAAATAATTTACCACATATTAATATCCATGCCATACACGATATATAAATTAAAAACATACACACAGATCCATCTTATTTCTTTGGTTTTTGGGAACAGTTTTTACAATGTTTAAAATACAAGACGGCATTATTCTGAAATTATCTGTTAGAGTCCGTGACGTACTAACGATGCGACGCTTCGTGCTGTACTGAATCGAGATTGTATTCGCTTTTGAATTTGTATTTGCTTTGTTGGCCGCACTCTAGGTGTTCCGCGCGGTCTATCTGCTTCTTTCTATAATCTGAGGATTATATCATTTATATTCGAAAACTAGGTAACTATTATAGGAAGAACTTTTAATGTTGCTGGTAAGCACCAGGTAATATTCGAAGTTCTTCCCATACAATCTTCAGCTTCATTTAACTCTAAAGCAGATAATTTTTTACAAATAGTTTTCTAGTTTCAATTTATCTATCTAGATAGTGCATATCTCGATACTATGAAACAAACTCTTACCGCCATAATAAAAACAAGATTTATATTTAACCATGGAGCTAGTTTTTGTAATAAGAACGTAACAGTGATTTAAATACCGTTCTTTTTACAAAACTGAAAACTTAGTTCGGTACTAAGTTGTCAGTTTTGTGTTTAGGAACTTTACCATAGTCGGAATAAAGTTCGAAATTCAATAATGGCTCCATGTTTTAAACCTGGCTGGGCCTGAAGATAAACCTTGTTTTGTAATAAGGGGGTTTTAGTCTGGCCTAACTGAAGCAAATCCCGCGCGGTATGCACGACTAACTTTTATGGACGTGTTCAAACTGGTGTTTCCCCTAAGTATGGCCAGAGGTTTATACTTTGATAAATCAACAAGTGGCGTTTTTGGCTTATTTAAGTAAATATAGCTCTATATTTCCATCACAGATCTCAAGATGATCCATACTTCATCACAGCAGCTATATTAAGTGGTCCAAAAACTGACATAGTGTCCAAAGACTTGTTGAGAGGTCATCAGTTCCTCTTGAAGGACGAAAGTCTAAGGCTTGTGTTCAAAAGGTGGCAGTGGCAGCATCAGTGGATGGTATTCCCAAATAATCAAAGAGGATCACCTTTACAGGTAGGTATATTAGAATAATGATTTGTCTGGTAGATAAATTGGAACATTTAAGTAAAGAGGTCTTTCTTTTTAAGCTAAAAACTAAAACATGGTCTCAATAGAACGAAGAGATCATTAAAAAAAATCCAGATAGGGTTGCCATCAAATAAATTTGACACAATAGCAATACAAAAAATCTTCTACAATTTATGGTATAATAAAAATCAAAAATGGTGTTTTAGACATAAATGTTCCTAAGCAGCACTAAACAACAGGGTTTTTATGTTTTTAGCCACCATTAAAGTTCACCCCCAGTGCTCAAAAGAAGAATAACACCTGGCATCTTCCATTCGAGAGAGAGACGTTGGCATCAACATCACAAATAAATGATGGAACACCAGATCTTTTCAGCTGGATGTGTTTAAGGCATAAATGATAAATAAATAATATTTTTTTTGTAAACAAAATGTTTTTTTTATGTAGGTAATTTCCTCAAGTCCTCAAGTATAAATAAGCATACCTCAAGCTGTCTTTCAAAAACCTCTTACAAATTAGAACTATAGCTATACGGTACAAAGATCTTTTGGTGCATGTCCAAAAAAATTTTTTAGGGTTCCGTACCTCAAAAAGAAACCAGACCCAAACACGAACGCGTTACGTAAATAAATGATTTTTTTGAATATATTATAATATTTAAATGTGAATATCTCTTTAGGGCGGTAAATTAGAAAATTAAAAAAAAAATCGTTTTGCAGAGTGTACCGTGTGACATATCAAATGAAAGGGCTAAATAATATTGAAAGGATTTCTATATTTTTTATAATTTTAAAATAAACACTTAAAATTATTTAAGAAAAAATTTACCACCCCCGAAAATACTGAGCCTAAAATTTCAAAAAAAGTGCAAAACTGCTTTACTTACATTTTACAAATTAATTTCTCAAATGTTTACCAACAGCGCCCCCGTCAAATCAACGTCAATCGAGCACTAAAAGATCCTTGTTGCACTTGTGTGGGCCAAAGGTGTGGGCTTATGAAATAAGATAGAACCAATAAGGTATTCTCTAGCTCTAATAATAGTCATGGCTGGAAGCTCTTTTTCTAAAGTCAACGTCACAGTGTACATTAATTTGTATATAGTCAACGTCAAAATTTATTTTCTCACGTCAAGTCTTGATACGAAACATGTAGAGTGATTTTTTGAGAACATTTTTAATAAATCATTAGTGCTATATTCTCTTAAACCAGCATGCCACCAAAGAAGGCTGTAACCGACCAATCCTTGTCTGAACAGAATGTCAAGATCAACAGAAAGGATACAGGTTAACCTACCCACATTTTTTATATACGATATACCCACTGGAAGGAGAGCATAGAGATATGTTAAGATATATGTACCTAAATAATTTAATGTCTTTGAAGGAGAGCCATTTTTAAACCATTCATCGTAGAAATATATCTGTATAGTCTATTTCCAGTAGTGGTTCGTAGGCTTGGTTAGAAGATAACCACTGTCTTGTAACTCAACGGTATGCTTATAGAAGGTGTTTGCTTCGACAATAATATGGTCCAAACTTTACGTAACACTTTCGAAGTAGTGAATTAGGTATAGCAAAAATAAAACTTGATTCCTTTCATCAGTAGGTAATGAGCTCGACTCGACTACCGTCCGTTCTCTAATACCTTGTTTTTTTAGGATCCCCTACCTTAATGTACTATGTATATATTACTTAATATAAATATAAATAAAACGGAAACCTTATACGATCTCTTGTACCTACTACGGTCAGTTTAATTAAAAGCTCCACTTTACACTCTTAAGCTTTTTTTAAAACTATAAAGTTAAGTTAGCCCTAAAATCTGAAATTGGAAATGTATTGACCGTGCATTTCAGTGAAGTCAGCGAATCCGCGGGCAGCCGGGCACAGCTGTGAGTGCGAACCCTCAGGGCCAAAATCCTAAAAGCACGTTTTCGGTTCCGAGAGCAATATTGGCTTCGTGTTTCTCGCGGATCCAACGGAATCCTGCTGCGACCTTTACCAGGTCACCGGTTCACCTTGTGATGGGCTAGGGTACCTATATTGCGCCGACTAATACTGTCTACCCAAACCTAATTTACCCAATTTTACGCGGACCTTTTAGAAGCTCGTGCTAGCAAGATGTCGGCTCGTCTCCGCCGGAACATGGAGCGAGTGGAGATGTTAGCTCGGCCCAACTCTCGCCGACTCCGCTCGCTTTGGGACGAGAAGTGCGCCATTTTACCGCGTGAACGAAGAGACAAGATCAAGAGCGCTTTGGAGGAGGATTACTTTCTTAGTCCTGAGTATGATCAATTGATAAACCTACTCATATGATTTCATAAAGCGCTCGCATCAGTCACATCACAATTCAGTAGTACCTATTTATACAATCGAAATGGATACAAAGCCATTTTGCGTAAACTGTTGACAAATTGTCCAAAACGCGATAGATATAGGTAATAAAACAACTATTACGGCATAGTAGGCAATGCTCGTTGTGAATGTCCATTCATGCGAAGTTTGTGATGAAACATATGCATTGACAAGTTTCCAAACAGCAATCATTTCGTATTTAATAAAATAAAAACGATGATGATCCTTGGTAAATCTCAAATGGTCAGCCAGTAGGTACTTGGCGTCTATCTAGATTCTAAATTCTGGAGTTGTCTGAGACATTTCGCAAGATGTAGGTACTTACAACCAATGGCCAGTCCATTGCACTCAATTCTTTTCGAACATGGGCCTTCCGCATGTAATTCTTCCCCGCTTTCTTGAGCAGTCGTCGCGACGGTCCACCTTGGACGTAGACAGACACTACAAAACAAAATTTGATAAGTAAAAGTAAAAAAGATTAATTCTTTATGTTATTTACGGTCTTTTTAACACAGGCAAACTGAGCAGTACTTCCTAGCGTTGAACGAATCTGCGGGGCGTTGGTCTGGACCGGGTGGCATGGTTAACCGCAAGGAACATGCTGACAAGAGCAAGGAGTTGCGACATAGGCAGACGTGGCTCGTCAACTTTAGTGCTCAGGTTTGATCGGATGAATACGAATTATAACATCACGACAGTATTCCCCGAAGGCAGGGCCGTCTTTATCCTATTAGAGGCTCTGGGCACTTGAGGATAATGGGGCTCAATCGAGAATGTAGAATGCAAGGGCCAGCGCAGGGAACTTGAAAATTTTAGCACCCCGCCTCTTATGTTAGGGTTTCTTTTGATCGTTATGCAGAAATAGAAGTACCTACCTAACTTTACTACCTAACTTAGATATGCAGTAAAGCTAGGAAGTTACAAGAATGTAGCATGTAAAAGTGAGCAAAGCGAGCTCGAATATTTTAGCACGTCGTTGCCGCCGCCGCCTCTATTCCATGAAGAAATAGGAGGTTATTACACAGTTAGTGTTAGAAACAGACTGTATACTTTGGCGACTTACGCAGAAAAGCATGAAAAAATGTGAGATGTTTAAGAGTGAGCTAAGCTTGCTCGAAAGTTTTAACACTCCACCTGGGATAAGTAAGGGGCTTAGTCCCATCTCTTCCCCTTCCCATAAACGTTTATACCTTGAAAAGGAAATTTTTGTTGGTTTAAACGCCTAGGGGAAGAAATGGGACTAAACCAAGGTAGGAACTATACGACGACGCTGGCAGGAACTATGGGGGCCCGTGGATCGCGGGGCCCTGGGCACTTGCCCTGTGTGGCCAATAGAAAAGACGGCCCTGCTCGAAATCAGGCAGGGGTGTGAACATTTTTGCCAGAACGAGAAAAACGCTTCCGACCATTAGACCAACGAGGTAGTCACGAGTTCCACAACAAGAATCCCGAGATGATCTCTGCTTTTTTGTAGCCATAAAAGTTTATTACGACATACGATACTTGTAAAGGATTCGTAGTTACCTATTTGGTTTATTAAGGGAGGCATTTGGAGGAAGGGATGGGTTTGCTTTATTATTGGTTCTTTTCAGGTGGCGTATCATTTATGTGATTACATAGCTAAAGGACAGAAGGAAATGTTGGTCTCGAACCGCCTGAGAAGTATCGCCGATGTTGTCCTAGAGAGAGTTGCTGAAATCCTGGGTTAGTATTCACACGGCTCTAAGAGGGTTGCGATTGACTTTCAGTGTCACTGGGAGCTAGAAAGAAAGAAAAATAGGTTTGTTTGTCCCAGAAACACGTGCATACAAAAAGTTAACTCAATGAAAAAAAACAAAATCAATCTGCCCGCCTTTTCCCAACTATGTTGGGGTCAGCTTCCAGTCTAACCGGATGCAGCTGAATACCAGTATTTTACATGGAGCGACTGCCTATCTGACCTCCACCACTCAGTTGCTGGGTTACACGAACCCCTTGGTAAGACTGGTTGTCGGACTTTTGATCGTCTCACTACCCGTAACGACTGTCAAAGACCTATGAATGACAGCCGGGACCAACGGATTTTCCGAGGCACGGAGGGGTCTCGATACGTTATAGATGGTCACCCATCCAAGAACTGACCGCGGTAGGCGTAGCTTCACCTTCTATCGGCCCGTGCGGCTGTTATCATGTACCCACAAGGCCCTCAAATAATAATAAAAAAAAAAAAAACGTAACCGATTGAAGTTGTCGTAGATGTACCGCTTGCGGAATGGTGGGACAGGCTTCCACGCCCTGTTACCGCCGGCCTCGTAACCATCGGGGCGGTCCGGCCGGTACTCGATCTCTGGCTCGGGAGGAGGCACGGCTCCCTGTCGTTTCGGGTGACGCAGGTGCTCTCGGGGCATGGCTGTTTCAGGAAGTACGCCGCCCCCTATAACACTGGACCCGAGGTGGCGGCGCGTAGTGTTCCACGCGCGGCCCTTTCAGACGTCGCGGGGGGGGGGTCAAACACCTCACCCCCCCAGACTTGAGGTGGCTCGCAGAGGCGGGCCGACACTAGCCGGGGATCACGGAAGTACCTAATACTAGCTCCCATGATCCCCGGTGCAAGTGTGGGAGTGGAACGCTGGGGTGGTTTTTAGTCAGTAAGAGTCTGACAGACCCCTCCCGCCCGCCCCAGGGCGGAGGACATCCATGAGGATTTTCCATCCCGTGAACAAAAAATAAATAAATAAAAGGATGTACCGGTTGTCTAGTATGCACAAGTCAAAATGTTGCTTATTTCGGTAAGCAGCTAATTGCATTTGCTGTTTTGGCAGCCAGGGCCTTCAGTCTCGACAGACCTAGCGATCGCTTTACGACCGAATTCGGTCGCAAAGTCCTAATGGAGTATCTAGACGCTCAAAATTGCTTGACAAACACAAGCTTCTTGTCAAGCAATTTTGACCGTCTAGAGATCCCATTAGGACATTGCGATCGACTTCGGTCGTAAAGCGATCGCTATCTATGGCGAGACTGCAGGGTCAGGGGGTCTACTCCGAAGCGATAATAATCCGAAATATCGGTCGAATGTTCGGCCGTTTTATAACTTCCAAAGTTTCCTTTTTTGACTTTAAGTCCTTACCCGACTTCAAGTCACATTTTTGACTTTGGCTTATCTCTTTGATTGTCGTTTTTTTTTCTTTCGCCGTATTTTGCCATAGTTAGCCGTAGTCAAGAAACGGCATACTTCGGATTCATGTTCGGAGTAGTCCCCCAGACCCTCAATGGGTACCTATGCTAGAAGATTGATATTTTAAATATTGATTGATTTCTAATTATTTCCATGTTCTGTTTTAAATGCCAGGTGAACCAAAACCGACCCGGACGAACCCCGGACGTCTCCCTCGGTTCATGGTTGCTATTTCCGACCGCATCGCGGTCTGGATCGAGAACGCGGTCTACCGAGCTGATGCCAGTGAGCCTCTTGGAATGTCCAAAGGACCTGATGACCATATCCGACTTGACGCCGAAAAACCACTTATTTGCTGATGATCTAAGATTCAAATTGCAGCGAGCAGGTGAGTTGGCTGTTTCGCCATTTATTTAATTTGATTGGTTCACCAACAATTGTTCACACTGGTTTTATGCCAAAGGTAACATGCAAAAATGTATATGCAACCGTGCAACAATCACCTACAGGCAAACTCCGCATACTTACATAAAGAGTTGTACTACAATTTTTTTTTTACTAATCCAATAGGTACTTAAAAATTACTCATCTAAAAAGTTTAATTATGAATACCTAGCTATAACAATATAAGGCACTTATTCAATGCAGGTACACACGTTTCCATTCGAGCCAGATAATGAAAGGTTAATCTATTTATGAAGATACTCAAGAAAATTGGCTTGCAATTGGCCATTTAGATTGTGATAAAATCAAAATACTTACTAAAACACACATCATCAACATCTCACTTTGGTAATAAGCAACTGAGAAGCGACAGAAATGACCCCCTTTACTTACAATCTATACAGGGTGGAAGGGACATCGACGCGAATCCGTTTACCGTGGATTCAGTACTTACATCATTCTTGACCCCCTGCGTTAAAATTTCATGGTAAACGGATTCGCGTCGATGGGATTCCACCCTGTATAGTACTTACCTACTAATTCCATGAGAACACTAATTCCATAATATTATAAAGTAAGTACTTACTAATTCTATGCTATTAAAAAGTAAATACTTATTCCATGCTCAAGCTGTCACTTCCTGTTACACACTTCCGTACCTTTTAAATCGAGAGGAAATTTGTTACACATCAATAATATCTTAAAAATATAATAATAAATAATAATACAAATATAATGTTTGGAATTTAAAGAGACGACCATGACCTCCGACTTTGTTTCGGCATTTCTTCTCAGGGATCAATTAGCTAAGAAACGCCGGCGTCAGCATCTAGTTTTAAAATATGATCAATAAATTGACATGTAAAAGTGTCAAAGATCTACTTAAAGAAATAAATATCATTGCATTTCATTTCATTTCAATAACTAACACGATACCAAAGTTACTATTTTCAGCAGTGGTCTAAGATAGGCTGCACATTGAAAGAAGAATTCCTTGAAGTCTCAGAAAGTTTTCATCGCCCGACATAAAAGGAAACTTTACCAAGACTATGCATGATTTATAAATTATTGTTGCAATAACATAAATCAACAAACGACTCTTAATTGAAACCTTCATAACAAGCATTTAATGTGAGCTCAGCGAATGACTAAATTATGAGAAACGCCTACATTTTGATCCAGTTATGTATAATTATATACGCAACCTTATATACCAGTATTTACACCGACATTTATGGTTTTAATTTATAGTTTTATGTACTTTGCATACTGGAAAACAAAGAAGTTAATGCGTTATTTTCTTTAAGCTACTTGCGCACACATGAAGTTATGAGTGTTATGACTATAACTATATGGAGTGATTGCTTAAATATTACTATTAATATAACGCCACATATGCTGACGAGGAAATAATTTATTGGCTGTAGTGGATATTAGGAGTTTAAACATGACAAACAAGGGCAACAACGCAAGACAAGGACAATCAACAACAAGGCAAGGGGCAATCAAGGGCAACCAACAACAAGGACAATCAACAAAAAGGCAAGGGGTCATCAAGTCATTCAGATTGATACGGGTAAATCTGAAGAAGAATCATTAGATTTTCGAGTCCGAATAGGCGAATAAGATGGAAGAGTGAAAAAATGTTTTGAATGAGCCTGCAGCCATCACATATCCCTTTTTGGGAAGCCTATATAGTCCTCGTAGAGCGAAAAGTCATTTGTGTTTCCATATTGCAGCAAAGTTGACGCTCATTAGAGTCTAAAATTAGTTATTTCTCCCATTACGCTGTGGGGTCCAAAGGGTAGAGTTACTTACTTTTCACATTTCGTAAAACAAAAGCGTGGGCAGCTACTAAAATGACTGTTAGACAAATATTTAGAGAAATAAATGTTGATTATAGTGACATTGTTTTTTACATTTTGGGCATTTTTCGACTTAGTGACTTTACGCTCTACGGGGACGATATCCGGTATCCAGCCTACCAAATTCAGAACCTAGCATTGTTGTAGCAACTTACGCTCTTTATCCATTCAAGTCTGGCAGGCTGACCAGGTGCCGCAGTTTATCAGAATTATGCATGTAGCAACCGCAAACTTTGTCATCAATAACAACTAGGTGTAGCAAGTTATCAAATTCCATTCTTTAATAAATATGCAGTAGCCACTTTTATCTAAGTATTTACAAAGCTTGGCGACAAAGCAGCTTTGCTTGGTGACCTTCAAGGGCCCTATATAATGCCTCTGCCTTCCGTAGGACGATATAGTTTGCATTGAGAAGGCTCAAAAGTAGTTCTACCCAATCCAACAAAATGAAATACTTCGTAAGTCATTTTTGAATTTATAATTTTTATCAGTTATTAGTAATGGCGGAGTACCTATCGGAAAAGAACCTACTGAAGGTTTCTGGTTTAAGATTAAGAAATAAATGGCAAATTATTTTCCAGGCAACTAAGGGCGACTATTTGCTACTAAAAACATAACTTGCCAGCAATAAAATATTATTTTTAAATCTAAATCAACAAACGATACGTAATTTTTTTATTAAGTTTAGTAACTACCCATACAGTATAATACTATAAGTAATATAAAACAAATTGATTGTGGTTGGTATGATTCCATCTACTGTTATTGAATCATCTCGGTTAGGTTAGGGCCATTAACGCGCGAATGCGAGCGTGCCACGGCAGCGGCTGCCGAGCGCCAGATCCTCTCTATTGTTGGTAAATTCAATTACCAAAACAAAAACTCGATGCCAGTTTAAATTAAAACAAAGCTAACAACTGATTATTAAGCTGCTACTTTCTACTTAAAATTATCCTTCGCTGTAGCTGCCAACCTACTATTTTTGCTAGGTACCGGCTTTAATTAATGTTTTATTTCAAATTCAGATTAATTTGTCGCTGCGTTAAATACTTACATGCCGACATCAATTATCTCTTATGGGGACGATAGCCGAGTTTTAATGATTTTATACTGAAGATCACGTCTAAACGAGTAATGATAATGATTTAAAAAAAAATATATAAATTAGAGCATTTTTTCAATAACTTAATAAGTGAATATTTTAGATTATGTTTTTATTACATAGTGAAATTAATTTGTAAAGTTATGTCTAACGCGGATAAAAAACTGAGAATGGCGCAAAATCTACCAAGCGTATTTTTCTGAAACCTTCACCAATTTAAAGATAATTTAATTATTGATCTTTTAGTATACGCGTTTTATTAAAATACCTTTTGTTTTGTGTATAATAAATTAACAATGCGTCAAATTGGGGACAGCGCCCTTGATGGGCGAATCCTATTACTGGCTGAACGTACGACGCGTTGCGTAAGCTCAGTACAGAATACGCAAGCTAACCACTCAAGGTCACTGGCATATATTTGTGTCTTAAGTCAGACAAAGAAATGATTTTAGCCTATTTCACTGAGAAAAAAATTTAACTTAAAATTTGGCTTAGGTACCTTATCCTGATTTGACAAAACTGAAAGATTAGCTTCCTTTCAAGAAACGACTCGAACGACTGCCTATCTGACCTCCACAACCCATTAACTGGGTAATAGGATACCCCTTGGTAAGACTGGTTATCACACTTTCGGGCTTCTGACGACCCCTAACGACTGCCAAAGATCCACGAATGACAGCCGGGACCAACGGCTTAATGTGCGCTTTCTGAGGCACGGAGGAGTCTCGGTATGTAAAGATGGTCACCCATCCACGGACCAACCACGGCAAGCGTAGCTTAACCTGGTGGACCGACCCATGCGGCTGTTTTTGCTTAGCCACGAGCTATGAGCAGTCGGTTTATGCTGTACCGTGAAAACTTAGGTAAATTAAGCTGTACTTCCCCTAAGTTCTCGCATTTGATGGTCCCTATGACACTGTAATGTAGAGATTAAATACGATAAGATGGCCCGCCCCTCCAAAATTCTAAACGTTTGAAAGTATTGACAAAGCGCCACCAAGACACAACGCATGTGTGCGTAATGAGACGGCCGTCAAACAAAAACAAATCCACGGATTTGTTGCTCGACTAGTGGTGTCATTAATCGCTTATTATTATTAGTATGGCGCTGCACTGACGTACTCTATGAAAACGACACGTGTGTTGTCTTGCGCGATCGGCTAGTTATGATTAGTTGACCAACAAATCTGGAAATAAGTGAGATATTACAAGTACTTACAACTGCAAACAAACTATTTCGTAAGGATGTGACTACACACATTGAAACAGTAATTTGGAGGGGCGAGCCATGTTATCGTAGTTTATCTCTAATTACCTTTTAACGTGATTTTCTATTTCCAGCTGGTTTTCATCGTTGTCTGCGTGGCTCTGGCTGCCGCTTCTCCCCAGTTCTTTGCCGCCTGGCCAGGATATGCCGGCGTCGTTCCTGCCTCTAGGGTATGTATTTAGGTCCTTCCAAAATAGCTGCGTAGAAAAGTTGGTAGATTAAATGTGCTTGTGTCAATTTTTTATTTCAGTGTATGTACTGTACAACTTTAGGTGAAATTAATAATACCAGCGAATAAACGACTGTTCATGTTTTTATGCCATTTGCAAGTGTGTTTAGCTTGTTATTTAATTTTTCTTTTTTTTACCAATGCATCAACAGTCTCTGCAGTGGTGTTTGACTTCATCAATGATCAACGTCATAACGCCGTGATGACACTTTCAAACTTAATAAGACCTTTATATTTTGTTCACAGACCGTGGTTGCAGGTCCTACCGTGGTGAACGAAGCCGCCCCCCGTTTCATCGCCCCTGGATGGCCTGGCTGGTACTAGATCATCATGACGCCCCTCGCCCTTCGACCCTTAGCAAATTGCACTTTGTCCATCGGTTCAACCAGAGCGTAATCGTATCTTGTACATATTGATCTGTAACTTCTGTAACTATATCAATAAAATTAAAAGTATAGTTTGTTTGTTGTTTTAATATTACTTACCAAAGAAAACCTATCATACTTGAACCCGGAGAACCTGAACTGAAGCACAGTTTTACAACGTTTGTCAGGAAAAGCTGAAGCAGCACACACGTTACAATATTATTATTTGGCACAGCTGTGAGGCACACAAGTTTTTTCTGTTTTTGTGTGAATATTGTGTGCCGTAAACTAGCTGATTCATTTTTTTTTTCTTTCAAATTAATTTGAAGTAAATAAACAACTGCGAGCATCTCGAAGCGGACAAAATATGCGTTACACGGTTTGTCCACCGCACCGTGAACGGAACGTCAACGCTAGAAACGAGATTATTCGGCCATAGTAAATGTACTGTCGCTACTTCGGCGCCGTAATTTTGTTCTCGTTGACGTTCTGTTAACGGTGAGGTGGACAAACGGCCTTAGGGTCACGAGAACGTTTAGCAGGAACAGCCTTAAGGGGCCTTACTGCCATAGATATCAACATTTTGAACCTTGAAACAAAGATATAAATATGTCTAGATCTTAGGTCTTTATAGACAGTAAAAGCTTTGAACACGTCGAAAAAAATTGCGTTCAACTGTTGGCCTCAAAATGCACGCACACTAGAGTAACACAATGACAGCACAATGACGTGACGCGACTGTAAGACGTCGCTGTCACTCACACCAGCATATCAAAGTTTGCTAAGTGTTTGTTTTAGTTCATTTGCAGCACACGTCACTCATACATATTTTATATTTCTATGGCGACACTAACTAGACATATAAATACCTAATCCATATAAATGCCTTGAAATAAAGTTGAAAATAAAATTTAAACTACTCTTTGAGCGCATCGTTGTTGAAGATGATCTCGTATGTGTTGATTATCTAAAACAATTATGTGTACTACCATTCAGCTATCTATCTACTACAATCCGGCTACAAATTGATGACCAAAAGGAGAAAAAAAACTAGCGGTTGGTGATCTCATGTTTCCTATTCCAAAAACAAATGACTGCTTAAAGAACTATGTCTTACATCGCATGACAATTAACTGACAACCAGGGTGTGAAATCAAACGGAGCCAATTCCTGCTCGAGGATTTCTTGGCGGGAAAGTGAAGCGTCATATTCAGCAGTTTGTTTAATTTTCCAAAATTTGTGTTTAGCCGAATATTAATGTGTAATAATGGTGGATTATTAACCATTAAGTGTTTGTGAACGTGCATTAGTGTAGGCAAATAAAACAAAACAGTGCAACTTCGCTTCAAGTTCTCTCAAGAAGTCCGCGTGAGGACTCAGTAAAGTGCCACATCTTTACTGAAACTCAAGGGGAGTGGGCGGGGATATCATCATCATGCATTTATAATTCATTTCATCAATATTATACAAGAACTAAAACTTGACATTGGCTAAATGCACAAACCGTGCGAAGCCAGAAGGAAAAAAAAAAAAAAAATCCTGCTCAAAAATCTGCATAACTTTTAGTAGGTACCTACACATAATTATGTTTTTAACCGACTTCCAAAACGGAGGAGTTTCTCAACTCGACCGTTTTTTTTTTTTATGTTTGTTACGCGATTATTCCGTCAATTATGGACCGATTTTGAAAAATATTTTTTTGTTTGAAAGGTTATACTCCCGAGGTGGTCCCATTGCCACCAAATCAGAATCTGATAAGGGGATCCCATGGAAATCGAGGGCAAACCTCAAATTTTATAGGCAAACCTATAGCGATTTGGGTATTTTTTATAGTAACTCTTGCATTTGCTCTCGGAAAGCACCATGTGGTGAAGTGGAACTGATGCACTGATGGCCACCGGAACAATATAATAATGAGTACCTATTTAACGGGTTGCGATTAAGCAATTTATGCTCGTCACTATGCATATGGTGAGTGGCAGTTCTCCTGGTTCTAACCAAGAGAACTCCTCAACAATCAACGTCCCAGCATCGGGAAAAGCAATATTTTGTAAAAGGTGATGAGCAGTTAACATTAGGCTACAGGCAGGCAGTTACAATAACTTAGATAAATACAAAGCTGACCCACTAAAATGTGAAAAATAAAAACATTTTATAAAAAAAAAACTACAAAGTGAAAAATAACTTTAATTTCGGAAGTCGGTGGCAAAAAACCCAAATACATTATTTTTCACTTATTAGTGTTATTTTTGGTAGTCGGTTATTATTTTTTTGTAAAAAGTTTTTCGTATGTAAATTAACTAGCTGTAAATTAAATATGTATGATTGATAACGTCGAGAGAACTTTCTAGTAACTCTATGGATCAAATTCGCAAAACACATGAAACTGACAACTGTGAAGAACGCATTCTCTCACCGGCCGGACTGTAGGACTGTTGCTAGAAATGTAAATGAACAACGTAACTTCCAAGAAGCAGTGGACTATGTCTATAAATCAGCACGAATTCTACTTAGTATGCAAATTGAATGAATGACTAAATTATCAGGGAACCCCGTATTGTTATCGAGTAACCTCATGAATAGTTATGCTGATAGTTCTTGTGGTCCTAGCTTGCTACATAGGCCCATGTAGGTACTTTCAGAAAGCAGGTAAAAGCTTAGTGAAGAGAACCGAAGTGAAGTGAAAGGGTTATTAATTGAGTCACATAGTATCAAACCCGGCAATCGGTATTGGTAAAAAAAAGTTACCTAATGATGTAATATTTTCTCTATGGTCAATTTTATTCTCTGTAAAACAAAATTCACTTCAAAGCGGCATTCTCTCATATAAAACGCGATCGGAATAAAAGTTTTGGTAACAAAATCGGCAATCTCCATTAAATAATGTTTTTCAAATAAATATGGGCGTCTCCGCTCCGCAACTTATCAGAGCCCAGCATTTAGTATGGCGTTTGCCCAAACGTTCAAATCCAATGCGGCATTATCCACCACTGTCCGTATCAAAGTCATTGACGTATTATAAATAGACGCGTCATACACCAGCATTAAAAACAAAATCAAAGCACATTCGAGGTGATTTGCACTACACTCGATGTTTTGGAATCCAAGCTAATAGAAGGGAAAAGCTTTCTAAAAAGTCTTAAACGGCAGGTTGGCCTTCTCTTTTAACGCACATTGAGTTGCAGTTTAATATGATCATTGTTTTTTATTTTTCGCTCAGTTAGTTATACTCTTGGTCTGGCAGTTTGGGTAGGTAATTTATGCGGCCTACCCAAATGTTCTTTCTTTGGTATCGTTCGTCGAATCATTGAACTCCTTAAGTACTGAGTTGAGCTGCACGATTACTGACAAATACGTGCACTGACTGGATAGGTTCACTCAATCTATGTGGTTCTTTCCATAAAAGGCCATTTCAGGGGGCCAAAAATGGACGGTTTGACAGAATGATATTATGATCTGCGTACAATTCATACATCCCGCAATTCATCTGTTTGACTACTGCGACATTAGACATTAGACTTCATTTAGAAATTCATAATTTGTGGACCATTATACGAAACTCCATAAAAAACTGTCAAACAGGTGAATTGCGGGATATGAATTGTACGCAGATCATATTACGATTCTGCCAAAGCGTCCATTTTAGGCCCCCTGACACCAATCTACATGGTCTTCACGTGATCTGACCAAGATTATGTCTGGACTTTAAAAGAGACTCCGACCTCTGAGTTTGTTTTGGCCTTACTTCTCAGAGTAGTCAGATATGAAACGCCGACCTCATCTAGTTTTTAAAACATGATTTTTTTTTTTTTTTTTTTGTGCTTTATTAAAAAGAACCAAGTTCTTAATAATTAATTACAATCTAGCCATTAAGACTAATAAGCAATTTTAATCTAACCTAATTTTATAAGTGATAATTATTTTAAAACTTAGAATAGTGTTTATTGCACTTTACACAAGTCCGTTCCACTTTCTTAGAGTCTGATATTATATTAAAAACACTTTGTTCATGTGTTATATGAGTGTCATTGTCACAAAACAGTGTAAAACATGATTGACGTGTAAACGTGTTTGTACAAACCTACATACAGCAATAAACTCATTTATCATTTATTCTATTGGTTTTATTCTTATAAAATGTTGTTTATAAGAATTTATTTACCCTACTTCCTTAAAGCGAAATATACAAATCAAATCAAATTATTTATTTTCTTAAATACAGGAGCACGCTTTTTCAGATGTTACAAATACATATAAAGTACACTGTATCATTACCTAACAAGGTGTGCAAATATTTATATTATTGGCTATATCATTAAATAAAAAAATAAAATATTATATACTAAAAAAATATTAATATATTATTTAATGAAAAAATATTTAAAAACGAATAATAACATCTTCGTCGTCGTCATCGTCTTAAAATAATAACAATAATAATAATGTACAGCATGTTGCATGCAAGGGAGGAAGGAATCATAGGGCTTCAAAAAAATCGTTCGCATCGCTGTCAAAATCGCAACAGGAAAAGTGGCCAAAAGGATGGCAGCATCAGCATGGCCACGTTGAATGGTACCTAATACTGATATAATCTATAGAGCATATCTATGCTTATAAAATAAGTATAAAATACCTAAGTTTAATTGTCTTGAAAGTAACCGTTAATTGAAATGTATAAAGATACCACGAATTGAGTAGTGATAATGGGCTGTTTGAAGAGTAAGGAAGGGATCGAAAAAGCAAAGGAGTTGCATAATGAAATTTAGTACAACAGTTTATAACACTCGTTTGGATGTTAATAGGGTTAGTTATGACACTGGTTGTTTGTAACTGTTTCAGAAACTTATAAAGAGCATTTATAGCATGGGTGTAAATAAAAGCTTGTACAGTCTCAGATTACTGAAATTGTAAGTAATCTTTTTGTAATCATATAGACATAATTATTTACCCTTGGCATACTGAATACAAGAAAGCTTTTCCTGAAACATACAAAACAGTTCATTTTAGTTTAGTAAGAGGGTTCCGTACCTACCCAAAGGGTAAAACGGGAACCCTATTACTAAGGCTCCGCCGCCGCGCCGTCTGTCTGTCTGTCTGTCCGGCAACGGCAATAGGTAGACGCTTGAAATTTTCACAGAATCTTTAGTTATTTAATCAATTTAAAAATAAATAATTAAATTAAAATAAAATAGATATTTAAGGGGGCTCCCATACAACAAACGTATTTTTTGTCGTTTTATAGATAATGGTACGGAACCCTTCGTGCGCGAGTCCGACTCGCACTTGGCTGTTTTTTTAATTGTTACTGAGCTTCCAACTGAAAGGAGATCTTTAATTGAAATTCCTCCCCAGATAACAATTTAAACTTGCATCTAACTTGCAACAAGTTTGATGTATCAAAGGTGAAAGTTAGATGCAAGTTTGCCATGAAAAGTATATACACTTGCAGCAAGTTTGAATCAAACTTTCTAGTTTCCCAACAACAAACTTGCATAACGTTTGTTTCTGTAAAGTTTAGGCAACTTTGATATTTCAAACTTGCTTATTGTTTGTTTCTCTAAAGTTTAGGCAACTTTGACATTTCAAACTTGCATAATATTTTTTTTTACAAAGTATATGCATCTTTGACATTACAAACTTGCATGATGCAAGTCTGTTTCTGCAAACTATACAAAGTGGTGCGGATCTCATCACATTAAATGATACCACGTATAACACCGGTATATACTTGGACCATATACAACTTTTGAATGAAATCCATTCACTAAAAAATCTGCTGTTCCATACATTTTGTTAGGTACGTACACAAACAGCAGATTTTTTTTGTGGATGGATTTCAGTAAAATTTTGTATTAGGTCAAAGTATACCATGTGGTATACTTACGTGGTATCATTTAATGTGATGAGGTCCGCGCCACTTTGTATACAATGTTGACACACCTGCTTTTCTTTGTTGCACATCCTTTGAAGGCTTGAAGACCTCTTGATAATATTCGATATTGAATTTTTCGTTTTATTTACCTATCTAAAATATCAATGTATAATAGTAATAGTAACATGCATGCCTAAATATTTTTTCTAAGAGATCATAAACAGGCAACTAATCAAATGAAAAAGAACTACTTAGCGCTAACAAAGTCAACAGAGGAAGAATTTCACTGATCAAACTGAACGCTATCAGCACATAAACTATGTTTAAGAGCTGACGGTGTCATTCTTTTCTGTGGAATATTGACACTGACAGCTCTCGAACGCGGTTAAGATGTGCTGAGCGCGTTCGGTTGGTTTCCTTGGTGAAATTTTCATTAAGTACTTATTATTTGCAAAACAAGAACATAAATCTTAAATTATAGACTTTAAAATTGTATTTGTGTTTTATTATTTATCATTAAAAATCAATCAATCAAAGTGTGTTTCTCATTCTGCACCAGAACCCATCACTCATTTACTTCTGTTATGATTTTCATCGTACACGTTTCCTGTTTCACTATAGGCCTCTGCAAATACACACTGCTTACAAGAGATGACAAGTACGCAGCCAGTTTGAGTAAACATTAGGAACATTCAGATTTATGTGTAGCCCACTAGCCAAATGGATTGTCGTTTCTCTTCAAGGTTTCAAAGAAAAGAGCTTCTTGTCATAATGCACACCAGTTTTCCGAACATTTGGCTATTCGGCCACGCAACTGGCCGAATATACTATTCGTTGACACACTAGTCGCACACGTCACAGGAATGATCAATTTTATTGATTTTGTCTCTGCTCTGAAACAAAAACGGGACTACTGTAGTTATAATTTATACTCATAAACTTACTTAACATTTAAAATTAAGTGAATACCGGGTAAAACGGGGAGAATCGAGACGTAACTTTAAAATAGATTTTAACCTTGAAATAATATAATTTGTTGCGATGGCACTTAATTGTTAATTACAGTACAGGCAACAAATAGTCCTTTTTGGCAACAAAATATATTATTTCAACGTTAAAATCCATTATAAGGTGCATTTCGATTCAACCCTATTTTTTTTTTTTTGGGTGGGAAATTATCAAATAATTCTCCCGCTCTGGGCGGAGCGGGAGGGCGTGTACTGACTAAAACCCACCCGTATTCCTTCATTTGCCTGTGGTGCCAGGGCCACGATATCCCTTTCGGACAAACTCGCAACCCTGGCAGGCATTGGCCCTATTGGACCCCGTCAGTTGGTGCTGACAACTCTTTGAGGCGCGCGTGGAATACGACGCGCCGTCGACCCGGGCCTGGTCCTTATAGGATGGTGAGCTATTTCGATTCACCCCTGCATTTCTATTCACCCCGTTTTACGGTATGTAGTTTTGTGAACCCAAATCCTGCAAGAAACACTACCTAATATAAATCTAACAATAATTTGCAAATGTTGAAAAATGACAAATGTAGATAATCTAAATCTTACCTTCTTGATATCCTAACTTTTGCTTGATTCAGTCAGTCACTGATTATTTCTTTTAAATTGGCTTCAGTCACATCTTCATAGACTTTTCTGCAGATTTCTGAAAAAATAATATTGAAATAAATAACATATTATGTACATAGATAGGATACAGAAAAAATAGTGGTAGGCATGTCAATGGATGGTAAGTAATAAAAAGTATTACTTACGAAAGATTAAATTACACGTTTCTGTACATAGAAACGAGTTTTTTCTGGAATTTTTCATTTGTTTTCCAGTTAAGAATATAGGTAACTCTGCCTCATCATCGAGTAATATTCTTCTCAAAATATTAGTTGTCAGACTTTGGACGTTTCTACCAGTCAAAAATGACATCTGAAAAAGTTTTTAATTAGCATTCTAACGATAAGAAAATTTTGTCTATTTTTAAGTACTATGTAGGTCAGGCTAGGGGCCAACAGGTCAAGCTACCCGAAACTGTCAAATTTTCCCAATCAACCTTGAACCTTACTAAAGAGCGTTAAAGTTGAAAATCTATACATAGAAATTTGACAGATTGTAGTAGCTTGATGTGCTGGCGTCTGTACATACTATTGCCTATTTATTCTGGCTTATTTTTAATAATTGGTCATTCAAATGATCGAAACTTGCATCATCTTTTACTAGAAGACTTGCCAATAATACAATTATTAGATAATAACTGTTAAGTTATTTAGTTTTTTATACATACAATCGGCTAGCCGCCACAGTACTAGCCGCTAGAGCAAGAAAATATATGGACAGAGTTGTTAATTTTTTAAGTTAAAGGTAAACCTCTATTGACTTATTATGAAATAACAGCTAGCAATAGGTACACGTCGCACTATTTAGGACAGGAGCACTTAGACCGTCGTCGATTAGGTTGGATCTAGTAGGTACCTACATAGATCATTTGTTCTGTCTGTAAAAGTATAAATAAATAAAATTACCATTATTCCTCAGCACATTATGCAAAGTACGCGCGTCCCTCACGCACAACTCAACAGAAGCACCTAGATAATCCACTATTTATGTTATGTACAAAATAGTACAAATTGTACACTACTCTTTGATTCCACTGGGGTCACAGAACATATATACCCTACTAGGGTGCTGAGACAGACCTCACACTCTAATCGTACAATTTTATTACAAATGGAAAGCCGTAATGGCGTCAACTCGTCAAGTCAAAACAAAACAAACAAGTCTCAACTCGCTGAACGCGATAAGCGATGTGTCAATAAGTGTGGTCACCAATGAGATTGATAACGTCACACGTATTAGCCAATCATAACGTGCCGCACTCATACTTTGCGCGCGCGACCAATCATGTTTTTTTGCGCCCGTCCCATCTCTTGCTCTCGCTCTTGCTGTGCCGATACGATATCGGAATACGCAAGTTTGTACCAACTTGTATCAAGTTTGATACTTCCATGTTTGAAATATAGCGCAAAATGCAAGACTGCCACAAACTTCAATTATCATCCTTAAATTAACAAGCTTGCAGCAATATTGCCATAAACTTATTTTATCATATTTGACGTGGCAATTTAAATTCAAATAAAAATCAAGTTTGCAGCAAACTGATCTGCTATCTGGGTCATCACTTGTTCGATTTAACGTCCTCAATACAAACCAAATAATTAAATGCATTCAAATTCATATTCAAAATATCTTTATTGTGGGCATATGTTTGTTAGAAGGTCTTAATAATAAATTAAAGTTCCAATATGTCCTGCCTAATAGGCATACAATGATTATGTATTGGCATTAAAATGATTTACATGTCAAAATATCAAAAAACAGTGAAATTAATACATGGTCAACAAATCAATCAAAAGCATTGCTAAAGCAATAGGTATCAGCTAGATGGCAAAGTAGTCCTAATAAATTATTATGCGCACCATATCTGGTATTGGAGCGAATAATTAACTTCTGCACAATTTTTTCTTGACAACTGGTATTTTCATTAGATATTCAGATAGGCGGTTCTGACCTTAGCAGGGTCTGTTGGGTTGCCTGCATTGCTGATGACCTTCAAGAGCCCTATATATGCGTCTGTCTTCCGTGAGACGGTATAGTTTGCACTGAGAAGGCTCAACAGCAGTTCTAGTGAGATCTACATACACTGCCATCAAAATGAAATACTTCGTAAGTATTTTTTTTTAAATATATATAGAAATGTTTTTCCTACTTTCAAAAACGTAAAAGTTTTCTTTCTGATAGGAAAAGGCTGTGCGAAAACGTACTGTATTTATTTTTTATTTAAATATCGATTAATAACAATACAATATGAATTTCAGAATTTCCTTCATTTCACCATTGAAAATATATTTTAATTTTATAGTAGAAAATAATGGTTAAAAATTTGTATTATTTATTTATTTATTCCCATTTCTTCTCGTGGGTGTCGTAAAAGGCGACTAAGGGACTTACTAGAGAATGGGCAGCAGCGTTCTCTATGCATTTTTAAAACCATACTGCGATCGCCAACCCGCCTGCCAAGCGTGGCGATTATGGCAAATCCCCCCCTTTTTTTTGGGGGAGGCCTTTGTCCAGCAGTGGATGTCTTTCGGCTGAAATGATGATTTATTTATTTGCTAACATTTAAGGCGCAGGTTAGTAGGCATGCATTAAAATTTCATGACACAGTATTAAGGCATGCAACCTGTAAGGGCATTGCACATTGTATATTATATCGAATTACTGTTATCAAAATTTAATTATTAATTACATATATACGTATATATATTGACTCTAATTATTGCAATTTATTACATTATACCAAACATTAACCAATAATTTATTACATCTTATTACTTGTGCCTGCAGTTAATAAAAATAAACAAAATACTTATTTACCTACCTAATGTATTCCGCCTTATATTCATTTAATTTTATCTTTCTATTAGATAACCGCACATAAACCTCAATGATTTAAACATTATCGTAGGTATGCATGTGATGAAATTATGTATTTTTACAATTTCAGCTGGTATTCCTCGTTGTCTGCGTGGCGTTGGCCGCCGCTGCACCTCAGTTCTTTGCCTGGCCAGGATATACCGGATTTGCTCCCGCAGCCAGGGTAAGTTCAAATAGACACTCTCGGACTACTAAATCGAGCCACCTTGCATTTTTATGATAGGCCTAAAACATCAAAATAATTATATGTCAGATAAAAAGTTTTTATGCAGTTTTGGAGCTGACATACTGGCCATAATTAGTAACCGACTTCAAAAAAGGTCGAGGTTCAATATTTGTATGTATTTGCTGACTTTAAAAAAGAAGGAGCTTCTATGTTCATCTGTATCTATTTTTTATGTATGTTCATCGATTTCTCCGCGATTACTTGGCCGATTTACGTGATTCTTTTTTAACCGACTTCAAAAGAAGATGGAGGTTCTCAGTTTTTCTAAGTATGTAGTTCTTTTTTTTAAGTATGTAGGTACCCATCAGCGGCGAGGTGTCAATTTTTGTATGAGAGAAGCCGAAGCGAAGCTGATTTTAACTTACTTTCTTACATATAGTAAAAATTTATTAATTTACTTAAAAGTAAGTCTTTCCGTTACTGAATTTAACACCATTTATCGTCAAGTAGTGGAACCCAAAAGACTGATCACTACACAGACAAAACTTTTGTGTTTGTTATTTCAATTCAAAGCTAATAAAATAGGCGTTTTTGCTGTTTCAATGTTATGGTGAATTAAATACTCGTAGTGTAACTATATTTTTTGGCAATAGTAGACACTATCAACTGTGTCATTTTTCAATAGCGGTAGAATTGTTGATGCGAACTTCCGAAAGGAAGCCGGTAGGAATCGTGTTATATGGTGCTTTCGCCACTGGTACCCATATTACTCGAAGACGGCTGGACCGATTTGAAAAAAAAAATACGAGTGTGCTTTATACCACACGACTGAAGTAAAACTTACAAATAGTAATACTAATTATACTTCCGTAACGCTCTCGTCACTTCCGTAACGCTTTCGTCATGCATTCACCAGCTTACTCCCAAGTCAAGCGTGCCTAAAGAAGTTTTACTTCAAAAACCTCCATAAACGAACAAGTGCTTGTTGCGTAAGTGGACAAACTGAAAGACCGGCAGAGATACGTTACGTTTTGTAATAAAGAGAACTGAGGGGCAATTCTACTAATTTTAAGAACGTTCACAGTCTGATCTCAGTCTCAATCTGTCAAAAATACCTCTTATTTCCCTACATTTTGACAATTTTTTGACGTTTGTTTGTCGCCAAGATGAGATTGCGACTAGATTTTGAACGTTTTAAATTACGAGAATTGGCCTTCTGATAGCTCCTACACTATATTGAACTAGTGCCTAATATTCTCCATTTCTCCACAGACCCTGGTCGCTGGTCCTACCGTGGTGAACGGCCTCGGTGCCCGCTACATCGCACCAGGATACGTCGGTCCAGCTTACTTCTAAGCAAATACCGTCGTCGTTCTTCCTCACAGCTGATGTTACTCGCACTTTGTCCATTGGTTCTTATTCTGTGTCATCTTGTAAATACTGATCAGTAATGATTAAATTGAAAGTATTATGTAAATATTATTGTGTTGTTTCTATTGCCTCGCGCTATTTTTCTCAAGGAATCCTCCTTGAGAAAAATAGCGCCTCCTCCTGTTCTATGGGAGTCACTCCATCACGCAGACGGGAATTCTCTTATGAGTTAATTTTATGAATCCTACGGTGATGTGGTCGACAGTGTGAATTATTTGATTGCAGTATAGTCACGACTCATGGTATATTTTTCACACCAAACGCATTGTTAGCCGCTGATTGTGAGCGTCCTAGTGATTGTGAGCGTTAACTACGCAGTTTACTGTTTTTCCTTACACATTCAACTTTTAATTCACACCGAACCGACAATTCGCTATTACGAGGTAATAGGTACGCCTGGTCACTATCAGATCAGCGGCTGCCTATACGCTGGTCGAGTGAACGCGGCCTTAGTATGATGAAAACTTCAATAAGCTCATTATGTTAAAAAAAACCGACAAAATGCGAGTCGGACTCCCGCACGAAGGGTTCCGTACCATTATCTATAAAAAGGTAAATAGCGGTTTACGATTAAAAAAAACTACTTATTCTAGATCTCGTTCAAACCATTTTCGGTGGAAGTTTACATGGTAATGTACATCATATATTTTTTTTAGTTTTATCATTCTCTTATTTTAGAAGTTACAGGGGGGAGGGGGACACATTTTACCACTTTGGAAGTGGTAAAATGTGTGTCCGCCTCGCCCTTTCACGCAAACTATTCAATTTAGAAAAAAATGATATTAGAAACCTCAATATCATTTTTGAAGACCTATCCATAAATATCCCACACGTATGGGCTTGATGAAAAAAAAAATTGAATTTCAGTTCTAAGTATGGGGAACCCTCAAAATTTATTGTTTTTTTCTACTTTTGTGTAAAGATCTTAATACGGTTCACGAATACATCTACATACCAAGTTTCAACTGTATAATTCTAATAGTTTCGGAAAAAAGTGGCTGTGACATACGGACGGACAGACAGACAGACATGACAAATCCATAAGGGTTCCGTTTTTTGTCATATGGCTACGGAACCCTAAAAACTATAAAGTAAATGATGATATCCAAATGACCCGTTTTCCGTTATCTAAACTTTGAATTAATCTCAATTGCCAAAACCAGTTCCTGATTTAAATCTCTGTTCAATGCAGACGCCAAAGATAACTGTATTGAATCGAATGCGCATTTGCAAGTTATTGTATAAGTTTTTTTTGGTTTGTAATTAAAAAAGTAAATAAATAAATAATAATAATAATTTATGCACTTTTCGAATGCCAAAATGACAGAAGACAGTCCCTCAAAAACCCATTCTTCACCTTCTTTTAGTGCTTGGGGCGACAAAAAGGAGAAGTAAATTGTCCAGCTGCATGTTTGTGAGGACGTTTGAGACCTAATCTGCTTCTGGAGGGAAGTGAGCTGGTTGGAATAACCAAAAAAGGCCGCCATGGCCCGCGTACAATGGACCCACTTGGTCCTTCTGAAGGACTAAGTGCGGAAAAACACACAGGCAGTCTGATACATTTTGCGAGAAATAGCTCTATTTTATTTGGATTCGTTTCCACACTTAGTCCTTCAGATAGGCCAAGGGTCCATTGTACGTGGGCCATGCATGACTGCCGTCGTTGGTCAATCCGACCAGCCCACCTCCCTCTAGAAGCAGATGAGGTTTCCTAGTCTGTTCAGAACATCTGCAAAAGATCTGGATGACCAAAGGGTTTCTGTTCTAATTTGGGTGACGCCTGTGCATTCAAAGAGCACATGCGTGACGGTTTTCTCAGCCTCCACGCCTGCTCTGCACCGAGGACTGTTTGGCGAGTAATGTCAGAGTGCTTGTCGGATAGAGCAACTTGCAAACATGTGCAAAATGTAAGGTAAGTGCGTGTTTATACCTATACTCCATTTGAAATAAGATTAGATATTTAAATAAACTTGTTTACAGTCCGTTCAACCAATTTTGTGTTCTATGCCTTAGGCATAAGGATGGCATTAACAGCAAAAACGTAGTTACAATACCAACTGTTTATTACAGCTGCCATATGTTATGCCACCAACGCAATAAAGTCAAAATCGGTTGAACGGACTGTAAAAAAAGGTTTATTTAAATGTCTAATCTTATTTCAAACGGAGTATAGGTACTTGCAAGCAGGGTTCGGAAACCGGTTAATTTTCTATGTAACCTTAACCGTTATTAGGTTTTCGAACATATTACGATAATTATTTAATATTTTGTTACAAAATCAATGCTGAACTTAATCTGATGAAGCAATCTTTGAAACCGGTTAATTTTTATTTCCGAAGATAATAATTATTTTTGATACAATTGATATCAAAAACTATTTGTATCTTCGGAAATACAAATTAACCGGTTTCAAGCCCTGCTTGCAAGTTACTATCGCAGTCATTCTATTAGGCATTTCTATCACAGCTTTTCTTGCACATATAAATGCATTCTTACTTTGAGGATCCAAGCAATGCCAAGAAAGGGTGAGTACATATTCAGTGTTAAAATCATAATTAATGTTAATAATTAAACAAAATATTTAAACTAGAATAGAATATAATAAAATAGTCATTATTATGTACACCAACACATGTTACATGTTTATTATGTAAACTAGGCTCAGAACCAGCCCTTTTTGAAAGTCAAAATTACATATAAGACAGTCCCCCAAAACGCCCGAACTTCACCAGTTCCTTGTGCTTTAGTTGGGAAGAAGAAGTGGCGCAACAAACTGCCCAGCAGCACAGCTGTCTGTTTAGTTAGAAAAACTTGATACTATACAGTATGTAACAAAAACCCAGTTGTTCCTTTTAGGGACGTATAAATTTACCTAAAAGCACAACATTGGTGGAATTATAATTAAAAAAAATTATACCCTAAGTCATCAATTCAGATAATTTATGTAAACAAAGGTGAGAACAGATCAAAAAAATATCGTCATAATGGTAATTCACATAAAATGGCGGAAAACAAGGCTATATTGGCTTTTATGTACTGATTTTAGAAATGATAATTAAACAATTATCATACCGTGTTAATTTTTATAAGTTTTCGGTTTTAAACAAAGTTATTAAAAAAAGAAAATTTTGTGGTATAAAAAATATTATGATACTGGTAACACTACAGGAGTTCCCAACATTCTCAAATTTCATTTGACATAATTTGCAAACTCGCGTCTTTTTAATACGTTCGTTTTCTTTTCTCCGATCATATTATTCGCTGCGTGTTTGTTAATTGTGCTGTGTTATCATCGTGTTAAGTATTTCATTTTGTTGTTAGTTGTTATATTTCCTTGTTTCTGTTGTGTTTTTGTTAAGTTTGATATATGATAAATTGTTTTGCAGCACTGTCCTGTCATTTTGACAGTGACATTTCTTTGTTTACTAAAATGATCTGAATTGATGACTTAGGGTATAAGTATTGACTAGTCGAGAAGTCAAAATCAAAGAATGAAAGTGGTTAGAAATCAGTTAAACATTACAAATATTAATAATTAAATATATATTTTAATTATTTTTGTTGAACAGTTTTTATAAATGATATGCTTTATTACGTATGTATACCGATTCTTAAAACGTAGGTAGAAGGAACAACAGGGTTTTTGTTACATATTGTATAATAGTAAGGTAGGTATGCAAAGTAATTAACATTACGAAACACAAAATATTAAATGACATTATTTGCCATTATGTCAGAGCAGCTATCACACGCCAATAAAAAAAATATTGCGAGGACAAAGTTTAATAAACTCCTAATGACAATCAATATTATTTCTAGGCAAAATACGTGAAAGTTATATTTTATGGTAGAAATTGTCTCATGTCCATGACGTCAGTGTCGAATAAAATTAACATAGTTTAAGATTCATGAGTGTTTAAAGAATTTGTAATAATATTCCGAATGCAGTTACGTAAATGATGTAATTTTAAGTTATTTGGATGTTTATTGGAATTTGCAAAATTTGTATTGTTTCTAGGCAAACTAAATCATTATTGTGGTATGTTTCCTATGTGTAGAACTCTACTAAACCAATATTCTTTTAGAGATTGATTAAAAGCGGGTCTTACGTAATACCGAAATATTTAAAAGTAAAAATCTACCTGCTTAAAAAACTGGGTAGGTACTGCAATTTGCAAAGGACTTAAAATTTGGTGTAACACTAACCTATAATTATAGAAAAAATAAATACTTACCCATATTATTATGCGTTTGCAAAAAACATAAACCGTGTCGACACGCTCTTGGTAGCATGGCCCGTAAGAAATCGAAAGAATTTAACTATACAAATAGTGGTACAAGCACAAATTAAAACCAAGAGGCAACTGCCGCTAAACGAAAGGGTAAAAAACATTTTAATAAGCGTTTTTTTGCCATTCACGTAATAAAGGTACTCTTTATTATACGTGTTATGTAATACAATGTAATTTGGTATAAAAATGATGTAAATCTCACTGGTCGTAACCGTCTTAGAGAGATAGTAAAAGTGGTCAGACTTGAAAAAAAAGACGACCACAAATTGGCTCGCTGCGGCCGACATAACTGCCGCTCTCATTTCGAAGCACATCGGGGACCGCGACCGGGGCATTAATTAAATTAAGAGACATTACGATTAAATTCGCCAATTAAGTCGCAGATATACGATTTTGGTGACTTTTAAATGTGATAATACGCTTCTAAATAATACTAGTAAGTCATGCAAAAAATGTATGTTAAACTAGAACCCGTACGTACATCATTTCAATAAGTATGTGAATATTTAAGTATTGTAGTAAAATATTTTATGAAATAAATTCAGGAAGTAATGTCTATCCAAAGCATAAAAACGACATTACTTTCAAACTACTTAAGATATTTTAATGATTTCTTTTTGTATGAAAAAACTATTCTATTATCTATAATTATATCTGTGATTTATTCAAATATTCATTTTTTCGTTACTAAAAATAAATATTTCCTTTGAAACCGAACGTCGTGGTAGCGCGGCGTAAGCGCGACGCGCATTTGTATGGCCAAGGTCACCGGCGTTTACCCGACCCTTAATAAAATTCAAAAAAATTTATTTTCGCGTGAACTATGCAGACATGTCTGCACAATTATAATTTTAGTGTTCGATGTGGAACCAGCCAGAAACACTGTAGTCATCATTCTAAAAAAAATATGGGGCTAATATGGTTGTCAATATAACGAGCCTGATATGGAAGAACACTGTATGCGACATAATGTAGGTATTTCACTTTTTCAAAAAGAATTAAATAAAATAATCAATAAAATACCTCTCCTGTAAATTTTAATTTATATCGCTTATGATGTTCTTCCTAATGTGATACGACAGTCTTATCAATTATCATCTACAAAAGGACCACATTATAATGTGTTACAGTTCTATAGTCTACCAAAGGACCAAGTTCATTTCACTCAGTTATTCATATAAGGTATGCACAGGAATAAAGCTATAACAACAGGCACTGAAAAGCTAAGCTACCTTCAGTTTTGTTTCACAAACAACCAATTATAGAAAGAACTTCAAACTTAAAGCATTTATTTCAATAACACCCAATATTCTGCTGTAAGATGAAGCTAGTTGTCCATTCCAAAGCGTAGTAGGTTGCTATGGCGAAGAACGGGCAAGAAACTCCATGGACACTCTTTTAATTTATATTGTTACTTTTGTTACACAATATTAGCTACATCATTAATGTTCCATTCCAAATTATTGTGTGAGAATGATGTAAAGATGACAACTAACGTTCAAAGCACTTGAAAATACTAAGCGTTAAGTTCAGGAAGGAACAAAGAGAATGTACTTAGTACCTAACTAATAGGTACAATAATGCACGTTACCTACAGTTCCTTAGTCCCACGTATCCAGTTACATCATAATGAGAGGATTTAGCTGGCTCAGCTTAGAAAGGCTTTCGAAAGGCGTACTCCGATGTAACCTCTTATATAAAATAGTCACGGTAGTGATATGTCAATGTTTTTGTTGTTTGGGATATAAACGAGATTAACAGATAGCTGTTAATAGATATTCGGTTTAAAGACATTTATTTTGTCAAAGAACAAATTACAGTTCACATAAAGAGAAACTTAACTAAATTAGCAATAGGTTGTAGTATAATAGTTATTTAGATAACTTTAAAGGTACTTGTATGACACATTCAAATATGCATACCGCTTCAAGTAGAAAGAACTCTGGCAGTAGTTGTAAAACAAGTCATCATTATCATCATTTCAGCGAAAGACGTCCACTGCTGGACATAGGCCTCTCCCAAAGGGGGGGGGGGTTGCTATAATCGCCATGCTTGGCAGGAGGCGGGTTGGCGATCGCAGTATGGTGTTAAAATGCTTAGAGAACGCTGCTGCCCATTCTCTAGTAAGTCCCTTAGTCGCCTTTTACCACACCCACGGGAAGAAATGGGATTGTGTTATTCTGTACGTCCGGCACCAAACGGAAACGGAAACAAGTCATTACTCTCATTTAATAAAGTATTTTTTTTTATTATTTATTCTAATTAGTGTGACGACTAATTAAAAGAAGAAAACGTGTTGCGCTGACCCCAAGTAACATGGAAGCTGATGACTGACATTATTATTTATTTAAATCACAATTATAGCACCTTATTATTACAGAAAGTTAAGAACCTAGCACTGAAAATAATAATCAAAAAAAGATGAGGTCGGCCTTTCGTATCTGACTACTCTGAGAAGAAAGGCCGAAACAAACTCAGAGGTCACAGTCTCTTTTAAAGTCCAGACATAATCTTGGTCAGATCATGTGAAGACCATGTAGTGTGCCTAAAATGATCTTTTGATGAAAGAATCACACAGATTGTACAAAGAAAATGGGTTTTGTAGAGCTGAATTTGAGGTAGCTACAATGCTTTAATTTTTCTTAAAAATCTATAATTTTCACCACGCTGTTTCTCGGAAACTTATAAACCGATTAAACGTATTTTTAATATAATTTAGTAGTAAATGAGTTCTAATTTGTAGTATAAAAATAAAATGGAAAGACTATACAATTTCGGTGATACAACACATTTTATGTGGCTCCTCAATCCTGACGGTCTATAAAAAATATATGTTCGTAGCTACTAAAGCAGTTGATCAAATTAGATAAAAATAGCACCAATATTTAGTAGAAATTTCTACTAAATATTGGCATCATCAAACATACTACACACTCTGTATTTCAAAAGATATTAATAATTTAAACATTCCTTAACAATTTTGTGTATAGGGTGACCATAAATAATTCAAACTATGAATACATTTTATTTGCTTATGACATTCTACGAGTACGAGTACCTACATGTAACCTAATTGTTGTTTTAGATTAAATGAGATAACTAGCTTTTGCCCGCGGCTTCAACCGCGTGAGTGTCGTAAAATATCTCACGGGAACGTACTACCGGGAATAAAAGTACGCTGTGTGTTAGTCAGGACTTTTCTTTTTATTTATATAGAATAGGTAATATAGAAGATATATATTATTACGTACAACAAAAATCTATTTAACTAATGAAATTAAATTCAGTAACCGGTGATGAATCGAATGATAATTATTTTATGATTCTAAATTTATTATTGTTATAGTTTGTTTGTTTGTTTATAGTTTCGCTGTTATTTTTCACAACATTAGATGAGGAAAGTGAGAGCAGTGGTGGCCCAGTGGTAACGGCTCCAACTTACGAGTTGTAGGTCGTGGGTTATCTCATCACCACTGCTCTCAATACGGTGAAGGAAAACATCGTGAGGAAACCATGTCCTAGAACCAAAAATTCGAAGACATGTTACGTCCACCATCGAGCACTGGGCCCACGTGGTGGATTACGGCCCATTCCCTCTCGAAGAGAGGAGGCCTGTGTCCCAGCAGTGGGAACATTATAGGCTGATTATGATTATGAGATGAGGAAAAAAATCGGTTAGACATAAATGATAAAAACTCCATTATGGAATGTCACTTCCATATGGACAGTCAGTTTTTTTGCTAAGACGATTATGACACCAAAATTCGCAATAGTACAAAACAACCAAAATATTTTCATATAATTACTTATGGTTCAAAGTTTTAAGGGAGAACATATTTTTCAACTACAATGTTTAGTTTTTTCTTGGGTTAAATTCATCCCAACTACGGAACTCTTCATTGTGCACTTAGCTGGTGTTTTGTGTATCATTATATGCTGCGCCAGTTTATGTTGTATGTTCTTTCATTGCGTCATGTTTACTGGGCATTCTGTTTCACATCTCTCTCGTTTGTTGCACGTACCAGTGACAAGAACCATCTACAGGGTTACTGGTAGTAATTCGACGTATATCCGGCAGGGGCTGATAAGGGGGCCAAAATGCAACAAATTGAACCCCCCATATGTATGGCCGAAATTCAATAGTTTTCGAGATATTAGAATTTTAAGGGTTTTTCGATATTTACCCAAAATTTGACATTTCATTCCAAATAAAAAAAAAATACATATTTGAATGGGTACCATTAAAAATGATGTTGTAGCTGGCACTTCAATTAAGCTATGGACATAATTAAAACTACTTAATTTAACAAAATAATGAAAATAATGAGCGATATAAGAATAATATCTTACCAATATTTTCATTTTACGCTTCAAAAATGTTGTCTCGTCACAAAAATTTATATGACATTAATCGTACAAATAACTAAAACAACTTGCTTATCTTGTAAGCTTTCCAGAAAGGTATAAAAGTCAATTTTAAAATACATAATTCGTGGCATGGCATGTGTTTGAACCGGCGCGGGGAGAGAAATTATCTGTGTTTTTAGTTTATGATCCTCGCTAAAACAACCGATTTTCCTGGCGAAATTCTTCGCGATGGGGCGGGGTGTGAGGGCGGGGTGTGCGGGCGGGGGAGTACACGGCGTCTGCTGCGCTCGCTTCGCCTTCCTTAGTAAGTTTTGACTCTCCACCGCGCAAGCACGTGTGTTGTTATCTTGCTACCAATCTCTCATCCCGTTAATTTGTTATCGATCATTATTGTTAATTCTTGTTTCTCTTGTTATTCTTTTTATTATCATTGTTATTTCGGATAACATGGCTTCGTATCCTAATAACGAATACGCAGACATAATGTTTTGTTATGGTTTTGCCGATGGAAACGCGGCTGCGGCTCGGCGAGAATACCAACGCCGCTTTCCCGATCGTCGACTTCCCCACGTTACTGTTTTCGGGAGCACCTATCGACGATTGTCTGAAACTGGCAGTGTTCAAAGAGCACAATTCAACGCTGGCAGACCTCGACGGTACACGGCTGACGAAGAAGACACCATTCTTCAGTGTTTTATTGATGACCCAAACATCTCAACGAACATTGTTGCATGACAGCTCGGTATGTCCCAGTGGAAAGTGTGGTCGGTAGTACATCTATCAGGTAGACACCCGTACCATTATCAACCTGTTCAAACATTGCACGAGGGAGATCCTGCCAGGAGACTCGAATTTTCTCGTTTTATGTTAAACGCTGACGCTGACCAGGAACATTTCCTAAGAAATATTTTGTGGACTGACGAGTCAAAGTTTGACCGGGATGGAATAACGAATTACCATAACTTACATTTTTGGGCACCTAAAGCAGGCAGGAATCCAAAAAAACTAAAAGAAACTGCGTCGCAAATGAGATTTTCCCTGAACGTATGGATGGGTGTCGTTGATAATTATTTGGTGGGCCCTCATTTCTTGCCCCAAAATTTGAACGGCGAAAATTACGAGGAGTTTTTGAGAAACAACCTAGACGATTTGTTGGCGGATGTTCCCGAAGAAATAAAAAACAACCTCATGTTTCAACATGATGGTTGCCCAGCACATTACCGGATTACTGTCCGACAGTGGCTAGACGAGAGATATCCAAACCGATGGATTGGGAGGGGAGGGCCAATTCCGTGGCCAGCACGAAGCCCTGATATCACACCACTTGATTTTTACGTTTGGGGTCATATGAAGGCATTAGTTTATGTGACCCCAATAAATTCAGTCGAAGAACTTCGACAGCGTATAATAAACGCGGCGCAACAGATGAGAACAACGTTCACATCAAGAGTGACGAAAACCGAAGTTAGGAAGAGAATTCGAACCTGCATTCGTAATCGAGGGGCTCATTTTGAACAAGATGTGTAAAATTTGTAATAAAATTTGATGTACATTTTTTTATGCATTTTATTTCATACAAATACAAATGACCCTTTCTCTCCCCGCGCCGATTCAAACACATGCCTTGGCACGAATTATGTATTTTAAAATTGACTTTTATAGTTTTCAGGAAAGCTTACAGAATAAGCAAGTTGTTTTAGTTATTTGTACGATTAATGTCATATAAATTTTTGTGACGAGACAACATTTTTGAAGCGTAAAATGAAAATATTGGTAAGATATTATTCTTATATCGCTCATTATTTTCATTATTTTGTTAAATTAAGTAGTTTTAATTATGTCCATAGCTTAATTGAAGTGCCAGCTACAACATCATTTTTAATGGTACCCATTCAAATATGTAGTTTTTTTTTTATTTGGAATGAAATGTCAAATTTTGGGTAAATATCGAAAAACCCTTAAAATTCTAATATCTCGAAAACTATTGAATTTCGGTCATACATATGGGGGGTTCAATTTGTTGCATTTTGGCCCCCTTATCAGCCCCTGACGGATATACGTCGAATTACCAGTAACCCTGTATACAAAACTCGTACAGATTAGGCAAGCCGTGTATACAATTAGACTTGCCAGGAAGGAAGTTGAAATCAATAGATATAAGACAATTTAGGATAATCCACTTTTAGTTTTTTTTTCTTTGTTTGTTTGTATTAATTATTGTGTTCATTATAGTACTGATTGGTTTAGAGTCATTCTCGTGTAAATAAAACTCTGTTAGTGATCATAGTTTGAATGATTTATAAACATTCCTTTACAATTTTGTGAATTGGGTGACCCCAATTCACAAAATTGTAAAGGAATGTTTAAATTATTAATATCTTTTGAAATTCTGAGTGTGTAGGATGTTTGATGATGCCAATATTTAGTAGAAATTTCTACTAAATATTGGTGCTATTTTTATCTAATTTGATCAACTGCTTTAGTAGCTACGAACATATATTTTTTATAGACCGTCAGGATTGAGGAGCCACTTTACTTTTATTTTTATACTACAAATTAGAACTCATTTACTACTAAATTATACTAAAAATACGTTTTAATCGGTTGATAAGTTTCCGAGACACAGCGTGGTGAAAATTATAGATTTTTAAGAATAATCAAAGCATTGTAGCCACCTCAAATTCAGCTGTACAAAACCCATTTTATTTGTACAGATTACGCATAAACACTACTAAATCCTACCCAATTTTCAAAAACATCTGTTGGCTAGTTTTCGAGTTCTAAGGTGGCTCCTCAATCCAGATGTCTGGATTGAGGAGCCACCTTAATTGTCCTATAACTTTTTAACGGTTTTACTACAAATTCCAGGATCGTGCCTACAAAATCAGCTAATT
Source organism: Tiliacea aurago (assembly GCA_948098905.1). Classification (NCBI taxonomy): domain Eukaryota; kingdom Metazoa; phylum Arthropoda; class Insecta; order Lepidoptera; family Noctuidae; genus Tiliacea; species Tiliacea aurago. The sequence goes on along the minus strand of OX402591.1, from coordinate 17,714,562 downwards.
TACTACTAAATATTGGTAGTACCCTCGTTTAAATATGAGACATGGCTCCTCAATCCATACGGACACAACTGCCAGACCATGATGAAAACTGAGTAAAAAAAAAAAACAACAATAACCCACATAGTCTTCACATTTACAATACTTAATTAAAACAATATAATACTTAACAAAGTAAATATTCATGTCATTGTATATATAAAAGTTATCAATGTCAATGTTTATATAAAATACGGATATAATCTCGGTCAGATCATTTGAGGACCATGTAGATTGGTGTCTGAAATGTTCTTTTGAGGAAAGAACCACACAGATTTGAGTGGACCTGTCCAGTCAGTGTATGCATTTGTCAGTTATCGTGCAGCTCAACTCAAAACTTAAGGAGCTCAACGATTCGACGAACAATGAAAGGACATTTGGGTAGACCGCATAAAGTACTCAAACTGCCAGAACATCATTAAAACTTTATTATGTTATGCATAAGATGTATGTTGACTTAAAATAGCTTGGCAGTTGAGAGTATGTCATGCTTACTTAAATGTCTCGCTGATGTTGGCGCGTGTGTTGGATAATTCGGCTCCCTACAAAATGGTTGGGCTGGATGGTGCTGATCCACGCGTCATGTTCGTGAACCAACGCCATCAGTTAAGGCTGGTCATCTCTTAACTGACAGGGCTTATATTTTGAATTGTTTTAAAATAAATCAATTATTTATAATTTATTTTTTTACATTGTTCTCACATATAGAAGCAACAAGAATAATGTACCCAGGATTTTGTAAAATCTTGATTTAAAAAAGTGGCCTTGGAGTTTCTTGCATGTTCTTTGCCATAGAGATCTACGTTTTGGAATGGGCAAATAGCTTCAACTTTCTGACTAACTGACTCTTTGACAATTCAAAAGTGCTTGTAATTGGTTTAATTGAAATAAATAAGAATAAGAATAAGTTATCTTTTCAAAAACATACAGACATTTAAATATTAAAGTGATGCACTATATTACACTTTTATTCAATGATGTGATATTGAACATCTGTGCACGAACTAGATATAAAATATCTGTATTTCAGACATCAGCGCTCTTCCCCTGTTGTAGGCGACACTAGAAGTTAAACTTTGTTTGACCTCTATACATATCTATAACACATTAAACATAGAGATAAAATAATATTAAAATAAAAGGAAATGACAAACATAGGAGAAGAATCTTAAATTTGTTGTATAGTGATGGCCTCCGGTGAGTAGAGTGTAAATGAGTGGATGTGTGTAGGAGGGTGAGTATTATTGTAAGCTACTTAACTATAGACAACAGGTCTTCAGTCTCATTGTAGTTTAGCTTGCGAATGTAGTCTACTACCATAAGTTTACACTTGTTCCTATTTAAGGGTAAATGCTTTGAGTTTGATTTTATGTATAATATAAAGGATTGTGCCGGAATATAGCAGTTCGTCGTGGACGTGGTACGACAGCGGCTCTCTTCAAATTTTCTTCTGTCGTGAGAAGACAGCCGCCACGTAACCATCGATGCGACCGATGCGACGCTCTGCTAGAGTGACTGTCACCAGCCAGTGTCACTCATATCCGACCTTTTCCGTGATTCCAGTAACTTCGTAACAAAAATAGACAGCGACCTAGTTTCTGCCTACCCCCATGGGAAAAAGGCGTCAGTTTATGTATGTAGGTACCGATGGCATATTTAGACATTGCCAGTTTCCAAAAAAATGTTACTCACCATGATTCGTTTCGGAAACCAGTAAATACTACCGGAAAAAAACTCGTGATCTTCGCGGTAACTACTGAAGCACAATTCATAGATCCTCAATACACCGTAAAAAACTTGACAGATTCTCGCAATCTGCGTTCAAGTAAAAACTGTGCCCTCATTTTTTCTGCACACTCTTTTCTTTGGTGACTATTGTGTTTAGGTGCGTTTGTACCTTTCTGTAAATTCTTTATCGATTAAATATAATAGTCAATCATATAATAGACATAATGGTTGTTTTTAAAAGCACGACGCTATTTTTGTAACCAAAACGGCCAACTGGAGAAATTAGTGTATATTAAGTAGGTACTTAACTCATTAACCCCTATGATGATGCGACAAAATTACCAAACATTAATCTATTAATCAATGTCGGAAATAGATAAGAAATTCGAATATAATTGCACTGCAGTCTACGTAGAAAGCGGGTCACCATAATATATAATAGTTAAAAAGCATGTTTTGCAACAAAAATCAGCATAATCACGTGTTCTCGCAAAAACTAATCAAACAGCTTATGCACCACATTATTCTATGCAAATGCGTAGAGAGTGCGAATAAATTTGTCCCAAGGGATCTCGTTGTATAGGTAGTCTAGCTGCTTGTAGCAGTTCCGCTTAGTGAAGTTATGGAGTGTCCTTTTTGTTTTTCTTTCTTTAATATATTAAACTAATTCCCTGCTAAATTGTTGCAAATTCAGTTCAGCAGATTAATAAACTTGACGGCGCAGCAAGTGGCGCTGTCTATTTTTGTTACGAAGTTACTGGAATCACGGAAAAGGTCGGATATGAGTGACACTGGCTGGTGACAGTCACTCTAGTAGAGCGTCGCATCGGTCGCATCGATGGTTACGTGGCGGCTGTCTTCTCACGACAGAAGAAAATTTGAAGAGAGCCGCTGTCGTACCACGTCCACGACGAACTGCTATATTCCGGCACAATCCTTATGATATTGAAGCTGCTGAATCACTAGTACGGTCAGCATCAAAAGTTGATGACTACATTTAGATTTTCAAAATCAATAATATAAATAATAATATAATAATTTATATAATTTACAGTGATTTTGAAAATTTGAATGTTGTCATCGACTTTTGATGCTGACTGTACGATGATCTGAAGATTGTAAGACTATCTTTTCATTGTACCACCTCGAATCTCCTTTGTATTATATAACTGCATATCACAGGTGTGAGTACTATGTACAATAGAGCTACCGTTTACCGGATAATTATGTTTTTCATTGACTTGAATGTGCCCTGGCGGCTGAGAGTATGTCATGCTCACTCAGATGTCTCACTGATCGCTCGCTGCCTGAACGGGCGCTGTCAGTTGGGACTGGTCATCTCTTAGCTGCCACGGTTTTTTTTAAATTATTTTAGTTTGAATTGTTTTTTTTTGTTTTTTATGTTTTTATCACGGACGCTTCTGACGTATTGCATCGTTCTCACATGTTTAACATCAATATGAATGATGTAACCAATATTTTGTATAAATATTTTAATTTAAAAGAGTGTCCGTGGAGTTTCTTGCCCGTTCTTCTCCATAGGAACCTACTATTTGGACTGGGCAACTAGCTTCATATTTGTAACTGACCGACTTCTTGACAGTTCAAAAGTGCCTGGCAATGGTTTAATTGAAATAAATGCTTTGAGTTTGAGTTTGATCACTTCTCTTCTGGTGAAGGCTATCCTGCGCGTTAAACTTATACTCCTATAGATGTGGTTTGCTGACGACCTCGTATTATATTACTTTCTTATTATATTCTTCACCATAGTCTTAATCTCAATGGCTAAGGTCCTCGGAAATTATTTTTTCGTTACGTGTAAAGATCTATGGTGATGTGGCGGGTTCTACAACTCCACATGCGAACTACGCATCAAGACGTCACACAAATTCTGCATCGCGCAAGCAAAGTTTACCACGCGACTGGCATATATACAACATTATTTTTAGTATATGCGAAACCTGAATATAGTTTGTTCAGAATAAGGAACTGTATCGATTTCAATAATTTTTACACAATGTTATTTTTGTCCCAAAAATATTTAAGTATGATGGAAAATGTTATCACCATTTAATTAAGTACTTACAATACAATCGCCGTACGGTTAGGTACCTACTGCCAAGTTATTATCAATGAGCGCAAGATGACGCTGAAGGCGCGGGGGCGCCCGTTAGCATGTTTTTACGGACAACCTGGTAACATAATAACCTTATAACTTTGTGATTTTTCATGTTACAGTTTTGAAATTTTGTACATAGGTTCTTTACATAAACATACTAGACTCGTGTTTCGGGTTTCGTTTAGACTTAAACTAATATTGTATACATACAACATCCACACATCAACCGTTGGGCAGTTGTCCACCAGACAGAAGATCCATCTGGTCCGAGGATCCTCCCTTTGCTATGGATGATGAGTGAACTTTATACCCTGTTTCTCATGTCTCTAAAGTCCCGCCGAAATTAAAACATAATTATCCTGGTTGTTTATCTTGCATTCTATGTGCCATGATGATAAAGTTATTATTAAAACAATTACAAGCTGGCTACAGGAGCCTGAACAAGAATAAACTATATTAAGCCCTTGGAATAAAACCAGTTCAGGTTAATTGCACTGATTGATCGACATTTTAGCACCATGAATAACATCAAATCTTTATTCAACATATGCATTACGAGTAAACATTTAAATATGACCCAGATCCGCATCGATATCATAATTTCTAGAGATAAAGGCCAGCCCTAACATCTAGTAAGATAAGTTTAATGAACAAAGTAATAGATTCACTGCAGTTCTCGTTATGTTACTTGCACAGCATATTAGATAGCGTATTATAATTAGTTTTTAATGTTCCCACTGCTGGGACACATACCTCCTCTCTGCAAGAGGGAGTGGGCCGTAATCCACCACGCGGGTTGGTGGATATTTTATATTGGAGATACCGCATACCGGTTGGTAACTATACTTTGGAAAACGTATACTTTTATAATGTTTGTTTTTAAATATGTGAGCACCATGTATCTATTACATAATTAATTTATCTGTCATTGCTTCATTTTTAATTATTTTTACCTATTGTGGTGATTTTATTATAATGAATGTAGGTACCTATACTCGTACAAAATATTGTATAACATTTTAAAAGAATAACGGTGGAGTTTCTTGCCCATTCTTCTCCAAATGAAACTACCGTTTGACGGCACGGTTGGCGCATTGGTTAAGCGATTGACTGCTGCACTGCGTTTCGCGGGTTCGATTCCCGCACGGAACAAATATTTGTATGACCTACAAGTAGTTGTTCCGGGTCTGGCTGTTTGTGTATGTGAGTTTAAGAAACCTTTTGGAAGGGGCGAGTAGAATCCACTTTTTTTTAATTTTTTGGAAATTTTGACGTTCAAAAGTGCCTTTTATGTGCCTATTTTAAATAAATATCTTGACTTTGACCTGGGACAGGAGTTTATAATGTACTACCTTAGATCTTTTCGTTCGTAAGTTTTTAGAAGTCTCTGAATCTAACTGACTGAAACTGACCCCAGTGCACAGTGGTTGCTACAAGTAAGATTAATCTTTACTATTCTTTATCAAAAGTTAAGCATTGTGTTTCCATAACGCAGCAAAGTTGAAGCTCTAATCCGTTGGTTGGAAGTATTCACGGGATAAAATAGGTTACGAGTCTTTCCATAGAAATAATTTGACCTTACAAATACCACCAATTGATAAGAGTAGGCAAAACGATTAGCTTTCGCTTATAGAAGTTTGGCATGACATGCTAACTAACGATGACTTAGCAAAGGGACACACGCACGATTATGTGAATGAGATAATACCTCCCACTGAGTGAGCTGTGTCGTAATTGAGTGAGTGAAGTGGGTATCACCCACATATTGATGATGGCTTTCATTACGGCTGTGTAGTTGTGAATCAGCACTCATAACTTCCTGCAACAGAAACAGGAGTAAGCTATGCCTGGTTTCCTTGAAGGGTAAGGCAGAGGTGTATTTGTAGGACATCCACTTTTCGCCAGTTATGGTTAAGTCCCAATTAATAGGAGGCGAGCCTATTGCCATGATCACCATAATTTCAGCCGAAAGACGCCCACTGATGGTCATAGGCTTCCCCCAAGCACCACCACTTCGTCCGGTTCTGTGCTTCCCGCATCCATCGGATACCTGAGGCCTTCACAAGGTCATCGGTCCACCTTGTAGGAGGCCTTCCAACGCTACCTCAAAACAATAAGTACACAAATCACACCTTTCACACCGTCATTCACACCCTTACACTACACACACTGCCACCTCACACATACTCACCCCCACACACACATGCATAACACTGTGCGCATTCCTTATTTAATTACTTTTTTTGTTTTTATTTTTCTATTATGTATTGTTAAAAACCTTTGGCATGCTTTAAAAAGTATCTATTGTTTATTCTCTCACACATGTAATAGTCAACGTAAACTGGAAGAGCGGAACCACCTAATACAAGCAAATCTTTGCTTAAAAGGTGAATCCAAACATAACAATGTACATATGTTGATGAAATAAACATTTTTATTTATTATTATTTATTTCATCCAGTACGCGGGTGCCACTCCAGAACCTTTCGGCCATCAGTTCTGCGAGTAATGTGCCCTGCCCACTGCCACTTAAGCTTGCCATACCGGGCACAAATCCAGACTCCGGGCAGCTGCTGAGAAATTCCTGATGGAAAAACCCAACAACACTGCCTAACCTGGAAATTGAACCCAGGGCCTCATGCTTAGCAGTAGCGCTTGCAACCACTAGACGAGGCAGTCTTAGAGGCAGTCATAGAGGCATACAGTTACTTTTGTAGGCGAAATTAAACGTCCAACAAAACAGTAGTTTAGAATGAATCGTCTTTTTATTTTGTGATGTACCAGAATGTAGACAAATCTGAACCTAATAAAAAGTAAGGACCGTGAAATGTTCAGCGGATGCTATTAATCGATAGTTAAAAACTCATCAAGATAAAAAAATGAGAACGAAAGCTACTTGAAGTGTGATTTTTTTCGCCTTAGAGCTTACTCGCTAGTCTCGCTACCAATGAACCGGTCATCTACAAAATGTAGGTCGATACCTGCTAACTCGTGCAAAACTTAATGAATAATTGAATAAACAAAATGGTTTAATTAAGAATCGGTGCATGACTAACTGGTATTCCAGCAACCACTTTCTATGTAGACAAGGAACAGAAATAGGAGATGACGTCAGACAGGCAGTGATCGGACGTTACACCATCACTGTCGCCATCAAATGACGCAGACATAATGGAGCTATGGAAATTTATTATTTTTTTTAATTCTTCTTACACAATTCTTTTTGAATTCCGCGAGCCGAGCCCAGTTTTGTGCATCATCAGTGAGAGATCAGAATGAAACATTTAATCGTAACTTTGGATGCTTTGTGAGGATTTTAGAGTTCATTCGGTTGGGATCTTGATGTAGCAGCCTTTCCTCAAAGATCGATGCATGCATTTGTTTCGTTCCGAATATATTAACAGCTTCGGTTTACACATATTGCGACATTTCCTCTTTCTTAAGGTGTGTTCACTGTGAGAACTGAGGTCTGATAAAAGTGAAAAGTTTTATCTACGTCCTGACTAGTTATTATACTCATCGTTTTGGTGTTATGTAACAACAAATAGAAAAATTTGTGACCGCTGTTCTACTTCTAGTAAACTACGTTAGTGTTTCATTCAGAAAAACGTTGTGGAAAGTTTCTAGCAATAAAACAAAATTTATTGTGCCTAATTTTTCGGTCGGCTAAAAATAAAATCTTATGAAATTGGTGATTTCATTACTGTTATAATTAAGCGTAATGAATTTGTTTGACTTAGCGTAGGTCGTTAGTCTTCTAATTTTACGGATGATTGAATAACTCGGTTGTAAAATAGGTAGAAATCTAATCCGGGTCATGATTAATTCTTATTTTGTTAAATCTTCTAGAAGATACTACTCAGTTGTATTTTAGATAGTTTATGTGTTTAAAAGATAGGTACCCCAACTACTTATATTTTATTCCATGACACCATTTCCTAAAATCAAGGTCCTTTAAATGAAATTGTTTATTCTGTAATTAGGTTATCGGAATCACTTTTACACGTCATATTAAAAGAAAATATCAAAAAATAAGTTAGATGGAGTCGACATTTCCTACCCTTGAGAAGAAATAGTCTCTTTTAAAGTCCAGACATAATCTAGGTCAGATCATGTGAGGACCATGAAGATCCGTGTCTGGAATGGTCTTTTTAAAGACTATCTCATCCTTACTTAGAATAATATCTCATCTATGACACAGAGTAAGTATGACGAGCAGCCGACAGGACTTATATTTAAAGTAAGTATGCATTAAAAATATCCTTCTTTTGATCAGACTTCCAAAAAGGAGGAGGTTATGTGTATTTATTTTTGTTCACTGATTACTCCATAAATTGTGGACCGATTTTGAAAATTCTTGTTTTGTTTGAAAGGGTATGCTCCCGAAGTGGTCGCAATGTCACCTAGTCAGAATCTGATGAGGGGATCCCATGGAAATCGAGGGTAATCCTCAAATTTTATAGGCACACCTATATCGATTTCAGTATTTTTTATAGTAACTCATGCATTTGCACTCGGAAAGCACCATTTGGTGAAGTGAAACGGATGATGAAGACCACAGATGGCCACCGGAACTACTTAATAATAAGTATTTCACTGTTGCGATTCGATTAGACACTAATATGGTTGCTAAGCAATTTATGCTCGTCACAATGCATATGGTGAAGTCACCATCAGTTCTCCTGGTTCTTACCAGGAGAAGTCCTCAACTATTAAAAAACTTTTTACAAAGTCGGTGGCAAAAAATTAAAATAGATCCAAAGACACCGACTTCCGAAATGAAGGTTATTTTTCACTTTGTAGTGTTTTTTTTTTTGGAAGTCGCTTGTTTCTGTTTTAGCTTCCCGATGCAGGGGCCCATCGGGAAAACCAATATTTTGTAGAAGGTGATGAGCAGTTGACATTATGCTATTGTAAGTTAGATACATTGCAAACAGACCCACTAAAAAGTGAATAAAAAAAAAATACGAAAAAACAAGCGACTTCAAAAAAAAAAAAAACACTACAAAGTGAAAAATAAGCTTCCTTTCGGAAGTCGGTGTGTTTGGATCTATTTTAATTTTTTGCCACCGACTTTGTAAAAAGTTTTTTGTAATTAAACGCAACATATTTATAGTATTCTAAGAAGCGCGGCGCGCGCTTGTTTTCCCTCTTCACGCATAAATTCGCGCCTCGCGATTGCATTCGCGCCTCGAATGTTCAATTAAAATTCAAACTGACAGCTTTAGGGCGATAAAATCTAACTTCGCGTTACCGCTTGCAACTCTCGACATCAATAGTTGCATGTTGATTATTTTGTTCCCTCTATTTTATAACCTATAGCTTTTGCCCGCTGCTTCGCTAGCGCGGATGTCGGAAATTATCTACGGGAACGTACTGTAAGGATAAAAAGGAATCCTATTTCTTAACCATGGTCTACCTGCTTAATCTGTTTAGCTGTTAAAGCGTGAAAAGGTTACAGATAGACAGAGTTAATTTCGCATTATTTTATAATATTAGTATGTCTTAATAATGGGAGCCCTTCATCATCATCATCATTTCAGCCGAAAGACGTCCACTGCTGGACATAGGCCTGCCTCAAAGGGAGTGGGGGGGGGGGCATTGCCATAATCACCATGCTTGGCAGGCGGGTTGGCGATCGCAGTATGGTTTTACAATGCATAGACAACGCTGCTGCACATTCTCTAGAAAGTCCCTTAGTCGACCCACGGGAAGAAATAGGATGGTGCTATTATTTACGTCCGGCACCACACGGACAACGTGCAACGGTTAAACCATTGGGTTAAGACTATGGTCGCTTATCATTACTTAACTTTTTTATACACTCGTTCAAAATAACCACATAGGCAGCGCTTCGCATTTTCACATGACCATAAGAAAGCAATATTATTTATATAAAATGTGTGAATTACATTATCTACCCACTACCGTGTGTATGTGCCGTTATTGTTATGTCTCCGAGATTTTATGTATGTATGTTTGATTTTGAAACTAGCGTTTAAAATCAGCGTGTAAATTTTGACCTAGGTCAGAGGTCGGCAACCTGTGGCTCGCGAGCCGCATGCGGCTCTTTCGATGTAAAGTTGTGGCTCTCCAATTCCATACACAAAAAAAAATATTATATCCATAACTGTACTTTTTGTCCTGCAGCCGAAATGTGGGTCAGCGGGTCGATTATGTACTTACTGTTTTTATGCACAGCATAATTTCATTAAAGTTTAAAAGCTAGATTAGCTCAGAGTGATAGAATCGGTTTCACACAGAATATCGTTCTAAGGAAGCTCAACTTTATATTATTGGATTAATTATTTTATTATAGCAGGAACCTAATGTTGAGATACGTGTATAGCTTATGTTTTTCGCTAAAAACATTTGTATGTTTTTATATGAATAAATATTATTTCGTATTTAAAGTTGTATAATTTAAATCAAAAATATATATTTAAGCAAATAATATAGTTTGAAACAATTTTTTTTTGTGGCTCTTTAAAAACTAGGTAATTTTGTAAATTGTAACTTTTGGCTCCTCCGTCTCAAAAGGTTGCCGACCCCGGACCTAGGTCATGAAACGAATTATTTGTGTACTTAACAGTTTTCCAATCACATGCTACGTGCCTTTTTAATAGGATTTAAATATTGTGAAGAGCGGTAAATGTGTTTATTATAGTTGTCGAGCAATGTTTGAGCACTGCTGGCCCATCGGTAACGGCCGAGACTGACTTACGAGTTGTAGGTCTTAGGTTCGAAACCTGACAGGCGCTTTACTTTGTGTAAATTATTTCATCACCGCTGCTCTCAAAACGTTGAAGGAAAACATCGTGAGGGAGCCTAGAACCAAAAATTAGAAGACATGTGACATCTAACAACCCGAACTGGACCCGCGTGGTGGATTACGGCCCACTACCTCTCACAGAGCCTCTCACAGTGCCCCAGGCATTGGAAAATTATAGGCTGATAATGTATACAGGGTAACAGGGAAATTCGAGCTATTCCTTGAAAGGGGTTATACTAGAGGTCATTAGCAACAAATTAAGTCCAGTTGTCTAGGGGTCAAAACTGGATGGTTACCGAGCTGTGACGGTTCTTCATTTTTTTTTATATTTTCTGACTTGTTACCAAAAATAATTAATTATAAAAAACTACTGAAACCTAAAATTTTCATTGATAGTATTCATTTTTATATAGTATACATATGTATGAAGAGTGGTGGACTGCAATACGCTTTACTTCTACGACTGCTTTACCTTCCTTTTAATATGAAATTAAGGCTCGTGCAGACTGGCGCGATGTCGTGGGCAGCACGACGCGCAGCGCGACATTTTCCATGAATTTTTCATAGAAATTGTGCTAGTAGTGTCGCGTCGCGCCTCTCTGCGGGGAGCCTTTAACGAAGCCTTATTAAGGAAATCTGTGAAAAATATATACTTTGAAAAGTTTGTGAAATGTTTTGTACCTAACTTTTTGCTTTTAGTAGGCTGCATTATCATTTACATATAAAGGCGTTTCCTTATTATAGAATACCAATAAATCGTTGTAAAACTATTTAAATAAAATCGTGCTAACTCTAATTTATGTGTAGACTTTGTCGTTATCCCCGACGTGGACATAGGTACTTATTATTAAGTGCTAATGTTCATACAACTCATATAATTCATGCAGGTTTAGAGTTAGCCAACATAATGTTTTTATTATCTCATTCAGAAAGAAAAACGTAACGAAGCATGTAGTGATTACTGCGTCTGTGCCTTAATATCCATTATTATCATAAGAATAGCATAATGTTTGTAAATGTGTGTGATATAAGAGTACCTAGAGTAATTTCTGTAGATTAGATTCAATATTTTTTTTTAGAGCATGCGAGCCTTTTCCTGGCTTTTGTCAGCTCTTGGTTCTTGAAAGTTTGTATAAGTACATAAAGCAAATAATTATAGTATAACTGTAGGGAATGAGTAAGAAGCTTAATATTTATTTTCATTATGTACCCAAACAGGAGCGAATGGGAGGCTTTATTTATTATTGATTTTGGAATTGTTAGTTAGTTGTTTTTTTGGCAGGACGATGTTGATTTTAAAACGTGGTCGCTATGAATGGGCCTTATTATAAGTCTAAAAGTCACCCAAAGGGCAACGGAGAGCCCAGGCTTGGAGTTTCCCTACGTGATCGAATCAGAAATCGAGGTAACCGACATAGCCTGAAGAATTGCCAAACTTAAGTGGCAGTGAGCAGGGCACATTGCTCGGAGAACAGAAGGCCGATGGGGACGAAAGGTTCGTGGCGACCGCATACCGAAGAACATAGCTTTGGAAAGCCTCCTACAAGGTGGACCGATGACCTTGTGAGGGCAACAGGAATCCGCTGGATGCGTTAAGCACAGAACCGGTAGAAGTGGGGGTGCTTGGGAGAGGGCCTCTATGTCCAGCAGTGGACGTCTTTGGGCTTAAATGATGATGATGAATGATGATTCAAGACGGTTGCGTTTTTTAACCGACTTCAAAAAGGAGGAGGTTCTCAATGCGGCAGTATGTTTTTTCCCTCAATTATGGACCGATTTTGGAAACTCTTTTTTAGAATCTGATGAGATGATCCCATGGAAATCGAGGGAAACCCTCAAATTTTATAGGCAAACCTATAGCGATTTGGGTATTTTTTATAGTAACTCGTGCATTTGCTCTCGGAAAGCACCATTTGTGAAGTGGAACTGATGATGGAGACCACAGATGGCAACTGGAACAATACAACATTCGTTTTTGTTTACACTAAACCCGAAAAGGGGTCATTGTACTCAACATTTTGAAAAAAAAATTCATTGAACCCAACCTTGAAATCGCGAAAAAAAATCAGCTGTTCTTTACATTTATGTTCACTTAAATCGACAAAATGTATGGAACAGCTGATTTTTATTTCGCGATTTTAAAATTGGTCCCATAGAAAAAGTTGTTCAAAATGATGAGTACAATGACCCCTTTTCGGGTTTAGGGTAAACAAAAACTAACTCGTAATAAGTTTTTAACGGGTTGCGATTCGATTAGGTACTTTAATGTGGGTGCTAAGCAATTTATGCTCGTCACTATGCATATGGTGAGTGGCAGTTCTCCTGGTTCTTACCAGGAGAACTCCTCAACAATCAACGTCCCAGCATCGGGAAAAGCAATATTTTGTAAAATGTGATGAGCAGTTAACATTAGGCTATTGTAACTTAGATAAATTAAAAAACGACCCACTAAAAAGTGAAAAAAAAAAACAAAATAAAACGACTTCCTTAAATAACACTACAAAGTGAAAAATAACTTTAATTTCGGAAGTCGGTGGCAAAAAACTAAAATACAGATTCAAAGACACCGACTTCCGAAATTAAAGTTATTTTTCACTTTGTAATGTTATTTTTGGAAGTCGGTTATTTTTTTTTTGTAAAAAGTTTTGTACTTCACTGTTTTATATTTTTAAATAATGTAGTTTAATTGAGTTGAATGTTGAATCTTATTTGCCCTATCATTCCCACATACCTAAATACCTTGTCAACTATATTGTATTGTCATCGAAACAATTCATAAAGAAAAATTGTTTATCAAAAGAAAATGTAACTCATCTAACTATGTTTTATTTTATTTTATTTATTTCTGTATCTACTATCCGTGGCATGACAGCGGGCCCTATCAGAATACCAGCGCTGCGACACTTATTTTTATATGTCGCAGCATCATGCTGATCATGTTGAGATAGGAGCCCCTTGGCCTCGTACAGGACTTTCTGTTTTCATTTTACTTTGTTTTTAACCGACTTCACAAAAAGGAGGAGGTTCTCAAGTCGTCTGTATTTTTTTTTAACGTTTGTTACCAGTGCCCATAAACGAAAATACAAAACCAAAGACAGCGACTTGCGAAATTAAATTAAATATAATATTAAATGTGGGTGTACTACAGGTACACCTCTGCCCAACCCTTCGAGGAAACTAGGCGTGATGTTATTTAAGTTATGTGCTTCCGAAATTAAAATAATTTTTCAATTTTTAGTGTTTTTGTTGGAAGTCGGTTGTTTTTTTTGTAAAGAAGTTTTTTTGTTTTTTATGTTTCTATGAGTGTGTTTTAGTCCCAATAAATTCTTTATCTTTCTTTCCCTGTGAGTTAAATTCTGAACACTGAAAAAAGTGTAGGAATGTTGCTAGGTGCTAGCAAGCAAAACGTCACAATAATGTTACGTTGATTCTTTAGAACATTTAATAAGGTAGATTCATAATACACAAGAGTTACGTTCGTGCTAGGCACTGGTTTTCATACATAGTTTGGTAATAAACTACTATTGTGTTTTGTTTGATTTGTGGGTGCCGTAATGACTGCATAAGGGATTAATTAACACTATGTCAAGAGAATTTATCGACTTCCTTCCTTTCTGTTATAACAATATACATTGCAAACGCCAGTGAAAAATATATATTAAGCACATTTTTATCTGTTCTGTGACATTAAGGATCTGGAGGTTCAAATAGTCACCGGTTGAAGCTGTTTGCGAATCTGTAGTTCATAATAGTTTTACGAATAATATCAGCAGTTTATTTTACTAACTCACTAACTGTGATGACTACAGAAGTCTGACAATTTGTCTTACCTACCTTAGAATGTCGGTAATTGAGCGATGGAGATCAGCCGGCGGAAGCGAGCCAGATGTTAATAATTCACACATTAAATTAAAAAAACCCAACGCAATAAAGAAAAGTGAACATTTAAAAAGTAAAAAATAATACCTATCCTTGAGCCTTCCTTTATTGCCTTCCTTTATTCATTCCTTGTCTTACTAATAAATGAAGCTGCACCAACAATAAGTAAGTACCTATACAACAATAGTTTTTGTTTATACTAAACCCGAAAAGGGGTCATTGTACTCATCATTTTGAAAAAAAAAATCTATGGGACCAACTTTGAAATCGCGAAATAAAAATCAGCTGTTCCATACATTTTGTCGATTTAAGTGAACACAAATGTAGGGAATACTCGTAGCTGATTTTTTTTTCGCGATTTCAAGGTTGGTCCCATAGAAAAAATTGTTCAAAATGATGAGTACAATGACCCCTTTTCGGGTTTAGTATAAACAAAAACGAATGTTGTATATATTTTAATTATATAAATTGATAGATGGCACGATACGGTTTGCTCATTGAAATGACGCTATAATGTCGCGGCGGGGTACCGCCAGACCCTTCATTTGATTGACTATCTACATAATAGTTTACTAGCATTTCCGACCAACTTGCTTCGATACGATCAAATTTTTGTTGATACGATCAAGTTTTAGCTATTTATTTAGTTATTGCTTTATACTTAGCGGTACCCCGCTTCAGCAGTATAGCGCCATTTCAATGAGCAAACCGTATCGGGTCCACCCTCTTTTTGCGTCGAGGGTTAAAAATGAATTACTTATTGAATTAATCAATATGTTGTAGGCAAGCTTCTTTTTTTTCAAGTTGAAATCACCTCACAGTTTCTTTCGTCATCATGACACAATACGTGGAAAAAGCGATCAATGTCAGATCGCGAGTACAATGGTTTTATGTAATAGTAATTATTTAGACTGCCATGGTGGGCGCTCAGGTTGTAAGGAACATATGAAAGTGCCAACAATAGTGCTATTAGTGTCCGTTGTCAAAATAACACAACATAACACTGTGCAAAATAAAAAATAATCATAATTATCTATGTAATAGTCACTTTCGAATTCAATCGAACTGTTTCGATAACAGAAGACCACAATGAAATATTTATACGGCATTTTTTATGATGTGTATGAAATAATATTATTATGCCAATAAATATAATTATTTATTAAGTATCTAACTACCATGATGTTGCCTTATGTACGTATTATAAAATTGCACGTAGAGAAAGTGCAGAATGAATCGAAGGAAATGACAAAGATTCTTCAACTATCTGACGACGAAGATCAAATGTGAAAAGCGACAAACTCAAAGGCCGAGTAAACGCAGCCGTGTGGGGAATTGTAAGTTTAAATATGTAATGCGTGAAAAACTGACGGAATTTTAAACTTTTTAGGAGGTGCTCGGATAGAGCAGTGGTGGTTCAATGGTAACGGTTCGATTTACGAGTTGTAGATGTTTTCGTGGGTTCGAACCAGTGTCACACCTCATCACACAGCACACGAAAACACCTGCCTCACTACAATCCACACTACACCACACCACACCATACACTATACACACTACATCATACACTATACACACCACACCATACCATATACACACCACACCACAACATAGATACCTATATCGTTTATTAATAATAAGTGTACCCCTAATGTCACAGTACACTATTTTTTGTAAACGCTTCTACATACTGGCGTGACACGCGACGCGACACAAAGGCCCCACGTGTCGCGCGACGAGCGGTGCCTTTGTGTCGCGTCGCGAGTCGCGCCGGTTTGTAGAAGCCTTAACTCATAGTATAAGTATACTGCAATGTTATGCAAGCGCGGAGTCTCCTAATACAGGCACTGTTTTGCTTAAAAGAAGGCTTAAAACACGTTTAAATGTATTATTATGCTAATTATGACAATAAACTATTTTGTATGTTTTTATTTATGTCTGCCACTTTACTTTGTGTAATTTAATTGATAACCCCACTGCTCTCAAAACAGTGAAGAAAAACATTGTGAAGAATGTTGAATGTCCTAGAACCAAAAATTCGAAGACATGTGACATCATCATCAATCAGGACTGGGCCCGCGTTGTGGATTACAGCCCACTCTCTGCCACAGAGAGGAGACCTTTGTCCCAGTAGTGGGGACAATACAGTTTTAATATTATGTCTTTTTTTTTTTTTCTCTTTATTTAATTTGGGGACTTTTGTATAAAATACATGGCAGTCCCATCGTACCTTATTACAGCTACAATACAGAAATTCCTATAATTTGCCTCTTAGACCAAACTTCAACTCATTAGGTAGACTTAAAACGAAGACTTACAAATCTAAACAGACTTTTGGCAGCATCAGACAGTGGCATATACAAAATCTCGTGAAACAATCCTGTTATTTTTATTTAATTGTAGATCTATTATCAATTTTTCCCTTTCAGTCTGAAAGCGGACACATTCCGTCAACAAATGTACAACGTCTTCTACCTTACCACATGTCTCACAGTTTGGAGAGTTGCATTTTTTCATACCATGAGAAAACCAAAATTGTTGAGGCCTAGGCATGTGTCCATATCTCAATCTGAGAGCAATTACCAATAGCCGCCTACTTAACTTATCATTACTAAACCAAGGTATACGAGGAGGTTCAGCAGCTATCGTCTTATACCAA
This sequence comes from Tiliacea aurago, assembly GCA_948098905.1. NCBI lineage: Eukaryota > Metazoa > Arthropoda > Insecta > Lepidoptera > Noctuidae > Tiliacea > Tiliacea aurago. The sequence continues at coordinate 17,697,369 of OX402591.1, read as the reverse complement.
ATACCTTTAGTTTTCGACCTCAAATTAAAATATTCCATCCAAAGTTGATTACATTTGCCCTTATATTTTGCAACACTTCTGAAAAATTCATTTTAAAATACAGATCGATTCACCTCTGTGACCAGAGGCGCATCGAGCTATATGCTGAAGAGCACTTTTGCTATCCACGCAAATGAGTACTTTTCTGTTACCAATGGTTCCAGCATATGACAAGGCCTCCGAAATCTAATATTATGGTTATATTATTTTATGCTCGGAGAGAGATTATGTTGCGATGCGGTATCTAAGTATCTAAATACAATACTATTTATATCACGTGGAAGTCTGTTGAAGATCCTGCGTGCCTAGGGCAGCACAATATATCGTTGGTCCTGATGAAATCAAACCTATTTCGTTCCAACAGGGATATTGATTTTCTCTGTCAGATGGCAACCGTTTCGTGTGTGATTTGGTTGGAAACTGTTTCCAAGACATATAGTACACACGGCTACACATCAAGCTATACATATCCAATTTAGGCTGATCTCGCATTAGCATTTCCGTACAATGAGAGGTCAGCATAAACTGGAAATGTATAGCTTGATGTGTAGCCGTGTGTACCTACATCACAAGTATATGACGGTAGGATCCTTATCTGACGGTAGTGTTGGCTATGGCGGTTAAATTATAACTGGGTTGACTCGTATCGTATATTTTCTTATTTATTCCATATTTTAGCTTTCCGCTCCTTCCCCATCCAACACGCCACGTTTATTCGTATTCTTTTGAATTATATCCGCTTACTCCAATTACTATACAGCCTCACAGTGGTTTAATTCTCTTTGGCTAATTCTCTGGTTCTTCTAGTCATCGTCCCAACATTCCAACTTGCATACCTCAATCTCACTTCCCGAGCTCGCTCCTTACGTTGCCCCCGCCCGGGGTGGGTATATGATGAATTAAGGAAAAGTTTCTTACATCCTATTTGGTAGTCTTTAGAAAATCACAAACTTCAACACCGGCAAAGCAACGTCTTAACTGCGGATATGTGAATACATACAGTCACTTACTTGCTGTTCATCTCGCGTACAAATGACATCAATGAATGAAAGTGCATTCGTTCTCGCTAACTCGGTAGTCTGTAACTGTAGTGTCACTGCCATAAACTTGAACGTAAACTTGATGGGTTTATGAAGCGTGATTGAACACCCAAGTCGTGAGAGATTGTAAACAAGGTTTTAAATACCATGTAACACGTAAGCGCTACAAACATCTGAAAGTCGGTTTTTGTTCCAGGAAATATTATGTCAGAGAAATTGGGATGATCTTTATATCGATTCCTGAATATTTGCACCGATATCTTGTATACTTTGGTGAAGATCTCTAGTACGAAATAAATAAGTATCTAATTACCTTGTTACAAGTTATAATTTCAGAGAGTATAATAATGTTAATGTGTAACATCTTGAAATGAAAGTAAAATTATTTATGAGATTTTACTTGCTATCTCTCGCATGCGGAGAAATGGGTCATTGTGTTTATACCTACAAGATAGACAAGATATACATGATATACAAAATATCAGTTAAAACGAACCCGCGAACTCAATTAGTAATATGTTAATGGAACCAATGCTAACAATAACTTAAACAATAGCTTTAAACTTGTTAACTTCGAGTAAATAAAGCGTGAAGATTCCCAACACAAGCACTAGATCAGATTAGATACGTCCATACAATTATCGTTAGTTTCCTTCCGGAGCGCCAAACGATGTAGAAGTTAGCTGAACGAATGTTTAAATTGATAGCCAAATTACGAAAAAAAAAGTATCAATTGTATCAGAAACCAGGTCGCAGGTTCGTATGACATCTGTGTCGATAAGTGCATCAAACCGTGATCGGGTGTGACGCAACGCTTCCGGCTTCTATTACCTCATTGTTGGGTTCGGAAGCTCACTGGCTCGCTCCCATTCTTTCAGCCAGTGCAGTGAAAGGGTCCTCCGATACACTTTTACCCTTCCGTCAGCCGGGTGCGCGCCACCGATCGCTCTCTTATAAATTCGGTGAAAACACAGCGACACCACATTACGATTTCGGCGGCTGTCCCGGCAGGCCGACCGATACTTACACGGAGATATTATTTGTTTGTGTTGTGCTCCAAACATTGTGAAGTGATTTAGTTTCATCTACGCGACGAGTATATTAAATAAGCATCTAAAATGAAATTCATGGTGAGTTCGCGTTTTGTGATGGAAAAGTGCAATTAGAATTAAGTGTTTGTGACTAAAAACGAGAGCAGCTCGATTTGGATTCTGAGGACCCTAGTGCACATATAATTTTTTGAAGAGTTTATCTATGAGTATTTCGTTTTAACATCAACATAGTTAAAGATGTAATTAATATCAATAAAATAATTTTTATTTGTAAACATTTACACTATAAGGATTTTAAGTACTACAGTTTAAAAACATCATTCGAATTATAACTAACTACGTTGAATGTTATTACTGTAGTTATAACCATTATATCGTTAACTGATCATTCAAATATGTAATTTAAAAAGTGATTGATGAGCCTCGATTGCAACATTTATTACAAGAAAACAAACATTTATTATGTTTAAAGTAAAAGTGGAAAAGTGAAATTTTTATAATGTGGGCATAAATATTAACATTGTCATGCGGGTCGTCGTTAAACTTGCACTTGCACGACCGCAGTATTTGGAAACCCGTTTCTGAATTACTTTTGCGTAAAATATAATATTTTATGTTTATTGTTACCGTTCGACTTGATTCTCCCCACCGATAACTATCTGGAAGAAAGTATGTAATTATATTTTATCTGTTGCAGATCATTTTCACCACACTCTTGTGTATATCGACGTCATGGGCCGTGCTGGCGAAGAAGGTGGAAGAAAAAGATAAGCGCGAGGCGCCGCTGGGCTACGGCTCGCCTGGTCTCTCTGCGCACAGCTATCAGACACCATCATCGCTCGGCCAGGGTGACGCCAGCGCCATCAGCATCGGCGCCGGCTACAGCATCGGCGGCGCTAAGCCCAGCTACAGCTTCGGCGGACAAGGATCTGGCGGAGCCCTACAATACTCCGCTGAAGGCTTATCTCACTTATCTCCTAACAGTCACGGCAGCATCCAGCTGGCTCCTATCACCTTACAACCCAGTCACGGTGGTGCCTTCGCCACTGGTGATCTCTCTCAGTTCATGAGCCAGCTCTCTCACAGCCTGGGCGCCGGAGGGGTCTCGCTGCAGCCTTCGACCACCGTTGCTGAGTTCCACCAAGGCCAGGGAGGTGAGGGAGCTCAAGGCGGTCAGGAGTACTCGTTCCCTCAATTCTCATACGGAGCCCCTAAGCAGCAGCAGCAATTCGTCTTATCTGAACAGTTGCAACAGCAGTTATCTAGTGCACCTGCATACTCCTCTGGCACCAAGGGCTTGGGTTCTTACTCCACTGGTCCGGTCCTGTTCACTCCTTCCCAGAGCCAATCTAGCGTACCCGCGCAGTCGTATGGATCTCCTACCGCTGGACAGCACTCATTCGATGCAGGATCACTGTCCTTCGGCGGAGGCGGTCACTCATTAGCTGGACTTGGTCTGGGATCTGGAATTAATCTTGGTGGAGCCGGACATTCTTTCGGTGGAGCGGGACATTCCTTCGGTGGCGCTTACAAACAATTAAATAGCTATGCTGGCCCCGGTAAAACTTCTTTCAAACCATCCGCTTACCTAGGCTCATCTGTTCAAGGAGAATCTGGTCACGGTCTGTCTGGCCAGGGTCTGCCTAGCCAGGGATTTTCTAGCCACGGTTTGTCTAACCAGGGTCTTTCTAGCCACGGTCTGTCCGGTTCATCTGGGTCTTACGGTGCTCCATCTTTCGGTGGTTACCGCGGCGGTGCTCTGTCCCTTAGCACTGGTGGCCACGGCGCTAGCTTCGGAGCATCTCAAGGAGGTTTCGGTGGCGGCTCATCTAAATTCATTGCCCCTGTTTACCAATCTGCCAAGGGTGAAGGATTAGAAGGTGCCAGCGCGTTTTCATCAGGACATGGTGCTCCTCCTGGAACCACCTATGGCTTCCCTTCAAGTTCATATTCATCCAACAATGTTCACGCAGCTTCTTCCAACAAGCCCTATTATGTCAGCACAAAGCATCTTCACCACTCTTCCCCAAGTAGTTTCGGAGAAGGTAGCTCCTCGTACAGGGCACCCGCTTCGAGCCACAGTTCTCTAAGCTCTCATTCCTCTGGCCCTAAATACAGCTTTGGAAGTTCAAGTTCCCATTACTCACCAAAAGACGCGTACAGCGCAGCCAGTGAGACTTCGTACAACACTATCAAGTACAGTGAAGAATTGAAGCCACGAGCTCATTAAAATAAGGTTTCGCGAATAGTTGTGTGTAAATAGTATTTGACAGTATGGTGTGAGGGTTGAGTTGTGTAGGCGTGGTACGAATGATCGCATGGTGTATGAGCGAAAGTATTGCTTTGCTCTTGGTGTTATTTATTTGCGTACGTTCCGCTAATTAGCTGTGCGGGCGACCACTTTGATACTCGCCGTGAGCGTCAGCGCGTACGTGTCGTGTTTTGGTTATCTCGACGGTGTGCTTTCTTTTCGGTAACATGTGTATAATTTGTATAATCATGTAGCTTGATATCTTTCATCGCAGACAGGTTAGAAACTTGTTTTGTTAGCAATAACAATACTGAATCATGCGCATCTAATCTGAACAACCACCGCTTGAAACTGTTGTGTGTAACGACGTGAATTTCTGTAAATATAGTAAATAGTTAAGGTTGTCTATTTATTATTTTATAAACTTAGTTTTTATTGTTGTTATTGTTATAATAAAATGCCAATAAAACGTTTGACTTTCATTTTCCCGGGTTCCACATTTGTGTTAGTAACTAGACACTATTGAATGGAAAAATCATTCAGAGAGCGTAACTTCCACAGGAAACATGATTCTGCTTGGGTAATCGGCACTTGGCGCGCATCGCCAGTTTCACTCATATGAAAGTACTATAGGAAATTGAAATAAGCCTAATACCGCCTCACGCCGCCGTTGTCGCCTCTTGCTTCCGCATAATGGACTCGACCGGACAAGTAACACCATGTTGAGAACAAGTCTGCTTCAAGCAGCTGATTGAGCAATAGATTTCATCTCAATTAATATGAGACCGGATCTTAATTCGAGTGTCCGACGGATCTGTCGTGAAAGTAGAACATTAGTATCTAATTAACAGTAGGAGCAAGTAGGTGAATAACCTGAACACTGATGAGACAGATTTGGTTCCGTTCGTAACACAAAATATCAGTTACATAACGTATACGAAACAATGGGTGTGTCCTGATAAAAGTAGAGCAACTCACACACTTATGATTATTCGTATTCGTACATTTTACAATAACATAACTTTTGTAAGTAACCTAGCGAACGATGGATGATGTTGACAAATCAGAATCAGATCAGCTGCTCTTACGTGTCGCTTGACACTTAACGCATAAGATGATAGTTATTATTGTACGCTTTGTGTAAACAGTTACTTAATACTTCACGGTCGAGGGAACATATACATTCAGAACTCAGAATGGAAGCCGACTGCATTCACTTCCGAATTCTTAAACGTTTCTTACGCAACAATTCACGTTTTAACCGCCACCCAGGTATTATGCATTCAGGGTACAGTTGTTGCAATCTGGATTTCTATTGTGTATCTGAGATTGATGTTGTTTGTCACAATATTAGCATTCTCACGAGCGTTCGTTTTAAATTGAAGATGTGTTACAAATGTTTGGCATTTTGGTGTGTTTTCAATTCTGTTATAATACTTCTTGTATAAACTCGACCTTTTATTATTTCAATATTCAATAATGGTGAAATTTGGGTGTACTATTGATACATCATCATCATCATCATCATTGCAGCCGGAAGACATCCACTGCTGGACTTAGGCCTCCCCCAAAGGGGGGGTTAGCCATAATCGCCAAGCTTGGCAGGCGGGTTCAACGGGGGCAACTTTAGATACACCTCTGCCTAACCCTTCAGGGATTACAGATGCTATATATGTTACGTTATTCAATAATTAATTATTTTTAGGGTTCCGTACCGAAAGGGTAAAACGGGAAACCTATTACTAAGGCTCCGCCGTCTGTCTGTCACCAGGCTGTATCTCATGAACCGTGATAGTTAGACGGTTGAAATTTTCAAATTTGTTGCCGCTATAACAACAAATGCCAAAAAGCAGAATAAAATAAATATTTAGGGCTCCCATACAAAAAATGTGATTTTATTGCCCAATTTTGCTCTATATTGATAACGGTAGTAGGTAGACGCTTGAAATGTTCACAGAATATTTAGTTATATATTCACTTTAAAATAAATAATTAAATTAAAATAAACCAAATATTTAAGGGGGGCTCCCACTCCCACAAACGTGCTTTTTTTTTTGCCATTTTTATAGATAATGGTACGGAACCCTTCGTGCGCGAGTCCGACTCGCACTTGGCCGGTTTTTTTTATTTCAGTCTGTCTGTATCTGTACTTCTCTACTCATGTACCGAATTCGAATAGTTACACAATGTTTGTATCTATCATACAAATACGACCCGTATGATCGAAGCCCGTATGCAAATAATATTACAATTTAAACAATGTTGTTCTAGAAATTAATGATTATTGTTTACTACAAAGAAATACAAAACAAAAAAAAATATGCGTTGTATATTTTTTTTTTGTTTTGTATTTCTTTGTAGTACGTAGATTATTATCAAAGTAATTTACCTGTGATAGGTTTCAGTCGATGTTCCGGCAACTTGACGTTTCCTATTTTACATTTTCATTTAACTGAGGAACATAATTAGATACAAATTTGAGGAACATAATTTAATAGTTGGTGTACTGAATGTGTGGACGATTTTGCTAAAGGCATTGTTACTTAGTTCCCATTCTATGTCTGGATGTGTGGCCCTAGATTCCGCATCTGCTATTTCATTGTGTACAAGTAAACTTAATATTGTCATAAAGGCTAATTGGTTTATTCGCTAAGGTTGTTTCAGCGGTTCAATGGCTTTCAGACGTTTGAACTTTATTTTTCAGAAGCTTCATCTATTATACAACGTGTTTTTTTTGATATCCCATAACTCTAGGGTATGATTGAGGCCATATCAAAGAATCAACTGGCATATGACTTATGTTCCAATCCTTCGTTATTTTTTTTTTTAATTTTTCATACAAAATAATTCGGCAAAGTCACGATTATTAATGTAAAACACCCTTATGTGAAATATGACAACGACACGACAAGGTAGCTTTCCCTTCACTAGCTGCCGCCGGGAAGCCCCGATACCAACATACCTACATATTTTATTTTACTATTTATTTTACTACACTACTGCGAAGTTTGGCAACCTCGCAAAAGTAAAGATTCGTCATACTGGTGACAATTTTTGACCTAATTTAATTATGATTGATGATATCTCCGAAACGATGCATTTTTGGACCACCTATTCTAGGAGTTTTAGTATTATTTTTACCTACAGAATATAACCCTAGAGTTATGGGATATAAAAAAAAACAGGTTGTATATCAAAATAATAGGTCAAACAAAACATAGCCTTTTCTTGGCAGTCGCGCAACGGGGTGAAAAAAATATAGTCAACGTAAAGATGAACCAACTCTAACCCTTTCTTGACAGTCGCACAACGGGGTAAAAAAAAAATAGTCAACGTAAAGATGAACCAACTCCGAAAAGCATGGTAACAAGTGTTGCGTCCGATCAACCATGGTTCATTAATAGCGTTGAAATTGGGACTGTGGTTAGCCCATAATCAGATTGACCAGTAGTTCTGCTTGATCTGCTTTATAAATAAACAATACCGGCTTTATTGACCAAGTGACTTAATTTTGTCGTGGTTGAATTGTTCCGAGTGAATGCGAGTCTTTGTTTTGTCTAGTCCATAATTACGTTACTGATAGGCATCGAAATTTAGGCAGTAATTTCCCGCTTTGGGCCAAAGCGGGAAATGACTGCCTAAAGGCTGCTACATACCGGGGCGACTTGTCGCGCGACGCGACGCGACACAAAGACCCCCCGTGTCGCGGGAGGAGCGGTGCCTTTGTGTCGCGTCGCGTCGCGCGACAAGTCGCCCCGGTATGTTGAAGCCCTGAAAATTTCGACTGTTTAGTTAGAATCTAACTAAACAGTCGAAATTTAGTTAGATGGTCCGAGTCGGATTGCCGGAGTTCAGGGCCCTGGGCAGTTTGGCAGAGGTAATGGCTGCTGGGGAGTTTGTTTCGCCACTCCTTCTTCCCAGCTAAAGCACTAGGAAGTGGGAAGGGAAAGGGGAGGGCGGGAGTTTTTGGGGGACTGTCTTGTGTGACGTTCGATAAGTGCTCATTCTCAGCCTAGTTTTAATAAATGACTTTAAATTTTACTTTTGATTTAATAAATATGTCTTTTAAAATATTTCTCTGAATAAACACTTTTCTTCTTTTTTATTTCTTACGCTATCACTCACTAAAGGTTTCAACTTTATATCTCAAACTTTAATCAAATTATTATTTAATAGTTCCTTTTGAAATCATTGTTAATAGTACGATTACATTACTGCAGCGGCCTGCAACAGGATTGATACGAATGTGAAAAAGTGGGCCGAGGCGAAGCCAAGGCACTCATTCGTGAGTCCATCAATGCCTGGTTGCGGCCAAGGCTTGTAGTGCATTTCTTAAATGATGCGCGGACACTCAAACAAAGTTTCTAGATTATTTATAAATTCCAGGTCAGGGTCAGTACTTTTTTTTTTTTTTGTTTTTTTATATGTGTTTATTTGTTTTTTTTTTCAATAAAAAGCTTTCTATTAGCAAACCAGTTTGAAATTTAAATAAAACCTTTGATAAGTTACCTCCTTGGTTGCCATGTTTCAGAGTAAAAGATTGTTCCATTTTTAAATTATACGATAGATATGAGTTTACTATGTAATTTATTTGGCCACTAAACCACGACACTTACACCCGTATTCAAGAACGATACTATGAGGTCTCACAGTGCCCATCAACGCATAGGGCCGGTAAATCCGATTCATAAACAATACTTGAGTGATGTGCAACGCTATGCGTTCACTTAGAACGACCCTTACGTTAAGTACCTGGGCAGCTATTTTAACCAACGCATAGGGTAGCTTATTGTAAAAAAAAGGTCTGTGTCGAATGATAATGTGGTCCACAGATGTGGTTGTTTCTGTGTGTTTTGTATCCATTTGTGATATTTAATTTAATTATTCGTTTAACTTTTTTATTTCAATATTTTTGACGTGTGCCCGTTTGTCTTCTAGATTGGCCGCTCCCGCATTAATACTAAGTACTAAGAGCTATCGTTACGAAACAGAAAACGTAGCTTCTTAAAACTTTAACTATTTTGCTATTATTCCATCCAGTATTTAAACTCAATTGTTAATGTTTTTTTTTTTTTCTGTCTTAAGTTATGTTGTGTTTCATTGTAATTATTTTATTTTAATATGTTGACTATTCTTTTTTATAATAATTAATAGAAAAAGTGTACACCTTTAAGGTAGATTTTTGATGAACAAATTATTTATTATTAAGATCATTGTGAAATGTACCAAAAATAACACTAATAAATGAATTTTGATTTTTTTTGAATTTTGCTTCAGCAAAATAAAATTATATTTAATTGTCATTAAATAGATAGAATAGATTTTATATCATTGTAGATAGTAAATTTGTTGTAAGATGTATAAGTACAATTATCCAAAAAAATAATTAATTATTATTTAGTAACAATACTATAAAATCATTAAAAAAAACAGTAAACACACCATTAATTGACTGCTTCGTTTGTTTTTGGAGAATTCGAAATCATATGCACATTCATTGACGACTAATCAATTGAAAATAACTAAACAATTTTTTGTTTGTCGATCCTTGAAAACAGAGTACTAAATCACCACACTTGATGGTTCATATTTCACAACTGACAACACGTTTAAAGGGTATATTTATGTAGTCCACACATCTGCCAAACACTAAAGCGAACTTATCAACAGAAACGGACCAATCACAGATCTATACTCGACGCTGTGCGTTCGCATAGTAAAATGTCGCTTGAGTATTGTTTGTGAATTGAATGGCCCGCCATGACGAACGCAGTGAGAAATGCCTTACTTAGCATAGTGTCGCTGCCATACTTATATAAGTATCCTTCTTGAATACGGCTGTTATGAATTTTCATACAACTTTTGGTGGCGTTGCTCGCATGTATTTGGCCAGTACAGCAATTTCGATTTATCTCGAAGAAGGTTGTCAAAATAATGCCGAATTTCCAAGCATGTTTGAGAAAGTAACATTATTAATGTAAATAATTGAAAAACATCGACGTAGCTTGGGGACATCAAATTAACTTCAATTATATCAAAGGAAAACCATATTTCATCATCTTCATTTCAGCCGAAAGACGTCCACTGCTGGACATAGATCTCCCCCAAAGGGGTGGGTTTGCCATAATCACCACGTTTGGCAGGCAGGGTGGCGATAGTATGGTGTTAAAATGCATAAAGAACGCTGCTGCCACCTCTCTAGTAGGTATGTCCCTTAGTCACCTTTTACGACAACCACGGAAAGAAATAGGATGGTTCTATTCTTTACGTCCGGCACCACAACCAAAACCAAACCAAACCATATTTAATTAAGGTGATTTAAATTATTATTTCGGGTTTAGGTATTCAAATAATCAAATCAAAGCACATTTTTGTTTAAGCCTTGTGTAGACTGGCGTGATATCGCGGGCGCGACATGGGTTAAGTTGCCTGTCACGTTCGCGATATCGGGCCAGTCTACTACAGCCTTTAAGTGGCACTACAAAATGTCATCCAAAGCATCCACAGGTACTTTTTCTATTCCTTTTTTTTACATTTTCATGACATAATATTGGGACCAAAGAGATTTAAGATAGATACTTTAAAATCAAAAGTAATGTCATAGAAAAATTGTGATCCCATGTCTCAGTGACGCCATAAAATAAACCGTGGTTTAGTCTAGTCGTTTTATCACTACGAGAATTGCAATACCATAGAGCACAATAGGCATAGATACTTCGACGGAAATAAAAAAGGAAAATAACCGAAAATAATTTTCTTTTGGTGGTCACGAATGCGACTTGACATGCAGGCGTACCACACTAGACCAAGCGAGTTTTGCCCACTAGGACAAATGTATCGGATTACGATTTTGTTTATTTTTTTATTTTTTTTAACGTTGCCCCACACTAGGAATTGCTCCTGTATTGTGGGTGCGTTTACAAACATTTAAACTCACATACACAAACAGCCAGACCCGGAACAACTACTTGTGGGTCATACAAATATTTGTTCCGTGCGGGAATCGAACCCGCGACACACAGCGCAGCAGTCAATCGCTTAACCACTGCGCCAACCGTGCCGTCAAATTATGTCCCGTCTATTGTTGAATAAATAATTTAATGTCTTTGGGACAGACCATACTTGTTGCTTGTGATTTGCAGTGTTCACATGAGGCAATATTTACTCTGTAACTGGTATTAATAACATTTAATCACTACTGCAGCTCATACAAACAAATTATAAGCTAATAATGCAATCATCCGACCCAACCAGCTGACGAATATAATGTGCGATAACGCATAGTTACACATTAACATAGCGTTTACTCTATCCGTTAATAAATCACGTTGAATATTACAGTTTGATTGCACGGAACGGCTAAATAGTCTGAGAAAAAAATGTATAGTAGTAACGTTATGCGTGCAAAAGCAATTTAACCTAGTCATGGTTGAAATCACCTGATATGTGTTGAAGTTCAATGTAAGTTGCTTATGTAGGTATCTTCTGCAAAGTAAGATCTGTACATGAATAGCTTAACACCTGGTTGAAAATACTAGCTAGTCAGCAGAAGAGCAGAGGTGCCCCAGTGGTTACGGCCCCGATTTACGAGTGGGTTCGATCCCAGGCAGGTGCTTGCTTTACTTTGTGTAAAAATAATCATCACTACTGCTCTCAAAACGGTGAAGGAAAACATCTAGAACCAAAAAATCGAAAAAAAATGAAATGAAATGGAATCGTTTATTCTGTAAATAAGATATGGGAATTACTTTTACACGTCGCATATTAAAAAAACTTTTTACAAAAAAATAATAACTGACTTCCAAAAATAACACTACAAAGTGAAAAATAACTTTAATTTCCGAAGTCGGTGTCTTTGGATCTGTATTTGAGTTTTTTGCCACCGACTTTAGAAATTAAAGTTATTTTTCACTTTGTAGTGTTATTTTTGGAAGTCGGTTTTAATTTTTTTGTAAAAAGTTTTTAATTTTTCTCATTTTAGTGGGTCAGTTTTTAATTTATCTAAGTTACAATAGCCTAATGTTAACTGCTCATCACCTTTTACAAATATTGCTTTTCCCGATGCTGGGACGCTGATTGTTGTGGAGTTCTCCTGGTAAGAACCAGGAGAACTGCCACTCACCATATGCATAGTGACGAGAATAAATTGCTTAGCAACCACATTAAAGTACCTAATCGAATCACAACCCATTAAATACTCATTATTATATTGTTCCCGTGGCCATCTGTGGTCTCCATTATCAGTTCCACTTCACCAAATGGTGCTTACCGAGAGCAAATGCACGAGTTACTATAAAAAATACCCAAATAGCTATAGAAACCTAGGTATTTGGGTATTTTTTATAGTAACTAAAGCCTATAAAATTTGAGGGTTTCCCTCGATTTCCATCCCTCATCCCTCATCTGATTCTGATTTGGTGGCAATGGGACTACCTCCGGAGTATACATTTTCAAACAAAAAAAGACTTTTCGAAATCGGTTCATAATTGAAGGAGTAATCGCGTAACAAACAAACAAAAAAAAAACATACTGCCGAATTGAGAACCTCCTGCTTTTGGAAGTCGGTTGAAAAATAAGCTAGATGTAGTCGACATTTCCTATCTGACTACCCCTGAGAAGAAATGGCGAAACAAACTCAGGGGTCAAAGTCTCTTTTAAAGTCCAGACATAATCATGGTCAGATCATGTGAGGACCATGTAGATCCGTGTATGAAATAGTCTTTTGACGAAAGAACCACACAAGTGGAGTGGACCAGTCCAATCAGTGCAAGCATTTGTCAGTACGCGTGCAGCTCAACATGTGATATCTTCCAACCCACACTGGGCACGCGTGGTGGATTACAGCCTACACCTTCTCGAAGAAAAGAGACGTGTGTCCTGCAGCAGTGGGAACATTATAGGCTGATTATGCTGCAGAGTTAGAACCGGGTTTGCCTGCCGAGGGTGTGGTCAGAATCGTCAGTCGTAAATGCTAAGCTATCAAGGAGATTCTGGAATTATGTTTTTTTTTTGTTGGGTTATTCTGAAAGGAAAGTTTTAGTAGGTTAATAGGAGCAGGCTTTATACATATTTTAGATCTGTTCCCGAAAGTATCTCTGCTGAATTCGGTGGCGCAAAAATTGACTGCTTCTGTAGTAGTAAATGTACATGGTAGCTCATAAAATAATTGAAGCTTGCGTTCTTTCCGTGACGCGATTTATTATTGTATTCGCCATACGTAATTAATATTACGATGTGTTTTTTTTAAACGTTACTTAACAATCGGTTATAATATGAGTAAAAACAGATACGATAACATAAACTTTGTAAATTTATTTTAGAAGGAGTTTTCACACGTTTTATGGAAGACAGTATTTCCTCGTTTGACTGTCGCAGTTTGAAATTATCGGAACTTTATAGTCTGGCTGGTTAATAAGCAGATATCAATGAAAATAGAGATTGTAAAATATACAGGGTCAAATTAAATTAGCTAGCGAAACTCCACAGACGTCATGGGTATCGATATCTAAACGGGATAAAAAAAAAAATAATTTAACCGTTCGAATTATCTTTGCTCGCTTGTTAGGCATAAGTATTATATGATAAAATGCAAATTTTAGGCAGTCAGTGGTGTACCATTTACATATACAATAAATATATACATACATAAAGCATACACTTATCTATATAAATTGCCAGTACATAATTAACGTTATTTAATTTAATTTTTTAAATGTTATCTAATGTGCCTAAACCAAATAATTAATCTTAGTTTAATTTTATTTATTTATCTGTCACTATATTACCAATCTGTTTAATATTCTTTTTTATTATTATTTATATATGTTTTATTATTTAAATGAATTTAATGCGATTATTGATTTTTGTTTTAAATTACTAAATTTATGCTTTGTTTTTCAATCTAAATATAATTTGTGCATGTGGTGTTAGCCTGTAAGTAATTGTTGCACTTATAAATGTATAGCGTGTACTTTTAACTGAAAGGAAATGTGTAAACAATTGTAGGCTGACCTATTGATAAATAAATATATATACAATAATAAACATGAACCAAGAGCAAGGAACTATATTAATATATGTAATGAGGATGTTTAAGGAGAGATGAAGTGTTTTTTGAGCAGACACATTTTTCGAACAGAATAAAGCAATGGATTTGCAATATAAAGTACTTCAAAATAATTCAGATTGTGAATCGTGTTGTGCAATTAGGGAGCTGATGTTGATGTTTCCTTATTCGATGTAATCCTGTTACTACGTTCTGAATAATGAGCAACAGCTTAATGAGCTGTTACATCTAAACCAATCAAACGTCAGTGATAATTGCTTGGATCCATAAATTACCTATGTAGGCATCATTTGCTGATTAGCTTGGTACTGTTAAAATGCATTACCCTTATATTGCGTACGATTAAAAAGAGTATTATTATGGGAGAGCCTATCGCATAACGTAACTTTCGGTCCATAAACGTTGATCAACGTTCACCACAGTTCATCCATGATTTCCGTGTGTTGGCGATTTCTGAGATTTAGTACAATGGGGTAGCAATTATTGCGTAACAGTCTAGCAATGGCAATGGGCAGCATTTGGAAAGCTTTGTCAAGTCTTCTCGTCACGTATTCTTCAGAGCCTAAAGACGAAGGTCTTCAATCAGTGCGTCCTGCCTGTTATGAATTATGGAGCAGGAACGTGGACACTCACGGTACGGGTGGTCCATAAATTTAAAGTCACTCAGCGAGCTATGGAACGGGCTATGCTTGGAGTCTCTCTGAGGGATCGAATTCGGAAGGAGGTGATCCGGCAGAGAAGCAAAGTTGCCGACATAATCCACAGAATAAGCAAGTTGAAGTGGGCCGGCCATATTAGCCGTAGTACCGATGACCGTTGGGGTAGACGTGTTCTTGAGTGGAGACCGCGAATCGGCAAACGTAAGGTAGGGGCGTCCTACCTTACGTTTGCCGATTCGCGGTCTAGGTCAGGCTAGGTGGAGCGACGATCTTCGCAGGGTGGCTGGTGGCAGCTGGATGAGAGTTGCCGATAATCGAGCTGAATGGCGTGCAATTTTAGGTTCCTATGTCCAGCAGTGGACTGCTATGGGCTGATGATGATGAATGGCAATGGCATTAATTTTGATAGTTTAACAACATTGTCAAGCAGACTTGAACAGAATGTTTAAAAAATTATGAATCAATGGTTAAGGAATTTCTTACTAAATCCTTCGGATTGCGATTGAAATTGTTATGTAATTGCGGTATCTCTGTATGTTCTCCTTTACCGTCAGTCAACGGGGACTTAAAAATGTGCAAATACAAATGTAAAATTCACATTGATACTTCCCTGGTATCAAACAGGACCTCTTAGGCTGAAGCTACAGTAGGCAGCGATTTGCGATGCGACTGGAAGAGCGAAATGAGATAAACATGGTATGGCTACATTATAAACATGGTGTGGCTACATTATAAACATGGTATGGCTACATTATAAACATGGTATGGCTACATTATAAACATGGTATGGCTACATTATAAACGAAAATCGATAGAAGGTGTACTGATTATATGTTGATGTAGCCGATGTCGTGATTACAGTAATGTTGTTCCGATCGCTTATGAAAATCAAAGATCGCTAGTAATATAAGGTGCTAACAAATTAAGTACCAATATTTTAAGAGGTGTTACATTACATCAAAACAATTAACTTTAAATAGAAATTAAGAAAACTTTTTATATGATATTTTTGTTTTAATTTACGGAACAAAATAAATAAATTAAAATTTCGCCCAAACATAATCATCCTGTGCTTTTAACTGACAAGACACACTTGCTGTCAAGTGAACATCGTCGTTTGTGACTAACGTCAATGTTAATGATATTTAAGTGAAGTGGCCATTGACTCATGACAGTCAAGAGGTTTCATAAGATAATCAAAGAGGACTTAGTCACGGATTGTTGACTATCTATTAACAGGATGTTTTTACGCAGTAACGTTGTTTCCCTAATTATCTCCAAAAAGTAACATAAACTTTTCAATGTTTCATACTTAAGTCTACTCCTGGAGACGAGTACTATCAGCTCTAAAAGTATTGGTACCTAATTTGTTAGCACCTTATATTTGATGTACGGTGCATGTAACCATATACGTGAGCATTCATTTATTTGTTTTAATCGCTCGTGTCGCAGGTCTCGTCGCGGTCTAATGTAGCCTCAGCCTTAAGCTGAAGAAAATATACTTACAACAGTTAATTAAATCAAAGATACCTAGACCCCATTACTAGAACTTACGATGCCCTATTTACTATAGATTTATCGTAACCTGGCTTGTGATCTCGTAATTGACACTGAATGCTAGATCTAAGGAAATACATGATAGTTTATTCAATGAAAGGTGGATTGTCCTGTCAGTAAAGCCTGAGAATAAGTTCCTGTTTATGTGTACTTGGAGCTTATTTAATAATTGCTACACAAACGTATAAATCAAATTTTAAAAGTAAATGACCACTTGAGAGGACATCGGAGTCTGCGTAAATAATGTCTGATGGACGAAAGTATTGCATGGATTGGTGGTATTTACTTTACTATGCTTTAGTAGGTAGTCTGTCTAAAGCAGGGACCGCACAACCCCGGATAAGAGTTAGCCATATAAAAGATTACTTTTATCATGAAGTATCTCTTTGAATAGGTTTTTGCTTGAACCCCAGGAAAAAGGAAACCCAGTAAAAACCCTTATCGTATGGGTTTTTGATTAACCGCTTAAAAAACCCCTATCAAAAACACTTACAGCGAAAAATTTAAAAATAAATAGTATTTTTTCCTTAATTTTTTTCTTTTTACCTATATTCAGTTGGCATGGTGCTTGCATTGGGGTTGACGCACGGGGGTTGACACACACCCCCCGTCGGGGATTTTAAAGTTCCGTTATTTTTTGCCTAGAACGCACCGTTTCCGAGATATATGAATTTCAATTTGTTTTATTAGTTAAAAAAAAACATCTATGATCATTATTGCATGTACTAAAGAGTTCATTTTAGCTTGGCTACTCAGTAGCCACACTGTATGGGCTTTTGATTAACTACTTAGAAAAACCCAATCAAAACCCGTTACCAAATTTGAATGGGTTATAAATTAAGCCGTTCAAAAAGGTAACCCTTATCGTATGGGTTTTTACCGCTTAGAAAAACCCTATCGAAAAACCTTTTCAATTGGTAACCAAAATGGTCCTTGGTATAGAGACAGACGGTAAAGACAGACGGTAGTGTTCCACCTGAATACTTTATAAAGAAGAGTTATGTATAATTCGTTAAGTCTTCATAATTTTTTGTATAGGAGTAATTAATCCGATCATTTAAAAAAGCTTCGCCATTCGCGAATCGTGAGGACAATTTTAAAACAATGCAATATGATTCCTGATTTCTGCTATTCATAAACAACACCATCTATACAACATCGAAAGTATTATTTAAAAGAACTCTAGTTTACATTTTCCATCGAAACTGAAGTTTTATAGAGCTGCAGGTGAAAGGATCGATACGCGATACAACATTTTGCTAGATCACTACAGATGGCGCTAATATAAAGTGTTGCTGATAAAATATGAATCTTATGAACTTTGTAGGGTAAGCAGTAGTCTAAAGATGTATTGAAGATTTGGCGTGATAACAGTTACTAGGACTTTTAATTAATGAAACTGATGGATAATTTAACTGTCTTGACTCTTGACAATAAAACGGAAAAAAAAAAACTATCTGTCTTCAATTTCATTGTTTTGTGATCGCTGATTGTGCTTTGTCAGAACGTGTTAGAAGAGCTTCCAATTTTTTTTTTTAATTGTTTTAAAGTAATTATAATACAGAGGGGTTACTTAATTCTAAAATCGCCAAACTTTTACGTTTGATGGCAGGTACCTTAAAAAAGTTTGGCACTGTTCTGTGATGTTACGAATTCTTGATTTTTACCAAAGTACGAGCTATTCTCGTTTACATCTTACCAACAGTGAAGAAAAAGAAACATATTTTTTGCACAACAATCCTGCTAATAAAACAGTAATTATTTTCTAAATTAATAACGTATGCTACACGCCTTCATTGTATCATGTCGTAACAATTTAATAACTTTATTTTTCTGCACTTAATCAAGTAATTATAGAACATTATTGTTTGATTCGTGATAATGCTTCGCTATTAAAGTCATTAGGAGAAAAGAGAATGGTAGTATATGGTGCGCTCTGGTACAATCATTGCATTAGTCTGAAAGGGCATGCATGCCAAATATGCACGTGTGGTGTGTATTTATTGTCAATTTCTAGGTTTTGCATCCGGTAAGCTCGTGTTTTTCTAGTATTGATTGTATGAAAAGAATTTGCTACGATGTTTTCGAGGAAACATAATTAACTGGGGATCCTATCTATAGTTTAGGAATCAGATGTTTTACTAATTTTCGGATATGTAGAGTTGTCATATATTTTGTCTTAAAAATAATTACTTAATATGAGCTTGCAGTTTAGTACATTCTCGACTATTTTAAGCTTTATCAATGTCCTTCAACTAGTTTCCTAGAACTTGTTTGTTGTGCCAGACGCCCCAATAATGATTGCTACAGAAGATACCTAGAGGCTAGAATATTGATTTGCATATTTTGCAAGATTGGATAGACTGACATCACCTCTCAAATTAAGGAAATCAGAAAAAGGATGTATGTAACATCCTTTTTAAAGAATTTTCTCGCTGGCTGGTCGATATTTCACGTGACCAGAGGCCTGGCTCGTTCTTTGGTCAAATAAAGAAGACGCATTGCCACGTTGAATGTCAATGCTTCTTCTTAGACTTCTGGGCACGTTTCTGGATGGCAGCGATGCTGATTTCGATCAATGATCGAAGGATGCGGACGAGTACTTCGACGCCTAAGCGTTCTTTTGTTTTTTTTTGTATTTATGTATGTCTAATTTGTAAGTTAGTCATTTAATTGAGTACCTAGTGTAAATAGTTAGTTGCGTCATATATTGTATATATACAGGAAATATGAACAAATTTATAATTTAAGTTTATAATTTTTGACATCACTTATTGATTGATGATGGTGGAAATAACCACTTACTTACGTGGGAGCTTCCGGTACATACCTTACCTATAGATATTTTACATCAATTGCGATGTTCAGGGCTCATTTATTTTATGATTATGTTAACATCCTGTCAGAAGTTGCGTAAGATCAATCATATTGGCACTTATAGCAGAGACGAATTGATTGATTGAGGACATCTTTAATAAATTATAATTGAGGCCGACCAACAACTTACCAAGCTCTCTATTGATTACGAGACAAGCAGAGGTGCAAAACTAGTACATCTAAGTGAAGATTGGATAAACGGAAAACTTATGTCGTGAACTTTATTTCACATCAGCAATTCAAGAATTGAAATATGTTCAGTCTGGCAACGTAGCGTTTCTAGCCGCAATATATTCTATTTGTGACCGACAGAGAACGCACAACGCGTTCTCTGCCGGCAAAAGAGTCATGAAAAAGTTTTGACGACACTGAAGATAAAATGAGAATTTGGTGGATGAACAAATTTGGTGTAGAAGAGCAGTAAGAAGTCAAGAGCAGGGCCATAACGGTAGATCGAAGTTAAGACATAAACAAAATTGAGATCAATACCTAGTGCCAACATAAAGATATAACCCACACACATACAATAAGGACACAGGAAACTTTTTATTTTATTACTTATTACTTACTAGGAGCTTTTTCTTTCATTCCCACAGAACTATATATAACACGTGTTACGCAACCTTCAATTGCGTTGAAAGGAGCGGTGTTCTGCAATTTTCATTAGTAGCCACCTGCTAGCCACAATTAGAGTTAATTCGCGCAGGCGCAGTAGAAAGCTCGTGAGATACTTCGAGAACCCTTTTACTTGCACGTGGTTCGTGATAATGAATTTCCATATAACTTGTTCGAATTGTGATTATAAATGATAAATAATATTTAATTCCGTTAAGACCGTTCACGACGTACGGCACTTCATACAAACTTTCAAGCCCTTGTTTTTAGAAATAAGTAAACCGATTTTAATGAAACTTTATACGCATAATTATGCAAGATACAAATGTCTAAAAAGTTAGTTATGAACATTTTTGAAATGTCTTATTTAAAAACAGAGAACTGGAAATCTCTGTTTCTATCGAAAATTTAAAATCGGTCTAATTTGGCTATAACACTATTTTTCGAAAATGTTCTTTTTAGACCTTTGTATCCTGCTTATGCGTATAAAGTTTCATTAAAATCGGTTCAGTCATTTCGAAAAACAAGTGCTTGAAAGTTTGTATGAAATGCCGTAAGTCGTAAACGCTCTTAATTGGTTAAAAAAAATTGCTTATACTCGTACAAGTCAAAATTAATTAGGTTTTAAAACTAGATAAGTTTAGTGTTTCTTAGCTGAGAAGAAAGACCGAAGCAAACTCAGAGATCACAGTCTCTTTTAAAGACCAGACATAATCTTGGCCAGGCCATAAGAGGACCATGCAGATTAGTATCTGAGATGGTTTTTTAATTTATTTTATTTATTATGGGACAATAAACAGCTACAATATAAAATGTTTACAAATAACAATAATATAGGCTCTTATGTAGTAAGTATTAACACTATTGCAGCCCACTACATTATCCGCATGTTAACAAAATTAAGATTAGGCAAAAAGTGCCACTAGAGTAGCATTACTCAGATAAATTATTATATAAAAAAATGTAAAAGAAATAGATTATTAAACTATACTACAATTAATTAATTAAAAATATTTATTAATATGGATAAAATAAAAAAATAAAATTGGGATTGTTCCATATTATCACAAAGATAACTTAACTTTTACTTAACTTAACTTTTGAGGAAAGAACCATTCAGATTTGAGTGGACCTGCCCAGTCAGTGTACGCATTTGTCAGAAATCGTGTAGCTCAACTCAGAAATTAAGTAACTCAACGACTCAACGAACAATACCAAAGAAAGGACATGGTGCGATAGGTACTTGATTTTTTATCGAGGTCATCTTATTGGTAGTTACCGCATCGTTGCTGATTGTAAACAGTTTTAAGAAGATAATATTACGTAATGAGCTTGAAGCTTTATAGTTTTTGATCTGCTACAAATTCTATTAGCTTTTTGTCTTTTTTGTGTTGTTTTGTAGTTCAAGTTAAACGAGAAAGGGAATTAAGTTCTTACGAGATATTGCTGATAATAAATCACGATCGAATAATTGACAAAGCAATGCGCTCGATATTTAATCTAATTTATATACGCCAGAACCAAACACGAATGCTTTATAACTCTATAAAGAGAAATATGAATGTAAGAACGCAACGCATTTCCGCTTGCCGCGGTAGGAAACTGACACTATCAGAGTAAACTGGATACGTTCCAATACAGGACAAAGACCTATCGAGCGGTCACTTCCCTCGCTGTGATCTGGAGCTAAGGAAAGTTGTCCACGGCCGCTCATATAAATACATGAACTTGATACCGTCTTGCACTTTTCCGCGCGCCCCGGTGAATAGAACACTTTTCCTTTCGCAATACGCGTTTTCCACTCAAGTAAATAATGTAATTATATTCATAGAGACACGCGTTACTGCATACGTTATACAAAATGGCGAAATGGGAGCTTTTGGTGAGTTTACTGCCTTATGTAATGATACTAACAAGTACTAACAGCCGTTCAATTGTAAGCGTATAAATGTGTTCGGGCGTTTCTTTTGAGGTCATTTATTACAACTCATTGAAGCAAAAGTAAACGCTCTCCGTTTATTGTATGATGCGAAATAAATATGTATTACGATAACGAGGTAGCTGATTGATTGGCTACTTTGCGTTTGTAGAAAGACTATGATTGATTGTGCTGTAATTTGTTTCAGATTTTCGTCGCTTTCGCTACACTGGTATGCTGTACCGAGGTTGAGGATGTCGAGCAGAAGAAACGAAACGCCGGGAAGGGGACGAGTATAAATGCTATTCCAACCGGAGCACAGAAACAAGATTACACCTACAGTATTTATACACAGAATCCTAGTTCACAGAGTGGTTCGACCAGCCCATCGTCTTACCAATCTCAAGTGCCAAATTCGTTCTACCCAAGTCAAGGGAGCAACCAGTATTACTCGTCATCACATACACAGAGCGAACCATCAACATCCTCTTACGGTTCTCAGCAACAGCAACCTCAGATAAACCTGTTACCCCCACCAACCACTTCCCAGTTTGTACCTCTGAACTTTGTGCCAAATCCTGGTTACCAGTCCAAATACCAAATAGTGCCATCGAAGGCAAGTGGGAATATTCAGTTGGCTTTTCTGCAGCAACCTACTAGTTATCCAACTCAACCAATTGTTCCTTATGCTCCTCAATTATTCTCACCTAATCCAACAAGCCCGATAAATCCTCATCAGAACGCTTTGATTAATCAACTGCCTCCGGGGCACTACAATATGCATAGTTACCAGCCTTTGTCTCTTGGTGGCTCTTACTTGGGTCAACCATCGACAATGCTGCTGTTTGCCCAGCCAAATCCTTCTGCATACAATAATCTTCTATATCAGAATCCTGTCCAGAGCTTCTATAATTACTATCCTTCAAATGCTCAAAGCAAGTATAACGTTCAGTACGTTCCTCAAGGTTCGACGACTGAGTATGAAAAGCTGCAAGGTCCTATATCGCAAACTGTCCCAAAGGAAGATAATGATATCGTTCACAATAGTGAATATACTGGACCGCCGTCTGATTCCAGCTCGAGTTACAAGAACGCCTATTCGGCAAATCGTAATACTTATGCTAAACTATAGCCATATCTAGCCGTAAGCGACTAAGTAGAACTGATATAGTTATTTGTTGGACATATAGTTGCCATTACGTTAACCACAGATATTTATTACAATGGGAGATTCTATAGTTTTTAGTTATAGTTATGTTTTACATTAATTTTGTTGTCAGTGTTATTGTTATCGATTTTTGTTTGGAAATAAATGTTGCATGGTTTTTTATCACGTTTTTGATTTCACCATCTAATTCAAATCAATTTATTTATTTTTCAAGTAACCAAGACTCATTTGTTAGTAAAAACTTATCCTACGTTAGTAATTAAGATAATACATGAACTTTATCCTTTATATCTTTAAGTTCTTTCTAGAAGTCCTTTATATCTTTGTTGGCTAATTTTATTGAGTGTCCATTCCCAAGGTGCGTAAACTCAATAAAACTGGTACTAGACTTGAGGGCGTAGTGGTGAATATTGATTAAAAACTTTCAATTATGCATTCCGTATGAAGCTTTTACGATATCTACTGCAATCTGTATCATCATCATCATCATCATTCCAGCCGAAAGACGTCCACTGCTGGACATAGGCCTCCCCCAATAGGGGGGGGGGGGTGGGTTGCCATAATCGCCACGCTTGGCAGGCAGGTTGGCGATCGAGAACGCTGCTGCCCATTCTCTAGTAAGTCCCTTAGTCGTCTTTTACGACACCCACGGGAAGAAATGGGATGATGCTATTCTTAAGTCCTTTTCTATTAATAATCATATAATCAGCCAATAATATTGCCACTGCTGGGACACAGGCCTCCTCTCTTCGAGGGAATGGGCTGCAATCCACCACGCGGGCCCAGCGTGGTTTGGTAGATGCTATTGCTCTCTAGGAACTCTGTGTTCTTTTCTAGGATCTCACTGTTATATAAATACAATTGATGTCCATTCGTTGAGGCATTAATTGAACCTCTGTCCTCTTTACCAACAACCATGGTAATAACAGTGCTAAGTATTTCTGGTATGTAGATCAAATATCAACAAAAACAAACCAATTTCACAAAGATGATATAACATGTTTGTACGCAACACTTGCACTCTATAATTTACTCCGAACTTCGAGAACGGTAGGCTTGTCTGCCCTAAATTGTTTGCGCTATTCAAACCATTAGACCGTGGAATGGTAGGCAGAATACCCTGAGGTAATATTAATGCTCCTTTCTATTACTGGTTCTTGCTGGGAACACAATGCAGGCCAGGTAGATATTACTTTCTATGTATACTTTTGTGTGCAGGTTTAAAATAATAGTGGTTTACATAATACGGGTGCTTTTGTTCTTTCAAATTGATTTCTTCCACGCCCTCTATTTGTCTTGCTCACTTGTTACTACTGAGGTGCAAAGTTTTCACATCTTTGTAATGTAAGTGAAAACGAGGCTGATGTTCTGATGACGAAGTTTTTTTTTGCAAAATGTTGTTGTAATTAATGATGATTAAAATCATTAAGTGTAAGTAAAGGATGTTCGACATGCCAAATAATATTTTATTCAATTTTGTAAATGTGAGTACCATGGAGCCGTTTATTATGATATGTATGTTGACATAGAAAAGCGTGGCAGTTGAGAGTATGTCATGCTCACTTAAATGTCTCGCTGATGGTGGCGCGTGTGTTGGATCATTCGGTTCCCTACAAAATGGTTTAGCTGGATGCTGATCCACGCGTCATGTTCGTGAACGGGCGCCGTCAGTTGAGACTGGTCTTCTCTTAACTGCCACGGCTTATTTGTAATCTTTTAATGTTATATTTAGTATTTTTTTTTAAATAAGAAATTTATTTTTTTACGTTGTTCTCTATTATAGAAGCAACAAGAATAATGTACCCAGGATTTTGTAATAATATCTTGATTTAAATGAGTGTCCTTGGAGTTTCTTGCCTGTTCTTCTCCATAGAGATCTACGTTTTGGAATGGGCAAATAGCTTCAACTTTCAGACAAACTGACCGACTCTTTGACAATTCAAAAGTGCCTGTTATTGGTTTAATTGAAATAAATGTTTTCAGTTTGAGTTTATTGAGATTATTCATGTACGTATCTTCTAAACTAGCTATAAGGTGTTCAAAAATTAACCTTACAATCTTTAGGGAGTACCAAACTGAAGAACTTTTACTATCGAACCAACTTTGAAATCGCGAAAAAAAATACAAGTGTTGTAAACTGTATGGGACAGCTGTTTTATTTTTTCGCGATTTCAAAGTTTGTCCCGTAAACGGTTACTCAGTTTGATGGTAGCACTCCTTAAAGTTTGTAAGGTTAATTTTTAAACACCTTATATTTGAGATAAGCTACAGAGGACCATCAAACTGAAGAACTTTTACTATCGAACAAACTTTGAAATCGCGAAAAAAAATACTACTGTTCTAAACTATAAGGGACAGCTGAATTATTTTTTCGCGATTTCAAAGTCTGTCCCGTAAACGGTTATTCAGTTTGATGGTAGCACTCCTTTGTAAGGTTAATTTTTAAACACCTGATATTTGAGATAAGCTACAGAGCCTATCTTTGCTACGGCATAGATATTTATAGAAAGAGAAACTTTACGATATAATTATGATCCCGAAGTTAGATACAACGAGTACCTACCTAACTGTATAGCAAACGTTATTTTCGTCTAGCTTCACTTATAATTTCATTAACTTTAGTATTTTTGCATTATTCTAGACTCCAAAATTCTTATAAACAAAAAAAATATTAAAATAGTTGTGTAAATAATTGAAAATTTTATACTTAAATTATTAATCTAATTTTAATCTCGAAACGGCTGGTTGACACTTCCCGTGACCCAAGGGCTGGCTTTTACCTTGCCCAGAGGCTAAGCATTGCCATACAACGTGGCAATGCCGCCAGTCTCTTGGGTACATTACCAGTCCATAGTGATGTGGATGAATCTTTCGACGCCATATTTTAATTTGTGAATAGTTTTAGTTAGGACATAATTTTGTTATTTTTATTAATTATGTGAATTATATCGAAATGCAATATTTTTAGTCATATAGCAAACCTAACTCATGTGACGAAGAACAGGTCTTAAAAGAATGTTAGCGTTAACACACCCATACCTATGAAATTAAATTCTTAGAGCCATAAAAGTGCCCGATAATAATTTATGACACGACTCGTCAAAACACGTTCTTATAAAAATCATCTTAACAAACGATGCGCTAGCGCGTTAATAAATTGAGCTAAATTATTCGTATGATGGACGTGAGAATTAACGTAATCACCGTTCTGGCGTAACAGTAGAGTTTGACACAAGGTCATGGTTTAGGCCGAAATTTTCGGTAAGTATAGCCGAAAAACTCACCCTACTATTTGGTAGTATTTCTTTGAGAAACTACCAAAAAATGGCCACTGCAGCCATTGATGTATAAAAAGCGGTAGATACGGGATTTAACTAGGTGATGTAGTCCTATGAAACTAGGTGATGCCCGTAGTGGCACGAGCGAGATGGATATTAGAAACATGCGTGAGAGACACGATACGCGCGAGATGCGAGACAGACTGCGCCGAGCCCGGGTTTACTGAATGCGATGTTAGCGCGTAAAGGCTTCTACATACCGGGGTGACTTGTCGCGCGACGCGAAACGACACAAAGGCACCGCTCGTCCCGCGACACGCGGGGCCTTTGTGCCGTGTCGCGTCGCGCGACAAGTCGCGCTGGTATGTAGAAGCCTTAACGTATCTTCCTCCTTTTAATAAATCAATGACTGCAACGCTTTTTTTGTTTCAATACGTTTTTTTTTACGTGATTTATTTATTTGAAGATCTCCAATAACAGACATAGGTACCTGACATATATGTTTGGATCTACACGAGCTATTGAGCTATAAAGGTTTATAGCTCGTGTCTCCGTGGGACCTACCCTATATTGGGCAGGTGTCATACAAAAGATCAACAGAGATTAACAAAAGATCGTTTATCTATTTGATACAACAATAGATCGTTAATATAGTCGTTTCACAGTTTTACTCTCTTATAAGATAGTGCTGAAGCTAAAAATGTGCCACATATTTTAGTTTTTGTCTGTTACTCGCTTTTAACTTTTAATAGCTTTTAATAACAGCCGCACGGATCGATCCATCAGGTTAAGATGCATTTGCCAGGGTTGGTCATACCGAGGCTCCTCCGTGCCTCGGAAAGTACGTTAAGCCGTTGGTACCGGCTGTCATTCGTGAATCTTTGACAGTCGTTATGGGTCGTTAGAAGCCCGAAAGTCTGACAACCAGTCTTACCAAGGGGTATTGTATTACCCAGATACTGGGATGCGGAGGTCAGATAGGCAGTCGCTCCTTGTAAAATACTGGTATTCAGCTGCATCTGGTTACACTGGAAGCCGACCCTAACATGGTTGAGAAAAGGCAGGCAGATGATGATAGAGATGATATAGATGATAGATTCTCTAAAGACCGATAAATCCTTTGCTAGATATTACTAAACATGACTGTTTCAGAAAACGATGTTACGTATGGTACCTACTTTAAATAGGAACACAAAAATCTACATATTTATCTGATTATTTTACGGGTTGAAATTCGATTAGACACTGTAATATGGTGCTAAGCAATTTATGCTCGTCACAATGCATATAGTGAAGTCACCATCAGTTCTAGTTCTTCTGGTTCTTACCAGAAGAACTCCTCAACTATTAACGCCCCTGCATCGAGAAAAGCAATATTTTGTAAAAGGTGATGAGCAGTTGACATTAGGCTATTATAACTTAGATAAATTGCAAACTGACAGACTAAAAAGTGAAAAATAAAAAACTTTTTCCAAAAAAAAATGACCGACTTTCAAAACAAACACTACAAAGGGAAAATAACCTTAATTACGGAAGTCGGTGGCAAACGCCGACTTTCGAAATTAAGGTTATTTTTTCTGTAGTGTTTGTTTTGGAAGTCGGTTATTTTATTTACCATAAAGCCTCGGCCGAACCGCCGCCGCCGAATACTAACGGAACTTTAGCCCACCTCTAGTTAT
Organism: Tiliacea aurago; assembly: GCA_948098905.1. Taxonomy (NCBI): domain Eukaryota; kingdom Metazoa; phylum Arthropoda; class Insecta; order Lepidoptera; family Noctuidae; genus Tiliacea; species Tiliacea aurago. Next base: position 17,669,170 of record OX402591.1, on the reverse strand, counting down.
CACTACAGTTCGGACACCTCATATCAGCGGTGAAAGGAAGCTGCGTGCTTACATTTTATTTGTATCATTTCTAAGATGCCCAATCAGACGCACCTGTCTAGTGTTCACTAATGTTTGTTGTGTAATTTATTATTACGAGTATGTAGGTATGTGGGATGGGTTTTTTTGAAGAAGAGCATCTGTTCGTATTTCCGGCAAAGATGAAAAATGGTCTAGATATTAAATATGTTGCTTCTTTATTGGCGTTTGAAAGAGACTTAAATTCTTATCAAATGCTTGTAGTTCATCAAAGTCTATTATTGGATTAAATAATTTTTAGGAACCTAACCTAGTGAAAATAAGAATGAACTCATTGCTTGATAGGAAGAAGATTAGAGGCTATTATATACAGTATGTAACAAAAACCCTGTTGTTCCTTTTAGGGACGTATACATCGTATTATAATTTAAAAAAAATTAAGCATTGGCTTGTCGAGAAGTCAAAATCAAAGAATTAAAGAGGTTAAAAATCAGTTAAACATGACAAACATTAAAATTAAATATTTATTTTAATTATTTTTGATGAACAGTTTTTATAAATGACTTGCTTTATTACGTATGTATACCGATTCTTAAAACGTAGGTAGAAGGAACAACAGGGTTTTGGTTACATATTGTATAAGGGATCTTTGAAAGTTGTTACGGGTCGTCAGAAGCCCAAAAGTCTTACAACCAGACACGTCTAGGGGTATCGTGTTACCCAGAAACTGGGTTGTGGAGGTCAGATAGGCAGTCGCTCCATGTAACATACTGGTAATCAGCTGCATCCGGTCAGACTGGAAGCCGACCCCAACAAAGTTGGGAAAAGGCGACGCAGACAATGATAGGAAAAATATTCTCTAAAGAGCGATAAAATCCTTTGCTAGATATTGCTAAACATTACTGTTTCAGAGAACGATGTTACGTAGGGTACTTTAAATAAGAATGCAAAAATCTATATATTTATCAAATGTCTAAAAGCATGTGACTATTAGAAAAACATTAGAATAAAATATGTAAAGAAATGCTAAACAGATATCAATGATCTCATTTATTTTGAAAATTAGCATTTTATATAAAAAACTATGCTACTAACCTTTCTCGTTGCATTCGAATGTATTTAAATATAAAATGAAATAAGACAAACAACAATAACTTTATTAAAATTATGCATAGAATTTTGTGCAATTTTTTTCTATTTAGAGATTCATTTATTCATTTATTTATGTAAACATCTCACACACAATAAGTTACAAATAAAAGCGGGCTTAATGCTTTAGACATTCTCTACCAGTCAACCAAGGATGGTGAAGAGATAAGATGGCAGTTGCTCTAATTGAGAAGAAATAACAATAATACAAAATATACAGAAATATGTCGGAAATACATTTTCAAGGACGGTACGGTTGACATCTGTCAGGCATGCCACTGTCCCGGTGAATCAATCCGACATATTGTTTCCGGTTGTTCTAGTCTTGCTAACGGCGAGTACTTGCACAGACACAATCTAGTGGCTAGGATTCATCATCATCATCATCATTTCAGCCGGAAGACGTCCACTGCTGGACTTAGGCCTCCCCAAAGAAGGGGGTTGCCATTATCGCCACGCTGGGCATGCGGGTTGGCGATCGCAGTATGGTGTTAAAATGCATAGATAACGCTGCTGCCCATTTTCTAGTAAGTCCCCTAGTCGCCTTTTATGACACCCACGGGAAGAAATGGGATGGTGCTATTCTTTACGTCCGGCACAAAACGGACATCCACCAGCAACTTGCCTTGCAGTACAACCTTGTGGAGCTCGAAGTACCATATTACAGGTATGTGCCCGACGTAGTTCTCGAGAATGGGCAAGCCACATTATCCTGGGATCGATCTATCATCACTAGTACTATAATTGTAGCCAATAAGCCTGACATTGTGGTGATAGATCGACGAGAGCGCCGTGCAATGATTGTTGATATCGCTGACCCTCATGACAAGAATCTCGTGAAAGCTGAGAAAGATAAAAAATCTGGTATTTTGACTTAGCACACGGGGTTGTCGACAAGTGGGATGTGGACTCTGCAATAATTGTACCGATAACCATTACGGTCAGTGGCCTAATAGCGAAGAGCCTCGACCAACACCTCAGGAGGCTCTCATTACACGGCTGGGTCAAGGCTTGATTCAGAATTAGTACTCCTCGACACGGCACGCATAGTGAGGAGGTTCCTCTCTCTAGAGCCCTGACCACCGGCAGCTTGAACCTGGTTCCTGATGCCGATGGGCTACTAGTATTTATATTTTTAAATGCTTCTTTTTATGTTTTTTTATAAAAATATAAAAAAATGTAATCAATAGGTATGTGTACGTATTGTACGTAATAAAGAAAAAATATGAATTATAACTATATTGAATTATAAATTCCGTGTGGTGCCGGACGTAAAAAGTAGCACCATCCTATTTCTTCCCGTAGGTGTCGTAAAAGGCGACTAGGGACTTACTAGAGAATGGGCAGCAGCGTTCACTATGCATTTTAACACATATAAGAAAATTGACAAAAATTGACCAATATACTCCCATATTCTCCGAAACTACTGAGCCAAAAATTTGAAAAAAATATACAGAATGCAGTTCATTAACATTATACTTATAGATTACAGGAAAACCTTTAAGAAGTCTATGGTCTTAAAGCAACATAGTAAATCCCTCAATATTGTGTGTATAACCTTACATTTGCAGTTGGAATGTATGAGGGGGGAACATGTTTAAACACAATGTCAAGTTTGTTCTTGGGATAAATTGAACCCAACTACGGAAGTAGTTGGGTTCAATAATTTATCCCTTCATTATGAGATGTCCAACACGCACTTGGCCGGTTTTATTTAAACATATTGTGCATATTATTATTGCTTTAAGACCGTTAGTTTTTCATGAATTTCGAGGTAATTTCAGGGATAAAAATGAAATAAAATGAGAAATATAATCAAACATTAAATAACACAAACTAAAATCCCATCATTAATATTTGTCACATTCTATATTCTCGGTACAAGTTATCCAATCATTATTTAAGACCGGTCTGCACATCTGTAACGCAAACGCATCTCTAATACACGTAATAGCTATTAATTATAAAATGGCCTCATACGAGTCCTATTTCATATTATTTGTGGTAAGAACAACTTTCGCGAACAACTTAAGCTTCACTTAGATAATTTATTATTATGATTTCCGTGTCATTTGATTTGAGAAGGTTCTGAGATAATTGGTTGAAGATTGTTCATTTGACAAAGGGTGTTGAGAAAAAATCTCTTTACAAAAAAGCTTACTGTCAATTAATTTGAAAAGGCCAGAAATAAATAAAGAGCTGTGGTGCCTACTGTACCTAAGTTTAGACCCGTAGTTGGCCACGCCATTTGCTTTGACAGTGCCATGGTTGATGATAAGTGTGGTGCAGCTGTTTGGAGCAGTGGTGGCCTTGCAGTAACGGCCCCAACTTACGTGTTGTAAGGTCGTAGGCATAGAAGTAATAGGCTTAGAACCGCAGTACTCGTAAGCAAAGTGAAGCCATTTCATGTTAGCCTTTAAAGGCTACCTAGGACTTTCGGCACGTCAGTAATCAAGACCAAGTATTGTAAAGAGCTCGCGCAATTTTACAAAAAAATTATGTATTGTATAGTGAAAGGGTGTCACAACTCATCACATAATCACGAGAAAAATTTAAAGATTCCATTTCACGGGTAAGTACTGCCTAGCATCTTATATGTTTTGTATAAAACATTTATCAAAACAAATTAATAAATCGAGATTCCAGATTAATACATTGAAAATGTTGCAAAGGAAAATATTTTACACCAATTTTTGTTATTATAATTATGTACTGCCTATAATACCTATTCACATAAAAGTATTGTTTTTTATTTTGTTTTGCCATATATTATTAGGGTTCCCAACGCACGTGTCATGAAAAAAAAGTGTTGATTTTATTTTGTTTAAATGAAGTTAAGGTGTTGGAACAATTCCATTTTCCCCACTTTTTCGGGAAAAGTCATTTTCTCGCAACATTATATAATATTTAAATGGACAAAAATCTAAAGACAACATGTAAATTTTGATTTACTCTCTAACTGAACACATCAAAGAAAAAAGTCTGTACTACGTTTAGTCTGTTCATTTAACTGAACACCAATATGTACACATTTAGGTATGCTATCACTGATCCATACATACTAAATATTATAAATTCAAAAGTAACTCTGTCTGTCTGTCTGTCTGTATATTACCTTTTCACGCCTAAACCACTGAACGGATTTCAATAAAATATGGCAAGAAGATAGATCCCATCCTGGGGAAGGACATGGGCTAATTTTTGTCTCAAAAATAATCCTAAAAGGGGTTGTTTAAGGGATGAAAGTTTGTATGGGGAACTTAGCATTTCTTAAGTTAGGGATATAAAAATTCAAATTTACGCTTTTAATATGAAATAAAAAAGTTCGTGTTTCAGCATTTTTGTAAATCATCCCCTAAAAACCCCCTTGGGGCATGCAAAAAACGCCGAAACGCTATTATTTTTAAGTTGGATATTTAGAATCTTAGAAACCTGTTTAATTAAAAAAAAAAGCTAATTATTTGTATTTATTGTCTGTCTGTCTATTACGCTATCACGCTTTAACGGCCGAATTGATTTGGATGATAGGTATACGGATAGGCCGTGACCTGGGTACATATATATATATGTATAGTTTTAATCCCGGTAGCACGTTCCGGTGGGATAATATCCGACATCCACGCAGGCAAAGCCGTGGGCAGAAGCTAGTCAAGACTATTCTCATCATAATAAATCTAGATTAAAATTAAGCGTTGCCAATTAGGACATTTATTGCTAAAAATTTGCATGATCTTCTAATTTCTTATTGCCAAAAATCCATTTTGGGTAATAAAAAATTGCACAACTATTTCTTAATAATAAAATAAACTGTTTATTAAATACTCAGCGCCATTTGTATCACAGTCCGAAGTAAGACCAATTTGCATAACAATCTCGTTTCTTTTTAATCGCCGAAGTAACGGATACGTGTGAAACTAATTAGAGGCATTTATTTCTGGTAAACTTGATTAAGGTCGGAAAACTTGTAGCTATGTATTTATGTGATGACTCTTGCATCTCATTAAAACGTCGTGTAATTATGTGTTAATTAATGCAAGCTTGTTCATCATTTTTAATGTACTTACCTAAGCTAGTAAATATTGATTGGTTTTTAATATCATCGATGATATACCTACCTACTTATGTGTGGAGTTTACATCTGAAAGTAAACGGTAGGTCAATCATTATATTTCAACCACCGAGAGAATGCGTTACTGAAACTTAGAAAAACTAAAAAGATATTTACTAATTTGAATTAAGATAAGTACATAAATAACAACTTATACCTAATTAATTTATAAACATAACAAAACTATATCCTAACTTAACTAAAACTATTAACAAACTAAAATATGTTATCGAAAAATTCCTTCGCATCGCTGTCGACTGGTAACTTACCCAAGAGACTGGCGACATTGCCATGTAATGAAGTAACTAATAAAGTTTAAATTCTTATTAACCAAGGGGATAATAATCTACTATTTACGGAGTGTCTTCTGTCGCGGATTTAAGTTCACCCAAGACTAAGACAGTTTTATCACCAAGGAAAATACTCTACTTTTCGTACCATTTGTGAAAAAATTAACACAATAATAATATGAGATAAGCATTTATTAAAAATAATGACAATTAAAAGTAAAAGTTAACATTCGAAACATTGCAATTGGTCCAATTATTGATAGAGAGAGTTAAATTTTTGTTTGGTACATTTATGGTTGATGAGTTGATTTGAGTATTTCTCTGTTCTTGCGTCTGAGGAACTTGCGTTTCATTGTAGATAGTATACGTCGGAGATAGTGGTGGTGGTGCATCGTGAGTTACGGATGAAGATAAGATGCCAGAAGTTGATGGTTGTGGCTCTGATGGATTAAGTTTTATATTTTTGTTAATTTGACTGCTTAATATGGTTTTATTCGCCATTGAGCTTTCGATATAACCCTCAGCTACTCTATCAGAGCTCCAACCACCGTGTCTTTTTATTGACGTAATATCCGCCCCTGAATCCGCCAAGAAAGTCGCTGAAGTTCTTCTAAAGCACTGACCGGTGTAGAGTTCAACATCTTTAAGTTTTAAATATTTAGCAATATCCTTTGGCATATTGCTAATTTTATTTTTGCCGATGGCTAGTCGAGTACATTTCCCATTCCGATAGTTTATAAAAAATCTATTGTTTTCCATGTTGGTGGGACGTAAATTTTCATTGTTGCTTGGTATTTATGAATGATTTTAGTATATTGTCCTTGTACAATGAATGACCGATTTTCCCTTGTCTTAGTTTCCTTTACCTACATTAATCAGCAGTAACTCATTGGAATTATTTTCAACGTCCTCCACCTTTAAGTTTACAAGTTCACATCCGCGGCAAGCACCATTGAGTCCAAAAATGAAGGCCACCTATAACAAAGATAAAAAACAGGTAAATATATAGAATAATTACCATTACTAAGATACGAAATATTCATAGTTAAATCATGTATACTTACTTTTGTGGCCAGAAAAATTTCGTCAGGTCATTAAGAAATTTTTCCACATTTTGAGTCGTAAAAATTTTAGACTTCTTTGCGCAAAGCCCTTCTGATTTTCTTTTTAAAAAAGCCAGTAATTTCGTGAATCTATTTATTTCAATGCTGTGGTTGATGCTTATTGTAGCTTTCAGTTTTGAGTATATGCACCAAAGTGTATTCGGATTCTTTGTCTTGGATAAATAATCAAAATAAACAAGAAGTACTGATTCTGAAATTGATAGGCCTTTCGCACTTCTCCACGTTGAAAATTCTTCATAAGTTTTTAAATAATTTTCCTTGGATTTTGTTGGAAGCAAATTATTTATAATTGCAGCAGCATTTGCACTGATGGAATCCGACAATTCACTGTCACTGTCGCTTTGATTTAACATCGTAACGTATTTTTAGAACATTAACTTATTTATAAAAATAAATTAAAATAAACTTAACGTTTATGTATTTGAAGAAAACAAAAACGCGGCAAATTCCTAGACTAATATTTTTTTGTCGGAAAAGCAAAGGCATCAAGCTCATACGGCGTCGTCGGTTTTCGTAATTTTATTTAATAATCATAACTGCATAATAAATAAATTTTCTTTTGTACTTTGCTGACAGGTGTTAGAAACGCATTCTCTCGTCGGCTGGAGAATAGGTAGGTAGATGTTAATATTGTTAAATCAATGAATTAACTTATTTGTGATCTGTGCGAGTCCCAATAAATGTTTTTTCTTTCTTTTCTTTATAATTATAGTGGTTACCATAATCCGAAACAGCAACAAATTGAATTGAATCTACACCGATAAGGTAATTGAATAGGTTTCCAGAATCGGGCTCTACTGAGAGCAATCATAGACTGCTGCTGCTGAGCGATTCGTAAACTAAGCTGGATTTTTAAAACACTGAGATATGTTGTTCCATAAAATGCTACTGATACCGGAGACCCATTTGGAAATCTATTAAAGGATATTTATATTGCTTTAGTGCAGTTTGTTTTGGTGTACTGCATCCCAATTTGGGGCAGCTAAATCCAAATTTATTACTGTGGAACGAGTTCAACGAGCCCTAATAAAAATTATGTTTTTTAAAAGGATTAGATTTCCCACCGAGAGTCTTTATCAGATAAGTCATTTGCTTTCGGTGAGAAAACTTTACATTGTTCAGACTATTTTGAAAAAACACAAAGAGCTGCCTTATGATACCGCTATTTTATCAAAAAGGAGGAAAGATATTATAGCACCGATTCCTCAAACAAAAACCAGGTTTTGTAGCAGGCAATACGAGAAACGGTCATCTCAACTCTATAATAAAATAAATAAAGAAATATATGTCTACATCAAACAATTTCTAGAATGTAAAAAACTTGTAATCCAATGGATAAAACCACTATCATATGAGGACACTGAGGCGCTCCTGCAGCACACATCATAATTCACTCATTCATGAACACACTTACTCTCATGCACAACTTTTACAATTACACACATACAGGTCACACACACACACACATCCTACACAAACATACATCCCATAACACAGATCACATAATTATGCCCACCTCACCTCACATTACATACACAAAACGCACACTAAGTTATATTTAATCTAATCTAATTTTTAAAATTGTAATTAATTATAAATAGTAAACAGTGGCATTTCTTGTGTACATTATGTAAATTTAAGTTACGGAAGAGGGGAGTGTCCTAATACAGGCATTTACTTGCTTAAAGGGACACTTCTATCACTAGTATGTAGTACAAGCTTGTTAAAGAAAATAAACTATTTGTATTTGAATCAAAATAAAAACCTAAAGTCATTTATTCAAACTAGGCTGAAAATCAGCACTTTTCGAACGTCAAAAATTACATGAGACAGTCCCCCAAAAAGGCCCACTCGTCACCACTTCCTAGTGCTTTAGCTGGGAGAAGTGGCGCAACAAACTCCCCAGCAGCAATTTATCAACTTTCCGATAAAAATAAAGGACTAAGTAGCATATTTAATTACGAGCATTCATCATCATCATTCCAGCCAAAAGACGTTAACTGCTGGACATAGGCGTCCCCTAAAAGGGAGGGGGTGTTTGCCATAATCGCCACGCTTGGCAGGCGGGTTGGCGATCGCTTAATGGTGTTAAAATGCAGAGAACGCTGCTGCCCATTCTCTAGTAAGTCCCTTAGTCGCCTTTTACGACACCCCCGGGAAGAAATGGGATGGTGCTATTCTTTACGTCCGGCCGCACACGGAGCATTATTTATTTAAAAAAGGATCCAACACACCAAGATTATCTTTACATACCAAGACCCTTCCGTGCCTCGGAAAGCACGTTAAGCCGTTGGTCCCGGCTGTCATTTGTGGATTAACAGTCGTTACGGGTCGTCAGAAGCCCGAAAGTCTGACAACCAGCCTTACCAAGGGGTATGGTGTTGCCCAGTAACTGGGTTGTGGAGGTCACACAGGTAGTCGCTCCATGTAAAAAACTGGTATTCAGCTGCATCCGGTAAGACTGCAGGAAGCCGACCCAAACATAGTTGGGAAAAGGATAGGGAGGAGATGATGATTTATTTAAAAAGGAAAATATTTAATTGAATCTGATATTTTACACAATATAAGTTACCTACGTTTTTTTTCCGTTCACTGTAAATGACGTTTAAATCACCCTTATTGCGTAACACACTATCAATCACAATCTGAATGATTTTGAAGTATATTGCTAATCCATTGCTACATATGTTCGAAAAAAGAATCTGCTCAACAACGTAAATAACGCAATGAATATTGTTGAACTGTCAAAATGTAACCCATTGCTACTGTAAGTGTGTTACACAAATCCCCAGTCCCTGGGGCTGCAGTCTCGACATAGATAGCGATCACTTTGCGACCAAATTAGGTCGCAAAGTCCTAACGGGGTCCTTATACAATAAAAATTGCTTGTAAAGCACGAAAAAATCACAATCTTGTCAAGCATTTTTGACCGTCTAGACCGAATTCGGTCGTAAAGCGATCGCTATGTACAGACGCCAGCAGGTCAAGCTACCCGAAACTGTCAAATTTCCCCAATCAACCTTGGGAAAATTTTACAGTTTGGGGAAGGCTTGTCAGACTTTTAATGACTACAACCCACCCGTGTTCCTCGCAACCCTGGCAGGCATTGGCCCTGGACCCCATTAGTTGGTGCTGACATCTCTTTGGGACACAACGCGCCGTCGACCTGGGCCTGGTCCTTATCGGACGGCATGCTACCCATCGCTCACCGTCCTCAAGCCCACGCCTAGGTGGCCGGGAATCGGACTGCGACTCCCGACGCCCGGGGCTTCCCCCGCGGCGACTAGGGGCGTGAGGGCGCGAACTTTGCGCCTCACGCGTTCCGCCTCCTCCTTTGCGAGCATTACTGCTTTGCAAAAGGAGGGACGGCCTCCCATGCACTCTCGCTCCGAACCATGGCCTGAACCAGGGCCGGACGCGAGAGTTCGCCGCCGTCGATCAACTTCGCGAGTGAGTGTGCCTAAAAAAAATCAGATGTTCCCTACATTTATGTTCTCATAACTCGTCAAAATGTAGGGAACAGCAGATTTTTTTTTCGCGATTTCAGGTTTGGTCTTATAGTAAAATTTGTTCATAAGTATGAACAAATGATGAGTACAATGACCCCTTAAGAGGTTGTGCGTTAATTTTGGGGCATGTTGTATATAACGAACTTAAAAGGAAAACTATATACGTTTGGAACAGACCATAGTTTAGATAGGTATACCCCCCTCTTACCCTTTAGGAAGTACTTATTCCCTACGCCTGGCTTATACAGGGTCAAAAAAATTTGCTAGCGAAACTTCGCAGACGTGATGGGTATCGATATCTTAACATGACATAACAAAAATAAATTAACTTAATGTTTTTTTTGGGGTCATGGGCCGCTGTTACACAAACAGCGGCTCATGACCCGAAAAAAAAAACATTAAGTCACTTGAAATATCAGTTTTTTTTTGTGTAAACTTCACATACGTGATGGGTATCGATAACTAAACACGATAAAACAAAAAAAAAACAACAAACAGATTTTATCAACTCATACTTTAAGTAACAACACTCCACTCTGGTCATTGACCCCCAAAAAAATGATTTAATCATTTTCATAATTTCAGTCTATCAAAAAAATTTATCAAATCATTTTTATTTCATCCTTTTTTTGGTTAAATACTTATCCATTCCCATCATGTCTGCAGAGAAAGAAAGAAAGAAAATACGGTTATTTGCGGTAAACATGACGCAAAAAAGAACGTAAACACAAAAAGTAAGGAAAGGCTGGGGGAAACATGCGTCACATCCACGCAAAACGGCAATTGCTCAGCATTATGCTGCGACCCTATGCAACACAGATGCTATGTATAGGTTTACGTGTATGTAGGTAATTCTGATAAAAAGCGTATGTCTTGTTCTACGCTGTAATTATTATGTTACGAGATATTTCCGTTTTCCCTTACAAAGGCGGACGGAAGCGGTGGCTGCGGTAGAACCTGTGTTGTCTAGATCACTTTCACATAAAGGGATCAGTGTCCAACTACCGATAATAATAGGTTTACCTGCGTAAGTGCGTTCGGTAACTTGAACTGACTTGTGGAATTTATTCAAGCTCTATCTACTTAGGTAACTTTAGCTTTACCACTTTAAATCTTAATATTACGCAAACGGATTCCTGAATCGAAAAATGGTTTTCACAGACCCGCAATAACTTAACAAATTACAGGTGTCTAGTACTAAAAAGTAGTGTCCGTATGGATTGAGGAGCCATGTCTCATATTTAAACGAGGGTACTACCAATATTTAGTAGTAAATTAGCTGATTTTGTAGGCCCGATCCTGGAATTTGTAGTAAAACCGTTAAAAAGTTATAGGACAATTAAGGTGGCTCCTCAATCCAGACATCTAGATTGAGGAGCCACCTTAGAACTCGAAAACTAGCCAACAGATGCCACCACTGCTCTCACTTTCCTCATCTAATGTTTGTCTATTATATTATTTACATTACCATAGCAATAATGTTGTGAAAAATAACAGCGAAACTATAAACAAACAAACAAACTATAACAATAATAAATTTAGAATCATAAAATAAATATCATTCGATTCATCACCGGTTACTGAATTAAATTTCATTAGTTAAATTGATTTTTGTTGTACGTAATAATATATATCTTATATATTACCTATTCTATATAAATAAAAAGAAAAGTCCTGACTAACACACAGGGTACTTCTATTCCCGGTAGTACGTTCCCGTGAGATATTTTCCGACACTCACGCGGTTGAAGCCGCGGGCAAAAGCTAGTTATCTCATTTAATCTAAAACAACAATTAAGTTACATGTAGGTACTCGTACTCGTAGAATGTCATAAGCAAATAAAATGTATTCATAGTTTGAATTATTTATGGTCACCCAATTCACAAAATTGTAAAGGAATGTTTAAATTATTAATATCTTTTGAAATACTGAGTGTGTAGGATGTTTGATGATGCCAATATTTAGTAGAAATTTCTACTAAATATTGGTGCTATTTTTATCTAATTTGATCAACTGCTTTAGTAGCTACGAACATATATTTTTTATAGACCGTCAGGATTGAGGATCCACATAAAATGTGTTGTATCACCGAAATTGTATAATCTTTCCATTTTATTTTTATACTACAAATTAGAACTCATTTACTACTAAATTATACTAAAAATACGTTTTAATCGGTTGATAAGTTTCCGAGAAACAGCGTGGTGAAAATTATAGATTTTTAAGAAAATCAAAGCATTGTAGCCACCTCAAATTCAGCTGTACAAAACCCATTTTTTTGTACAGATTACGCATAAATACTACTAAATCCTACACAATTTTCAAAAACATCTGTTGGCTAGTTTTCGAGTTCAAAGGTGGCTCCTCAATCTAGATGTCTGGATTGAGGAGCCACCTTAATTATCCTATAACTTTTTAACGGTTTTACTACAAATTCCAGGATCGGGCCTATAAAATCAGCTAATTTACTACTAAATATTGGTAGTACCCTCGTTTAAATATGAGACATGGCTCCTCAATCCATACGGACACAAAAAGTAAGAAAGTTTGGTGACAGTTTTTTTTTTTTTCCTTCTGGCTTCGCACGGTTTGTGCATTTAGCCAATGTCACGTTTTAGTTCTTGTATAGTATTGATGAAATGAATTATAAATGCATGATGATGATATCCCCGCCCACTCCCCTTGAGTTTCAGTAAAGATGTGCCACTTTACTGAGACCTCACGCGGACTTCTTGAGAGAACTTGAAGCGAAGTTGCACTGTTTTGTTTCATTTGCCTACACTAATGCACGTTCACAAACACTTAATGGTTAATAATCCACCATTATTACACATTAATATTCGGCTAAACACATATTTTGGAAAATTAAACAAACTGCTGAACATTACGCTTCACTTTCCCGCCAAGAAGTCTCGTATAGTAAGTCTTGGTGACAGTTACCTCTCACGGTGATGTCTTAAGAGGCCGGCGATGGATGCGTAGTTCATACAAACGTAATACCAAAATAATTTGTAAATCAAACATATTCTTTAGGTAATGTGTCTCTATTCCGATTGGAATACAGAATATCTAGGTTCCCAAATATATATTTTGAATGGACACTGATTTAAACAAGAGTTATGAGAAAAATAAGTTTTATAAAGAAATTTTAAATTCATCATAATTATCTCGTCTTTATATCATTGTCCTTTCAAAATATACATTTGGGAACATAGATATTCAGTACTTAATCCAATCGAAATAAATACACACTACTTAAAGAATATGTTTGATTTACAAATTATTTTGGTATTACGTTTGTATGAACTACGCAATAGTCATCACAAGTAACTGAACTTAAACCAAGTAGGACAAAAACGAACATTTTTAATTCTTACGTCACACTTGATCGCCTCAGACCTCTTTCTCAATCGTCTACACGAGAGGGTACTCAAAATCAAAAAGTAGCCTTCAAATCTTTTCAAAGTTCAATTTATTATTCAATTAATCAAAGACTTATAGTCCTCGCAGATCCTAATTTGGATAATGTCGTATTGTGAAAAGGAAAAAGAAGGTGTTAGGGTTTGCAATAATTCAATTAGACCCACCCATATGTTTCAAGTTACGTAACAGTATTTAAAGGCAAAAACGTTTTCTTCTCCATCAACCTTGAGACGCCAATTTAGAAGACAGCTACATATTATCGAGCATGTTTACATTGGTCTCTACTTCACGTCCATTTTCCCACGTATTGATAGCCAAGTGTCAGCCGTCAGTATGTTTGCTTGACATGTGATGTGTAGCAAGCAAATGACCCTTAGGAAAACTTTGTGTGTCCTCTATGTGTGTTCGTTTATATAATAAAATTCAAAACGCTTTAAAAGCTTTCGATCTTAGATTGTTTAAAAAAAATACTACTTAAATGGATATAAGCAAAACATGTAAGTTTGCGCATTTTTTTTTAAACGACTTTATTCACCATGTTTTATGCAAATATTTATATTATTTCTATTTCTAGTATTTCTAAAGGCATATAAATACCGTAGTCGTTCGATCTGCTAAGAAAAAATAATACGAAAACAAAACACGAACATCTAAATAGAATAGAATATTTAATTTTATTTGCCAGAAACATGGTATGCTTACAAAGGTGTTCGTATTATTGGATAGTGCTACATGTCTCACCGTTTTAACTTTATGCAAACTCATTTTACAATTTTATTATTATTAAATAAAATTATTGAAGTGCATTCATTTTCTATTTACATTATATTAATTTAAATCATATTTCAATTATTATATTAACATATCTCACCTTTTAACGGTATGCAAAATCAATTTACAATTACATCCAATACTTGAAGCTTAAAGCTTCTGTTTACCCACAGAGCACGTATACTCCTCGGCAGACGTTGCTAGAGGAGGTATTGTCAACATTTTTCTTACAAATCAAGCACGTCACCGTTTACTCACACTACGACACCATTTATGACGCATAGAAACTGACGGCTTTGAAGGCGGTCCATGACAGAAGTTGTGCGCTGAACGCACTTTCGACGCCATGAACTATATTTAGTACTGCTGTCTCTAGACGCTGCTGACGCGGACGCGTTGAAGCGAGAAAAACCCACTTGTCAAAAACATAAAGGCTTACAAAACTCTTGAAGCGTGACAACCCTACCCGATCCACGCCACCTGGTGCGTTGATGCCTTGCCAAAAGTCAGCATGCGTGAACCCTGAACCACGATACAATAGTTACGTAAGCGATGCGGATGCCACTGCTTTACATAGCTTTGTTTTCAAGAGAAAGAGGTGTATTGTGACATGGTTTGCACGTGATTCAGCTTCGTTTAACAGATGACGCTTCGATCTGAGGTTTTCAATGAAGCAAGCCAGTTATTGTTATGCTATTGACTACTAATTACATTAAGTTATATTGAGTTGAGATTATGGGTTGGATTTTCAGGTCGGGCAAAGTGTTAGTGAGTTTTTCGAATAGTAATAATTCTTAGTATTAGCCTTGAGTCTGGATTTGCGTCCGGTTGATGGCATTAATAGGCTCGTCTCCTATTACATGGGACAGACAGATGAACATAACTGCCGAAATTTGGGTGTACTATATACATAGTACGGTTAGTGCTCTGGATTACCTGACCCCTCTTACAAAGAAAAAAGGGGAAAAGGGATTTGTTTGCTGGTTGAAAGTACAAAGGTACACTTCTGGCTAACTAAAGCAGCGGGCCGAGCACGGGCGTGTCAAGACGTTTGTGACAAGACATGATAAATTATGTCATGTCAATTTATACTAGCATTTTATGACAAAACAGTTTTATCGGTCAAACTGTGATAAAATGTGTGACTCAAGTCATGTCACAGTAGGCCGTGCTCGCCCCGCAGGTGTGATGTTATCATGTTTAACTTACTGTGGATAAAGAAACTATTAAATATACTTACATTCATTCATTATAAATATTTAGCGGCGCAGGATAGCCTTTACCAGAAGTGATCATCGTATTAGTGGTTCAGCAGCTTCAATATCATCAGGATTGTGCCGGAATATAGCAGTTCGTCGTGTACGTGGTACGACAGGCGGCTCCTCTGACATCTTCTTATGTCATCAGAGGACAGCCGCCACTCAACCATTGATGTGTCTGTCTACCAAGAAGCTTATAAATAAAAGTGGAGGCAACACTCTAAATACCTAAGTGAAGATGACTGTGGTCAGACACTCTCATTCTGAATACATACATAAGAACGAGACAGTGATATGTGTTTTCTTTATCATATGTACGAATTCAGAAAGAGAGAGTCCGACTACAGCCGTCTTCACTAGATATTTATAGTGTTGCCTCCACTTTTATCTATGCCTTCATGCTGTCTACGCATCGATGCGACGCTCTGCTAGAGTAACTGTTAGCAGCCAGTGTCACTCTTATATCCGACCTTTTCAGTGATACCAGTAATTTTATAACAAAAATAGATGGCGCCGCTTGCTGCGCCGTCAAATACATTCAAATCATTCGCAACTAACTATTTACACTAGAAACTAAATTAAATGACTAACTAAATAAAAACAAAAGGACACTTAGGCGTCGAAGTACTCGTCCGCATCGCTGTCATCCGGATACGTACCCAGAAGACTGGCAGCATTGCCAGGTTGAATAGCAATGCTAATTCTTTGGCCAAAGAACGAGCCAGCCCTCTGGTCACGTCCTGCCAGGGTTGCGAGTTTGTCCAAAAGGGATATCGTGGCCCTGGCACACAAGCAACGGAAGGAACACGGGTGGGTTTTAGTCAGCTGTCTGACACGCCCTCCCGCTCCGGCCAGAGCGGGCGAGTTATTTTATAAATACCCTACCAAAAAAAAAAAGAAGCCCTCTGGTCACGTGAAGTGTCGATTAGACGGCGAGAAATTTCGCGCACTCGGGCCCCATGACCCGAGCGCTTCGACCCCAAACGGCTCAAAACTGTAGTTACCCATAAGATTACAGTAATAAATGATTATATCATTTATATCAGCCGGTGTGGCGCAACTATGGAGAGGTCTACGTGCCTAGATTGTGATCAGCTGACTGAATTGATTAAAGAGACCAGCAAACATTTTGACATCAATAAATTGATCTTTAAGCTCGTATAAGTACGAAAACATTCCATTGCACTTAGACGCATATTTTGTTTGGGCGTGCTAACGATATTCGCTCATGTCCTAAATTAGTTGTGATTTGCTAGTTTTTGCTTCTAGTGCGCACTGAATAATTGCCTGAATGTCCTTTTTGGTTACTACGTAAAGTAGTTTATGTACTTCTTGCTGGTATTCTATAGACAGGTCTCGCGTTTTTTCTTTAAAGGCAAGCGAGGCCTTTTGATTTAATTAGAATTATAAAAGTGTTTCTTGAAATCATAATAAATTAAATCAATACCTGTTCCATACCATAACTATGTTACTATCTTAGCAAAACATGACTTAATATTATACTCATAATATTATAAATAATATACTCATAATATTATAAATATTATATTCATGTTATTTTAAATTTCGCTCTACTTTTGTAATACAAATCTATTGATAGGTACGAATGACGCCAGTCAGCTTAAAAACTTGTCCATCCATATTCTTCTTGTTGTTTTTAGAGTACCGTACCAAAATGGTAAAAAGGAACCCTTATGGTGAGACTACGTCTGTCTGTCTGTCTGTCACACCTGGATATCTCAAGAACTACTAATGCTATCAACTTGAAATTTAGAATAGTTTTAGATGACGTTTGCCCAACTATTTTGCAAACAAGAAAGAAATTAAAAACTATATATCATTTTTGCAAAAGGGACTGATAGGGGGTCTTAAAAATTTGAAGTGGGGCTACTAGGGCATGTGGGGTATCATATGAAAGAGCGCTGTTTGAACATTCTCAAACACTTTTTTTAGGCAGCATGGTTTCCGACTTTTTATGAAAAATGTAAAAAAAATACCATTCCCCCCCCTTATCTCCGAAGTCTGCATATATAAAAAACTGAAATTATTCTATGTGATAGAAGTTTATGTAAAGATTACAGGAAAAATAAAACGATGTCTCTAAATAGCACAGTTTTTCAGAAATCATCAACATCATATACATGTACGTACGGAACCCTCGGTGCGCGAGTCCGACTCGCTCTTGACAGGTTTTTTTGAATAACTAAATGCAGTTATTTTTCTCGAGTCGATGGCAAAGGTAAAATATTATAACTATGTAAGATAATTGCGTAATACATTGTCACTCACAATCTGAATGATTTTGAAGCATATTGCTAATCCATTGCTTCATAATGTTCGCGAAAAAGTTGTCTGCTCAACAACGTAACTAACGCAATGAATATTGTTGAACTGTCAAAAATGAAACCCATTTTACTGATAGTGTGTTACGCATTACCCCGCAGGATAATGGCATCCCTGCTAGGGTTGCGAGTTTGAACGAAAGGGATATCGTGGCCCCGGCACACAGGCAACTGAAGGACCACGGGTGGGTTTTAGTCAGTAAAAGTCAGACACGCCCACCCGCTCCGCCCAGAGCGGGTGAAGTTATTTGATAATATCCCACGAAAAAAAAAGGCTAAAGGGATATCGTGGTCCTGGCACACAGGCAACTGAAGAAACACGGGTGGGTTTTAGTTAGAAAGAAAGAAAAGAAAGAAAAATAATTCTATTCGTCACAGAAAAACGTGCTTAGGAAAATATAAACTCGAGCAAGTAAACATTACAAGAAAAACCTATCTACATTATAATCACGAGCACAAAAATAAAAAATAGTCGGCAACTGCGTTAGCTAGAGTAAGTAAAAGTCTGACATGCCCGCCCACCCGCTCCGCCCAGAGCGGGAGAAGTTATTTGTTAATATCCCAAGCAAAAAAAAAGGCTAAAGGGATATCGTGGCCCTGGCACACAGGCAACTGAAGGAACACGGTGGGTTTTAGTCAGTAAAAGTCTGACACGCCCACCCGCTCCGCCCAGAGCGGGAGAAGTTATTTGATAATTTCCCACTCAAAAAAAAGCATGACGCTTTACTATTTCTACTCTACTGTAGAATATTAATCGCTTGTCTACCCTTCTCGGTAGAAAACTGTCTTCATGGAAACGTCATTTTTGTCTACTCTTCCGTCTACAAAAGCTTCTCTACGGTTCTCGTGCTACGCCTGCTTGAGTTCAGAGGGCCTAGACAAATGGTATTCGCTTCGGAGCGATTCTATTTCTACAATCGCTATCGCTTCAACGATAACGAAAGTCGATTGGCTGGCGATAACGCTTGTCAAAAAGTGCCACTTGGCTACGCATCTCTAAAGAAGTTATCGTTCGACGCTGTCGATTCGTTTCATGGAATCGAATGATGATAACATTGTCTAGCTATTTCTATTCGTTGACCTATAATCACGTGACATTTCGATAGCTTATGTCAACCCCATACATTTTTTGGCTTTTCTACTAGCGTCATCGCTAATTGAATATTACTTTGGCCCTCTTTACGTTACGTTAGGCTATCGAATGCGATCTTATTTCGACAACAATACCGTTCCGTAATGCTGTTGTTTTGTTAAAGCAATGTTACGTAGTTTTTAATTCGTATGTATGTAGCAAATCTTTTATAGGGAAGTAGATAGTATGCAAGTCATTTGAATAATTTCTGATCTTGATTGTTTTCGACCACAGCCGTGACTACGGAATTGTATCAGAATCATTCTAGTATCGGTTGCACTATTTCCTTGTGGTTTTATAATGTGAACATTTTTAGGGTTGCGTACCTCAAAACGGAACCCTTATAGGACCACTCGTGTGTCTGTCTGTCTGTCCGTCTGTCACAGCCGATTTGCTCCGAATCTACTAAACCGATTATGTTGAAATTTGGTACACTTATGAACTTCTGTTACCCAAAACTATATTCAAAATTAATTAATTTACGTTACACCTCCATGGTGTAAAGTAAATAAATGAATTTTGAATATACTTTTGAGGGGCAAAATAGCAAATTTAAAAAAATGCTTAGCAAACTGTACCGTGTGATTTACAAAATGAAAGGGCTTATTGTAAGGATTTCAGATACGTTTTTATTATAATTTAAATATATATATTTTTTAATTATTTAAGAAAATAGACGAAAATTAATTAATATTTTCGTCTCATAGCCTAAAATTTTGAAAAAAATACAGAATTTAGTTCTTTACTTATAGATTACAGCAAAACTATAAGAAGTCTATGATCTTAAAATAACATGATGCATCTCTCAATATTGTGCGTAAAAACTTACATTTGCAGTTGGAATGTATGAGGGAACATGTTTTTGAACTACAATGTTAAGTTTGGTCTTGGGATAAATTAATCGCCACTACGGGACCCTTCATTGTGCGTGGTCCAACACGCACTTGGCCGGTTTTTCAATAGTTTTTACTTTTTGTTAATTAGCTTACTTATTTTATTCATATGCATAGGTAGGTACTTATACTTGTTTTGAAAGTATGTAATACGTGATGAAATATTCGCAGCATTATGGTTCTAGTCTGCGGTTTTTTTGGTTAGAGGCAAAAATCTTGTCTAACTTCACAAAGATTAACTTCTCTGATTCAGAACATTGGGACATGGCTTTCAAAATGACTGTGTTTTTAAGCGTCTTGCTAAATTGTTTCCTTTATCCTCCCTAATTTCGAATGTTTTTGGTCTTTTTCTTTTAGAAGTTTAGAAGACAAATTAAGGCTTCTATTTTTAGACCGGCGGCAGCGCGACACACGACGCGACACAAAGGCCCCGCGTGTCGTGCAACGATCGGTGCCTTTGTGTCGCGTCGCGAGTCGCGCCGGTCTGTAGAAGCCTTTACATAGATTTTTTCATAGATTCTGTTGAACTTCTAGTTCTTGATTTCCATTCTTTCATTGTTCCAACTATCTTCTTTCCGTACCTGCAACTATTATTAGTTCCATACCCATATTATTTCCAAATACACAATCATTTTACTACTTATATTTGATTGTTCCATGTGGTGCCGGACGTAAAGAATAGCACCATCCTATTCCCGTGGGTGTCTTAAAAGGCGACTAATGGACTTACTAGAGAATTGGCAGCAGCGTTCTTTATTCATTGTAACACTATACTGCGATCGCCAACCCACTTGCCAAGCGTGGCGATTATGGTACCCCCTCCCCCTTGGGGGAGGCCTATGTCCATCAGTGGACGTATTTGGGCTGAAATGATGACTACCTATGAAGGCAATAAATATCTTAATTATGAAACATTCCTATATTGATCTCGTTATTAATATACACATCATCACACACATTTACAGCACCTATACACGGCCTACACACTTTAAATATTAATAATTATGTCACTCTCTGTATTTCTTATTTTTTGTGTACTTCGTAATTGGCGTAATGTTTCGAATAATCAAGCTGTTATACTTTCTGTCAGCTGTGATAGCTTCACAGCTTCGCAGCCTTTTATTAAATAAATAAATAAATGATAAATTAATGTATGTGCCTCGATAGTCTAGTGGTCGCAAGCGCTACTATTGAGCATGAAGTCCCGGGTTCGATTCCCAGGTCGGGCAAAGTGTTATTGGATTTTTCCACCAGGAATTTCTCAGTAGCAGCCCGGAGTCTGGATTTGCGTCAGGTTGATGGCAATAGGCTCGCCCCCTATTACATGGGACTTAAACATAACTGGCGAATTGTGGGTGTACTGTAAGTAGACCTCTGCCTAACCCTTCGTGATATAGGCGTGATGTTAGGTATGTTATGAATACCTACACACAATAATTACATTTAGCAATTCATTCTAAGGCTAATTACAGTCCGTAGTACAAAGCAAGTCGTGAATGATTAGTTTTTAGGGTTCCGTACCCAAAGGGTAAAACGGGAACCCTATTACTAAGGCTCCGCCGCGCGCCGTCTGGCTGTCTGTCCATCTGTCACCAAGCTGTATCTCATGAACCGTGATAGTTAGACAGTTGACGTTTTCACAGATGATGTATTTCTGTTGCCGCTATAACAACAAATACTAAAAAACAGAATAAAATAAATATTTAAGGGGGTTCCCATATAACAAACGTATTTTTTTTTGTTTTGCTTGTTTTTGCTCTATATTGATAATGGCAACAGGTAGACGCTTGAAATATTCACAGAATATTTATTTATAAGTATATTCACTTTAAAAATAAATAATTAAATTAAAATAAAACAAATATTTAAGGGGGGCTCCTATACAACAAACGTGATTTTTTTGCCATTTTTATAGATAACTGTACGGAACCCTTCGTGCGCGAGTCCGACTCGCACTTGGTCTGTTTTTTTTATTGACCAGTTACAAACTGGTGAAAATGCAAAACTAATGGTAATTGGAAGATAGCTTAATTACCAGAGCGGTCGTAAAATCATCTATATGCACAATTACACAGATGGCACTCGGCAATTAGTGTAACTTTTTATCAGTGAAAGAATTTTTGAAATCGGATGAGTTTCAGAGATTAACTCCTACATCTAAAATAACCAACTTTACCTGTTTATAAAATTCGTGTAATCAGTAGATCAGCACCATCCTATTTCTTCCATGGGTGTCGTAAAAGGCGACTAAGGGACTTACTAGAGAATGGGCAGCAGCGTTCTCTGCATTTTAACACCATACTGCGATCGCCAACCCGCCTGCCAAGCGTGGCGATTATGGCAAACCCCCCGTCCCTTTGGGGGAGGTCTATGTCCAGCAGTGGACGTCTTTCGGCTGAAATGATGATGATGATAATTGAGGATATGGAGTTATATTGGAGATCATATTAGATAACAAGGAACTGAATTGTGACATATTCTTCTTAGCGTTTCGATAGCAATCTAAATCTAAATTGAGTCGGTCCAGAAGTGGGCGTCATCACTATCGTACATCAGTTCTTGTAACGTGCAGATAATAGGACACGATATTAAGGCGATACCAAAATGAATTTGAGGCTTCGTCGTAACCATTTATTTCACTATTACAGCATTTATGGATTGAATTTTTGGATATAATATGTTTATTGACTATTTAATTAATACTCTGAGTGAGGCAAAACGCAATAGGGTTACATTTCCGTGATAGAATCAATTCTGGGATGACCTCTATTTTTTTTATATTTTTTTCTGTAATTCTAAAATCCTAATTCATTTAATTGCAAAATTGCATTCATAATGTGCGTATTAGGTAATTGAAAGCTCTGGCTGAAAATATCAACACAGCTTGAATTATTTATTTAAATTTTATTTGGTTTGGCGCTCTTACGTTGTTTTATTTTAGTTCCAGAGCATTGTTGCGCTCTCTTTTTTCGTATGTGGAAGTAATTGACTCTTTCACTTTCTTATTCCCTGATAAATAAATCCCCAAATAAATCATAGCCCAGTTCGCTGTGATTTATTTTGTACGCGTCCCGTCGTTTGTGGAACAGTACCACATTTACTCACCAGGGAGGAGTCATCTGTTAATTTTTTTTTTTTTTTTTTTTTTTTTTTTTTTCACCATCATAGCTATATATTCACAACAATTCGATACGCTTCCGTGCCGAATCGGACATCAATCAATGGTATCGAAAGAGTTCTCTAAGCCCTGTTCACAAAACGAAAACCTGGTTATATTGTTAATTTAAATCAAATAGATGACCGCTATTTTTTCGGCAGATGTTTGCTGTCTGGAGCTCGGCAAATCACGTAATCGAAATGGGTTATTTTCGACACGATAGCTTATCGAATAGTTGTGAATAGCTATGCTGAATAGCTTTTCTTTGGTTCGGCCAACCTGGGTACGGAGTTTGCTTAGAGACTTGTTTCTTTAGGTTATTGGATGCCAAATAAGGGTGGTCAGCAACGCGACGCCTTTGATATTACATGCGTTGGGCGTTGCTATCGCACAGATAATACTAAAATCTCTCAGCTGCTTGTTTTACACAATTACCTACACAACACAAGCAACGCAGTTTGATGGCTACAAAAGAAATGTTTTTTAAAACAAGTCATGAGAGATTGTATTATATTATTATTATTATACGAATATTTTGAGTAAATCTCATTTTAAACTCAAAATATTCGTATTTTGATCTCGAGTTTAAAGAAAACACGTTTTACTTTTCACATACCGTGTTATTAATTAAGCCAGCACTCCAGCAGCTGTTATTTAAGTCCACGTTCGAATCTGATAAGTCTTTAATCGTAATTGAAATCTAATCGAAACTAAGTCTAAAATACAAGACGTAAATTATATAAAACTGGGGTCATTGTACTCATCATTATGAACCACTTTTACTATCGGACGAAACCTGAAATCGCGAAAAGTTAATCAGCTGTTCCCTACAATGTATACAATATATATACAAATATATACAATGCATAACTCGTCAAAATGTAGGCAACAGCAGATTTTTTCTTAACTTTATTTTTTTTTACCTCTTTAGAGATTTCCAGGTTTTGCATTTACACCTTGTATAATATCTAGCGACTCCGGTTATTACGACCTGACAAAACATTGACATCCACAAACATGATTTCTATATTATAGTATAATTATAAGTTTAATACAAATGTACCATATACATAAAACTTCCTTAATAAATTTTCTAAATAATGCTGAACACCGCATCAAAATCCGTTGCATAGTTTAGAACACGGATGGGGAAACTACGGCCCGCGGGACATCTGCGGCCCGCGAAGAGTTGAAACCTGGCCCGCGACCATCAAACAAAAATCAAGTGAAGTTTTCGTATTGTTAGAAATTTCATTTTCATTGGCAGTGCGCGGCCATAAAACAGTTCCACATGTCACATGTCCACAAAGACCAGCGCTCGGAAAAATTTAACTGCACCGCACCTATCAACATTCTGTTTCGTTGCCGATTGTTGATATAGCTTAGGTGCCGTTCGACCATGTGCAGTTGAAATAAGTGCTGTGAGTGGCATACCTCTCCATACAAACCATTATTATTGATTTATTTAACAGTTTATGCACACACATAAACAGACAAGAAGAAATGAACAGAAAACGACGTACAAAGGTGATGCTTACCTATTTCTAAAGAAATCTCTTTCAGCTTACCTGCCATAGGAAAGTAGACAAAGAGATGTAGACGTGTGTAAGAGTAGAAGAAAAATCAAACTACATAAAATAAAGAAAAATACAAAAAATACTATTTACTAATTTATAAACATACGTACCCTACGAGAATATACAATAATCTATATAATCTTGTGTATTATCTATACTAAAGCGGTTCTTAGCTGGACATAAATCCCTGCAAATGAATGCCGCTGAACTCGATGCTCGGCCACTTTCATCCAAAAGTACACCTTCACGACAGAATAACTCATAAAATAGGTATTTATACATGACAGTCATGTTACATAATAAGTAGCTCTATCAAGTCGTCACTAGAGCATTTATCGAGATATAATTAAATTATGAAATCGTTTACATGCCAAATTATTTGCGAATGTTTATGTTCGATGATTGATGTGTTCATTCAAGTGTGAAATTGTGATTGACGTTAGTATGAAAACAGCCTTTTAATAAAAATGTTGAGGATTATCAATCTAGTTTTCTTTTTGCGGTGTAATATACAATAGCGTTGTAGGGATTATTGGACTTTTTATTAAATTTTACCATCTATTGAGAAGGTGATGTAAGCATTATACAATATAGAGGTAGGGTAATAAATAAGGTAGTGGTAGACTACTTCTGCCCCCACTGCATCAGCAGCAACCACACGTGGGGGTCTACTGCAAAGCGATAACACCCGACGTATCTTGACTTCCAAAGTTTTTTTTTTTTACTTTGAGTCCTTACCCGACTTCAAGTCACATTTTTGGCTTTGACTTATCTCTTTAATATCTTAAGTTTATTTTTATTTCGCCTTAGTCAGCCATAGTTAGCCGTAGCCAGGAAACGGTCGAACTTTCGGCCGATACTTCGGATTTATCTTCGGACAGGACCTCATAGGCAGAAGGGTTTCATCAGCTATGCGGTTCTATGTTC
The DNA here is from genome assembly GCA_948098905.1 of Tiliacea aurago. Taxonomy (NCBI): domain Eukaryota; kingdom Metazoa; phylum Arthropoda; class Insecta; order Lepidoptera; family Noctuidae; genus Tiliacea; species Tiliacea aurago. The sequence goes on along the minus strand of OX402591.1, from coordinate 17,643,490 downwards.
TATGTTAGAGGGTTTGGTTTCCGCACTTAGTCCTTCATGTGGACCATTGTGCGTCCGTCAGTTGTTTATTTCAACCAGCCCACCCTACAGAAGCCGATTAGGTCTCCTGGTCTGCATAGGATATCTGTGAAGGATCTGGGTGACCCGAGGGTTTCTGTTCTGATCTGGGCGACGCCTGTGCAGTCAAAGAGCACATACGCAACGGTTTCTTCAGCCTCCATGCAAGCCCTGCACAGAGGGCTGTCCGTTATACCTATTGTGTGGAAGTGTTTGTTTAGTGAGCAGTGTCCCGTGATGGTCCCCGTCACCAGACGCAGGCCGTTCCTATCCAGGCGTAGCAAACGCCTGGTTAGCCTGTCATCTTCGTCAGTAATTTGAATTGTGATTTTTCGAACAGTATACCTACATTTTAGACAATTATATAACTCAGTTAAACTGAAAACACCACTGTGGCTAATATCTTGTAATGATTATTTACACAATATTCAAAACATAACATCACGCCTGTGCTCCCCGAAAGGTTGGGCAGAGGTGTACTTATACCTATACTCCATTTGAAATAAGATTTTTTCGTTCGTTCAACCGATTTTGACTTCTATTCCGTAGACATATGGATGGCATTAAAAGCAAAAACGTAGTTACAATACCAGCTGTTTATTACAGCTGCTATTTGTCATGCCACCAACGCAATAAAAGTCAAAATCGGTTGAACGGGCTGTAAAAAAGGTTTATTTAAATGTCTAATCTCGTACACCCATATTTCGCCAGTTATGTTTAAGTCTATTGCCATCAACCGGGCACAAATCTAGAATCCGGGCATGATTATCAAACCGAAGTCACTGTTTATACATTACAACTTGATTAAAAACCATGGGCTCAAATATAATGTCACATAGAGCGAACTAATGGTTCTCCAAGCTGGCAGCGCGACATATATTCATGTATTCTTCATGTCGCACTGTGTGGAGAATCCCTGCGAAGACTGGACAAGTTTAGGTATTTGAGCCACTGGGTCACTGAAGACCTTACAAATAACTGTGGCATTGTAAGGGAACGTAGGTCGCTGGCTGTCCGTTGTAACATACTGGCCCGCAGGTTTGCACGATGGACGATGGTTTTACTGTCAGTCTGCAGCCTGTGGGTCAACGTTCAATATAATAATGCCCTGAGAGTACTGCTGCGGCTGCCGTGGCGTTGTAGTGCGTCAGGAATGTTTGCCGATAGCAACATTAATTATTTTGCCGCTATTGTTAGAAAAAGATAAGCATCTCTGATGAAAAAGATAAGCATCGTGTTGGCGGCAGCACCAACAGTATTCTCAGTCTGTTAGCAGATCGGTGGGATTCCCCGATGTTGCGGAGGTGGATGCAGCTCCACGATTTTTTTTTTTTGTTGTGAAGTTATCAAATAACTTGCCGGATCCTATCGACGATTATCGCAACCCCACGTGTCGCCAGTTCGGCCGCCGCCTGATGCGACTTCCCCTGGCAGGCCTAGCGTGTCGTCAGCGTAGTAAACCACTCTGACGCCACTAGGGAGGTCGGCGCGCAGCACCCAGTCGTACCCGATGTCCCACAGATGCGGCCCCGGGACCGATCCCTGTAGGACACCGCACGACATCTCTCGCCGGTTGCACTCTCCTTGATGACCGGGTAGATGACGGCCCTGTCCGTGAGAGTGTGTCTCTGAGTGCCTCCCTGATGCAACTCCAGGTGCAGCTCCACGCTGAACTAACACTGGATGTAAAGTAAAATTGTTACTAACCCTATGGAATTTGTCTGAAAATAAAAGTATTCTATTCTATTCCAATAATCCAATATCTATGCAAGTGAAAACGAGCGTGAAGAAGATACGTTACACTAAAGGTGTGGATTACAAAAGGGAGTGCGTAAAGAGACATCGGGTGCGCCTGAGTTGCTCCACTTGCTTAGAAAGTACCGAGTGAAACCGATCCAGTGGACGTCATCCAAACACTTTTATATGCGGTTAATAGCTGTATCGTATCGTTTCGCGATTAGTGTAGAATTTACTGACGACTTGGTCAGGCTATATTAGTTAGTGAAAGCATTAGATGAGCTTCTACAAACTAGGAATTATGCTTTAATTTTATGTAGATATGTGTATCCTTTGATATTAGTGATCAACTTTGCTATCATTGCATTATCCATCAATTTCTTCTGAAATTATTGGTCGGAAACTAGGATTATGATGTTTTTTGCATATTAACAGACTAAACCTCATTGGCTCATTCCTTCTGGCTACAGCAGGGTGGAAAAAGCTGTCTTTCAAGTCTTCAGAATAGAAAAAGGGCTTGGGTTATTTGTGTGAGCACCAAGTGAGGGTCAGAGATGGTCATATTCCGTGGCAAATCTTTGTTCAATAAAGAAATATTTTTTTTATGTGTATTACAGCAAAAAATACACCTTATAACTATAAAAACAGAAAACAATTACAATACATTGTCACAGATATGCCTCATACATTAAAAAAAGCGACCAATTACAACTGATTATACCAATTCTCGTATCTCCAAAGAACAACTGATTTGTGTTATAGAACTTACATGAAAACAAGTAGTAGGTAGTAAACAATGCTTACAAGTATTGTTTGGCGAAAGTAGCGAATGAAACCGATTCAGCGGGGGACCAGCATAATTGGCGCTAAATACTGTTTTTGTTAATTAAACATTTTCACTTGGATATCTTACAACGACTGCACAATACAAAGTAGAAACGGTTAATATAAATAACTAGCTGTTGCCAGCGACTTCGTCTGCGGTTCAGGATAAAAAGTAAGTCCTTTTCCTATGTCCTTTTCCAGGTCCCAGGCTACCTATCTGTCAAGTTTCATCCATATCGGTTCTGCCGTTTTACCGTGAAAGCGTAACAAGCTCACTTTCGCATTTATAATATTATATTATATATATATATATATATTATATATATATAATATAATATTATAAATGCGAAAGTGAGCTTGTTACATATATATTATATATATATATATATATAATATATATGTATAATATAAACTAGCTGCGCCCCGCGGTTTCACCCGCATAAGTCTCGATCCCGTTGAATATCGCGATAAAATTACCCTGTGTGTTAGGTTAGGTTGCCATAATCGAAGCGCTTGGCAGTCGGGTTTTCGATCGCAGTATGGTGTTAAAATGCATAGAGAACGCTGCTGCCCATTCTCTAGTAAGTCCCTTAGTCGCCTTTTACGACACCCACGGGAACGAATAGGACATTCATAAAGCTTAAATTACTCGCGAATGTACTAAACTGCAAGGTCATATAAATTATTTTTAAGGCACCACACGGATCAAGTGATCAGCGTGAAAGTGTAACAAACAAACAAACAAACTCACTTCGCATTTACAATATTAGTTAGGATATTTGTATGGGAGCTGTTAGATGTCGAGACTGAAAACACGGTGCTCAATTTAAATGCTGTATTCTATGTTTCAGTTAAAGAAAAATCTACCTCTACACGGTCTTCTAGAACATAACAGGTAATTGCGTAACACACTGTCAGTAGCAATGGATTGCATTTTGAGAGTTCGACAACATTCATTGCGTCATTTACGTTGTTGAGCAGATCAATGTTTCGAACAATAAAGCAAAGGATTAGCAATATAGGTACTTCAAAATCATTCAGATTGTGATTGTTATTGTGTTACACAATTAGGGTGCTGGTTCAGCTGGTTCAAGAGAGCTTACCTTATCTGTCAATCCTATAAATCCGATACCTAGTACTTCTAATCAAAATTTAAACTCACCTGATCATGATGAAACATCGAATCCAGATGTTCTCCCAGCTGTTTCCCCGGACGATTTAATCCAACTTGAAGATCCCTTTATCCAACCCACAAGCTTACCAGAGTTAGGCAAATTTGATGATCACTATAATAACAAATGAAAACTCAACTTCATTTCCCACTAATCTTCCAGACCCGACACCACCTCCTGACGTCTCGAGCCCTAGTAGTTCGAGTACCCCAGATGGAAATTACTCAGAATTCATATTCGTCAGTCGAATGTCATATTTGTCATCAGTAACTAATGTCGTATCGGTCAGCAGTAGCTCAAACTTTTAATTATTTACATTATCGTGATAAAGTGTCAAGACTCAGGACGTTAGCCAGCAGCGTTATTTTTGCAGTGGATACTTAAAATGGGTTATTCGTTTACCAATATTTCAAGGGTTATGATTATGTGTATACAGGGTTTTTTTTAAACCACAATAACCTCTTAAGGGGTCATTGTACTCATCATTATAAACAACTTTTACTATGGGACCAAACCTGAAATCGCGAAAATAAAATCTGCTGTTCCCTACATTTTAACGAATTATTCGAACATAAATGTAGGGAACAGCTGTTTTTTTTCGCGATCTCAGTTTTGGTCCCATAGTAAAAGTTGTTCATGACGATGAATACAATGACCCCTTAAGAGGTTATTGACGTTTTAAAAATAACCCTGTATATTATCGGCACTTTTCGTTATAGCGATTATCTTTGTTCAGTTTGACTGATTACGAACTATAACTATAACTCTATCACGAGTAGTCACGAAGCAGAAGACTGACAGACAAATTGAAAGAATGGCTTCTTTTGCCGCTTTTACCAGTGGACTTACGACCTATTTCTCTTGACACGATGATTATGTTGATGACGCAAGTATATCACGATGCGTGTTAAGTGGTTGTCGACAGTTTCGACCACAAAACATGCTGAAATATTAAATAGTCATAATTATGGCATGTGATTTACTTTTTCGTGTATATGCGTAACAAAAAATTTTATTATGTAAGTAAGTACTTTATAATGTGACAATTTGGGTTTTTTTTTGTAACGTCACGTGCAATCATTTTAAGGGGACAATAACCGACTTTTTTTGGTTTTTTACTGAAGATCACGTCTAAATGAATAGTGTTAATGATTTGAAAAAAATATATGATAAATTAGAGCATTTTCTTAATAACTTAGTATGTGAATATTTTAGATTATGTTTATATTACATAGTGGAATTAATTAGTAAAGTTATGTCTATCGCGGATAAAAAACTGAGAATGGCGCATAATCTACCAAACGTATTTTTCTGAAACCATCACCAATTTAAAGATAATGTAATTGTTGATTTTTTAGTATACGCGTTTTATTAAAATACCTTGTGTTTTTCGTATAATAAATTAATAATTCGTCAAATTGGGGACAGCGCTCCTTGATGGGCGAGTCATATTACTGGCTGAACGTACGACGCGTTGCGTGAGCTCAGTACAGAACACGCAAGCTAACCACTCAAGGTCACTGGCATATATCTGCGTCTTAAGGAAGGTTAAGTGATTACTTGACGTCTTAGCTTGAAATATTTATGACAAGCAGACAGGCTTTCACGTTTTCATGCTGAATAAGTGGAAAAGTACATATTTATTTTCTTCATTTTATGGATGCATAGATATTGCAACCTGAAAATTGGAAAGAACTAACAATTTGTTTAACAGAAGGTTGATAAGAAGTATAAATTAGAAATTATTAGGTACCGACTTGATTTTTGCGAAACATTTGAAACTTTATTAGCGGGTAGCTAAGTTTTGATCAATTGATAAGATCCGCGGTGAAGATAATCAGTTGAAGAAGGAAGTCGTGTCTACGAAATATCCGACGGTTAAGATATCTTAAGTGCAAGACACTTATATTATTTATTTATGAAGATAAGGATATCCTTGGTCCAATTGGGTGCCTACCCAATTTTACTAAAAGATACACATACATTTACATTTGACATAGAGAATGGTCTGACTATTATGGTATTAAAATAATCAACTGTGTAGACAAAAAATATTGAAATTCAGTGTGAAATTGAGCCAAGTTAAGTACTAATTAAGTGATATATTGTATTGAGTTTAAAAAAACCTTTATATCCTTTATGATCACGGAAACATATTCCTTTTGTGAAATTAAATTCAGGACCTTAATGTTATTCCTAAGAAATCCCTAGAACGTTGATTATAATAATTATCATCATCATTACCATTTCAGCCGAAAGACGTCCACTGCTGGACATAGGCCTCACCTAAGCATCGCCACATCGACCGGTTATGTGCTTCCCGCATTCAGCGTATTCCTGCGGCCTTCACAAAGTCATCGTTCCACCTTGTGAGAGGTCTTCCAACACTACGCCTTCCGGTACACGGTCGCCACTCCAGAACTATCCACCATTTGTTCTGCGAGCAATGTCACTGAAGTTTAGCAATTCTTCGGGCTATGTCGGTTCGCTTGGTGATCGGATCTCTTTATTTCTGATTCGATCACGTAGGGAAACTCTACGCATATCCCTTACATAATTATTATAAAAAAACGGAAATATCTGAACAATCATCATGCTCAAATTGCAAACATAATGAAGAACTAAACATGACAGGTGCAAGAGAAAGCCCAGTGTTACTTTTATCAGTAAAGCAAGCTATAATTTGGAAACAAAAGTGCAGCAAATAAAACAAAAGAGCATTCCACTTTTACTGGGCTAGCTACAATTTAATAAAGACTTTATGGCAATGGAAAAGAGTTCAAGATCACCTGTTGCTGATTATCAAAATAAATTTACATTACCTATTATGTAGAGTTAAATACGTTTGAAGCAAAAAGAGATTATTTGACAACTGTTGACAACAGTCAGTTCCTGTTTAGGGTTCCGTAGTCAACAAGGGACAGCAGGAGCAGAATATTATGGACATTATATTACGTGTAACACCTTTGTACAACAATATTCTATCAAATAAATAATTACTGACTTACTTACACTTTCGCCATGTCCGTCTGTCTGTTTGTCAGTGGTTTAGCTTAGAGACTCTTAGTACTAAAAAGCTGTAATTTGGCATGGGTAAACATATTAATCACGCTGATATGGTGGTAAAATAAAATCTTGAAAACAAAAATGGTTCTCCCTTGAACGTAAAGTGGGGATGATATTTGTATTTCTCGTATATCCCATGGCGTGGGGTATCGTTGGATAGGCCGTTCAATATTGCTGGTCTGTGAAAATCTTTTTTCGATTCAGGGATCCGTTTGCGTAATATTAATCTTGAAAGTGCAAATTTTTGTGAGAGTCAAGTGCCCCCCCCCCCCTGCCGGCTTAATGGATGTTCGGATAGCTATGTGAAAAAAATCACGGCAGTAAACTCAAAACTCAAACTCAAAGCATTTATTTCAATTATACCAGGCACTTTTGAATTGTCAAGGAGTCGGTCAGTATATGAAGCTAGTTGCCCATTCCAAAGCGTAGTAGGTTCCTATAAACGAGCAAGAAACCTCACGGACACTCTTTTAAATTAAAATATTGGTTACATCATTCATGTTGCAATTATATATGGGAGAACGATGCAAAACGTCAGAAGCGTCCGTGATCAAAAGATAAAAAAAGCAATTCAAAACTAAAATAAGCAGTGGCAGCTAAGAGATGACCAGTCCCAACTGACAGCGGGGCGTTCACGACCATGACGCATGGATCAGCACCATTCAGCTCAACCATTTTGAAGGGAGCTAAATGATCCAACACATGCGCCACCATCAGTGAGCATGACATATTCTCAGCCACCAGGGCACATTCAATTCAATGAAAGACATATTACCCGGTAAATGGTAGCTCTATTGTATATAGTATTCACACCTGTGCTATGCCATTATATAATATAAAGGAGATTGAGTTTATACAATGCGAATATAGCCTTACAATCTTCAGCAGCTCCAACAGTATTTTCAAATGTTAATCAATTAGTTATGGTTGTGGAGCAGGACCAGCATTGAGTCAAGCATTTTTATCAGCGATGTAATCCCCCAACTTATAATATGCCTGCTTGCATAGTGTGCGTTTTATACATGATTTGAATTTCGTCTCATTTAATTGAAGTATGTTGGGAGAAAATGTTATAATAATATAACATTTTAAACAGTACCCCATGAAAGATGAGTCTACTTTAGCCAGTCTGACACTAGTCAGACTGGCTTAGATAGACTCATCTTTACGTTATATATACTAATATATAACGAAGTTAAAAGGAAAACTATCACAGCTAAGTAGGCTTTACATGTTAACGAGTAATAGTAGTTACATTTTGGAATGTATGGGAGAACAAGTTTTTGAATTGCAATGTTAAGTTTGTTCTTGGGATAAATTTTATTCATTCTAACTACGGAACCCTTCATTGTGCGTGGTGCGACTGATACTTAGCCTGTTTTTAGGGTTCCGTACCTCAAAAAGAAAAAAATCCGTACCTCAATAGGAAAAAACGGAACCCTTATAGGATCACTCGTGTGTCTCTCTGTCTGGCTGGCTGGCTGTCTGTCTGTCTGTCAGTCTGTCACAGCCGATTTGCTCCGAATCTACTAGACCGATTAAGTTGAAATTTGGTAGGTACACATGTGGAATTCTGTGACCCAAACACGGATGTGTAACGTAAATAAATGCATTTTGAACATGGGGGTCACTTTTGGGGGGGAAATAAAAAAAAAATAAAAAAAAGTTTTGCAAACTGTACCGTGCGACATATCAAATGAAAGGGCTTGTGGTAAGGACTTTAAATATATATTTTTTAATTATTTACGAAAATAGATGAAAATTTACCACCCCCTTATCTCCGAAACCACTGACCTGAAATTTTGAAAAAAATACAGAAAGTCGTTCTTTACTTATAGATTACAGGAAAACCTATGAGAAGTCTATGATCTCAAAATTTAACATAGTAAATCTCTCAATATTGTGCGTACAAACTTAAATTTGCAGTTGGAATGTATGAGGGAACATGTTTTTCAACTACAATGTTAAGTTTGTTCTTAGGATAATGAATCCCCAGTACGGAACCCTTTATTGTGTGTGGTCCGACACGCACTTGGCCGGTTTTTTATATCTTTGTTCGTCGGCCATATTATTTTTTACTACATTTTTAGTGTCTTTATTTTTCAGTCTTGAAACGATAATTTGTTTCCCATCTTTGTTTTTGATAATTTAATCTACATCTTGTTTTATGCAACTGCACTTGACTCATCAGTTTGCACTTTCGTTTATGAGTTAATCAAATTAATTCTGGAAATTCTATAACTTGAATTAGTCACTATATTATAACGTAGTCAGTTCATTTCTGAATATAAATTAGTTTTTGCTCGCGGCACTAATACAAGGTCTAATCATTTCCAAAAACTTAATTACTAAGACCACTCCTGGTATTGCGAGATTTGAGTTCCATGTAGGTTTTGAAAGCGTTTATTGTTGAAGTAGTGAATGTCTTGGTCTTCTCAAGTTTATTTAGTTGACGGCGCAGCAAGTGGCGGCGTCTTGTTTTGTTTTGTTACGAAGTTACTGGAATCACCTAAAAGGTCCGACCTTTTCGGTGATTCCAGTAACTACGTAAGATTTTTTTTTTTAAATTCTTTATTAGAAAGTTACAATCTAGCCTTTAAGACTAGTAAGCAATTTTAATCGAACCTAAATTTTTAATGTGATAATTATTTGAAAACTTAGATTAGTGTTTATTGCACTTTACGCAAGTCCGTTCCACTTTCTTAGAGTCTGATATTATAATAAAAACACTTTGTTCATGTGTTATATCTAATATGTGTGTCATTGTCACTATTATTTTTACACTTTGTACACTAAACTAACTCAAACCCCTTTATTACAAAACAAGGCCAAGGTTTCAGACCCAGGTTTAAAACATGGAGCCATTATTGGATTTCGAACTTTATTCCGACTATGGTAAATTTCCTAAACATAAAACTGACAACTTACCTAGTACCGAACTAAGTTTTCAGTTTTGTATAAAGAACGGTATTTCAATCACAGTTACGTTCTTATTACAAAAACTGGCTCCATGGTTTAAGCCATGTCAAAATATAAATCTTGTTTTGTAATAAGGCGGTGTGGGTTTTGTTCGTTTTAGTCTTCGCAATATATTTGTGCTGTCTAACAGCTGAATTGCCTCGACGTTCACATGTCGGTGGAGGTTGACGGTGCAGCAAGTGGCGCCGTCTAGATTTGTTACGAAGTTACTGGAATCACCGAAAAGAATAAAAGAGAATATAATACTCTTTATCATGTACACCATAAAAGTTACAGATATAAATGTTAAAATTTTACATAGGGTGACACAATGGGCGCTCTTATCGCTAAAAAAGGTCGGATAAGAGTGACACTGGCTGGTGACAGTTAAGGCTTCTACATACCAGCGCGACTTGTCGCGCGACGCGACACGGCACAAAGTTCCCGCGTGTCGCGGGACGAGCGGTGCCTTTGTGTCGCGTCGCGTCGCGCGACAAGTCGCCCCGGTATGTAGAAGCCTTTACTCTAGCAGAGCGTCGCATCGATGGTGGCTTGGCGGCTGTCTTCTGATGACAGAAGAAGATGTCAAGGATGCCGCTGTGGTACTCAGACTAAGTTATTCGGCCCGTATTTATGGAGCGTTACTCAGTACTCAAGCATTACTTAAGACTAGTTTCAACCAATCCAATGGCTTGAATTTAGTCTTAAGTAATGCTTGAGTACTGAGTAACGCTCTATAAATACGGGCCTTAGTCTGAGCTGTCGTACCATGTCCACGACGAACTGCTATTATCCCAGCACAACCCAGATGATATTGAAGCTGATGAACCACTATTATGATGATCACTTCTGGTAAAGGCTATCCTGCGCCGTTATAGTCATTCTAAAACAACAAAAAATATGTAAGTATGGTCGTTAATTCATCTTCAACACGAAAATCTTTTTAATTACAATCTCGATTTGGTGTCTCAAAAGTTTAAACGTTTTAACATTTAAAATACATATGTCAAATTTTAAAGCCTTGATTAGTGTTGTAGTGAATGTCTTGCCTTGTCAAGTTTATTTTATTTAGTCATTCTAAAACACCGAAAGATATGTAGGTATAGTACGTTAACACATCTATCATCATCAATACGAACATCTTTTTAATTAAGTTGGTACAATCTCGATTTGGTGCCTCTAAAGTTTAAACGTTTTTAACATTTAAAATGTGTCAAAATTAGGGTTTGTTAGAATTCGGTTGAATACTTTCTCGTCCGGCCGTTGTTCCCTTAATTATCTCTCTAAACATCAAGCTGAAAAGTGATAAAACCATTTTGCAACCCGACCTTGCAAACATATCTACCTGGCTTTGTAGTTCTTTTAGTCACAGTCCACACAAATTCTCAACTTTAATTCATCCATAATAACGGATGACCAGCTAATGGTGGACATTACTACTTTTTACATCACGACATCTTTTATAATACTTACTACAATTACCTTCAAAAGTTCTTTCATATCTCATGAGCCTCTTTCGAGTCTCTCGATAATGTGAAAGAAAACCATCTCGTTATTACATAACGTAAACGATGAAGTACATAATGATCCCGTCGTTAATGGCGGATGTGACCAATAATATTAAAAATAAAAGTGAACACCACTTTTATTTATTTAGTGGTCACAAAGTATGTGGGATTGTATGAATGTATATGTGTGTATTGTATGTATTGTGTAAGTTTGATGCTATTTCATAGGTCAGCCTTGAAAAGCTTTTTCTTTGTATTCGTATTAATGCCTCTATGAATGAGTTCTTGTTTTTGTTTAGCAACACATTGTTGACGACGATGTTTACATACGTTTATCTTCTTTAGAACATTATACCACGTTACGGCGTGTCACAATGCAATGAACTTAAATTCTGGAAAGTGGACTTTGATCGATTAAAATAATCAGTCATAGTTTTCAGCAAACCTATTGGTACATTGGTCCCTGTATATTTGGACCTCAACTCAAAAGACTGCAGTCTTACATCATCAAATTTTCAACCCTTACAGCGTTTGTCCACCGCAACGTGAACGGGACGTCAACGAGAAATAAGATTATTCGGCCATAGTACATTTACTGCGTACCGTGTGGTGCCGGACGTAAAGAATAGCACCATCCTATTTCTTCCCGTGGGTGTTGTAAAAGGCGACTAAAGGACTTAGAAGAGAATGGGCAGCAGCGCTCTCTATGCATTTTAACACCATAATGCGATCGCTAGCCCGCCTGTCAAGAGTGGCGATTATGGCAACCCTCCTCTCCTTTTGGGTGAGGCCTATTTCCATTAGTGGACGTCTTACGGCTTAAATGATGATGATGATGATGATAATATCTAGTGACTCCCCCCCCCCCTGCTTCACACGGTTACGACGTGACAAAACATCGAGATTTATTTATTAAGTTTAATATCAATGTATAATACACATAAACCTTCCTTAATACATTTCCTAAATTATGGTGAAAACCGCATCAAAATTGGGGTTTCCCTGGGGGGAGACCTATGTCCAGCAGTGGACGTCTTTCGGCTGAAATGATGAATTAAATGTACTGTCGCTACTTCGGCGTCGCGTCGTCATCTATTTCTCGTTGACGTCCCGTTGACGGTGCGGTGGACGAACGGCCTTAGAATCCACTTTATCCAAGTTGTTGACACAGTATTGTACTGGAGTGTTTGAAAACTACATTAATATTTATATAATGTTTCAATCTTTCATTTATCGATTATCAATTTATCACTTTCGATTGAATGAATAATGGTTCAAAAATACTACTTAAGTTAGGTACAAAATATAACAGTATTGTGAGCACGTACTTTATTAAAATCAAGCATAAAAAACTTTGAAACAAAAGAATTAACATGGCGACTACTAATGGAGACATTAGGTAATGGCCTTAAGGAGAATCCGCTGCCGTAGCCCGTGAAATTTAAATTTTCTTAAGTTTTTTAAACCTCCTTCTGCGAAGCAGTAATGCTTGCGAAGGAGGAGGCGGAACGCGTGAGGGAGAGGCAAGGTTTGCGCTCTCGCGCCCCTAGTCGCCGCAGGAGACGCCCCGGGCGTCGCGAGTCGCAAGCCGATTTCCGGCCACCGTAGGCGCGGGCTTGCGGACGGTGAGCGATGGGTAGTTCACCGTCCGATAAGAACCAGGCCCGGGTCGACGGCGAGTTGTATTCCACGCGCGCCTCAAAGAGTTGTCAGCAGCAAGTGACGGGGTCCGTTAGGGCCAATGCCTGCCAGGGTTGCGAGTTTGTCCGAAAGGGATATCGTGGCCCTGGCACACAGGCAAATGAAGGAATACGGGTGGGTTTTAGTCAGTAAAAGTCTGACACGCCCTTCCGCTCCGCCCAGAGCGGGAGAAGTTATTTAATAATTTCCCACCCAAAAAAAAAAAAAAACCCTGCAGGGCACAGCAATATAAAAAGTTGAATGTACTTACATACTACAGTGTCACAATATTAAAAGCACCGTGCTAAAAAATACTAATTTCAAAATGCTTATCAGATTTCCATCACTTGTCATTTAAATAAATACTGTCATGATATAATACAGGATAGGGTAAGAACAATTAATTGTTGATTATTTCCATTCATAAATTAAAATAAGATAGTAAAATTAGATTAAAACAAATAGCGATAATACATCTCTCTATATAGAGAAATGTATGAATGATTCTAATGATTCAACGTCATTTCAGCTAAAAAACGTTCACTACTGGACACAGGTCTCCCCCAAAGGGAAGGTTTGCCATAATCGCCACGCTTGGCAGGCGGGTAGGCGATCGCAGTATGGTGTTAAAATGCATAGAGAACGCTGCTGCCCATTCTCTAGTAAGTACCTTAGTCGCCTTTTACGACACCCACGGGTAGAAAGACGGTGTCAATGATATTAAGTATATTATACAGATATGTTGTGAGCGCGCAATTGTGAAGACTCGAAAACGTCCTAGTTGGGACGTATTTTACTTGTAGTGAAATGTAAAATGAATGAAAAGTGGGGGCGTGCTGCCGCTGCTGCGCGGCACACTTTTTTCGATTGTTTTGTGAGTGTATAACATATCTGTTTAATATAATTGGGTGGTTGGTATTCTTTACGTCCGGACCACACGGACAATTCTAATGATTATAATTCTGTAAATACATATCTGTTATAGTCGCGAAACATATTTTGATCAAAATACAACCTGACACTGATCTGAAATTGCAAAAAACATAAGAAAATTTAAATTTTGCGGATTCAACTTATTTATTTTTTTTAAGCGTTGCCCCGCACTAGGAATTTCTCCTGTGTCGTGGGTGCGTTTACAAACATTTAAACTCACATACAAAAACAGACAGACCCAAAACCTCTACTTGTAGGTCATACAAATATTTGTTCCGTGCGGGAATCGAACGCACACGCAGCGCAGCAGTCAGGCGCTTAACCACTGCGCCAACCGTGCCGTCGCGTCGCCGAATTAAAGTGATATCGACTCACTTCGATACCATACCAAAATAATTCCACAGTCTGTTCATATCTAGTGGCTTAATAATAGCAGCAGTAACCACTGGAATTATCTTCTAATTATATGGTTTTAGGCTACGGTCTAATACTTGTGGTAGCCTAGTACTCGATTCAGCTACATAACACAACGTGAATTAACGTGATGTTATAATTCTATTGTTCACGAAGAACTTCTGCGTTGTGGCCAGTAGGAAGAATTTACTCGGATGCCGCGATTACATCCGCGATTGTTGGAAGTTGTTTATTTTATTGTCAAAGCAGTTGCGTCGCCTCAATTGTCCTAGTTTATTTTAGCATTTACTACAGGAAAAACAAATGACGTTGTCCACGTAGATATTTGTTGAAATACAGAACTATCTCAGTAGTTAAGACGCTGACAACTGGTAAACCGCGGTCATTGTCAGGCTGCAAACAAAAGAAAGAGAAGCGCGATGACACAACGCTTGTAATTTATTGCAAAATATGAAGCAGTTATTTATTTACCCAAAAATGAGTTGAGTAATCGAAAATAAAAAACAACCAAGTTCTGCATATAAATAAGATGTTCTTGTTATTAATTAAATACCAACCGTACGTTGATATTTAATACAGATATTTTGGATTGAAACTCAAAGTAAGGGGTTAGTTTACCGCTAATTTGTATCGAGATTTTTTTTCTAAACGTGCAACCAAGTTCTGAGAAATATAATATGTTGCAAGAATAACATATATTTTTTCCGCTACCACAAACTATATAGATTTGGCAATTTAAGCCTACTTTTATCATTTGCCTCTTGTCAACGCCTTAACCTTCAATAATGTTCTATTGTAGGTAGGTATAATCTTCTCTATTAGATCTTAATTCGTCTTTATTCTATATAGAATATAGTCTTTATATTTAAACAATTGCTACAGGACCACTTTCAATAAATATTTGCGGACAGCTTTATCAGCCTTATCTTCCTGTGATTGATGAATGGCCAACTTATTGCTGCCTAGCAACATCAGACAGAAATAACGATAACAAATGATCTGAAATAAATTGGAAATTATGCTTGTTTTTTTTAGAATAATTTTTTAGCTTTGTTTAATTTCGTTAGCGTGGAAGTCTGTAAATTACATAGGTAGGTACTGTCTTTGGGCAATGCACAGATGAAACTACACTCTCGGACTCCTAAAGGCGCAGAGAGGCGCAACGCGACGGTGCGACGCGATTCTGATAGAACAATTTCCATGAAGTCTTCATAGATTTTTTTCAACTATGTAGAATCGCGCCGCGCTGTCGTGTCGAGCATGTCTGTAGGATTCGTCAATCGAGCCACCGCGCACCATGCCATTCCATGTCAGGTATAAACGCCTAAAACATCAAAATAATGATATATATTATTTATTTATAGTTAATTAAAACGGTGCAACACCAATTACATTAATTAACATAGAAGCATAAATAAGATTAATACTTATTATTAACATATTTTTGTATGCAGTTTTGAAAAAAAGTATAATCTATATCTATAAAAATCAATGCCACTTTTCGTTGTAATTGTATAACTCAAGAACGGGCTCACCTATCCAAACCAAATGTTTAGGCTTTGTTCGGACTATTTAGTAGTAGGTAGGGTAGGAAAGGAGGGTAGGTAGGTAGGGTAGGTAGGTAGGTAGGGTAGGCAGGTAGGGTAGGTAGGTTGGGTAGGTAAAGATACTTCGCGCTACCCGTGCGTAGCCGGGCCGGGAAAAGCTAGTATGCAGTTTTGAAGCCGATATAGGTACTGGCCATCATTTTGGTGTCGTCATAGTTCCGAATTTGAATTCAAGACCATTTAGAAAGCAATGGACTTCTTTACAAAAAGTCCAGGGTGGCTCGATTTAGGAGTCTGGATGTGTTCGTATATGGATGAAAACGATTTACAAAATGTATAGGTATTCCAAAATACCTGGACTAAATATCAGATGAGAAAATTATAAAATGTGGAGAAATAGTTCCTATTCTTCTTGGGTTTTGTTGTAGTCAGATAGACAGAAGGTATTAGAGGCATAATTATGGCTTAATTTAAGTTCCGTGCTCAGCTTTCAGACATCTTTTAGCTGGTATATGATGATTATTTTTAGCTGGTATATGTTGTGGAGCAGTGGTGGCCCAGTGGTACCAGCCGCGACTTACGAGGTCATAGGTTCGAACACAGACAGGCGTTTTACTTTGTGTAAATTATTTCATCACCACTGCTCTCAAAACGGTGAAGGAAAATATCGTGAGGGAACGACCATATCCTAGAACCAAAAAATTCGAAGATATGTGTGTGACATTCACCAACCCGCTCTGGGCCCGCGTGGTGGAATACGGCCCACTACCTCTTCCGAGAGGAGGCCTGTGTCCCAGCAGTGGGAACATAGGTTGATTATATTTATGATGATTATAGATTTAAACGAAGGTGCATATAAACATTTATTGTGATATTATATCATATGGTTTAATCATAATAAGAATTTGAATTTCTATTTTGATAATTATGGTTAGAGAAAATTTATATTGAACAAATTTTTATTTAGGTTTTTTTTTTCATTCAATATTATTTTTTTATGAATTATATTATATTTAACTTTTAGAGCAATATATTTATTTATATTTTATATATTTTTTGAGCGGTACTTATTGCATTTAAGCAGGTATCTGTTTGAATTACTAGATCTTATTCCAGATATAAAATGCATTAAGGCTTCTATATACCAGCGTGACTTGACGCGCGACGCGACACGGCACAAAGGCCCCGCGTGCTGCGGGATGAGCGGTGCCTTTGTGTCGCGTCGCGTCGCGCGACAAGTCGCCCCGGTATGTAGAAGCCTTTACGTTTATTAGGATGGCGTTCCCAAACCCAAAGGGTGAAAATGGGACCTCTAAGCCTACGTGTCGTCTGTCAATCTGTCCGTCCGTCTGAATTCCACCGGGTTGTTTCCTCTTAACCGTAATAGGTTGCAGTAATAAAAATAAGGTTAACTATAATACTTAGTTTTGGTAGTACTACGGAACCCTTAGTGCTCAATTACGACTTGCACTTGGCCAAATTTTCATATATTCACAACATCGTTCTATTTTAGTTACCTTTAAACAAAATCAATGAACTTAAAATTAAACAAAAAGTGAATAAATTTTAAACATTAAATAACACTAGTTAAACTTTAAACTGCAGTAGTAATACTCAGGAAAAATGCGAATATGTCATCCAGGTTTATTATAAATACGCAGTACAGAACTACAGACCCATCAATGGCCAATGACGGGGTACTCTCCTTTGCATAAAATTGAGCTCATCATAACAGCGAACGTGATATGATTGCCTTTCTGTACGCCAATATGTAGAGTAGTGCGGTATTTAACAACAAACGGCCGATACGCGCGACCACTTTCCGAGCGGGCAGCCGTCCGAACGCATTTGCCATCCATGACTTTTTAAAAAAACAAGTGCGTATTCAATTCAATCATTTATGGCATAGAACATAAAACCTTTAATTACTAGTGTCATTTTTCCTTTTGCATAAAATTACACTCATAAAAAAAAAATCAAAATGATATTCGAATTTCGAATTTCCCGCGCAAATTGTGACATACTAATGACATGAAATATGCACACAGTGGTTCAATTATCGAGTGCAATCAAAGGTGGAGCAAAGTTTTCTTTTTTAACTGATGGTTTGTTCAAATTATAGGATTTCATACACTGCGCTTGCGTGGACAGTGGCCTGCAACGACAGCTATGAAGACAGACAGTTGATGTGTTCATCGAAGCAAGAGGGCAAGATGCGGTGAACTGTTGAAGGTGTTGTGATTTTGAACTCAGTGATCGTGAATGTTGGTGATTTGTGACTGGATCAACTTAACTTTCGGGAGTCTGTGCTGTGATAAATAGTTCAACATGTTTTTCTTGAAGGTGAGCATAACTTTTAGTTCAATAGTTTTCTGGAGAGTGTTGAGTTCGAGCTTTAGAATACGCTTATGATACCTATTTAAATTTTACAAGGCGTAACATAAATAATGCACAATGAGGGGTCTTTGTACTCATCATTATGAAAAACTTTTACTACGGACCAAACCTGAAATCGCGAAAAAAAATCACCTGCTTCCTACATTTATGTTCGCATAATTCGTCAAAATTTAGGGAACAGCAGATTTTTTTTTAAGAGCTATGACAAATTGTGTAACATGTTTACTCTTATTATTATTATAGGTACGCTAATTTAGGTAAATCGTTGATCTTCATGACTTACTACACCTACGTAGGTATCTAGTCACTGCTTAGTTTCCAAAAAAAGCTACTTATCTTCAACAAAGCTTAACTCCTTCTGAAGTCGTCTAGTTGCTAACAATATAGATTAACAACATCACAAATAACTTTTGAGATGGATATCTAAACATGATTATAAAAAAACAAAAGTAACTTCAAGTAACAACACTACCAGCGGTCGTTGACCCCCCAAAAATCCATCAAACCTTTTTTATTTTCATTTTATCGTGTTTAGATAAGATACCTATCAAGTCTGCTGAGTTTTGCTAGCGAATTTAATTTGACCCACACAGGGTCAAATTAAAGCTAACATAAAACTGCAGTAATTTTAGTAAAAGGAAAAGTTACCTACATTTTTCTTGTTACTTACCTACCTACCTACATCATAATCATACATCTTTTTCTATCTCAACGTCATTATTACAGGCACTAGTTAAAAAACCGGCTAAGTGCGAGTCAGACACGCGCACGCGCACGAAGGGTTCCGTACCATTATCTATAAAAAAAGGCAAAAAAATCACGTTTGTTGTATGGGAGCCCCCCCATAAATATTTGTTTTATTTTAATTTAATTATTTATTTTAAAAGTGAATATATGTATAACTAAATATTCTGTGAATATTTCAAGCATCTACCTGTTGCCGTTATTATTATAGAGCAAAAACGAGCAAAAAAAATCACGTTTGTTGTATGAGAGCCCCCTTAATTATTTTATTCTGTTTTTAGTATTTGTTGTTATAGTGGCAACAGAAATACATCATCTGTGAAAATTTCAACTGTCTAGCTATCACGGTTCATGAGATACAGCCTGGTGACAGACGGACAGACAGACAGACAGACTGACGGACAGACAGACAGACAGACGGCGGAGCCTTAGTAATAGGGTTCCCGTTTTACCCTTTGAGTACGGAACCCTAAAAATGCACAATCTTAAATAGAGAAAGGTGACGGAGATTCTGAGGTAGGAGGGTTCTGAGTTACAGATCACCCAGACACACAGATCACGTTTTTAGTTAGGACAATTTAATTTACAAAATCGTTATGGTCAAGATATTATTATAATATAAGTCTGAAATCGTAAAAAGCAGAACCTATAAAATTCAATGAAAAAAAAAAATACATATTATTGTGTTTGTTAATTAAGAAACTGGGGAAAATTTTGTCTGATACCTAATTTGACTGATACATAAATAGGTAGGTAATAATTATTTTGTAAACAAAATCAGGTAGACAATTTAATGCTCCTGAAATGTTTGTTATTATTATTGTTTTTGATCTATCAAAACATCCGCGTGTCAACTTTGGCAGCTGTCACAATAGACAAATATAATACAAGGGTTAGTTGTATCATAACAATCATACTTAACAACAAGTGAGTACATAAATAAAACACCAATTATTTAGGTAACATAGTCCATTATGTCATTTGTAATTAGGTTGGATTAAGCAGGGTCAATATGTCCTACAGGAATTAGAGAAAACAGTTCAGGAAAGATCACAATTTTATAAAAAGATAAGAGCTTAATTAAGGTCATCAAAAGTACAGTATTTTGTATTAGTTTTTTTTTGCGTCATAAAAAAGTCACATTAAGTTCATTTAAATATAACTGATTAAGTGATTATGCAAAACAATAAAATAAAGTTATGTAAGTGATATACTACTCATCATCATCATCATTTCAGCCAAAAGACGTCCACTGCTGGACATAGGCCTCCCCAAAAGGGGGGGCCGGGTTGCCATAACCGCCATGCTTGGCAGGCGGGTTGGCCTATGCCAACTACTTACTACTATTCCTAATGAAATAAAAATCGATTCAGGAATATTCAAAAACAATTTTCCACGATGAATCCACAATATATTTGAATTTGCAAAGTTTTATCGTATTGTATGCCTCTCTGATGACCACATCATAGAATAATGATCATTTGTATGGGTTTCTAGGAAGTACAGAATGAGAAAGCTAGTAGTTGTTAGGTACCTACATGGAAATCATTTTCATTCACATCTATAAGCACACGTGGACATTGCTGGGTGGTCCGACAATTTACTTTACCATAGAATATTCAACGCACAATGCACAAGTCACACTATTTATTATACTGTGCACAAGTGAACGTAAAGAGCCATATAGACTAAAAACACTGTTTCAATGAGTTAATCTAGAATTCTGTAAGTACCATTAAGAATTAAAAAAAAAAAATGTTCACCCTTTTTTCTGTATCCCTTGGATTAATATGGCCAAGATTTATTCCAGATATTTCTACATTTTTGCCTTTTAACACCCTCAGTGACCAACTAATAGACTCGTCATTGTTTTTCAATACATCCCCTAGCTCAGTGATCACCAATTTGTTTCATTGGGGATCCATTTAAACAAACAATATGCCTGTCGCGGTTCGTTTGGTAAACGATTACTAGCAACCGAGATAAAAAATATCAATGAAGAAATAAAACGAAAAGAAACCTGAATATTTTTTTATTAATTAAATTTTAGTTATAAATTTCTGCCGTATGGGTAGGTTGCCGGAGGCTCTACGCAGGGATCGTGCGGTCCATGGCCCTTTACGGGGCACCTGTGTGGGCGCGTTCTCTGAGGCTGCGACCAGCCCAGCGGTTGAACGCGTCCCAAAGGGTCATGGCCATCAGGCTGGTACGGGGCTATCGCACGGTCTCCCGTGAGGCGGCGAGCCTCCTTGCCGGACTGCCGCCGTGGGATCTGGAGGCAAAAGTCCTCGCGCACATTTGGGAGTGGCGCGAGGAGGTGAAACGCCGGGGTGAAACTCCGCTGCCGCGAGAAATCGTGGCACAGCGGACGGAGCTTCGGCGGGATCTCATGGCGGCATGGAGAGTGCGATTGTCGCAACCCAGCGCTGGGCACGCCACAATTGTGGCGATAAGTCCCCTCTTTGAGGAGTGGCTGGAGAGGCGCCACGGCGTCCTCACCTTCCGCCTGACGCAGGTCCTCACCGGACACGGTTGTTTCGGGAGGTTCGTGTTCAGGATAAAGCGGGAGGAAACGCCCGGGTGTCACCACTGTGTGGATCGCCCGGAGGACACGGTGGAGCATACGGTGGAGGTCTGCCCGGCTTGGGCGGAGCACCGCCGTGTCCTCACGGAGGCGATCGGCGGCGGCGATCTCTCGCGTCCAGCCCTGGTTCAGGCCATGGTTCGGAGCGAGAGTGCATGGGAGGCCGTCACCTCCTTCTGCGAAGCAGTAATGCTCGCGAAGGAGGAGGCGGAACGCGTGAGGGTGAGGCAGGGTTCGCGCCCTCACGCTCTTAGCCGCCGCAGGAGACGCCCCGGGCGTCGGGAGTCGCAAGCTGATTTCCGGCCACCGTAGGCGCGGGCCTGCGGACGGTGAGCGATGTGTAGCTCGCCGTCCGATAAGGACCAGGCCCGGGTCGACGGCGCGTTGTGTTTCACGCGCGCCTCAAAGAGATGTCAGCACCAACTGACGGGGTCCGTTAGGGCCAATGCCTGCCAGGGTTGCGAGTTTGTCCGAAAGGGATATCGTGGCCCTGGCACACAGGCAACGGAAGGAACACGGGTGGGTTTTAGTCAGTAAAAGTCTGACACGCCCTCCCGCTCAGCCCAGAGCGGGAGAAGTTATTTGATAATTTCCCACCCCAAAAAAAAAAAAAAAAAAATGGGTAGGTACCTACCTATAGTCTTTTTGGTATGAAGGAAAAACTAGGTCAAGGCATGATTATTTAAAGTTGTGTAATATTAAAATAAGGAGTTTACGATACAATACAATTGTAACATCTCTTGATTCTCTATGGAATTATGATTGCACTGTTCCTCAAAAAAGTACAAAGAAAATGATGTTAACTAAAAAAATCTTGATAGCAAATATTCAATCGACGCTATTGTGGTAAAGTATTTTTAAATATAATTAATGTTATTTAGGCATTTCAAAAATATTATAACATAACTAGCTGACCCGGCGAACTTCATACCGCCTTTTACCGACAGCAGCGCCACCTACCGGGTCTAATTGGTCCGGGTCAAAATATCATGAACTATTTAATAGACTTTATGGGGTTTATTTATAAACGATGATTAAAGTTAAGAGACGTTTAAACGTCAAAAATGTATGGTTAAACAGTCGCTAATCATTCCAGCAGCATTTATAAAAAAGGGGTATAATAGTTACAAATTATTGATTTGAAGAATTACATTTTATAGGGTTTCGTACTAAAAATTGTGTCAAATTTAAATGTTTTGTTATAAAATATAATTTGGTTGGCTGGTTTATAATTTTATATGCTTATTTGTTTAAGTGGATATTACATGTTACTTACTCCCTCGAAGTTTGTGACCGTTCCTAAATTACCCTAGGCTGATAACATTTTCACGTCTCAAGCCCTGGTGGTTCTGCCAAGATAATATAAACCGTCTGTCCTTGAGAGCCACCATGGCTAGACCCCTTAACACTAATATTAACATGACGAAAATTGTATCAGCCTAGGGTAATCTGCGAGCAGTCAGGCTCAAAGAGGTGGTACGCAATCTATACGTGCGGTCATGCGATCGGCCGCACTCGGTGATGGGTCCCGCTAGGCATGGCGGGCTGTTACCAGTCGGGGGTGCGGCGAATGTATAAGTATCTCCCGGGCCCCCGACTCATGGTACTAGAAGCAACAGTGGGGTTTCAAGGCTTCTACATACCAGCGCAACTTGTCGCGCGACGCGACACGGCACAAAGGCCCCGCGTGTCGCGGGACGAGCGGTGCCTTTGTGTCGCGTCGCGTCGCGCGACAAGTCGCCCCGGTATGTAGAAGCCTTTAGTCGGTAGGAGTCCGACATATCCCTCCATTCTACCCAGACGGAAAAAAAAAATCCGTAGGGTAATAATCATGGATAGGGTATCCATGAGTATTACCCTACGGATTTTTTTTTTTTGTAAATATACTCAACCTATTGCGATCTCTGTTAATGAGTTAGAAGTTTAGGTTCTGTATACCCATTTATGATTTTAGGTATCGCCTACACTAGCTACAGATACACCTACAGTAGTTTTGCCCATACAAGAACTTTACAACTATTAAAAAAAATGTGGGCCGGGTCATTGCTTGAATTCATGAAATAACTTGGGTATGTAACCTATACCATGTGTGGGACGGTTTCATTTCATGTTAATTGCCATTAATTACTATTATACCGGAAAGGTGAGAATTTAAACCCAAATAAATTTATCATCGTTATCATCTTATTACGAAATTAACTTTTACTTCATTGTTATTTCATACGGGCAGGTAAATGTTTACAGCTGGGCCCTGAGTTACACCCACACAGCATAATCCAGTCATAAGTTCTGCCAATTATAAGATGGATTAATGTGAAAGGGCTTATGTAAACTTTCAAGTTTGATATTGCTAAAATCTCTAATTACCGGGTCAGTTCCCCGATTAGAAATAAAGAAAGAAAAATATTTTATTTGGGATACGCAATACAAAATAGAAACAGTACAAAAGATTTAGATTATTTTCGATAACGAACCGAGTCGATGGCGTAGTTAATGAATGACATAATATTTACTCATATTTAGTATGATAAACATGCCCTGTGATTTTTGCGTTAATTGGACAACTTTGGCGTTCTTATTCTGAGAAACTGAATGACTTTTACTTATTAAGTGGTGGAGAATAGTTGTTAGTATAGTTTATAGCGGTTTTGGAGGCATGAAGAACAGGGTGTAAAGTTCACTCATACTCTATAGTAAAGGGAGGATCCTCCGACCAGACGGGTGTCGTGTCTGGTGGGCAACTGCCCGACGGTTGATGTCGGGACGTTGTATATATGCTAGTCGCGCGGTAAACTCGAATTGCGAGATGCAGGATTTTGCGTGACGTCAGTGTGACGCGTAGTTCGTATGTGGCGATGTTGATGCCGCTACATCACTCCCCTTTGGAGAACGGAGGTCGATAGTGGGCTGAGTCGTGTATCTTGCGATACTTGCCAGTGCCAGTTGAGGGTTCCAGTGAGTCGGAACCTGGTGCCGCATAGTTCACGGTGAGTCGGAACTGTCTGCGGTGATTCCTCAGTGAGTCGGGGTGGCGCTGCGTTATGCTCCAGTGCGTCGGATGTAGTACAGCGCCGGGTTGTGGCTGGCTGCTGGCGTCGACCAGGAGAGGCATGTTCTCTGCTTGTGGACCGGCCGAAAGTGCAGTGTGCCAAGGATACCCGTTGAAGCCGTGGGTGCTGGCTGGCTGTGTGACTCGCCGCTCGAAAGCTTGAGGCAGTGATGATGATGATGATGATGATGATGATGACGTCACGCTGTGGTAGTTGCACGAAGGCTGCGCTGACGTTCATACTCGGGGTCACCAGTTTGGAGGCATGAAGAACAGGGTGTAAAGTTCACTCATACTCTATAGTAAAGGGAGGATCCTCCGACCAGACGGGTGTCGTGTCTGGTGGGCAACTGCCCGACGGTTGATGTCGGGACGTTGTATATATGCTAGTCGCGCGGTAAACTCTAATTGCGCGATGCAGGATTTTGCGTGACGTCAGTGTGACGCGTAGTTCGTATGTGGCGATGTTGATGCTCCCTTTTCCCAATTTTTTCTTATTTATTTATACATAATATAAAGCCAAAATTCCGAAGCAAGATTTCATAATTTGATGATTGAACTACTGTACGAAACGTATGCAAACAAAATAAAATATAGATAATAATACGGTCATTCTCAGACGGCTCAAATACGCGTGTCCAGGTCGAAATCTAGTACGAAATGGATAACTAACAACTTGATATTTTTTTCTTTAACAGGTACTTCCAAAATATTAGGAGGGGCCTGTGTTCTTTTTTAAATAAATTAAATATAAGGTAGTTTAAAAAAATTAAAACCTCCAAAATATTGACCTCCGTGCCGCGTCCGGCCCCGTTTGGCGGCGGAAATTATTTTTTATCTTTTTTTTTTACAATACATGGCGCTATTTTGTATGTGTTCACAAATAACTAGGTAGTTATTAACTCAATTTATAATATTTCTAAGCCATAATAGGCTTTAGTAGACGAGTTACAACTGGTTGTCTTCACGTCCGACGTTTAGAATTGATATCCGTGGCGCGCACCAATCCGTTCATAAATCCTTTATTTTAGTGACTGCGAGAATAGTTGTTCGAGTAACACAAACTGTCAGCCGTGCTGCATCGGAGGTAAACATGACACGTCTGTGCGTCTCAGTTCCACTCTTTTATTAAGGTACGTAATCGTTTTCGGTGGCTTGGTATACCCTTAAAAATTGATTTCGGTGAGTCCATTTTATCCACAAATAAGAAAATTAATATTTTTAAATTATAATAAAAGTATGTCTTCTAAGTATTCGATTTCAATTAAAGAGAATAATATAAAAAATTCGAGTTACTTTTGAAAATATCTAGGATTTTGCTTATTATTTTGATTTTAGTGGCATTGATTTCGGTGTTTTCGGTGGAAATAGGTGCACCGAAATCAATTTTAAAGTCACCGAAATCAATCAATAGTCATTTATTTACATTTTAAGATCGTTTATTTAACTTTTTCATCATTTCTCATTTTGTTTCAGTATTGTGATTATGGCAGATTCAAAAGAAGATCGATTGGTTAAAAAGGGATTGGCTGAACGACGTCGGAAAGCTCGCATCAAGAGTGATCCAGAGCTGGAAGGAGAAAGATAGGCACGCTATTTTAAAAGGAAGAATTGAAGAGGATTTAATAGTCGTACACTCGTACCAGAAGTAACCAACGAAGCTGACCATCCTTTGGTGACATCACTGACTGATTTTTGAGTGATTTTTGTAGTGTTCTTTTATCAATAAGTAAATTGTCTGTGATTATGATTAAGCTAGATTTCAACTAAGATTTCTGGTTTTTTTTAAGTTCCTCTATTGTTAGTTTAAGACTACCTACTATTTTTAATTACATGTAATGTAATAATTGAACGAAAGTCGATTTTTGTACATTTTCCTTTAATTAATAAATGGGACATAATATGTGACATAAGTCTTGATAAAATAAAATGTTTTATTGTAAAATTAACCTGCAATTTCTTACAGGCCATTTATGTCCATAGTATTACTTAGGCAGCTAATATATATAAAAAAACAGTGTTTGAAATATAAATTATTTGAAAAATTTGATATCGGTGGTAAGAATATTGAATTCGGTGCACACCATTTAAAAAAAATTAAATCCCTTCATATCCATTCGGTCTATACGATTTCCTCTACTACTAATATGTTTTAAATTAACTCTAGTTTTGATATTTCATGTTAGTAATGCCTAAATAATAAAAAAAAAATTGGCACCGAAGTCAACCAAATAATGAGTCTCCTGATAATGACCCAATATCTCTTTAACAGTGGTTTAGTTCACGGCCTCAGAACTTTGAAATATCTATGTATGAAATATCTATAAAAAAATCCCGCTAAAAACCATAAAACTACTAAAAACGCTCAGAATTCAAATTAACTGTACATTTCTCCTTACTACATTAATATTATTACGAAAATAACCAGAATAACCGTTAGTTCATAAGAAATTAAATTTCATGTAAAATAAATTATATGAAACTTAAAAAATGTGTCGGCTGCTGAATCCTCCAGAACATAATTTTGTGATAGGCCTCTTAATTCCTTTAATATGACGTCAATTTTGATTCAAGATCATGACTAAGCGGAACAAAAGGCAAACGATTCTAAAATCGAGGTTTTGAATCTAGGAATAAGTATTATAAATACATTCTAGTCCAGCTTTTTAGACCTAGGTAATGTGCGCTTTTATAACGTGTTATAACGTGCCGATATTATCGTGGATGTCCATGTCCACGCCCATAAAATGTATGGAAATTCGTGCACGTTATAACGTTCTCGTTGATGGACTTTTCAAAGCGTCTTATACTTATTTCCATACATTTTACTTCACTGTGTTATCGTGATGCCGTGGACATCCACGATTATATCATCACGTTAGAATTTATAAAAGCGCACATTATTTCCTACTGTACCAAACAGGGTTAAGAACACGGTTTGTATTCTTAAAGGCCGTGTCAAACACTGAGGTTTCTTGTTATTTTGTAAAGGCAAAAATACCATATTTGGGACCAAAATATTACGGTGTCCACTCATTATACAGACATTTTACCCACATTATCTTGATGAGTACTTACGTAATTTTGTAAAAGTCATGAAATATTATGATGGCAAGTTCTTTTAAATATCACTTGTATTTAAGTGGATGATATGCCTGGTCAAAATTATGACCTGACCTTCATAATTTTGCTTGGAATTCTTCACCCATCTTTGATAAATACACTATGGATGAAAACTTTCTATTCGTTGAGCGCGTGATTCCCAAAACACATACCTATTTAGATTTTGCATTATTACGATTACGAAGAATAAAATAAAATAATTGGTGATTCGAATGCGTGAAGTACGTCCGTTTCTAATGTAATTTGGCAATTCCTATTCAAGAAACATAAAAGTTTGTGTTAGAGACAGGACTGTCAGTTCACACCATGGAGAATAGATGTAAAACCACTTATGTACTAAAATTATGAGCCGTTTTAAGGCTTCTACATACCGGGGCGACATGTCGCGCGACGCGACGCGACACAAAGGCACCGCTCGTCCCGCGACACGCGGGGCCTTTGTGCCGTGTCGCGTCGCGCGACAAGTCGCGCTGGTATGTAGAAGCCTTTACAATGATTATTAGTGTTCATAAACTAAAATATGTATTATTAACTATCTTTTTTTTTTCTATGAATAGAATCGAATACACAATTATTAAAACACTAGTGGGATAAAAAGTATTATTTTACCCATGTACCAAATTTCATTTAAATCCGTTCAGCCGTTTTATCTTAACTCACTTTAGCAATTGTTATATAATAGTTAGGATGTTTTTTATGTTCAAGTTTATTTTTGATTCTACAGGAATCAAAAATAAACGCAAACGCGAAGAAATGGGCGCGTCGAAACAAATTTCGAATTTGACGATTATCAAGAGTAAAAACATCTTAATCAATATTTTTTTGTTGAATTTCGGTATAAAATCGACATTTGAATAATAATCAATCTGAGTGAAATTGTATCAAGAAAGAATTATGAATTGTATGAAGAAAGTGTATCATTTACATACAAATGCATGCGGGTGATGCAGTTTAGCGACCACGTTCAAGGTTCTTATAACGAACTTTTTAAATGGGTACAGTTAACAACCAAACGTAATTGCATTTAGTGGATGAACATCAGAATTATTTGATGTTCAATATTTTTAATCACAATTTCTCCAATTGCATGGAACAGCTTGAAATGAATTGGAGAAATTTAAATGCTATATTATTGCTTGATAAAAATTATGTTCCATATATGATTTTCTGAATTTTCGCGACCACAGAGAGAATACGAGTTGTTCACATTCTACATTCGGAATTGGTCTTAAAACCGAAAAGCCAGACAGACCAGCCAGTTTAACCGGGCATTTGCGTAAAAAGGCCGGACACCCTTGTAACACGACAACTTTTTTTAAAATAAAACAAGGCTTTTCATCATTTACCATAAAATCTTAAATTCTAATGAAACGACAATAAAATTGATGAATCTGCAGTCTTCTTTATTATTAAAGCGGAAACCAATACATGACAAAAGTAAAAAAAAAATGCCAAATTTAAAAAGCCTAACAAAAGCCGGACAGGCCGGACACCGCCTAATTTGGCCGCACATGCAACCAAAAAGCCTGACTGTGTCCGGCTTTATCTGGACGCCTGGCAACGCTATCTATAACAGGGAATTCTCACATCTAAGTATTCTGTGACAGTAAGAAGATCCTCATGTTAGGTATAGGCATTTATCGATAATCCTCATGCAACTTTCATTTTGCATAATCATTATTTGTCTGCTTCTAAGAATGATTTTGCTTGGCTCCTAAGGGTCGTAGCGTGATGGCAAATAGCCTATTACCGTCCTCCAGAATTGGCCTATCAAATGCAAAACTATATATTCTAATCCGACTGGTAAAACCAACCAGCCAAGTGTGTGTCGAACCACGCACAATGAAGAGTTCCGTAGTTAGGACGAATTTATCCCAAGCATAAACTTAACATTGTAGTTGAAAAACACGTTCCCTCATACATTCCTACTGCGAATGTAAGTTCGTACGCGCAAAATAATGAGATGTTTACTATGTTATTATAAGATCATAGACTTCTTACAGGTTTTTCTGTAGTCAAGAACTATTTATTCTCTGTATTTTTATCAAAAATGTTGGCTCAATAGTTTCGGAGATAAGGGGGAGGATGGTCAATTTTCCTCTTATTTTTTTAAATAACTTCAAAATTATTTATTTTAAAATAAAAATAAAATATTGAAATCCTTAAAACAAGCGCTTTCTATTTACGTTACACGTCCGTGTTTGGGTCCCATAAATTCATTTGTGTTTGTGTACCACAAGTTAATCGATTCAGTAAATTCGGAGTGAATTGGCTGTGACAGACCGACAGATACACACATGAGTGATCCGATAAGGGTTCCGTTTTTAGGTACGGATCCCTAAAAACAAACAAACAAACTCTTCAGTTTTATTATCAGTAACAGGGAATTCTCACATCAGTCTATTCCGTGACATAGAAGAAGATCCTGATGTTAGTTATAGACGGATATTCACCGATAATATTCTGATGCAACTTTCATTTTGCCTAATAACTATTTATATGCTTCTAGGAATTTGACACAACATAATTATATAATAATCACATTATCGCCCACGAACATCTTAATTCAGTTCTGACGTATAATTTGTCTGTATCTAGGATGAACTAGGTTTCAAAATTGGTGTCAAAACCTGACCTCAAAATACCATCTCAACAACAAAATGTCCTAGAATTAATGCACAACCTCTTAAGGGGTCATTGCACTCATGATAATGAACAACTTTTACTATGGGACTAAACCTGAAATCGCAAAAAAAAATCAGCTGTTCCCTACATTTATGTTCGAATAACTCGTCAAAATGTAAGGAACTGCTGATTATTTTTTCGCGATTTGGGGTTTGGTCCCATAGTAAAAGTTGTTCATAATGATGAGTACAATCACCCCTTAAGAGGTTGTGTGTTAATTCTGGGACATGTATAATTATAGATGATTTTATAAAACGAGCTTTCCAGCTCATAAAATAATTTAGATCAAATTTATTAAAAATGTATGCACAAGTAAAAAAAAATACCGTACAAAGCCAGAAATAATGCCTGAGGCATTTCTACCAGTCAACCTTAGCCATAATAAAACAAGAAAGGATGATCACGTATAAAAAACATGATACCTATTAGGAAACAAACAACTAAACGTTATGCACGTGATTGGTATCCGAAATAAAGTTAGAATGTCGTAAAACTACAAACTAAGATCGATGTAAGTGATAAAACGAGCGTTAATGATGATTTTACTAAGAGCCTACTCAATTTTATTCACACGTGCTTCTCCGCGATGCCTACTCATCGGACCGTTTTTGGAGCGAGTAAATTGGTAATTTACCCGACAGCTCATCAACACATGCTTGTCATTGCTTGTGTATAAACTGACAGAGAAATTAACATTAATTACCGCTGCAAAGCCAAAGTAGCAAATCGTCTATTCATTTACTCACTCTTCATGGGTGAAACTTAAATGTTATAATGATATTTAAAAAAAAAAGCTTTAATTGAATAAAAACATTCACTCTGATTAGGTCCAACGCACACATTACATCCTAGGTGGGGAATATAAGGCCTACGATTTCATTTTCAATACCATTGCGTGTGATGTGAAATTTGAAAACAAAAGAATTAATTTCGCAAGACTAGTTTTTTATTTGAATGTGAATACATTTCACACATCAATCTACTTTATTATTATTTGCACATCAATCTACTTTATTATTATTTGAACTGTATTATTTACATGCGGTCGTTACGTATGATGTAAAACTATTTATTCTGCCTGTTATAATTTTATCATAGCATAGTAAGGACACATCGATGCGTTTTGTAATCACAGTTAATGTAAGTAACACGTAACATGGTATGGTAGGTACGTGCTATCTTTTAACCACATAAATTACAAGTAAAAGTTTGCATTCCCGTATCTCAGTACGTTGGCAAAGTTAACCGGTTTCATAATAGGTTGTAGTCTATTTTTTGCCATTCACCTGTTTGGCGTAATGTTGGGTGCGGGCGGCGGGCACGCCTCTTCACGCCATCTCTAGAGATCTATGAGCCGCGCGCGGCGGCTCCCGCCTCGGACGTCCACCTCACTCGCAACTCACTTTTCCGCTTTTACTTTCAGGTTGCTACCTTTTTTCTCATGGCCCTCGTCGTGGGAGCCGAGAAGAAAATCGAGTTGCAAGACATCGAAGAAGATAACTTGAGAAGTGAGCTGAGGAGTGAACAAGAAAAGGACCACGATAAATCTGATGGTCAAAAAAATCCAGTCCCTGAAGCAGGGCCAGGATTCAATTCTTTAGACTTTATGAAAACTGGACTCCTGCGTTTTTTCGAGAATGCCCATACTCAGCCATTTCATCAACAACAACAACAGCGGTACGTGCACCAGTACGCAGTCACCGAGCTGCCAGAGAGATTTACACCAGTAGAAAACAAAGCACAATACGAACCAACCGCGCCTCAGCAAGTCATGGTGGGATACTTGTCGAATATGCCGATGCAAATATATCTAGTCCCGCAATACACCCAATCAGCAGCACAACAAACATACGCCCCGCTTGCAGAGTTCAATTCAAATGGTCGACATGGTGCTGGTACAACTAATAATTACGTAGAGGCGGGTACATATGCGCATCCGCCTGCTCCTCAGCCAGTGACATACATTTACCAAGCTCAGCCGACCGCCACCCCAGCTTTAGCAACGGTACAACCTGTGCTAGGGTTCCAGTTACCTGTTTTACATAACCACATTCCAAGACTACTAGCACCATCCAATTCACCCCAGTCTTATTTCGCGAATCCAGAATACAGAGATACGAACACAATCGATGAAATGACTTCTCAAACCGAAATACCGCACTACTTGCCGACGGAGCCGGAGTTCCCACGTCACTATAATTCTCGCGCGCCGATAAGAGGACAGTACAAAAGTCATGGGATACCTGTACCTGACCTACCTCATCCTAATCCTCTACTGTTAAAAGGTCCTCCCGCGCATCTCGCGCATTTACCGAAGGCGTTGCCGATGCATCGCCCTTATACAAAGCAGGTGTATCAAGAAGGTGACATTGCTTCTAGTTCGTTGGCTCCACGACCGTATGGAGCTCATGGTCCATTCAAGAGACGTCCTATTTCCTTGCTTGACTCTTACATACCTTCCAGCGTTCAGATAGAATATCTGAAGAGAGGTTTGGCGAAGGATCCTTCGTCTTTGTACGATGCGTTGGCAAGTGGCCGGTTGCCCCATACGATCCCGCGTCATCTCGAACGAGGTTTTCTTCCGAACCAGATGTACCCCACGGCTGCTGGTGGTGTAACATACGGGCACTACAAAAGAAATCCAAAAGTTGAAAGGTTTCCACATAAATTACCCCATGACTGAAAACTAAAAATACTAATACTTTAATTAGAAGTAGTTTCGAGTAATTATGGCGTTAGAAAAATATTAGGTTTATGTTGCTGTAATTTAACATTGCGTGAATCTAGTTACAAAAGGTAATGCAAATGTAATGAAAAACAAGACAATAAAAAAAAAATATGGCAGCAATGAACTACGAATGAGTGTATAATAATAGCAATTAAGTATTTTTAAGTAATATTGACAAAGTGGAAAGCTCATAAGGTTTATATTATTTTGTTTATAAAGAACTAATTTGAAAGGTCAGTATTTTAACTATTTTATCATTTCGAATATATTATTATTTATAATAAAACCGTTGTTAATGATAGTTTGTTTTACTGCCCATTTACCTATCACTGCAGCTCTTATGCAAGTCCTCGGAGTTAAAAACGATTATAATGGGAAGTACTTAGAGTAATCAGAGAATTGTGTACTAAAATTTAAATAAACTAAAAGTTAAATCAATATAGAATTAGTTATGGCATCTCATAATCATATGTAATTAAAAGAGTACTCTTCCACTACCTAATTACTGTCTATAATAATTATGAACAGTCAAAATCATTGAACACCTTTAGTCATGGTTGTTAAAAGATGCATCAAGTTCGTTACATAATGACTTGGAGAATAGTTAAATAACGGTATCAAATCCTATTGAACGTTATGAGAGCACTTTTGATAGCTAAGCTTTTATTGTGGTCTACATCATTACTAGGCACATAGTTAGCTGCAGCCCCGGACTTCCGCCTAAGCATACAAGGCCCTAGCCTAGGGACCCAGCCAGCCTAGGGACCCAGCCAGTCTAGGGACCCAGCCAGCCTAGGGAACCTACCGCCCCATCCACCAAGCTACTGCGATATGCACCCTAATTGCGTAACACAGTTTGAATCACAATCGGAATGATTTTGAAATATATTGCTAATCCATTGCTTCTATGTTAGAAAAATTGTCTGCACAACAACGTAAATAACGCAATGAATTTTGTTGAACTGTCAAATTGAAACCGATTCCAACAGTGTGTTACGCAATTAGCCCGCTGGTCGGTTGCCTTACCGGCAGGTAGACAAGGCTTGGTTAAGGCGGGGGGGTTCTTCGAGCGCTGTAGGCATTTAACGCTTACCTCAGGCCCCGCAACGCACGTAGAATGTGTAGCAAATGCTACAGGTCCCGCGCTCATATCATGGTACCTATACCACCCGTGGGTCCAATGGAATATTATCAAAATATAATAGAAGAACAGCAAAATATTTTCGACCTCGCTTCGGTCGCTCCTGCATCTTAATTTCTCACAATTCTTCAACTTTCTCGTATAAGTCGACATAGTAACTCCTATTACCTACTTTATGAATAGTCAAAAGAAACCTAACCTATACGAGATGCAAAAATGCAAATGACAAGTACCTAGGGGTCCCAGGTTTCTAAGTGCGGGCCAGGTTAGCTGTGTGACCTTTTTATTTTTAGTCAAGAAAGAAGTAAGGTTCGGATTTTGGTAAGTACCAATGGGTCTTATTCTTATTTAACTAAGACAACATTTGCCATTGACTCGATTTATTCGGATTTCATTACCTGACGTCGCCAAAAGTTCCTAGATCCATATTTGAATGAGAAAAAAGGCTTCGGTCCTGCTGTAACAAAATCCATTGAACTATTTTTGTTAATTTATTGGTTTTTTCTGTGCGATCCATTAAAAAACACCTCACTAAAAGTGTGTCATATCACGCGAGCTATTTACATCCAACTTTCCATCTTTACATACCAAGACCCCCCCGTGCTTTGGAAAGCACGGGTCCTGACTGTCATTTGTAGATCTTTGAGTTGTTACAGGTCGAAAAAAGCCCGAAAGTCTGACTACCAGTCTTACCAAGGGATATCGTGTTACCGAGTACAGTCCGCGAGACCTAAGCTGAGCTTTGCATTTGTGTGAGTGATTACAGTACAAGAGGTGAAGTGTGGAAGGTGCGCAGCGGAGTTGCGTCGCGCGAGGGACTCTCCGCGCCTCAGGCCGATTGTATAAACCGGTTTAAACCAAGCAAAGGACGCGGCGCGCTCTAGGCGGACGTCACACCTATACTATCTATCACACTCACTCACACAAATGCAAAGCTCAGCTTAGGCCTCGCGTACTGTAACTGGGTTGTGGAGGTCAGATAGGCAGTCGCTTCATGTAAAAAATTGGTATCCAGCTGCATCCGATTGAAGACTGGAAGCTACCCCCAGCATAGTTAAGCTAGGCAGATGATGATGTGATCACGCGAGCTACATCTTTCAATTTGCATTACACTTTGAAAGATTGAGACCAAAACATACTTGAGACTCCTTTTGAAAATGATGTATGAAAAGCTTGAAGACAAAGTGTCAAGCACAGGTTGGTAGGTCAACTAGACATTCTAGATAGACTGAGATTAATCGTACAATATTGTTGTTGCAATCTCTTTTGTAACATCGTTAGGCACCGGCACATCATTTCTGTATGACTAATGATAGTGCAAGCGTGAAAGGGAATTTGACACTTGACATAGTCAATTATTTGATGTCTATGTACTCGTAAACTTTGCTATTTTGGTTTTGATTTGTTTTAACAATCATCTGTTCATTTGGCTGGCTATCTTTAAAGTTATCTTAGACATGAAAATCTAACGCCAATGGGCCGCGTAATAATGACCAAGTCTGCCAAAGGGCTTTGTGATTGCAGTATGTTATTATTATCACTACATAATACTATATACTAAATTCTGCCCGCGACTTCGTTTGCGTGGAAGAATAATAGCCACTTTAAAAAAAAAACTGCCTCGTTGGTCTATTGGTAGCAAGCGCTACTGCGTTATTGGGTTTTTCCATCTGGAATAGACTAAAATTCTAAAAAATATATTTCGGCATTGGAATCGATCCCAGACCTCGTAGCAATTACATTTTTTCAAAAATATTCAATGTACAATTTCGGCTTCGGTACGATTTTATTATAAGTATAGATATTTATCACATACTTCGCCAGTTATCTTCGAGATAGACGTAAGTATGTAGGTGTGGTAGGGCTCCAAGAAGTGTCCGCCACGGTAGGGTACCTTAAATCCTGAAAAAAAGTACTGTTCCTGAGGAAAACAACAATAACGATCTTATGCGAATAGATGGCGCCACGGGTCTTTTGAAAAGCGAAAGTAAGTTTGTTTTTTTGTTTGTTACCTTTTCATACCTAAAACCACAGAACTGATCGTCCTAAAATTTTGCGTATACATTTAAACATTCGTTTTGTAAATTCTAAATTAACGCGAGCGAAGCCGCGGGCAAAAGCTAGTATTTACACAAATGAAGAGTCAATATTCACACTTGCACAAATTAAACGGACAATAATTAACATATAGCTACTCAACCTACTCGTATCAAGATAGTACGCAAATCGGGCTGTTTATGAATCTGTCATTAAAGTCATGATCTGTCAGTCAGAAGCGATAACGACATCTACATGTCTGTTAGTATGTGCACTTAATTAAGTACCGTGTTAAGTCATGTAGATATTTATTTATTGAATTTAAATAAAGTGACACACATCATACATCTTTACAAATACTGCGGGCCGAGCACGGGCGTGTCAAGACGTTTGTGACAAGACATGATAAATTATGTCATGGCAATTTGTACTAGCATTTTATGACAAAACAGTTTTATCGCTGAAACTGTGGTAAAATGACTCAAGTCATGACACAGTAGGCCGTGCTCGCCCCGCTATAATGGGTAAATAAGTAGAGTAAGTAGTAATAAGTAGGTAATGCCAAACATTGTACAATCATTTGTTGATAGTTTCTCCTGTATTAAAGCTTGGGTCACAAACCAACATTTTACATGCAACAACGTCTAGGCCTGTCTGACTTCTTAAGATGAAGGAAAATACCGTGAAGAAATCTACACTTAGGTACAAAAAATATAAATCAGAAAAAAACAAACACGCATTGAGGGTGATGATCTGAGCTGCAATTTTAATTTCAACAAGGTTCTAACTTTTATTATTTTAATCATATTTTATATTGTTTTTCTGTTAATGTGAGGACGTTGTAGGCTTAATAGGCTGTAGATCTGTAGACCATTTTCTATTTTGTTAAGTACCTGGTACTTTTGACGGGCCTACGCTGTCCTCTCCTACCTATTAACACTGTAATTTGAAAACATTGTAAAAGCCATTTTTTTTTAAAAGAGTGACCGTGGAGTTTCTTGCCGGCTCTTCTCCATAGGAAACGACCAATTGGAACCATGCACCTAACTTCTGACGTTTCATAAGTGCCCATGTAGGCTTATGTGAAAATAAAAAAAAAATGATTTTGATTTTGATCAATGCTGCCCTGCTGCAGTAGCTCGATAACAGGCTGGTATTTATATTAAAGACATAATAACAACTAATAAATAAGTATCCTTAATATCCATATATCATATATCCGTATTCTAGGAAGCTAAAATGGCAATGGGCCGGCCTTATTAGCAGTAGAACCGTTACCGTTGGGGTAGACGTGTTCTTGAGTGGAGACCGCGAATCGGCAAACGTAAGGTAGGACGCCCTCACGGTGGATCGACTATCTTCGCAGCTGGATGAGAGTTGCCGTGAATCACGCCTATGTCCAGCAGTGGACTGCTATGGGCTGATGATGATGATGAACAATTATTATCCTTTATAATTCCATCCCACCAGGCTTGGCTACAACTATTTTCCTTACTAACTAACCTAAGAACCATAGGTATAAATATTTCTATGCTAAGACCCGATGACAAACAGTTCCGAGTTTATCGGTCTAGAAAGTTCCTAATATTAAGGGGCACACAACGCATTCTTAAGGTAGTGTGTCTTTACTTCGATTGGATTACAGAATATCGATGTTCCCAAATATATATTTTGAAATGACAATGATATAAAGACAAGATATGAGGAATTTAAAATTTCTATAGAAAATTTATTTTTCTCATAACTCTTGTTTAAATCAGTGTCCATTCAACATATACATTTGGGAACCTAGATATTCTGTATTCCAATCGGAATAAAGACATACCTTAAGAATATGTTTGATTTACAAATTATTTTGGTATTACGTTTGTATGAACTACGCATCCATCGCCGGCCTCTTAATGCAAATAAGTAATTTATGTCTTCTACTGTTCAGTTAAAATGACTAATATTGTCTACACGAAAGTGCAGTCCCACTTCGAAATAAACACCCACGGTAACTGTAACCACAATGGAATGACGTGACAAAAGTTATGTAAAAGAAACATAATTTAAAACAATAGGTATTCAGGTGATAAGTTGTGATATGACCTGTTTTGAAAGTTGAATAATGCATAATTTAATTTTAGGGTTCCGTACCTCAAAAGGAAAAAACAGAACCCTTATAGGATCACTTCGTTGTTTGTCTGTCTATCTGTAGGTATCAAGTTGAAATTAATATCAAATACGTAGGTCTACGGTCCCTCGAAGCTCTAAAAAAGTGGAACAATTTCTATGAAAAATTCAAGGAAATTGTTCTACCGGTGTCGCGTCGTGCGACAAGTCGCGCCAGTATGTAGAAGCCTTTAACATAATAAAAAAATACGGTGATTTATGCGACATATTTTGATACTCGCAAATAAATCAAAACCGGGTACTTCCCGTTGACCTAGAATAAAAACTTGGCAAGAAGCAAGGTCTCACAGCACAAGTAAAGGAAAAAAAATACCCTACAACCTCACAAACTTTACCTCTTTATACTTAATATTAAGTATAGATTATAAATAGCACTAAGCTAGTGGTATTACCTCCCGGGACGAGCTTGATTACAAAGACCTCTACAATAGGTATATTACTGAACTTTGTATCAAAATGGCAATAATACCTATCTTTGAAACTGCAGCCATTGTAATTTTTAATAACTTAATTTTGTATAGAAAATTGACTTGAATTATATTCAGCCTTGCAAATTACAATATTTTCGAAGATTTCACAGGTTATTTATGGACTTTATACGCGTCATTATGGATTCTTGGCCTTTTGTTGCTTTTTTACATTTGCCTGAAATTATAGTTCTTATATTTTCGATTGCTACATTTTGTGATTAAAATCGTACGTGCCATGATGTTAAAGGTGTACTAAGTTCGCTTTATTTCGATGACGCACCAGCAGCCAGGTTAAAAGTCAGGTCGAAATACTTGGAGCAAAATAATGACCAGTCCCTATTAACGGGTTGCCAAGACCTATAAACGGGGGAATTAAGGTGTACATACTGGCGCGACACGCGACGCGACACAAATGCCCCGCGTGTCGCGCGACAAGCGGTGCCTTTGTGACGCGACACAAAGGCACCTCTCGTCGCGTCGGTTGATAGAAGCCTTTAGGTTAGACCCAGAAAAAGGTAGGCAACTTATCTGTTGCACATGTTCTGTATGCTATATATTTTCAATTAGGCAACCCATTTGCAATAAATTTATAAACGTAGAATATATTTGATTAAAAAAAAACATCTGGTAAACACCGGGTGAAGGTCGATCTTAATTCGAAGCTTCAAGCTCAAAATGTACATAACAAGGAGCTTTCACTGAGAAATGTTTACTGCCATCTATTGAAGATTAATTAAACTACTAACATTCGCATCGAAGTCGGCGGCGTGGCTGGCGCAGTCGCACGAGCAAGTGAATGCAACGCCAACACCACCTTTCACTTGGTTGAAAATGAAAATATAGGTAGTTCGATTCCGGAACCACTTGGAGCAAAAGTTTTATCAGTGTACAATAGATGGCATTGCCGTCGTAAGCATTCTAAAAAAGAGTTCTGCGAAACTCCGTGGTATTCATTAGAGTTTGAGTAACTTAACTGGTGTTGAAGATATGAAAAAGTTCAGAGACAAGCGGCTTGAGGGCGTTGTATATCATCGACAACAATAACTTAAAAGCGTTTTTGTTTTTTTTTCAAATAAGAACATAACCTATCGTCGCATGTACCTACCTATTATTCGAAGGGGCAGAGGTGATTTTTGGTACATCCTCATATCGCTATTTTTAGGGTTCCATACCTCAAAAGGAAAAAACAGAACCCTTTTAAGATCACTTCGTTGTCCGTTCGTCTGTCAAGACCCTTTTTCTCAGGAACGCGTAAGGGTATCAAGTTGAAATTAATATCAAATACGTAGATCTACGGTCCCTTAGAGCTCTAAAAATCAAGCTTCTAAGTCAACGCAATAAAAAAATACGGTGATATAGGCGACATATTTTGATACTCGAAAATAAATCAAAACCTATATCCTACTTCCCGTTGATCTAGAGTCATAAAATTTAGCAAGAAGCAAGGTCTCACAGCACAAGTAAAGAAAAAAGTCCGAAAATTGGTAATTTGTAGTTTCATCACTTTAAAAATATTTTTTTTGCAATTACAAACTTATATTTCCAGTCGGAAAATTGACCGTAGTGTATATCAATGTTTGGCAGAACTTGTTTTTCAACTACAATGTTATGTTTGTTTTAGGGATAAAATTCATCCCAACTACGGAACCCTTCATTGTGCCCACGCTCTCGGCCGGTTTTTTTTGTTTTACTTAATTGTTATATAATACGGTTATCAGTAGGACTTTCATCATTATCTTGATTTCTAAATATTACAACCTTCGTTACATCAGTTTCCTGTCATCAATTCATCATCCAAAGCCTGGTTTATATAATTATAAATGAACCTGTTCAGCACTTACCTAAAGACCTTTGATTCTTTCTTTGTTAATAATTATATATAAGAGTAAAAGTTTTTCGAAGTTCATAGTAGGTATCTTATGAACTTCAGGCTAGCCAGAGCCTTCGTTTAGTTGACAATTACCACAAGATAAATATGTCTACTCATACACTTCAATCAACTCAGCCTATAGCAGTCCACTGCTGGACATAGGCCTCTCCCAGGCTGCGCCACAACACCCTGTCCTCCGCTTTCCGCATCCAGTCTGTCCCAGCCACCTTTTTAAGGTCGTCGGTCCATCTAGCTGGGGGGCGTCCCCCACTACGCTTGCCGATACGCGGTCTCCACTCCAGGAGTCGTCTGCTCCACCGGCCATCGGTCCTTCGACAAACATGGCCAGCCCACTGCCACTTCAGCTTGCTTATTCTGCAGGCTATGTCGATAACTCCAGTTCTCTTCCAGATAACTTCATTTCTGATCTTATCCTTCAGAGAAACTTCGAGCATAGCCCGCTCCATAGCACGCTAAGTGACCTTGAATTTGTGGACCAGCCCGACTGTCAGTGTCCACGTTTCGGCACCGAATGTCATAACGGGCAGGACGCACTGGTTGAAGACATTAGTCTTCAAACACTGCGGGATTGGTGACAAGAAGACTTGACGAAGTTTTCCAAACGCTGCCCAACCCAACCGGATCCTTTTGTCGGCTTCTTTCTCAAAGTTATGCCTACCAAGCTGGAAAACTGACCACTCATACACTTACCGAAGAAAATTATGTAACATAGGGTAAGTAAGCAGTATAGTAAACACGATTTACACATTATTCACATTAGTTTAACCAAGAGTGTTTGATCAGATTACAACGCAAAATACTGTAAGTTTGTCATCTTGCCAGATTGTGTACTTACAGACATTATTACCTAAATATACCACCGAGTTACTCAATTTTATAACTTGCGAAAATTACAAAACATCTTGTGCCCGGAAGTCGTAAAGTGTGGCCACTAGAAAATCGTCAATAGGGCTTGAGCGGACCGAGGAAGAGCATTAGAGAGATATAGGAGCGGTAGGAAAACATTAGGATAGAAGTTTTTTTTTCAGCAATGAATCAGTTACATAAGCTTCTTTTTTTTTTTACGCATTGCCCCACACTAGGAATTGCTCCTGTATTTTCGTGCGTTTACAAACATTTAAACTCACATACACAAACAGCCAGACTCGGAACAACTACTTGTAGGTCATACAAATATTTGTTCCGTGCGGGAATCGAACCCGCAACACGCAGCGCAGCAGTCAATCCCTTAACCACTGCGTCAACCGTGCCGTGCTGTGTGTGTTATTACTTTTAAAGTTTTAACATTTCTTCAACAACTACAAAGTTTAATTGCAGAAAGCTAATTTAACATATAAAAAATTCGTAGGTCTCATTGTCGAAGGAATCAGGAAGCTGTAGGTCTATCTACCTAGATAAATCTTTATAGTTTTAATCATGACAAATTTTTCTCCACATTTTTAGATTTCCAATGCTTGTTAGCAATCATTTACTAAAGAAAACCAGTTAATGATTAACTTAATTCGTCAATAAGGCCTAGTATTGATTGGGGTCAGATGATATTAATAGAAATATTATGCAACACATGTAATGTGTTACTCGGTCAAAGTAACACTAGATCTTCATACATTAATCAACATAACAAACTAGATGCTCATTAATCACATTTGCACTTCAATACAGGTTTAGAATCTTTGCAATTAGATTGAATAAGTACCTAGAGTGTTTTTATAAGAAGTTAACTGACACAGTCAAACAATTATTATAGAGAACATGACCTGACAGAACCTGACCAACCTTAAAGAGTGACTGTTTTTGTTATTTTTGGAATTTGATTTAGGACTTCAATGTAACATTTATCTTACATCCCCCCCCCCTTTGCTGCACATAGGCCTCCCTGGCCTATGTGCAGCAAAGGGATGATGATGTGTAGCTGAATGGTGGAGAATGTGTTTGTGTAGGTGTGTAGCTGAATGGTGGAGAATGGAGTTGAATGTCTAAGTGAATGGTGGAGAATATGTAGGTGTGTAGCTGAATGGTGGAGAATGGAGTTGAATGTCTAAGTGAATGGTGGAGAATATGTAGGTGTGTAGCTGAATGGTGGAGAATGGAGTTGAATGTCTAACTGAATGGTGGAGAATGTGTTTGTGTAGGTGTGTAGCTGAATGGTGGAGAATGGAGTTGAATGTCTAAGTGAATGGTGGAGAATATGTAGGTGTGTAGCTGAATGGTGGAGAATGGAGTTGAATGTCTAAATGAATTGTGGAGAATGAGTAGGTGTGTAGCTGAATGGTGGAGAATGGAGTTGAATGTCTAAGTGAATGGTGGTGAATGTGTAGGTGCGCAGCTGAATAGTCGAGAAATGAGTTGAATGTCTAAGTGAATGGTGGTGAATGTGTAGGTGAATGGTGGTGAATGTGGTGGGGAGTGGACGTATTTCGGCTGAAATTATATTGATGAATAAAATGTTGACTTTCAGCTGATCTCAACAGTCTCGTAAATAGGCTTAAAAATAAGAATAGACTGGCTATAATATTACTTCACTTTGCTGAGTTAGTATCTATATACTTAAGTGTACATTTAATTGCTAAGCTAAAGCATCAGAGTTTGGCGAAAAAGTCGAATAAAAAAATTGAGGACATAATCTTCTCTTTACTTAGTTATATATTTTTAACTCTTGGTTTTAGAGGCCACACGTTTATAGCTGCGTAATTACTGCATGTGACAGATTCTATTCGCTTCAATTACTCGGAGATTCCTACCGGATAGGAGAACGTACCAACCAGGGACCGAATAGGAGAACGTACTAACGACAGTTTAAAATAAAGCAGTGGGGACTTCTTGGCAGGAAAGTGAAGCGTCATGTTCAGCAGTTTGTTTAATTTTCCAAAATTTATGTTTAGCCGAATATGAATGTGTAATAATGGTGGATTATGAACCATTAAGTGTTTGTGAACGTGCATTAGTGTAGGCAAATGAAACAATACAGTGCAACTTCGCTTCAAGTTCTCTCAAGAAGGCCGCGTGAGGTCTCAGTAAAGTGCCACATCGTTACTGAAACTCAAGGGGAGTGGGCGGGGATATCATCATCATGCATTTAATATAATTCATTTCATCAATATTAAACAAGTTTTGTAACTAAATAAAGACTTGGCTAAAAGGTCCCAGCAACAAGGCCATTAAGAAGCAGTTATTCGCATCCATTTCCTAAATTAAGGGTAATAGTTAAAATAAGTAAAACTGACTGTAAAGATTACATAACTTAGAGTCTTAGTAAGTACATTTCTCTAGACTTAACTGTAATATTAATGAGTCATTAAAAATATAATGTTTGTTTCACGGAAGCATGTACCTGTCTGGAAATAATACTGGCGATTAACATTCCTCTGATTCCTCTGACATGGACCGACTCTTGCATTTTTTCTCAGGTCGTTCATTAAGCCAGCACATAGATTCAGTAGATCTACTTCTCTCTATGGAACGGAATAATACCTATACTATGCAATCAACTGACTGTTAGGTACCCAGCTTATACTTACTGCCGACACTTTGCCTACTCCTCGGTGAATATACTTATCTACTCGTGATGTTATATGCAATGAAACGGAATTACTTAATTGTAATTCCTGCGATACGCCTTCAATTTCGAATCAACATCAATAAGTTATGATCAGTAAGACAATCCGTATTGGTCAATATAAATTAAAATATTAAAAAGTAACTGGTGTCTACCTATTTGTTTTAACGAATCAATGCCATATTTTTTATTTATTTTTTTCCTTATAAAATATCACAACTGGTGATACTTTATTCACATTAAAATCTAGCCTATTAGCTAATATGTAATTTAAATATAACTTAAACTGCTGAGTAACTATAAAGTCAAGAAATCGTCCAATAACGCCTTTCTTATTCACTATAATATATAAGTTAAGGGGAAGACACTTGATTCACGTGTTCTTTATAAAAGTCAGCACTTG
Source organism: Tiliacea aurago (assembly GCA_948098905.1). Taxonomy (NCBI): domain Eukaryota; kingdom Metazoa; phylum Arthropoda; class Insecta; order Lepidoptera; family Noctuidae; genus Tiliacea; species Tiliacea aurago. Next base: position 17,598,610 of record OX402591.1, on the reverse strand, counting down.
TACTACAGTTTAAGTTCACTTACACTGCACTAAACTAACTCAAACCCCCTTATTACAAAACAAGGTTTATCTTCAGACCCAGGTTTAAACATGGAGCCATTATTGAATTTCGAACTTTATTCCGACTGTGGTAAAGTTCCTAAACACAAAACTGGCATCTTAGTACTGAACTAAGTTTTCAGTTTTGTATAAAGAACGGTATTTCAATCACTGTTACGTTCTTATTACAAAAACTGGCTCCATGGTTTAAGCCATGTCAAAATATAAATCTTGTTTTGTAATAGCGCGGAAAAGGTTTTAGGGTTTTACCCTATTTAGTCTTCGAACTAAATCAGTGTTGTCAAGGAGTTGAATGTCAAATAGTTGTAATCATTTCCCCGAATTTAATCAATTCCACCATACTATTATAATTCTCTCTACATTCGCCACCGCCAAATACATCCATCAAATTGATGACACTCACTCGCGAATCGCCATCCATAATTCGTAGACACGCGAGTTTCCCATTATAAATCATGGCCCCTACGAATAAATACGCACTTACTCACTTTTAAAATAGAACAGTATTACATAAGATACGTTGTGTGACAATAAAGTGAGATCGCAGCCAACAAACATCTCATAAATATTTCATAGCCGACGTTCTGACGGTTATTACACCCGAATTCATGCATGCTAAGCCAAATGAGATGCCTCATCTGAGAAAAAGTGAAAAGTTGGGACGATGAACGTATGTAATGTACTTACTTGATTACATCAGCGCGAATCGCGATGTAGTGTTTTTGGAACAATCAGATGCTAGAGGATTATTAATCGGTGTTTTATTTTTATGTCAAGGCCTATGATGTTGACGAATTCAAAATTGACTTTAGGTTTAAGTTACATCGGTTTTTTAATTGTGAAGGAATAAGTTTCTGCCTATTTCTTCCCGTGGGTGTCGTAAAAGGCGACTAAGGGACTTACTAGAGAATGGGCAGCAGCATTCTCTATGCATTTAACAACATACTGCGTGGCGATTATGGCAAACCCCCGATTTGGGCAAGGCCTATGTCCAGCAGTGGACGTCTTTCGGCTCAAATGATGATGATGATGATGAAATTTCTACAAAAGAGGCATGTCACAGTCCACAGCTGACATTAGGTCGTTACGACCCAGAAGGTCAGGCTGTTACGAAGCACTTACGCAGCTGCAAAAATTGGACTGCCTATGTATTCAGTTATGCGTTTAGTAATCCCAAATTGTGTTGTAGTAGCTAAAAGAAACGCATATTTCCATGCAGATTAAATTGACATTGGACAATATGACGTCTTTCCTTAATTTGGCATAGTTTTAACTCTATTTACTTATATTTATACTTACAGTATTCGTTGCCCGGTGTGACTTCGCTCGCATGGTATCCTACCCCTACCCTAGCCCACCCCTACCCTACTCTACTCCTAAATAATCGCGGGCGTATGCAGAAAACCTCACCTCATAAACATCGGCCCAGCCCTCAGGAGTCCATGAAGACAAACAAACAAACATTGATTTTTATTTATATAGAAAAAGATAGACTAGCGACCCGTCCCTGTCTTGCTCGGTTTTGACGACTTGACGAAACATCGAGATTTCTTCATTATATTGATGTATTAACAAAGAGATCTCTGTGATATATTTAAATTAAATACACGTATGTCTTCCGGGATCAATTGTCTCAATGATGGTGAAAACCTCTTCAAAATCCGTTGTATTTAAGACAAGCACCGCAGTCACACAGACAGCGACCATGTACCTACATTACATACATTGACATACATTAAATAAGAATAGGAGTAAAAGGAAACTTCTAAGAAGCTATAATAACTAAATACATAATAATTTTATAGGCTTTTTACGCGTCTAAACAGAAATTATGCGCATTACATTGTCGCTCATTACCGGATATATAATTATATTGTCCATTATAATTATATAATGACATTAAAAATATCGGGAACTAATGTACGCTTTTAAAATTTCTAATGTGACGATAATTATTATCCACTGATCCACAGGTTTTGGCCCGAAGTTCACGGTAAAGAAATGTGTTCAATTTTATAAAAGATGTGTATTTTAATTAAATAATTAATTTAATTTTAATGTATTTTATTGTATTTTAATGGTGTAATGATGTTTGTTTTAATTTTATGTTATTTTAATTTTATGCACTATGTATTGTGATTGGGACTTAGTGCCATAATAAATAAATTATCGTGGACATGAACGGCGGGGAAGTAAAATGTAGGGAAATAACATGCACGTTCTAACGTTATTGTGGACGGAGATTTAAAAGCGTAATCATGCTATAATGTTCCCACTGTTGGGACACAGGCCTCCTCTCTGTGAGACGGAGTGGGCCGTAATCCACCGTGGGTCAGTGCGGGTTGGTAGATGTCACATGTCTTAGAATTTTTGGTTCTAGGACATGCCGGTTTCCTCACGATGTTTTCCTTCACCGTTTTGAGAGCAGTGGTGATGAAATTATTTACACAAACATTAACACAAAGACTTACTAGAGGATGGGCAGCAGCGTTCTCTATGCATTTTAACACCATACTGCGATCGCCAACCCGCCTGCCAAGCGTGGCGATTATGGCATCCCCCCCCCTTTGGGGGAGGCCTATGTAAAGCAGTGGACATCTTCCGGCTGAAATGATGATGATGAATCCACCACGCGGGCCCAGTGCGGGTTGGTAGATGTCACATGTCTTAGAATTTTTTGCTCTAGGACACGCCGGTTACCTCACGATGTTTTCTTTCACCGTTTTGAGAGCAGTGGTGATAAAATTATTTACACAAAGTAAAGCGCATGTCTGGGTTCGAACCTACAACTCATAACCCTTAAGTTGCGACCGTTACCACTGGGCCACCAAAACATTTTACTTTCCTCTATTATTATCGTGATGCCGTTCACGATAATATCGTCACGTTATAAATTATAAAAGCGAACATTTGGATATTACATAAAGGTATCATGACCCTATAGTTATAACTTATAAGGTACAAATATTTATGGTAATTTTGGTGTCAAACCAGTGGAAACTTTGGGAAGTGATGTAAGGTGAATAGGCGTAGCAAAGTAAAATTAATTAATGAAATCATTTTATGTCATCTCTGGAATATTAATTAAGAAATGATAAAAAAAAACAAACAACGATAAATGTTAATGGTTGGGTAATTAAAATGGCATTTAGGTGAAATCATAGTTTTTCTTTTATAATTTAATTAATCTGCTAGAAAATTCTCTTCCGGCTATGATGTTCATAGGTACCAATGTTACGTTACTTTTTCGATCGTTTGTTTATACATAGTTGATTTTCCTTCATTTATCTTTCAGCGTATGATCATCGTTGGATCTGGCCCGATCTGGCGCAAAGGCGGGCCGGCGGCACCAGCCGGGAATCGCGGAAGTCGCATATGATCCCATGATCCCCGGTGCACGTGTGGGAAGGGAACACCGGGGTGGTTTTTAGTCAATAAGAGTCTAACGTACCCCTTCGCCCGCCCCAGGGCGGAGGACATTCATGAGGATTTTCCATCCCGGAAACAAAAAAAAAAGAAGGTAAATTATCGGTTAAACTGCTCGCGGTAGCCCCTCGAATAAATATTACATTAAATTGTAAGTAGCTAGGTAGATACCTACCTACAATGTAATTTTCTTGAAACATCGATGGATTTAGACTATAATTTATCCTGAATTCCCGATTATTCCATACTAGGCATTTTACAATTTCTTGACTGCTTATCCGAACATATAGGTCTGAACCTAAATTATGTTGCAAAAAAAACGACGCTTTTTCATGCGCATGGGCAGTTACATGATTGAAATATCAGGTTTTACCATTCACTTGACAATGACAATGAACAACGGATCGAAAGGCCTATCAGAACCGCTTTTTTACAATGCAGATTTTTTTAGTCAAAGTCAAAGTCAAATCATTTATTTCAAATAGGCATATAAAAGGCACTTTTGAACGTCATAAATGAGACATAATTATAATTTATATATGAATCGTTATCACATCACACTAATAATAAAAAGACGAACGTTTGTGTGTGTGTGTTTGTTACTTCTTCACGCTCAAACGGCTGGACAGATTTTGATAAAATGTATGTATTTTTTTATCCCGTTGGTAACCGCGGGGCGCAGCTAGTGATTATATATGTAGATTAGCACTTCGCCCGCGACTTCGTCCACGTGGATTTCGTATCTTCGCCTACAAAGTTCAACGCTTTCTCCCTCCTGTTTAAAATATAGTTTCCGAAAACTAATTGTTGCATCTTTTTATTTATTATATTAAAACAAACCTTTTAAATAAAAAATAAAACCTAAAAAAACATCCTAGTTTGGGGCAACGTTTAAAAAAAAAAAAAAAGAATACTTATAAATAAATAACATGATTAGGTAACGAATAGACTAAGCGTAGGGCTGTTCGCTCACACCGCGGCATTTTTCTTACCTTTAGAATTCTTATATCTGTCGCGTCGTAACTTCTAAACGAAAGGTCCGATTCGAATAATTTAACTGGGAATTTACATGTACGTAATCAACCTTGATTATATAACTATTTAGTTGGATGTCATCATCTTTCGATTCTACCCGTGTTTTAATTGACAAATTTGAAAATAAAACGGTTACTGTGACTTTATTATAATAGTTAGACTTATAGCCTTGTAGACTTTTTTGTGGGTAATAATAAATACTATAAACATGTAGTACATTATTTTTATATATCATCAATAGTTTCCACAGCGCACGCCAAATAATGACTTTTATAGGCACATTTTTGATAACTTGGGTTACGTTATTGTAATTTTCGTGAGGATCTCTAATTTTTAGACAATAAAATACAGCCTATGTTACTCGCTGATAATGTAGCCTTCTTTATGAGAAATAATTTTTTAAATCAGTTAAGTAGTTTTTGTGTTTATCCATTATAAACATACAAACAAACAAAAAATCTAATTTTTTCTCTTTATAATATTAACATAGAGATACCTAGATGATCAGCAATTCGACGCTTCTATAGTCCGTTGGTTTAGGTAGTTATATAAAGGTAAACAAAAAAAAACCACGTGACGAGAGAGCTTTTAAGTAACCGACTAAACGTAATATCTGTCACTTCAGTGATCTTGCTACGTCACAGTTGTACTCGTCAATTTAGCAACGTTTTATTTCGTTGGCGTTTAGAGAACCTGCCATTTTGGGTTCTTTACAATAGACCGATGACAAAATACAACAGTATTATTATAAATCTAACAAAAATATTGTGCTCAAGCAATTACATCTACGAAGAGTAGTTTAAGAATAAATTATAAAGTTTAACATAAGTATAGTAATAATAGAGGAAACTGTCGTAAAAAGCAAAAATAAATTTAATTTGGTTATAAGTTACAACGTAATTTTAAACAAGATAGTGTCATCTATATAAACCCTTTTTATGATTTGTTTACCTTTATTTAACTATCTAAACCAATGGAGTATAGTTTATTGCTGTGCGCGATGTAACCCAGGGTCATTCTTTGGATTATCTTTAGGAAAATTATGTTACTGTTTACTGTTATCATCCCGGATTATTCCATTGCTGGGCCCCATAACTTCCAGGGCATTAGCCCCACATTAGTGGACAACTGGTAATTCGTTTACTTTAGCTCATCCCGCCACCTTTTACAGGGTCTGCTGTAACGTCTTCTGGGTGTGTCGGAACTCCACTTAAACGATGGCAGACTTGGCCAGCCCAATCCCACTCAATTTGGTGGTAGTGAAGAACATGTAGATATGTTTCTAAATAACCATCAGAAAATGTCCTGAAATGTATACTTATTTACTTTTTTACAACTTTATAAATGCTCGTTCCATTGCACCTGGTCTACCAAGTAGCCAATTACGTTTTTTGTCCTGTAGCTACGAAAGTAAGAAAGTGGTTCAGTTCAGTCCATTTTTGTGGAACGTAGACATTTTTTTATATTTAAAAGTGTTTCTGTTTTGTACTATTTATTGTTGGTAAATTAATGTTAAGGTGAAGAAACTTGAACTTGGCTTACTGTCAAAAATATAAGTAACTATAGTTCTCGCGTTTTAGCAAGGCAATAGCGGTCATTACACCTAGATTTTCTAGCATTTTTTATTAAAAAAACTGAAATAAATCCGAAGTATCACTAATCCGAAGATAAATCCGAAGTATCAGCCGAATGTTCGGCCGTTTCCTGACTACGGCTGACTATAACTGATTACAAACAAAGAAAAAAGAAACGACAGTCAAAGAGATAAGTAAGTCAAAGTCAAAAATGTGACTTGAAGTCGGGTAAGGACTCAAAGTCAAAAAAGGAAACTTTGGAAGCCAAGTCAAGCCAAGAAAATTTTCGCTTCAGAGTAGACCCTCTGGTCCGTTTACGTCCTGAATCAATATCTATTGCGATCTTCAACATGTTCTAATAACGAAAAACGATACATAGTTTGTTTGGGTTTCTACGGAGAGATAGGTATTAGGGAAAGGGCAATGACCGTTATTGTCATGCTAAAACGCGACTACTATAATAAATACATTTGACACTCATGATGACAGTGTTAAGGCTTGTCCAGACTGGTGCGATATCGCGGGCACGATGCAACTCTAGTAGCACAATTTCTTTGTCTGTGCCTGTCGCGCCCGCGATATTGCACCAGTCTGTACGAGCCTTTACAGTCACTTTGTAGGTATAGTCAGGGAACTTCATTAGTTTTTCCTACACACCACGTCAAACTGCCGTGTTATTTATTATAGCCTTTTCATACAACTGTCAAAGGATTGCAGTTGCGACAATTTAAGTAGAAAATTTGCTTAACAATTAATTTCGTTGATTTTACTTATTAAATTAAAACGTGAAGGTGCCATTTATTTATTTATTTAAATATACGTTTTCCTAAAAAAATAATAATATCAGTGTGAGTTGGTAATCACAGAATTAAAAATAAATGTCATAAAAATAATAAATTATACAATTAATGTACCTATAAAAAATATTGTACAACATTTTAAAAGATTAACTGTGGAGTTTCTTGCCCATTTTCCTCCATACGAAACTACCTTTTGGAAGGGGCAACTAGAATCAATTCTATTTTTTTGTAAATATTGACGTTCAAAAGTGCCATATATGTACCTATTTGAAATAACCAATTTGACTTTGACTTTGAAAATGTGGCTAATTAGCCATATTTTGACGTGCCACTTGCGGAGCATGTATAACCTATCTTCCTCTTTTGATTACTTATAGCTAACAAAACATGAAACAATAGCAGATCAACAAGCTAAAATTTAAATGTGGCTGTTACTTGCAATTTTGCTATGAAAAGATAAGCCACTTTCATTCAAACCAGTTCTGTTTCATTGTATAAAATAATGTAGATCAAAATCTAATAATTAGGAACGTGAAAACTACAATGGAATTTGACTATTCATTCTATACTAATTAAATATATTATGTTTCACTGTACGTAGTTTCTCTTTAAAAAAAAATTATGTAATTTTTTAACAGACTTCCAAAAAGGAGGAGGATATAATTATGTTCGTCTGTGTGTTCGTTAATTAATTGTTTACTAAAATTATCTCTCAGTGATGTGATTGATGGCTTGAATATTATTTAAATCATTTTCATAAAGTTTTTTTTCTCTTATTTGTAGTAGTTTTTTTTTATAAAACGGCACGGGAGTGCATAACATCAGAGGGGTCGTCGATGCGCCATTTTCGACTGAGACATTAACATATTTATCGAGTAGATACTTAGGTATAATAAAGTGCGTACTTATACAATGTAAGACAACAATACGACAATGAATAAAAACATTGGCAATACTAATGCATAGGAATATTTTGAAATAAAAAACCAGTCAAGAGCGAGTCGGACTCGCGCACCGAGGGTTCCGTACGTATATATGATGTTGATGATTTCTGAAAAACTGTGCTATTTAGAGACATCGTTTTATTTTTCCTGTAATCTTTACATAAACTTCTATCACATAGAATAATTTCAGATTTTTATCTATGCAAACTTCGGAGATAAGGGGGGGGAGAACGTTATTTTTTTTTACGTTTTTCATCAAAACTCGGAAAATTTATTGCCTAAAAAAAAAAAAATTTTGAGAATGTGCAAACAGCGCTCTTTCATATGATACCCTACATGCCCTAGTCGCCCCACTTCAAAATTTTAAGATCCCCTTTCAGTCCCATTTGCAAAAAAGATATATTTGTTTAAATTAATATTTAATATAATATAATAATAATATAATATAATATATACTTTATTTATACAGGTCCTTACAATATGCTTAAATCTAGCTAAAGTACACAATAATTAAAGGCGCACAAAAGTTGAAACCCTGACTCCTAAACTAGGAATACCTGTGACTTAGGAGTCAGTGTTCTATTGCCACTTGGACACTATAAACCCTTATTATTGAGAGCTAGTAAGCTGATTTTATACAAAAATAATATATTATTATGTAGTGATTTTAAGTACAAACATTTTTGAAAAACAGTAAAAGTAAAAAAAAAAATTAAAAAGTTAAATTAAAATTAAGAAGTAAAATGACTGTGTGGTTAATTCTGTATGTGTGAATGGGAATCGTGTGTTTTGCTTGCATTGTGTGAGTGTGTGTGTGATTGGGAAACGTGTGGATTTTGTACTGTGTGAATGTGAATGTGGTAATGTCTAGTGTAAGACTGTGTTTGAATTAGTACGAGCTTGGTGTCTTTTGTTATATTAAAAAATAATAAAATAAATAAATAAATTAAAGATGTCGGTGAAACTTCTTTCTTGTTTGCAAAATAGTTCGGAAAACGTCATCTAAAACTATTCTAAATTTCAAGTTGTTAGCATTAGTAGTTCTTTAGATATTCAGGTGTGACAGACAGACAGACAGACAGACAGACTTAGTCTCACCATAAGGGTTCCTTTTTACCATTTTGGTACGGAACCCTAAAAAAGAGATTTTTTCAAACAAACTAAATAGCACTGATGGGCCGAGGCCGGCTATGCGTTTAGCCGAAATACCGGGATAACAAGTATCCTATGTCCTAACCCAGGAAGGTCTACCTATGTGCCAAATTACATCCATATCCGTTCAGCAGTTTTAGCGTGAAAGCGTAACAAACAAACTCACTTTCGCATTTATAATATTACTAACTTTAGCCTGCGGCTTCGCTCGCGTTAATTTAGAATTTGACAATCCATTCGGGTCGTACACTGCTTGTTGTTTGGCGTTTGGCGGCAAAGAACTCTGAACACACTATTACAATTTTGTACCACTACATAGTATAAAACAAAGTCGCTTCCCGCTTCCTGTCTGTCCCTATGTATGCTTAGATCTTTAAAACTACGCAACGGATTTTAATGTGTTTTTTTTTAATAGATAGAGTGATTCAAGATGATCGGTTCAGTGGTTTAGGCGTGAAAAGGTAACAAACAAACTTACTTTCGCATTTATAATATAATATATAAATATATATTATAAAAATAAAATATAATAATAATAAAATAATATAATATAATATGATATCTAATATAATATCTCTAATATAAAATTCTTGTGTCACAGTTTTAGTGTCTATACTCCTCCGAAACAGCTTCACCGATTTTGATGAAATTTTATATGTATATTCAGTAGGTATGAGAATAGGTTTTTATCAAATTTTTATACCCCCAAGTATTAAGGGTAGCTTTCCCACGGGATCGAGACTTACGCGGGTGAAACCGCGGGGCGCAGCTAGTATAATATAATATAAGTTAGGAAGTTAGGATTTACTGTGATTTATAATTACCCTAAGTAAAATCTTGTTGCATAAGCCTATGACTGCTTGATATTATAACTTAGCATAAGAAAGCGATCATTAGGAAGTTACTTAAGTTATGGGGTTAAAGATACCTGTCATCATCATTATATCAGGAAAAGTTTACTTCTTAATCCTCTTTAGGCTGCGTTCAGACGACACGCGCCCGCTACGCGCCCTCCCCGCACCCGCCCCGCTCGCTTTGAAATTTGTTGTAAATAATTTGAGTCTTATGACACATCAATGGATCTCAAATTGCATTTATCGAATTTGAGCTGCCCACGCCACGCGCCCGCCTCGCGCCCGCCCCGCGCTCACCCCGCACACGCGCCGCTCACGCGCTGTATATGCCTTGTGTCCGCGCTTCGGCTAGTGCCGTATTGACTGTGATCAAGGGCGATTTTTGATTAAATAATAAGTAGTGAAAGCGGGTGCGAGGCGTGCGCGGATTTTGCGCGTGGCGAACGCGGGTGCAAGGAGGGCACAACGCGTGTGCGGAGCGTGCGCGTGGTCGGTGCGGGTTATCTGAATACGGCCTTAAACTAGCTACGAAACAACGATAGTCGGAATGCCTGACTTGATCTTTGATCTTGCGCAGGAGAGTTTATTTCTAGAGTAAGAAAGATATGGAACAATGATGAAGAATTTCTTCGAATCTCAAGACCCACACAGACCGACACAAACCGTTGGAAGAGCCTTGGTTTGCGGTGCGTGGCTCTCCGTGGTCGTGCCGTGCGGGCTGGTATGCGTCCGTCTGCAATATCACGCACTGAGGGAAGCCCCCTTTAGACTGGATCGTGCTTGGCTCAACAGCCAAGCCATAGGAGATTGATCTACCTACTAAGTAAACACTTAGTAGGTAGATCAATCTCATTAATTATGTGTTGCCAGATTACTTCCATCTGAGTCAAGCCTCGTGCAGATTGGTGCGATATCGCGGGCGTGCCAGGCAACGCGACCCTTGTCGCGCCCGCGATATCGCGCCAGTCTGTACGAGCCTTTAGATTTGTGCCCCCATGTCATGATTTCATGAAAAAGTCATCAATGGAACATCTCTAACTTAGAGACATGTATTAACGATTCTAATAATTATAATTCTGTAAATACATATCTGCTGTAGTTGCAAATCATATATTTTTATCAAGATACAAACTGAAACTGACCTGCAACTAGCAATAAATGTAAGTAAATTTGAATTTCGCGGGCACACACAGGTGCGGATTTACCTTCACCGATGCGCTAAGGTAGCCCCAAAAATAAATTTTACTATTAAAAAAATTTAAATAAATAATAATAAATAACTTTTTCATGAAATAGTCATTCAATAGGATTCTACACAGAGAGTTAGTTGTATTGCTGATTCTAATGATAATAATCCAGTGAAGCCATATTTGTTACGTCCGCGAATCATAATTTAGATCAACATACAACCTGTTACTGACCTGCAAATCACAAAAAAACGTAGGAAAATTTGAATTTCGCGGGCTACCTTAGCGCATCCCCCATAAACATATATTTATTTGCAAGAAATACAAATCTGTAGTTCGCCAAAAAAAAAATGCAACGTTATGTAACGTTTATATTCGGTAGTGACAAGAATGAATGGGCAACAGACATCATTTCAGTCTTAAAGTTATTCATCGTCATCTATTATAACCAAAAGTATGATGACCACACATAAGCTTACTCATATATTTATGATAGAAAGTGCCATGCAATTCTGACTTTTGTTTGTTTTAAGTATTAAGGCGCGATAGCTAGTAGAACAATTTATAGGAAAACTTCACGGAAATTGTTGTTGTTGTTGATTTGGAAACATCAGCTATGTGCCAGTGGAAGTCCTGTTAAAATCGGTCTAGCCGTTTCTGAGATTAGCCGGAACAGACCGACAGACAAACAAAAGTTTTTGTTTTTGTATAATTACTGTACTTATTTATGCAAACAGACACTTCAATTGTATTTATTTGTTTAGATCAATTTTTTCGCAAGCAGTTGATTTGACCCAAGGAAAGTGTTCATAAAATATGAACAAATATAAATCTCCATTATTAATTTTATTAATAATCTCCATATTTTAATGGATTAATACGATAAAGTATATATTGTACTCTTTCTTTTATTGCTTTAAGAATGAAACTGATCTTAGTGTATAGAATTATGTCGTTGATTTAGATAAAACACTTTGTCAAGATATTAGTTTAAATGTTTGTAAACGCACCCACGATACAGGAGAAATTCCTAGTGTGGGGCAACGTTATTAAAAAAAAAAGAAAAAAAAAAAAGATGTGAGATGACCTTATTGTTGAAATATTTTCTAGTTTTGAGAGTCTAATACTGAAAACTATCCCTGTTCCGACTGATGATTTAGCGAAACTGCACAATGGATATGAATATTCTAAATCGGAAATATTTAACTGATCCTCTAAAATAATGGCCACTTTTTAAGGTTCCGTACCTCAAAAGGAAAAACGGAACCCTTATAGGATCACTCGTGTGTCTGTCTGTCCATCTGTCACAGCCAGTTTGCTTCGAATCTACTAGACCGATTAAGTTGAAACTTTGTACACATATCTATGAATTTCTGTGACTCAAACACGGACTATAACGTAAATTAAAAAAAAATGATTGTGGGGGCAAATTAGAAAATTTATAAAACGTTTTGCTATTGGTACCATGTGTGATATATTAAATGAAAGGGCTTGATGTAAGGATTTCAGAATTTTTTATTTTTGAAATAATTCGTTTTAAAGTAATTACAGAAAATTTATGAACATTGACAATTCCCCCCTTATCTCCAAAAAAAACTACTGAGCCAAAAATTTTGAAAAAAATACAGAGAATGATTACATATCGATTACAGGAAAACTCACAAGGGTCCGACACGCACTTGGCCGGTTTTTTTTAATAGTAATTAAACTAAATGAATGAGCTTACGAAACTATACATTATACTTTTTAGGGTTCCGAAGTCAACAAGGAACCCTTATAGTTCGCTATGTCCGTCCGTCTGTTTGTCTGTCCCCAGCTTAGCTCAGAGACTCTTAGTACTAGAAAACTGTAATTTAGCATGGGTATACATATTAATCACGCCGACAAAGTGTTAAAATAAAATCTTTTTATTTAGCGGGAGTTCCCAAAAAAAAAAAAATACCATCTTGCTCGTAAAGTGGCGATGATATTTTTCTCTCGTCTATACCATGGTGTAGGATATCGTTGGATAGGCCTTTCTAAAATATTGCGGGTCTGTGAAGACCATTTTTAGATTCAGTTTTTCCGTTGTTCCGTTTGCGTAAAATATTATTATAATTATTATAAGCTTCAAAGTGCTAATTTTTTATTAGAGTCAAGTGTCCCCCGTCCCGTGCCAGCTAAATGGTTGTTTTTGGTTATGTGAAATATTCATGGCAGTAGTAAAGGGTGTCTCAGTAGGAGTGCACTTTTTAAAATTGTAATACTTTTTTTTTCATGCAAGTGGCAACTCTGAAATTTGACAGCTGTCACCACTGTTAATTCCGATTATTAAAAATGGAGCGCTTTTCGAAAGAACAACACGTTATAATTGTGAAAACTCATTACAAAAATGGGGAAAGTTACGCTGACGTTCGTTACAGGAATATGATAACGGACTTCTTGTGGCCTCAACTGGATGGCATGAATCTGGACAACATGTGGTTTCAGCAGGACGGCGCAACCTGCCACACCGCGCATGAAACAATCGACTTATTGCAGCAACGATTTCCAGAACACATTATCTCATTATCTCACGAAATTCTGATGTCAACTGGCCACCAAGATCGTGCGATTTAACGCCGTGCGATTTTTTCCTTTGGGATTTTGTGAAATCTCGGGTTTATGCGAATAAACCCGAAACAATTCCTGAGCTCAAATCGGAAATCCATCGCGTCATCGGTGAGATACAGCCACATCTCTGTGCAAGTCATGGAAAATTTCATGAAAAGAGTAATGGCCTGTCATCGGAGCCGTGGGGGTCATTTGCCGGATATTTTATTCCATACTTAATCGGAACATGTCTTCTTTACTATACAATAAAAATATCACAACTCTGTCATAAAATACTTGTTTTTATTAAATGTAAAAGTGCACTCTTACTGAGACACCCGTTATATAACGAAATCAAAAGGAAAACTATCACAGCTAAGTAAGCTTTACAAGTAAACGAGTAATAGTCGACCAACTTACATTTGCAGTTGGAGAATTGACCGTGACGTATATCGATGTTTGGAAGAACACGTTTTTCAACCACAATGTTAAGTTTTTTTTGGGATAAATTCATCCCTACTACGGAACCCTTCTTTGTGTGTAGTCCGACATGCTCTTGGCCGGTTTCTAATAATTGAGTCGGTGAGCTCTACATCCAAGTTTGTCGCAGTCACTTGGCTATTTAATTTAATATTTTTAGGACTGATGAATTATTGAGGTTCACGAAAAAAGGCGCTATTATTATATTAGATGTTCAAAAATATTTTTAGGAAAGCAACATGGCAATTATGAGAGGTTCGATTAAGTTCTCGTTTATTCGCCAGTAATTACAGAAACAATTAAAAAAACATTGTGTCTCGCGTGGATCCACGGCATACAAAGTGAAAAAACATGCCTTCTGAATCTATCCATAAAATTAATCAAAGATCATCCATTCTAACTAACCATGTATTGCAAAATCAGAAGGCTAAAGGAGATACAGAATACAGACGTAGGTAAGTATAGATATTTCTAGGATATTCCGTATTTTTACCAATTGAAAAGTGCTGATTTTGAACCAATTAGATTTGATTTTAATTTCTACATGAATTGTCATTTCGATAACCAATCAGGTAATAAACAAAAAACTGCTTTACATAAGTTGCATCTCGAAATACTTATTTAATTTCTCCGGAAGCAGCCAGTGGTCGTCATCATTAGCTAATTAGATGATTATGGAAATGAATATTAATAATAAAATATACAGGAACATCGACGCGCAAACTGAAGCTATGAATTCAGCACATGATTCTATAAACATTTTTCGTTGGTTAACTAAAAAAAATATCTGCTGCATGTATGGAACAGCAATTTTTAGGGTTCCGTACAAAAATGGTAAAAAGGAACCCTTATGGTGAGACTAAGTCTGTCTGTATGTCTGTCTGTCTGTCATACCTGGATATAACTACTAATGCTATCAACTTGAAATTTAGAATAGTTTTAGATGACATTTGCCCAACAATTTTGCAAACAAGAAAGAAATTAAAAAAAATATACCTTTTTTGCAAAAGTGACTGAAAGGGGGTCTTAAAAATTTGAAGTGGGGCTATTAGGGCATGTGGGGTATCATATGTCATCAGTATATTTTTCAACTTTTGATGATAAATGATAAAAAAAATACCGTTCCCAGATTTTTATCTATGCAAACTTCGGAGATAAGGGGGGGACCTTATCTCCGAAGTTTGCATAGATAAAAATCTGAAACTATTCTATGTGATAGAAGTTTATGTAAAGATTACAGGAAAAATAAAACGATGTCTGTAAATAGCACAGTTTTTCAGAAATCATCAACATCATATATACGTACGGAACCCTCGGTGCGCGAGTCCGATTCGCTCTTGACCGGTTTTTTTTTATTAACCTACGAAAAAAATTTACGCAGGGGGGTTCAGAATCATATTCTGAATCCATGGTAGCGGGTTGCGTGTCGATGTCCCTGCCATCCTGTATATAATTTATCGAACTGTATCAGGTCAATTCATTTTTCAGTCTTTAATTTTTTTTTGTCAGAGGATCTACCTACTATCAAAGAAAATGTTGATAAAAGAAGTCGTAGAACGATGTGAAGACTTAGCGTTGGAACTGTTGGAAGGCCTCCCGCAAGGTGGACCGATGACTTTGTGACGGCCGCAGGAATCCGCTGGATGCGAGAAGTACAGAACCGGTTGAAGGCGGTCCTTGGACGTCTTTCGGCTGAAATGATGATAATGATGGTGATGATATATTTTATTAGATGCAGCTAAAAAGCCGGATATGCTCTTGCAAAACATTGATTAGTCAGTAGGTTCTTAAAGAAATAGAAAATATAAATGTGTCTTATTTTCTTTGGCTACAAGATAACTTCATACGCCAGAGTGATGACATCAAAGTCTCGGAAAACATCTGGATGAGGGATGCCGCATGGAACCGGGAAGTATGGCAGAGGAACGGGGAGGCACCCAGCAGTGGGTGATTCCGGGCTGAATTGATGATGAACTTATACCAAAGATACCTTTTGATTATTTAACTCAGATCACACATAGAACGAAGAAAAATTACATTTTTATTTATGTGTTAGGTAGTGTTCGTGATAATTAAACCACAATTTTCTTATCTCTATTAGGTATTTAGATTAGTTAATAATGTTATTTGTAGATTAATGAACAATTTAATCAAATTAGTGCGTAAAAGCCAAATTACGGCCATGCGCCGGTAGCAGTTTCTGGTTATCTAAATAAATAATGATGTCTGAGCCACTGAACCTAATGCGAATAAAATGTTAATAGAATTCTGGGTTCATGGATAATTTGTCAATAGCGGCGCATGTGATGGTTATTTAAATGAAAAATTCCATAGTAGGCATGAAAGTGATAAATTGAATAATAGTTTTAAACAAAATATTTACGAATTGTGAAGTATGCATTAATTTTGTGATATAATAGTATGATGGAGCCAGTTCAGAGGTCAAGCTACGGCAGAAAAATATGCTTGGGTCAAAGAAAATACATTTTGAAATTATTTTTGGGTTTTGTATATAATATATTATGTAGACATAGTTACGATAAGATTTATTTCTCATACATATCATTAAAGCTGAATGAATTATTTCTTAGACTATTTATCATTAATGTAACGAAATTCGAATTATTAACTTTATGCAAGAGTTGGCAGATGCCTCTCCACTGCTTTCTGTTCTGACTTCCGACACTTTAGTAGTACTTAATCAAATATTAAGTAGCTTGAACTGCTCGGATGTTAGAAATACACAACCATTATTTCACAAACCGCATGGAACAAAATTTAGCTGGTAGTTTCAAGGATTCTCTAATTCACACAATTATAGTTATGAAACATCATGTAGGATTTGGATAAGATCTATTCTAAAACATTTCTTAGGACTAAAACGGTCAAATGAATGATGAAGTACATTATTTTATAAGGACACTACTGATTGTGCCAAACTCGTAACTTCAGGCGACGATAACCGACTTTTAATGATTTTATACTGAAGATCACGTCTAAACGAGTAGTGTTAATGATTTGAAAACAAAATATGTTAAATTAGAGCATTTTCTCAATAACTTAATATGTGAATATTTTAAATTATGTTTATATTCCATAGTGAAATTAATTTGTAAAGTTATGTCTAACGCGGATAAAATACTGAGAATGGCGCAAATCTACCAAGCGTATTTTTCTGAAACCAGTTTAAAGATAATTTAACTATTGATCTTTTAGTATACGCGTTTTATTAAAATACTTTTTTGTTTGTTTATAATAAATTAATAATGCGTCAAATTGGGGACAGCGCTCCTTGATGGGCGAGTCATATTACTGGCTGAACGTACGACGGGTTGCGTGAGCTCAGTACAGAACACGCAAGCTAACCACTCAAGGTCACTGGCATATAACTGCGTCTTCATTCTGGGCCTACTCCTAGATTGCTATCGACACGCTCAGAGGAAGACGTGATGCTGCGGCAAAATTTAAAATAGTCGCGAAATGAAAAGATTGACGTTTTGCACCGTTTTGCAATTGCATGAGACTTATTATTTTTCATACTTAACATTTTGAATCCAAATGACAATTCAAAAACATTACATACACTTGCAGGATAATTGTGTTTTGTAAATTGCTTAACCTTTTCGTTCCTCGAGTGTACTGGAGGCCCTGGGACAACTAAGAAGTGGAAGCCCTGGGGCAACTAAGAAGTAGACGGCCCAAAAATGTATTTAGAACAGACAAAAAAAAAAAAAACTTAAAAAGGTGATGTGATTTTTTTTTTCTTTGATACACAATCAATCTGCCTGCCTTTTCCCAACTATGTTTGGGTTGGCTTCCAGTCTAACCGGATGTAGCTGAATACCAGTATTTACATGGAACGACCGCCTATCTGACCCCCACAATACGATACCCCTTGGTAAGACTGGATGTCAGACTTTTGGGATTTTTTTTCTTTGATACACAAAGGAGACTCGTTGAACGTCCCAGCGTCGAATAAAAACAATTCAATGAATGAACTGTTTACGATACATGTTAACTCGTTGACAAATTTAACTAGTGGATCGACTGGTTGACGAATGTAAATCAACGTTGACGTTTCGTTACCGGAAAAACCGTCAATGACTCATCCCTACAAAGGAAGTATTTTCTTTCTTATCTAAAAAAATCAAATTGTGGAGGCGTTTTCTTTGTGGAGGCCCAGGGCTGGAGCCCCTGTTGCCCTGCCCTAAATCCGGCCCTGAGTGTACCTCTCGACCTCATACAGAGACATAGGCTTGCCATACGTCCGGATTTAGTCCGGATTGTCCGGATTTGGCAACCATGTCTCGGACTCGTAATTACGACCGGATTTTTAATATTTGCTCGCACAAATCGATTACATTACACCCTGCAAAATTTATAAAAGACGATTTTATGCACCTCGTGAATTTCAGCAACAGTAGAGAGAACTTTTTCTCTCATGAAACATTTGTGGACACCAGGATCAAGGTCGCATGCGGGTCTCGGTTATAGTGGCAGGGCTTTTGAATATATAAAAAAATAACATCAATGACAGCCATACCATTTTATATTTAAAAAGTACTCATGGTAAGTACTCAGAATCAGGAGCCAAACGAAAACGTGAAGATGAAGCTAGGGATCGAGAGGGACCGAACAGTTTGTAGTAGCCATATTTATAAAAATAACTGTAGGTAATATATGCAGCATAAGCATAATATTGCATGTTTTTAGGGTTCCGTACCTCAAAAGGAAAAATCGGAACCATTATAGGCTCACTTCGTTGTCCGTCTGTCTGTCTGCCTGTCAGTCTGTCAAGAGCCTTTTTCTTAGAAATGCGTGGAGGTATCAAATTAAAATTAATATCAAATACGTACCTAGTAGGTCTACGGTACCTTGGTGCTCTAAAAAAAACCGGCCAAGTCGAGTCGGACTTTCGCACGAGGGATTGCGTGCTATTATATATCTAAACGGCAAAAAAATCATGTCTGTTTTATGGGAGCCTCACTTAAATATTTATTTTATTTTAATTTAATTATTTATTTTTAAAGTGAATATATATTATAACTAAATATTCTGGGAATATTTCAAGCGTCTACCTACCTGTTGCCGTTATCAATATCGAGCAAAAACGAGCAAAAAAATCACGTTTGTTGTATGGGAGCCCCCTTCAATAATTATTTTATTCTGTTTTTTAGTATTTTTGTTATAGCGGCAATAGAAATACATCATCTGTGAAAATTTCAACTGTCTAACTATCACGGTTCATGAGATACAGCCTGGTGACAGACGGAGAGACACGGACGGACGAACAGCGGAGTCTTAGTAGTAGAGCCCCGTTTTACCCTTTGGGTACGGCACCCTAAAAATCAAGCTTTTATGTCAACGCAATAAAAACCTTCGGCGATTTATGCGATATATTTTGATACTCGCAAATAAATCAAAATCTATAGGTTATACACCTACCTTTCCGTTGACCTAGAGTCATGAAATTTGGCAAAAAGCAAGGTCTCACAGCGCAAGTAAAGGAAAAAGTCTGAAAATTGTTGATATGTAGTTTTATCACATAAAAAAAATACTTTTTATGCGATTACAAACTTACATTTGCAGTTGGAAAGTTGACCGTGGCGTATATCGATGTATGGGAGAATATGTTTTTCAACTACAATGTTAAGTTTATTTTTCGGATAAATTCATCCCAACTACGGAAGCCTTCATTGTGTGTGATCCGATACGCACTTGGCCGGTTTTTTTTAAATTTTAATAACATTTGCCTATTTTAATGTTGATTTTGAATGAATGAATTAATTGATGCTGGAGACTCTCTTGTCTCCTATACTCAACAGTATCTACATCTACAATAGTTTTATTTACTGATAAGCCAGTTTTCCCAATTTCTGCAACCGACGCTTGAATTAAAATACGAAAATAGTACATTGTGATACCAGGGTGGAAAGTAGGTTATTGCAAACGAGCTGTTTGCAATAACCTACACACCCGTGTATCACACGTTTTTCAATACACTTGTGGGACATAGTAAAAAACAAATCAAAGAATTAAATAAATGTTTTGAGAAAATGGCGCCTTTTTGCAACTGGACATATTTTTTTTTACAACGAAAACAGCCTATATAGCCTATTCGACTTTTGACAAATGTTGATGTGAAAATAATTAAATTAAAACTGGTTATTAAATAATAAGACTTTTGAGAATTCAATGCTAAGACGTACGGACTCATTCATTTTTCCTCGAATAAAATCTATCCCATTTTATTCTATGTATGAAAACTCCTTGCTACTAAACTTTTTAAATTGATTTAAACAATCAACCGCAAAACTAATAATAGAGCTCGTAAACAAAAGTCACGACCGCGAAACAGAAAGATGCCTATGCAAAATATTTAATTTTCGAATCATTTAATAGCCTCTGAAAGTACGCCATGTTTAACAACTGTATTGAAAAGTACTCTAGACTTCACTCTAAAATATTATGGCAAGCCTACACTTGATTCTTTGTTCCAAATTATATCATGTGTTATGTCGAAACGGCATTCAATTATGATTTCGCCAAATAATCCACAAGTCACGTGTCGAGCAATAAGATTCAATTCTGTTACTATAAACCCAACATTCGTTATGCGAAAATCTTTTATAAGCCAGTGAATTAAGAACTATGTGCTAATTGTAATAAGATTTCAAATTGAATTATCAATTCATTTCTCTTCCTATAATCAACCATTCGTTGTGCGTAGATCTCCTTTTATGAGCCAGTGAATTTTGAACGATATGCTATTGATATAAGATTTAAAATTGAATGTTGTTGTGTAGATTAGGAGTTCGTTTTCTACGATCTATCATGAGATACTCTTTGTTATTTTATTATAATGAATGTAGGTATATGTAAGGTCGTTGTAATTACTGCAAGTTTCGATAGTTAACGATTGCGTATTAGTTGATTAGAGATTCGAATGTAGATTGTTTTGATGATATAATATGGGGCACGCATTTGTAATAGGTTTTAATTTATTGAGTTTTGAAAGATGTTCGCATGACGAAAGGGCCTTTAATTAGTGATTAGTTATGGTATTAATCATCTGATTCTTCTATTAAACTTGCCAATTGATTGCGTCACTGTAGAATTCATCGATCAAAATGTGTAACACTTGCATCAGTCAATCTCACTGAGAAAACCTAGTGAGCTGTCATTCTACCTGATTCTAGTGATTGACACCGATCCCAATTGGCCCGATCTTTTGATTTGAACCGATCTTTTGGATCGCATTGGATCTTAAATAATTGAATCGATACAAGATCAGGGCCTGCAGTCTCGACATAGATATCGATCGCTTTACGACCGAATTCGGTCGCAAAGTTTTGTCAATTAGGCAATTTTGACCGTCTAGACACCCCATTGGGACTTAGCGACCGAATTCGGTCGTAAAGCGATCGATATTTATGTCGAGACTACTGGGCCAGGATCGCAAGGATTTGAATCGATCTAGCAAAGATCGTATCGTAATTAAAAATAAATAAAATAATAATTATGAAACATACTCACAGATATAATTAATTAGATACAAATGCCAACTACATCTAAACTTTAAAAAATAATAATTTTGATAACTTTTTGGGGTTCTACTCTCTAAATTCGTTAACGAAGATACGGGCTCGTCTAACAGCCGAACCCAATAACTTATTTTCACTTAAAGACAGATCGCTATTGATGATAGACAGTATAATTATATCTATCCTCGGATGGCGTCTCACAATTATTGATAAATGCTATCTATCTAACGAAAACAATAAGTAGGTTTCTCTACTTCGCTCTCCCGTGCGTTCCATTACAACCAACATCACTTTAAAAAACAACATGTGTAATAAGGGTTCTAAATAAGTTACTGGATTAAGATATAATTCTGTAGAGCCTGTTACTGACCTGCAAATTGCAAAAATGTTGGTTTTTTTTTAAACTTAAATTCATGTTGGAATGGTGCTTGCACAGGGGGTGTTAGTAAGGGGGGGCGGGGTTAAATTTCTTTCCGAAGCGTTAATCCGAAGTATCGGCCGAATGTTTTATACCTTCCATATTTTTCTTTTTTGACTTTGAATCCTTACCCGACTTAAAGTCACATTTTTGACTTTGGCTTATCTCTTTGACCGTCGTTTTTTTTTTTTCTGTTGTCGTAGTCAGCCATAGTTAGCCGTAGTCAAGCAACGGCCGAACATTCGGCCGATACTTATGGTTTATGTTCGGAGTAGACCCCCTGATGTTCGTAAGTGATACGGAGTGGAAACACCCAAACCTTCGGCCGAAACTACGGATTTCGTGATTAGGGAGAAGACCTCCTGTTAAGTCCTGTTACGATTGTCAGTCAAAGTGTTTTCAGCAAGGGAAAATAGACATTCCGAGGAAACTGAAGTCGGATAAATATTTCAGAGACAGACTGCTCAGCCTTGGCCATAGAGCTGAACTTGAAGTGAGGTGTCAGTGGTGTCACATTGACATCACTGCCACCTCACTTCAAGCTCACCTCACGTAAGTTTTCTCAGTGAGTTTCATAGAGTATAGTAATGGTGAGTTTGTTATAGAATCGTATGGAAGGTGTACCTAATATCCTATCTAAGAGAACAGTACGGCACCCTAATAACTATGTAGATAAAGAAACGTTTTGCTTGTGCTTTATATGTATTGGTTTTTGGGTGACGGCTCTGAGTGTGGAAATTATGACTACATTGTTGTATTGGGTTCTTATCTGTAAAAACAAATGTATGTGGTAATAATACTATAATAAATAAATGTATATTACCTTGCCATGAAATCTAGTCCTAAGTTGAAAAAATACAGTGTCTAATGACTTTGACGAATCGATTTCTGTAACTTTATCCTCATTGCTTGAGCAGATACGATATTTGTGACATATTTTTTTTTTACTTATACGCATAATTATATTACTATTGTGTAAGTAATGTTTTTACAACTTTTATCATATCAAGGAATAAGTAGATATACCTGTCCAACACGTGTCTAAATCGTGAAGAAGTGTGTGCATTGAACTTCCGATTTGACTAATTGATCTGATGCGTATCTACTGTGTTAAAAGTAACAAATAGCATTTCCCATTTTCCTCGAGTGAATTTAAACTTACTTACTTTACTTATGTAGGTATGAATGAATTTAAACTTTTTTCGTTTGCAGGAAGTCATAATTGATGATGCATATTTTAATGATGCAACGAAGCTCCAATTACTTAATTAAAATTGATATGTCAAAAAGATGCAGTATTTCCGCTTTAAATAATATCGGTAATCTATGAAAGTTATATTATCGTTGAGTTTTATTTATTTTATCTTGCTATTTTTAGATTAATTCGCACTTTACACTTAGGCATGTAGAACAAGATTATAAGCTTTAGCTGGCTCGAATGACATAACATGAACCCGGCATGGCCAATTATTATTTGTGGGTCAGAATCTTCTTTTAGAAATGTTGCTTAGGAATTCGTGTACCTACCTAGTCATAGTTATTTTACGTTTGGTATTTCTAGGCCAAAAAACCTTCATTATGGTATGTTATGTAAAGAAAATGTTGCAAAAACACAAAGTAGTAAAGCCCACGTCCGCACGGACGTAAAATTATCGCGGCGGGATTTATCGTGCACTGGATTGTCAACTCTCGGTGTTAAGCCGACCGTTGAGAATCCAGTTCACGAAAAAAAATCGTCGCGGAAAAAAATCGCCTGTGCGTACCTGGGCTAAGACATTTGCCATCTTAGATCTTATACCTCTCACTTGCATACAAACTACGGGACACAATTCACACAATAATTCTTAGCACAAGACACATTAAGGTGCGTTTAGATGCAGTAGCAATAAATTAACAACATGCAATGCACTTCAAGATAATTCCGAGGTAAATAATTTACAAAAAAATATATGAAAATAATTAGAATTGTTGCTTTTTTAATGAATATATTATTGCGTAGTATTGAATGAAATAAAATGAAGAATTAATTAGAATAAATAAAATATCGTAGCTATACGAGATAGTAGAAAAAACTTAACCACAACAATTTCTAAATCTTCCAAATCGAGTATCACATTGTGTTAAAGTAACAGTTTACTCACATTTTTATATAATTACAAACTCACTAACGAGCTAATTGTTATTATTACGTAACTATTTAATTTATCGCGAACTGTCTCTTTTCTCCGACTCATTATACACACGAGTACATTCTCGCCATTGTTCCAAATTTAAATTAAGGCGGTTACGACGGAATGGTTGCGTGGTATGGTATAGACAAATGCGTTCGAGTACAAATTTTTTAAACGTATTTTGATGCACACTGTTACGTTCCGTATAGTTATTAGAGATGCAAATGAGGTTTGATGCTAAAGTGTTTATTTTTGGGTACGGCTACATGTCAAGCTAGACATTTCAAGTATGCTGATATCTCATTGCATTGTACGGAAATCCTCTACAATGCGAGATCAGCTTTAAATACTGGAAATGTATAGTTTGATGTGTGTACATCCTGTTAGATTTTCTTTCTGTGTGGTTATGTGAACAAAATTACTTACGACAGCCAAGTATTTGTATTATGGCGTTTTGAAAGAGGTGCAAACAAACAAAAATTCTGCTGCTCTATTTACTATTGTGTTATAGTACCTAGTCAGTTTTTTTATTACAAAATGCATGCCATGTGATTTCTTGGATCCTGTTTATTTAATCTTCGGTTACAGTTGAATGCTGCAGCACATCTATCCTATACCACGACCTTTAATTGAACTCAACGGATACCGCAACATGACTCAATATTATTGTGGTTACAAAAAAATATTGCTCTAGTTTTTATGCATGTTCAGATATGTTTACTGTAGCACAAAAACAGAATTCGATACACATCATTTCTATAGGAGCCAATAGGAGGTATGTTAGGAAACTTTGAACATATAATAGCGTGGAGAAGATACAATATTACAAAACTCTGTACAGACAGATACTGACCACGGAGTAGGAATGTATCAGAGCTGCTTCATACGATCATTAAACTCTGAGCAGACGATGGATAATTCATCTGCGACGATAGAACATAATTATGGAAATTTATCGTGTCTCGTAGGACAAATAGACTACCGGACATTTCTGCCGTTTCATTGCGGTAAATTCTGTCCGGCGGACAAAATAGGCTGCTCAGCTCAATTGGTTAATATGCGTGATGTTGATGAGATTGTTCAGTTGGTGAGGCGAGATTCATGTACAGGAGATGGGACGCGAAAAACGAAAACGGACACGGATTTTCCCTTGCCCATCTATTAAACGTCAATGGATGGCATACTATTACTAATATATTCTTTTTTTTTTTTTTTTTCTGGTGGGAAATCATCAAATAACTTCTCCCGCTCTGGGCGGAGCGAGAGGGAGTGTCAGACTTTTACTGACTAAAACCCACCGTGTTCCTTCAGATGCCTGTGTGCCAGAGCCACGATATCCCTTTCGGACAGGCTCGTAACCCTGGCAGGCATTGGCCCTTTCGGACCCCGTCAATTGGTGCTGACGTCTCTTTGAGGCGCGCGTGGAACACAACGCGCCGTCGACACGGGCCTGGTCCTTATCGGACGGCGAGCTACCCATCGCTCACCGTCCGCAAGCCCGCGCCTACGGTGGCCGGGAATCGGCCTGCGATTCCCGACGCCCAGGGCGTCTCCTGCGGCGACTTAGGGCGGAAGGGCGGGCACCCTGCCTCACCCTCATGCGCTCCGCCTCCTCCTTCGCGAGCATTACTGTTTCGCAGAAAGAGGTGACGGCCTCCCATGCACTCTCGCTCCAAACCATGGCCTGAACCAGGGCCGGACGCGAGAGATCGTCGCCGCCGATCGCCTCCGTGAGGACACGGCGGTGCTCCACCCAAGCAGAGCAGACCTCCACCGTATGCTCCACCGTGTCCTCCGGGCGATCCACACAGTGGTGACACCCGGGCGTTTCCTCCCGCTTTATCCTGAACAGGAACCTCCCGAAACAACCGTGTCCGGTGAGGACCTGCGTCAGGCGGAAGGTGAGGACGTATTCTACGGGACGCTACGGAGCAGGGCGTTAATGCAGGTTAGATTAATAAAGACGTCAAGACATAGTAAGCTCTGGATGTACCGCGAGCTGAGTTAGTGTGTCCATTCGCAGTGTGTTTAGAAAAGCGTCGATGAGACGACACTAACACATAGCGACTGTGTAGTTTTACGAAGGTTGGTCTCTGTTGCGTGTCTACTCTGTGGTTCTTATAGTTTCTTCTTGTAACGTTACATTTTACATTGCAGTGTATTGCATGCACAATACACAAATCATCTTGCAAGCTTATGTACAGAAAATTGCATTGCAAAATACGTGTTATGTATTAACGCATAAAACACAAATTACCTGAATAATTGCAGTAATCAAGTAATAAATGGTTACGAAAACTGAATCAAAACAATTAAATCGACTATTATGTTTACGGAAATTATGCGAGTAATGTTTTTTGCCCGTTGCAAGAACTGAATACATCAATTTTGCAGTAATTTTACAAGCAGATGCATTAGGAAAAAATTGCCTTAAGGCTCGTGCAGACCGGCGCGACTTGTCTCGCGACGCTAAACCGGTAGAACAATTTCCATGAAATTTTCATAGAATTTGTTCTACCGGCCGGTGTCGCGTCGAGCGACAAGACTTGCCGATCTGTAGGAGCCTTTATACTTTCGGAATATTAAAATATACTTTTTTTAAGTAAAACTTCTTTACGCACACTTGACTTGGGGAGTAAGCTGATGAATGCGTGACGAGAGCGTTACTAAAGTGTGATCAGGCGACGCGAACGGAAGTTGAGAGGGAGATTTGAAGTAAAACTTTTTTTACTAGCGTTACGCGAACGGTGATTTCTGTTTTACTTCAGTCGTGTGGTCTATGCACGCTTGAAATATCACAGTTACCAATCGCTCCGAGAGTTTGTATGGCTATTATAGTATTAAATGCCTCGTTGGTTAGTGGTCGCAAGCTACTGTCGAGCATGAGGTCCTGGGTTCAATTCCCGGGTCGGGCAAAATTTTATTGGATTTTTCCGTCTGGAATTTTTCAATAGCAGCCCGGAGTCTAGATTTTTGCCCGTTTGATGGCAATAGGCTCGCCCCCTATTACATGGGACTTAAACATAACTGGCGAAATGTGGGTGTACAGTCTACACCTTGTACGAATATGTACAGACGCCAGCAGGTCAAGTTACCCGAAACTGTCAAACTTTCCCAATCAACGTTGAACCCTATGCTGTAGGGGTAAAGTTGAAAATCTATTAAATAAATTTGACAGATTGTAGTAGCTTGATGTGCTGGCATCTATACTATAGATACACCTCTGACTAACCCTTCGGGTATTAAAGGCGTGATGTTGTTTGTGTATTGTTTCTGTCAGGGTTCCCAGTAATACAGTGTTGTAACTCTCTCAAGTTGCACTAATACGAGTATGTAGGTCTCTATGCACAGTAATAAAGTGCAATAGATTGAGTTGATCGATTGATTGATTACATTCTCACACCGCACAGTGTGTTATAGAGACCATTATTCGGACGTCATCTTTTTATTAGAAATACGGATATAATTAATAATTTAAAACGTGAGAGTAGAACTCCCGTCGTCGTTTTCAGAAATTGCAGCAACAATTTTATTAATATCCGGATATTTCATTAATTAAAAGAGTGACAACCCTTATATGAAAAAATCCGGTTATAACTAAAATAGGCTGTAGTAGCAAAATTCCACGATATTACGGTGTGATTTTTTTGTGAGTAATAGAAGAATAACAGATCTGAATTTTACCATAAATATCTTTTCTTCAAACAGTGTTTAATTTTTGCTCAAGTAATGAGCAAAAATAATAACTAAAAAAATAAAAATTAAATATTTTTCTTGCTGTAAGAAACTTACGCAATTCTTCAAAGCTGTATAAAATGAAACTGAAAAGACACTTTTAAACTACCTAATAAATATTTTTTTTTTGCAATTATTTTTTGGTGTTTATTTTTTTTTAACTATCCAGATGAATATTTATATTAAAAAAAAAAAAAACTATTTGATTAAGCATATTTGTCACTCGGGAGTTCTACTCTCACGTTTTAAATGATTTAATCCGTATTTCTAATAAAAATATGACGTCCGAAAAATGGTCTCTATAAAAAAAAAAAAAAAACTTTTAATTCAGGTAACACACTGTGCACCGTACAATAAGTTTTTGCTCTTCTCGCACAGCTTAGCTTAATCGTTATGGTCTATACGGACGTTAATAAATCGTATAAACAACCTACATTTTAGAAATTATTGAAGGCGTTCCGATGAGCCGAAATAACTAACCGTTAACGGTTGTGTTTGCATAAGATATAGGTAATAAAGGTTACGTCAATTTCTTGAACCAGTTAAAGTTAAGATTTATTAAGATGTTAGACCAAGCCCAATGGACACCACGCTATTAAGTTTCATCATGTTGTTTACCGGGGGCCTAAAATGGAAGCTTTGGTAGAATTATAATATTATATGACCTGCGCGTACAATTCATCTGTTTGACAGTTTTGTTTGGAGTTTCGTAAAATGGTCAACAAATTATGAATTGCTATAATTATTGAAGTCTAAGGCGATTAACACACGGCACCGCGCACCGCCGCGGTTTCATATGGTGAGAGCACCGCTCAACCGCGCGGTCGGGCGGTGTACGTGTGTTAGGCATCAACGGATTTATTAGAGGCTAAAGCGACGTTGAGATCCGCTTCACCGCCTACCGCGGCGGTGCGCGGTGCCGTGTGTTAATCGCCTAATGTCAAATAGCAGCTGTCAAACAGATGAATTGCGGGATGTATGAATTGTACGCAGATCATAATTAAGTATTATGATTCTGCCTATGTGTCCATTTTAGGCCCCCTGGGTAATAAACAATAGATTACTACATGAGCCGCCGAAATTACGAACTAGAAAATAATGGTGAAGTCATTTTAACTAGGTTTATGCGAAAGTTAGGCAGTAGCCCAGCTTTAGTAACTTTCTAGTATTAAATAAGTAAATTATCAAAAAAAAGTCTTCAAAATACACGTTTTCGATAGAGAACGTGCATTTTTTGAAAAAAAAAAACTAATTAATTTGAAAGTCAAATTTTTATTGTTTAGTCAAGTCATTTCAACGTTTTGAAGGATTGGAGATAATAAAAAATATCAGTTTTCTGATAAGTATTGTTTATTATCTTCAATCCTTCCTTATTTTATTTTCAATCCTTCTTATAGAAACCTTTACGTTAAGAAAAAATAACATTCATTATGTATGATTTTTTGCCATTATTTACTGCAAAGCCAGTCAAAGTAAAGCAAAAAGTAAAGTCAGACAAAATATGTATTAATTTATTAATAGTTTCTGTTTGTAGGTAATATACAGGTGGCATCGATATCGACGCGCAAACTGTAACCTTTTAACCATGAATTCAGCACATGATTCTGAAATTTTCATTTTTTATTTTTATTTCTAGGTTATCAAAAAAAAATCTGCTGCAAAATGTATGGAACAGCAATTTCTTTTTAATAACCAATGAATTTTTTTTTCGGGGGGGGGGGTGGGTTCAGAATCATGTACTGAACCGATGTCCCATGCCACCCTGTATTTAAGTACCTAGGTATATTGGTATACTAAATAATTGTTTCTTTTATGTCATCATTGCAGACAAACTAATGGTTTGGCCATATTACGATTGCCGTTCAGCCTATCTGCCCGCTGTATGCAAATAAATCGAAAGCGCCACCGACCACCTGTTATACGTTCTCCAAACATGGGTGCGTGGTTTGATTTAATTTAAATTGTTTGTTTGTAAAAAGGTAGAAAAGATTAAGGCTTTAGGTTATGGTTGTGTCATTCTGCTGACAATAATGATAGCACTAAGTAAGGTGGATTTGAATTTCTCTTGGTACCTTTTATAATTGGGCAACGTTAGAACATACTTGCCTTGGCCTTTTTATAGTCGCAGCAATAAATTGGGAGTGAATACCCATTGAATTTTATTTTAATCTTACTTCCTGATCGAACTAACTCGTCAGTCAGCCCAGTCTGTCCAATGGCTGATTTGATTGAGTCATTGGTTACCTAGTTAATTTTATGAAGACCTATTATGTCGTTCTAGTGGGAGGATCTATTTCATAAAGGTAGTCACTTTTATGACCAGTGTCTTTATATATTTATCTGACTCATCAGTCAAATAAATAATAGAAACCTAAATGACTAGTTCCTTTTGCAAGCGTAACGCAGGTCAGCAGTCAAAACCTTTGATCTAGTGGGTATTCATATTGACGTCTTGATGAAATGGCTTTGTTTGATGAGCTACTGATTTTTAGATTAGATTGATGAGCTTAAGATTTTGGTACAGAAATCTCAACACCCGTTCATACTTAGCAATATATTCGCGTTTAATACTGTGCTTATTATCTATTAGAAGGAAAAAGTAAATAAGTAGAAAAGTATGTCGTGGCTCTGTTTAAAATACAGTTTAGAGAATATACATAGTTTGTGACTGAAGTAAAAATAAAAAAGAAATGAAAATACAATTTCTGAAGTTTTTAGCGTAGATAACAGGTTTTTGCTATTACCAATCAAACAACCGAAGCACAGGTGCATCGTGAAAGTATTGCAAAAAGTCAATGCAACAGAAGTTTATCTTGACGCACCCAGTGAAAGCACGCAATCAAGTTGGTCGCGCGGACTGCACAGACGGCGCTGTACCGGAGTGAGCGCTTTCGGTCAAGCGGAGAGTCTTGCGCATCTCGTGGGAATGTTTCCGAGGTATAAAAGAACGTAACGTTGTGTTTCGCTGAACCATTGCTTTGCATGTACCCGTTCGCTCCATATACACACTCCGGACAACACACAGGTATTAACAGTGTTTGTGATAACGTGATAACAGTGTTGTGATGTGCTTTAGTGCTGTGCTCTGATTAGTCCGTTTTCTTTTGACAGAAAGTGCGGTGCAGTGACGTCAACATGCGGTTATATTTACTGGTATGTTGTTTTTAGTTATATAAGAGTAATGATAGTTTTCCGCAATAGGCGTTAAGTTCAAGTTTGTTTCTCAATAGTGTTGGTAATCTTCAAAAGTGTTGCGATCGGTAATTGTAGCCTACCTACTTGTCTTGACGTTTGAACTTGTAACGACTTAAGCTAATCAAGTTGCATGTAACAGAGTTTGTTCTAAATTCGAAAAAATGTTCTTGTACTTAGTTCTTTTCATAAGGAAATTAAATCATACTGTGAAAGGTGAAGGTTTTCTGTAAAATATCGTTTTTCGCGATACGACCGCCCATTGTGTCCCCCTATGTAAAATTTCTATAATTTGGATGGTGTACATAATAAAGTAAGACTGAAGATATAAAAGAAATAAATGTCAAATCTCAATCAGAAATGAATGTCTCTATCTGATTAGTTATTCTTCAGTAGGTATTTAATTAACAAATTGCTCGTAGACAGATGCATCGATCATACATTTTTCATTTCTCATTAACGTAATCTGCAGAACTTTCGATTTTTTGAGATGGATATATAAGTGGATATTATTATGTAAATAAAATGTGTTCACGTTTATGCGGTTACTGTAATAATATTTGCTTTATTCAAATGCACTTTCGTCACCAGCAAAAACTAGTTTGTGTTTATAACTTTTAATATGAATGAATGAAATGCACCGACCTCAGCGTGGTTAAACCAGATCCAGATCGCTCGAATGAACCCAAGGATTCACGCTAGCCCCTGGAGCCTCATGTTTCATGGGACCACAGAGACCATTGCATATCAAAGAGTAGACCGGGGGGCGCGATAATGGTAGGGAAGACGTGCCCTTGGGATATGGAGGGATTATTTGAGCCTTACTGGATATGCATCCTTGAGTAAGCATTGGAATAGTGGAAAGACGGGTTATATTTATCTATGGGTGGGCATCTTTTAATGACGTCTCCATCAGGTTGCGCTCAGGTTCAGCTTTGCTGAATCCCGAATGTTGAATCCTTTGGCGGGGTTAAACTGCTTTCTTGACGCTTTTCTATGTCGCCGCTATGCTGTGTTTCATGTTGCTGCCGCTAATGTCTCCATCCGAGGTTTCTGTTTTTTTTGATGTAGGAGTAAATCGTAGCCAAAAGAATGTAATACAATGACGTCCCACTTGTATGCCCCGAACCCAAAGCAAAAAATCTAAAAGGAATGTTTGGTTGTGTCGGGTCACACCTACCTGAGTCCATCACTTGAATCCCGAAATGTCTAAAAATATAATTGGCACTCACAAAAGACAAACAATTTTGGAGCACTAGCATAGCATTGTACAATAGAAGACTGAAAGACACGTATCAGATTGAAACAGAATATTTTTGGTAGCCTGCCTCGCTAGTCTAGAGCTGCTAGCTGGGCATGAGGTCCTGGGTTCAATTCCCGGGCACGGGTGGATTTTTCCATCTGGAACTTCTCAGTAACAGCCCGGAGTCTGAATTTGTGCCCGGTTGATGGCAATAGGCTCGCCCCCTATTACATGGGACTTAAACATACCTGGCAAAATGTGGGTGTACTATTGGTACCATCGCTTTAGTTCACGGTCGACCACTTTTCGCCCTTATGCTCATAGTAATAAGGGCGAAAAGTGGTCAACGCCCGCGATATCGTGCCAGTCTGCACGAGCTTTAACACCGCCCATCCTATTGACAGTAAGTATCCTGTAGTCTCCTTATTCATGGGCGTTACAAAAGAAGGTTTATCATTTCCGGTCGCCTTTCAGCTGAGTAAAACATCATTACCTAATCACGTGTACGTAGGTACCTATTACGTTCAAAATCGCATTTCAGAAGGCCAATTCCTGTAGTTAAAAATGTTCAAAATATAGTCTCAATCTTGTCTCAGCGACAATCAATGTCAAAAACTTGTCAAAAATGGAGGTAAATTAGAGGTATTTTTGATAAATTGGGACTGAGACTGAGATTGATAGATTCGGGAATTGTGTCTCTGATCTCAATTCTGTAAGGTTTCTCTAAATGATTTTATTTCTGCAAGTAGGTTTGTACAAACAATTTTACACGTCAATCATATTTTAAAATCTAGATGAGATCGGCGTTTCCTATCTGACTACTCTGAGAAGAAAGGCCGAAATAAACTCGGAGTCTCATATAATTGAGAGTCTTTTTCTAGATACTTCAAAATCACAAGTGACTCGACTGCATTCAATGCACATTTCCCGAGTGTACTACAAATACATATCACTGCGCTGCCAAATGATAGTAAATATACCTTTTGTAAGCCTTAGACATCACGCGGGTGAATAGAACTATGATAATTTATACAGCCTTGTAGGTCATGACCTGAAAATTGGCCAATGACCAAAGTCACCTTTTTACCGTTTATTTGACCATGATAAGGCTGCTTTTGCTGACTTCACTAGGAAATAGATCTCTATGTAATTATGAAATTGCTTTATTATTCGTTTGTTAGGTAGGTACGCTTCCAGTCTTACCAAGGGGAATCATATTACCCAGTAACTGGGTTGTGGAGGTGCGACAGGCAGTCGCTCCTTATAAAATACTGGTATTCTGCTGCGTCCGGTCAGATTGGAAGCCGACACCAAAATAGTTGGGAAAAGGCGGGCAGATGATGAATAGTATGTACTATTCAAAGAAAGATACATAGGTCCCGCACCGGTGGGCGCCGGCTATCGCTGAAAACCAGCGCTGGGGCTCTGTCTCGAATAGGGTCGCAGCATTATGCTGAGCGGTGGCCGTTTTGCGTGGATGTGACGCATATTTTCCCCCTACTTGTTCTTTTTGTATCTATGTTCTTTCTTTGCGTCATGTTTACCGCAAATAAACGTATTTTATTTCTTTCTTTTTTTCTTGGTAGGTATCTTTCTAGCCTATGCTTTTCCTGGCCTATGTAGGTATCTTTCTAGCCTATGCCTTTCCTGGCATATTTGCATAAATGTACTGTGTGATAGGCTGAGTTGATTGAAGTATATTTCTAGAGAAAAATCGTTTTCATCCCATCTATTCGAAAATAGCCGAAGGATTTCTCGATAAGTACGAGCAAAATGGGTCATTCCGGCGCACTTAAAAGTATTTTTTTTTTAACTGCAAAGCTTGAACGCAATTCGCTTCGATAAAGTCCTGGCCTGTGATAAAAAAAACGATTGGTAAAGCAAATAAAAAAAAATACGCGGGAACTTCTTATATTCTGAAGTTATTACGAATACCCAAGTGATAAATAAGTCAACGACATTTTCTGTTCCCAACAAAACAGTTACGGTACAATAAACTTCCAAAATTGTGAAAACGTATCCAATATTAATATAAATTTGTAATTTGGTTATTTAATTATTTATATTCGTCACTACAAAAAGCATATCTTATTTATTTTTCTCATAGAGGGGGATGAAAAGCAGAGTGTGCCACACAGTACCAAAATTATTTAACCACGAGCGACGTACTTTGAATCCCTCGCTACGCTTAAGATTCTACTCTACTCGTAGAATCCTACGCTTTGCTTTGGATTTAAACAATCGCTCTCGCCCTCAATACATTATTTTGGCCCCTTATGAGTTATGACACAATCTACTATTTCTGTACGGACAACGCTGTCAAAAGTTTTTTGGTCCCCTATGACACAATTACCTATTTCTGTATGGACAACGCTGTCAAAAGTCTTTTGGTCCCTTATGACACAATCTACTATTTCTGTATGGACAACGCTGTCAAAAGTCTTTTGGTCCCTTATGACACAATCTACTATTTCTGCATGGACAACGCTGTCAAAAGTCTATTGGTCCCTTATGACACAATCTACTATTTCTGTATGGACAACGCTGTCAAAAGTATTTTGGTCCCTTATGACACAATCTACTATTTCTGTTTGGACAACGCTGTCAAAAGCCTTTTGGTCCCTTATGACACAATCTACTATTTCTGTATGGATAACGCTGTCAAAAGTCTTTTGGTCCCTTATGACACAATCTACTATTTCTGTTTGGACAACGCTGTCAAAAGTCTTTTGGTCCCATAAGGCACAATCTACTATTTCTGTATGGACAACGCTGTCAAAAGTCTTTTGGTCCCATAAGCATGACACAATCTACTATTTCTGTATGGACAATGCTGTCAAAAGTCTTTTGCTTTTTCGTGTGGTTAGTGACTAATGTGTCGTAGTTTTTATGTCGGCTGCACATGCCGTCGAGAAATATATTTCAGGAATATTCTTAAAATAATATAAAATTATTCCTCACGATGTTTTCTTTCACCATTTTTTTAAGCACATAATAATTATATAATACGAACATGAATCCGAAAAGTCAGAGGTGCGTGCTTTGGGTTCGAACTCGAGACCTATGACTTGGCAGTCCGACGGTCAAACCACTAGGCTATCACTGCTGTCAAAAGTACCTACTCCTCATTATGTTAATCGTTGAAATGATCATAAGATTGAACCTTATAGCGGACGTTAGGGAATTTATTATCTTATTGAGATACACGATACTCCTTGATAAGACTGGTTGTCATACTTTCGGGCTTTTGACGACCCGTAACAACTGTCAAAGATCTACAAATAACAGCCGGGACCAACGGCTTAACGTGCTTTCCGAGGCACGAAGGGATCTTGGTATGTAAAGATGGTCACCCATCCACGGACCAATCGCGGCAAGCATACCTAAACTTGATCGATCGACTCTTGCGGATGTTTTTACTTAGCTACAAGTCCCCTACCTATGTACTATTACCAGAATCTTATTAAGAGATGAAGAAAAATATAAATTCTGCTATACCAATGAAGCAACTGTACTACAATGCCGTCGCCATCGTAATTAAAAGCTAAAATTGCTTAATACTTATGATATAACGCATAAAAGGAGGATCATTCTTAGTAATTATGTGGTTAATTAAAATCATTTTGAAGATCAATATTTTGATAGTCGTGATTGATCGTTGAACCGTACTTAGCCACACAAAAGCTATCGTAATATGTTGTGGTAGAGCTTTCTATTATTTAGTTGATTAGTAGTAGCAAGTCTATTAAGAACTGAGGAGAGCTTTTAATTAATAGTAATTAGAGATCTATTCTCTTTTCATTTTATGATGTTTTGCACGACACATATGCGCAATATTTATGTACAGCAGTGTGTTGATTTTATCGACTTTTTTTCAGAAACATTGTAAGCTTATAAAAACGTAACGGTTTGCTTTTGGCTATATTATGCAGATTATTATAATAGTGTACCTATCATCATCATCATCATCTGCGTCGCCTTTTCCCAACTATGTTGGGGTCAGCTTACAGGCTTACGTATTCTATAGTAAGAATGGGGGTCCCCCAGGGCTCAATTCTTGGCCCATTTTTGTTTCTTATTTATATAAATGACTTGCCTACCTCAGAAAGGATAAACAGTATATAGTGTTGTTTGCTGACGACACTTCATTTTTATTTAAACTCAAACGTCAGCAGTTGGTTACTAACAATGTAAATAATGCCCTGGAAAAAGTAGTTAACTGGTTTAATGTTAATAACCTACTTCTTAACGAGAAAAAAACTAAATGTATTAAGTTTACAATACCTCATGTTAGACAAGTAAAAACTAGTGTGCTCATAAAGGGTGAAGAGTTGAAACCCGAAGATACCACAGTGTTTTTAGGCATAACTTTGGATGCCAAGCTTCAATGGGCCCCATATAGATAAATTGTCAAAAAAACTTAGCTCTGCAGCATACGCCGTTAGAAAAATTCGTGATTTAACTGATTTATAGACAGCCCGCTTAGTATACTTTAGTTATTTTCATAGTGTAATGTCGTACGGTATTCTGTTGTGGGGAAATGCCGCCGATACTCGTATTCAATCAATTTTTGTTTTACAAAAAAGGGCAATTCGTTCAATTTATAAATTAAGTCCCAGACACTCCCTCAGAGACAAATTTAAGATATCAATATAATGACTGTAGCTTCTCAGTACATTTATGAAAATCTTTTGTATGCACATAAAAATATTAATATGTTTAAAAAATTAATGTAAACACTAGGAACAAGCACAAATTTGTTGTTCCTACAACCAAGCTTAAAAAAATAGGTGGCTCATTTAGATGCCAGTGTATACGTTTCTATAATAAACTTCCTAGCCATATTCAAGAATTAAGCCTAAATAAATTCAAATGTTTTATAAAGCGGAAACTGTGCCAGAAAGCCTTTTATACTATTAAAGACTATATTGAGGACAAAAAGGCTTGGGATTGAGCTGCTCCAATAAATTTACAGTGAATCTTGATTTGATTTATATACATTTTTTTTGTGCCACTTAATACTTATATTTTTCTTTTTGTTTTTTATATATACATTAACAATGACATGAATATTTACTTCGTAAAGTATTATATTATTTTCATTATTATGAATGTGAGGACTATGTGGGTCATTGTTTTTGTTTTATTTTTCTCTTAGTTTTAATGATGGTCTGGTAGTTTGAGTACTTTATGCGGCCTACCCAAATGTCCTTTCTTTGGTATTGTTCGTCGAATCGTTGAGCTCCTCAAGTTCTGAGTTGAGCTGCACCACTACTGACAAATGCGTGCACTGACTTGACAGGTCCCCTCAATCTGTGAGATTCTTTCATCAAAAGATCATTTCAGGCACCAATCTACATGGTCTTCACATGATTTGACCAAGATTATGTCTGGACTTTAAAAGAGACTGTGACCTCTGAGTTTGTTTCGGCCTTTCTTCTCAGAGTAGTCAGTTACGAAACGCCGACCTCATCTAGTTTTTTTTTGTTTTTTTAAATATGTTTGACGTGTAAAAGTGTTTGTACAAACCTACTTACAGAAAATAAATCATTTATCATTTATAACCGGATGCAGCAGAATACCAGTATTTTAAATGGAGCGACTGCCTATCTGACCTCTATAACCTGGTGACTGGGTAATACGATACCCCTTGGTAAGACTGCTTGGCAGACTTTCAGGTTTCTGCCGACGTGTAACGACTGTCAAAGATCCACGAATGACAGCCGGGACTAAAGAACGGGTTTACGTGCTTTTCGAGGCACGGAGGGGTCTTGGTATGTAATGATGGTCACCCATCCACGGACCAACCACGGCTAGCGTAGCTTAACCTGATCGATCGACCCGTGCGGCTGATATTAATTTAGCCACAAGCCCCTTATTATAAAAGTATATCGTTTGTAGATATACGTATGTATCGTTGTCTGTGTAGTGCCGGACGTAAAAAATAGCACCATCTTATTTCTTCCTGTGGGTGTCGTAAAAGGCGACTAAGGGACTTACTAGAGAATGGGCAGCAGCGTTCTCTATGCATTTTAACACCATACTGCGATCGCCAACCCGCCTGCCAAACATGGCGATTATGGCAAACCCCCAATTCCCTCTTTAGGGGAGGCTTATGTTCAGCAGTGGACGTCTTCCGGCCAAAATAATGATGAATGATGATATCGTTTGTAGATAAACCTACCTATTCTTCGGTCATCATGAACAGCTTCATATTTAGGCAAAGCTAAACACTATTAGAAATTGACTCCTCATTGACAATTCCTACAAATAGATGTTTATTACCTGTGCATAAATTATACGCTAAAACATAACATGCGGTAGACGCAAACGGAGATACGTAATTATTTCCGTTTTTTTACGGAATGAGTAAGATTATGCGCATATATTCCGCATTAAATTATCTTATTAGTCGGTTGCGTAATTCGATGATTTATTCTGTCGACAAAGTAGTTACATTATTATGTAAGTTTGGCATGTGCCAGTAATGCACCCGACTTTTTGATTATGCAAAGTTAATTGCTCATTTACAAAGTAACGGGTTTTTCAACAACAACTTTGTTTTTTAAAACAAAATAAAACAAATAGTTTAGATGAAAATGATTCAAATTTTTATTGTAATAGAAAGAGTAAGGTTTAGCAATTATGAATGAAAAATGATATCGGACATGTCCACCACGACCACGCTCACAGATGTCGATTCTTTCATCATGAATTTATTGCAAACCAAATTTCCCGATCTAATAATTCCATCCGATCCGTGGTTTTGGTGAGTGGAAACGCCAGGACCCCGACGCCTTAGAAGGACATATACAGACTGACTTTGAAAACATGCGACAAAATTTGAGGGAGTGTTCTAGCCATCAATATGAACAACTTTTATTATGGGACCAAATAAGAATTCGCAAAAAAAAAAGTCAACCTTCTTATACAAAATGGTCCATTCGGTTATGTACCTTTATAGGAATGTCGACTTTTTTTTGCGAATTCTAATTTGGTCCCATAGTAAAAGTTGTTCATATTGATGGGTAGAACACTCCCTTAAATTTTGTCGCATGTTTTCAAAGCCAGCCTGTAGTGACCAAATTGGTGATGTTCTTCAGAAAGGTCAGGTGCGTAGTACTCGCAACCGCCGTGCGTGTATGTATAAACGTAGGCGAAGCAAAAGGAGTATGTAAGGAGCGTAGAAAGTGGCGTTCTATAGTTTCTGCCTACCCCCATGGGAAGAAGGCGTGAGTTTATGTTATGTTATGTGTAAGTTGAACTTTGTAGAAGGATAGGTGTCAACGATCCTGTTGGTTAGTCATGAGTTCAATATAAATCTGAATAGGGCGCAGCACAGCAATATGATTTTCAACAGTAAAATAAAAAAAACATGTATTTGCATTTTCAAGTAAAAAACCGGACAAGTGCATGTTGGACCACGCACAAGGAAGGGTTCCGTAGTTGGGATAGATTTATCCCAAGAACAAGCTTAAAATTCTAGTTGAAAAACATGTTCTTCCGTACATTCCAACTGCAAATGTTGTAAGTTTGTACGCACAATATTGGGAGATTTACCATGTTTTTTTTAAAACCATAGGATTTGTATAGTTTTTTCTGTAACCTATAGGTAAGTATAGAACTAAAGATTTTTGTATTTTTTTTTCATAAGTGTTGGCTCAGGGGCTATTTTCTTAAATAACTTTAAAACGGTTTATAACAAAATATAAAAAAAAACGAGACTTTTTTTTTATATCTCTATTTTCTTTCATTCTTCTATATGTCACACGGTACAGTGTGTAAAACTTTCTTTTAAATTTTCTTATTTGTCTCCCAAAAGTGACCGCCATATTTAATATTCATTTATTTACGTAACACATCCGTGTTTGGTCACAGAATTTGATATGTGCACCAAAATTCCATAGGTTCGGAGCAAATTGGCTGTGA
Organism: Tiliacea aurago; assembly: GCA_948098905.1. Lineage (NCBI taxonomy): Eukaryota > Metazoa > Arthropoda > Insecta > Lepidoptera > Noctuidae > Tiliacea > Tiliacea aurago. Next base: position 17,558,295 of record OX402591.1, on the reverse strand, counting down.
CAGACAGATAGACACACTAGTGATTCTATAAGGGTTAACAAATAAATGTATCTTATCTTATCCGTTTTGTGATTCAGACATACGGAATCCTAAAAATATTGTATACAATTACAAATATAATATACAACATGTCCCAGAATTAACTCACAACCTCTTAAGGGATCATTGCAATCAATTATTATAAACAACTTTTACTATGGGATATTCCCATAGTAAAAGTTGTTCATAATGATGAGTAAAATGACCCCTTTAGAGGGTGTGCTATAATTCCGGGACATGTTGTATACAATTTAATAAAGCAAAGTTACATGTAAGAGTAAAATTCCATGCTACATTTCTCACCGGTCGATAAATCTTATAATACCTATACTCCATTTGAAATAAGATTAGACATTAAAATAAACTTGTCTACAGTCCGTTCAACCGATTTCGACTTCTATTCCGTAGGCATAAGGACGGCATTAAAAGCAAAAACGTGGTTACAATACCAACTGTTTATTACAACTGTCATTGGTCATGCCACCAACGCAATAGAAGTCAAAACCGATTGAACGGACTGTTCAAAAGGTTTATTTAAATGTATAATCTTATTTCAAACGGAGTCTACGGCCGTATTTATAGAACGTTACTCAGTACGTTACTTAAGACTAAATTCAACCAATCCAAGTGCTTGAATCTAGTCTTAAGTAATGCTTGAGTACTGAGTAACGTTCTATAAATACGGGCCTAGGTACCTACAATTTTATATATATATATATATATATATATATTTTGGGCATTACCCAACCCCCCTTACAAAGAATAATAATGAAAGGGGGGTCAGGTAATGCTGGTCACCGACTGTAAGTACTACCAAAATCAGGAAGAGGTAATCAAAGACTAAAATCTAGCGCGCACAACAGACGGTCTTATTGCTACAGACAACCAAGCAAGCTTGAATATTCAATTTTAAAGATTTTGATAATTATCGAAATTGAGATTGGCCATAATCATGCCACCCGATTGACCGGTTATCTGACATAATCGTATAAAACAAACAAAGCATTTAATGAAAAACCAGTTTCATTTGTGGTTTTCATTAAGTCTACCTGTTCAGTAACTTTTACCATCATTTATACTTTATATAATGTCAACTAGCTGCTGCTCGCGGCTTCGCGTGGCTTTTCTTAAATAAAAGTACTGCTTAAAACATCAGCTATATCTGCCAGTGAAAGTCCCTTCAAAATCGGTCCAGCCGTATTGGAGATTAGCCGGAAAAACAGACAGACAGACAAAAAGCATACATACAAACAGAGACTTTAATTTTATTTATTTGTATGGATTAAAAGTTAATGAAGCTTGCGAATGCAGGTATTACGTAAGGAAAGCACTGCTCACTGCACTGATTTACATCCGTAAGACGTCCTCTTAACATAAGGTCCAGTTGAAAACCAGCGTCAGGCACTAGTTGTCTGGCATTAATGCTGAACTGGGCCTATTTGGCACAGCCGTGAGGCACTCAATACTATTTTAAGCATTTGTTCTGCTTTTGTTTTTTGTGTGAATATTGTGTGCCTTCCTGTGTCAAATAAATTTATTTTCTTTCTTTCTTTCTTTGCCAGGTCCATCTGAACAAAATAACTGTAAATCACAGGTCCATGCAGATGCAGACTGTGTGCGACCTGAACGTATTCGTTGAATAGTAATCTAACTGTCTCCGTGATTGTGCACGCGTTCAGCATTGACACAATCTTGAAACGGTGTGAGACTGCGCTTTGCTCGTGTAGAAGTTGTATCTCATTTCCTTCAGGGCTTTGCTTTGTGAAAATAGGTTATGCGCAAGTTATGCGGTAGTGATCTCGGGTTTAAGTAGTTTTATACTTTTATTATTTTAATAATATTTTATGCGGGGTTACTGGTAACTTGACACATTCCTTGCACGATGTCATTAGTAGGGTTAAAAATTTAAAATGCAATAAATTAAGCCACCAATTAATGTTCTACCGAAATTAAGTAGTTTTTGAGTTTCTTTAAATAAGTAATGTAAAAAGTAATGACAAAAATTACGAAAAATAAAATGTTTAATTAGTGATCTCTGCCAAAGTTTTAGGCATTTTGAAACTTTTAATTATTAACAAAGATCTGCTACGGCATCATCAGCTATGATAATAACTTAAATTCCTGTATAGTCGCGCGGTAAATAATTTTTAAATATTTTTTTTGATATATTTTAGATTATGTTTATATTACATATTGAAATTAATTTGTAAAGTTATGTCTGACGCGGATAAAAAACTGAGAATGGCGGAAAATCTACCTAACGTATTTTTCTGAAACTTTCACCAATTTAAAGATGATTTAATTATTGATCTTTTAGTATACGCGTTTTATTAAAATACCTTTTGTTTTGAGCGCTCCTTGATGGGCGAGTTCTATCACTGGCTGAACGTACGACGCGTTGCGTGAGCTCAGTAGAGAACACGCAAGCTAACCAGTCAAGGTCACTGGCATATATCTGCGTCTTAAGATACATAAAAAAACCGGCTAAGTGCATGTCAGACCACTCACAATGTAGGGTTCCGTAGTAGGGATGAATTTATCCCTTAAACAAACTTAACCTTGTAGTTGAAAAACATGTTCTCCCATAGGTACATTGATATAAGTACGCTACGGTCAATTTTCTAACTGCAAATGTAGGTTTGTAATCGTATTTTATTTTATTTGATTGTACTATTATTATTATTATATTCTTTATTTTTCGGACAACAATGATCCAACGTGTTAGTAAACAATAATATAACTTATTACTAGTGTTAGTAGTTACAAAAAATACAATAGAGAAGACAGTTTTTAAAGTATTGTGAAAAGGACATCCCCAAATTAATTTCTAGTGATTGTCCTTCTCACAAAACTTTTAATAATCGGAGAGTCGATACTCTCCGCCAAAGTTTTTAGAATGCTGTTGCCACTCGCCCGCAACCTGGACAACAGCGACGCGGTTTTCTTGCGAATGACGGCGTGGAAGCCGTCAGTTCGGTTTTGCGCAAACATGGTAGAAGCGCTGCACCATCGTGGCAGTCCCAACAGCATCCTAAAAATATTATTATACTGAATGCGTAGGTCATCCAGCGTTCTTTTGGTATAGTTGACCCAAAGATTCCCCGTGTAAAAGCACTGGCAATACGCCTTAAATAGTGTTATTTTTACCAGATTGCTACACCGAGCGAATCTTCGGGCCAACATGTTACCTCGAACCGCCAATGCCCTACGCTCCCTTTCCATATCAACTATTACTACTAGCTCATTGTAATACAAATGAACTATTTTCGGACTATTTCCTTTACTGGCCCTGTGAGACCTTGCCTCTTGCCAAATAAATTTCAAGATTCTAGGTCAACGGGAAGTACCCTATAGGTTTTGATTTACTTGCTAGTATCAAAATAAGTATGTCGCATAAATCAGAAAAAGGGGTTTGACAGACTGACAGACAGACAGCAAACGCATAACAAAGTGATCCTATAAGGGTTCCTTTTTTCCTTTCGAGGTACGGAACCCTAAAAATATTATTGTTGTATGTTGCACTTTTGCATACAGGTTTACGTAGGTAAGTAGTTTCATTTCGGTCAAAAGTTCATAATCGTTTACAACAGACAGACGTCATAGATCAACGTCTTTGTATGAAATCGATTTCACTCCTCACTTTCAACGTTAGCTTGATTATCTATTTATTTTATATTTAATTTATTTTCCTTGTAAATCTCGGAAACATTGCCAAGACAACAAAACAAAGGAGTCACGAGTTTAAAATACACTTTAAATTACCGTTATCTAAAGTTGGCAGGAGTCTGTAACTAGGAAACGTATTATTATTCGGTGTTGCAATCCCGAACGCTGGACGTTGGTCTGCGGACTTTCTCCGAACATTTATATCAGCTCCCGACGATTACTTTCATCTCGTATTGCATCGCTAACTGCACGAACACATCAAGATCATTGCTATTTAGCACCGCTCGGTGATACATGTAATTATTTTTACATTTAGATAAAACATAAAACACATTCTCTATGCGGACATTGCAGCTATAAACGTTAATAGAAATGCATCTTCAGTAGGAACATTTATTCATTTATTCGTCTGGAGACTCTGTAGTCAATAAGTCGACAATATTACAATCAACTGACAACTGCGGATGCGTATAAATTTTGCAGTGTAGTCACCAGTGAGCGTACAGTGTTACGTAAGATCATAGTTACAACTTCCACATAATGCGAACATGTCGTTAATTAATCAGCGAGGTAACCATCGAGAACCTGAGGTCGTGGAAAGTCGCAGGCGCGACGGGTCGCGCGCTCCGCGAGAAAATCACTGTTACGCAAGAGACAGATCATAAGGAACGATAGCGTGCATCCACACACCACTACTCACTCGTTTACGAACAGCTTAACGATCGAGATAAAACAAAATGTCAAAATTATCATATCGTAGTAGATTATTTTCAAAATAATCATTTTATGAATGGAAAGTTTGTACATCAGAAACGGAGAAATTCCAATAAATCTAAACTGAGATATGTGCATCAATTTGTATGCGGATGTGTGCATTATATGAAGTGATCATCTGGCGTCATCGCCTCGTAACAGATGTAAAATTTCACAAGATTGACTCAATGTTGGAATACTAAGAAATAAAGATAATGTTATGTTACCTAATTGCAGTGCTCGGTTAGAGAGTGAACGATGAGACAAACACGCAATCAGTTAATGGGACGTTGAACAGACGGACACTGCTAGTACACATGATATTGAGTATAACTTCATAGTTTTATGATAGTTAAGAACACAGCCTAATATGAGAATATGTAAGGTAGGCAGGTGTGTATACGTACCGTTTCGGTGATGCCGTTACCAGTCTTTATTTTCGTAGAAAGTGAGTTTAGACGGTGGCCCACCTATTTTCTAAATATACCTAAAGAATATCGTAGTAAACCCCCATCCCCCAGAATATTTATTACACAGTCACATTTGAGGGGTAGGTATTAAAAAGCGCATGAAACATGAGGTCGTTATTCGAAATTAGGTCGGTAGGTTAATTACTATATTTATTGTTAATGATGATGATGATTACCCTATCGATATTCAAGAATTGATTTATGATCTCGCTCGCTGAAACGTTTTTTTATCGGTCGACCTTGATTTGTTACAACACTGAATGTAATCAACCAACGTTCATAGCGTTTCTGTTATTATTTCAGGGGACTTATTTTTCATATGATCATTTTAGAAATATTATATAACATTTATAATATTAATCTTGTTTCTTGTATCAATTTCAGATGCTGTTTTGTGTGGCGCTGACGACAACATGGGCTGATCCAGATCCAAAAAAATACAAATCAGAAGTAAAAGATAAAGAAAAACAATCAAATACAACCTTAACAGTAGACGAGAAGAAATTTCTAAGAGATGTTGAAGCAAAGTATGGAATAAAAAACGAAGCTACAAAAGAAGAAAATAAAAACGTCAGTGAAACAAAACCTAAAGCATCACAAGCAGCAAATACACATTTCCCAGCTGTTATAGCTATAGAGATTGTCAACGACACTGATACAAAATCCAAAGGAAAGCGTACCATTGACGCTAACCTCGGATATGGATACAAAACGAACAACGGATACACATACTCCTATTTCGGAAAACCTGCGCATGAAAAAGGAAAATTCATGGTATATCCTTACTCGCAGGAAGATATTCCCCCAGCGAATACTCATTCTATCCGTCATTACGACCATTCTGGAAAGCATGTAAAAACAAGCGTTGAAATTCAACCATCACAAGCATTCGAATTAGTACCTGTAAAACAGGAGAAACCTACCTATCACTACGAGAAACCAGCGATTGAATTTACGACACCTGCGCCGCAGCCTGCCTCTTACTCATCAGCCGGACATAGCAGTAACTCTTACTCCTCACATCCATCAACTCTGTACACCACATACAACGGTGAACAGTTTTCAGGCTTAAGTGGACAGTTTCCGACAGTCATGCCCGATTATTTAGTCGATCCTTCCCAGCTAATCAAAAACCCAGAGTACCAAAACGTTGGTTTAACCCAGGACCATTTGCACACGCCTGGTTCTCACTTAGAACAGAAGGTTGTCCCAGTTTTAGTATTGAGAATACCAAGTTCGTCCCTGACCAATCCCACTGCAGAACTGTATGCTAATTTACCGCAAAACTATCCGTTGTCGAATTACTTGAATCATTTGAACTTACAAGAGTTGGTGAACCAGTATTTTAAGAAAGCTGGATATAGGTTTGCCCCTCAGGTAATGGCATATCCTAGTTCGAGTCAAGAAAGCCATGGGCATGAGAGTTATAGCCAAGGGGGTCATAGTCATGGTACTTCCTCTGTGTCTCAATACGAGCCTCAGCATTACGCTCATCCGTACGTGCAGCCATCGTACACGCAAGCTCACCTTTCAGCTGGAGTACAATACTCGGCAGTTCAGCCTGTGATGGCCAGGTACCCAGCAAGTTATGTTCGTCACCATTACATGACAATGCCTAAAGGTTATTCTCTTTACAAACAACCTGCACTGCCACAGAAATACGAGTACCAATATCAATACGTACCACAGTCCGCTGTGTCATCGCAGAAGTTTTACATGCCCTCAACACATTACCAACAAGAAACGGAACATGTGTCCTCACAGGAAATTCAACATGATCATCAATCATCTCTGACGCAAGTAGGGGGTGTTCATGATACCAATCCTCAGTATCAATATGAAGTTCCAGCGCAGGTCAGTGCGGGATATGAATCTGCAGTCACTCCTGGCGCTGAATACGGTACACCAGGTGCTGAATACGCTACTCCAGGTGCTGAATACGGCACACCTGCTCCTGCATACGACACACCTGCACCTGCATACGGCACGCCTGCCCCTGCATACGGTACTCCTCCACCACATGCAGAGGCAGAATATGAACACACAAACACAGTAGCTCCTGAATACGGACCTCCCCAGGAACAGCATTCGCAGTCGGTATCGGCGGGATACGAATCAGCAGGAACACCTGCACCTGATTATGGACCTTCGAAGGGAGCTCCCGTGTCTCACGTGTCTCATGAATCCTATTACACTCAAACTCAGCACGATCAACCAGATCATTCTGGCTATTCGTCTCAAAGCGTACAATCAAGTCACGGATCACAATCAGATTCAGGTGAACAGCAAAACTATGTGTACCACCAGCAGCAGCAGGAGCAGCAGCCACAACAGGCAGATGCTCATGGGTTAGTCCTTTCAGAAAACTTCCCAAGCAAGGATCACACAATTGCGACTGTTTTACCCACACATTACAAGACAGGCAAGCAAAACTCTGGAATGATCCAAACCGTAAGCTACGTTACTCCCATGCCTCGTTCAAAGTATCAGATGCCATATAGAGTCATGGTGCCACAGACCTTCCTTCACAATCCGTCTACAGAAAAAGTGACGTATGTGAACTCCCATCCGATGTCTACATCTTACAGCCAGACAATAGATCATCAAGATTACAACCCTGAGGCCGAGTACACAGTGGGATACCGCTATGTGCCGCCAATAGGCAAACAGAAGCCGCCATCTTACCCCAGAAATTACCACTCCCATCCCAAACGTATGGTCAAACCGGAAAATAAGCCAGATTCCAGTCCATCAATGTTCTCTAAGAACAAACATGAAAGAAACGAAAAGAAAAGGCTATCATAAGTAAATAATAATAGATCAGAATTTATGTGAATGCTTAAGAATGATTTAGGTGTTGTAAATATAGGAGCCTGTAAACATTCGAAAATAAGTACATCGAGGATAGTACAAAATGAAGACTCAATTTGACAGTTGATTTTGATATTGGTAATAGAACAAAATAATGGTTAAAACTTTCTTATTCCATTGAGTCGGTTTAAAATACGATAAATGATGATCATCATTTCAATGAAATGTCAAAAAATTACCTGAAGAAAGAGTGAAAACATGCCATCTAGGTGTAAATCTAATGATGTCTACAGCAATTTAATATGTCTGTAGACAATAAAGTGTTTTCATAAAGCACAATTTAAATGTAGATACACACATAACGTACAAGAAGAGGCTAGTTAAGGATGTTAACAGTATATTTTTAAGTATGAATGCAATATTGTAAAACAATGCTTTGAATTATTTATTACAAAATTTGTTCTTGTATATTCTTCCTAATTTGATGTGCAATAATTTGGGATAGGTTTTACTTAGTGTAATAAATTAAATAGTTTTAATAAACTTCGCTATTGCTTGTGTTTGAATTTTATACCTCCAAATTGTCCTTACCTCTAATTCATCGGTACTTCAGGTGAGCAGTGTGGTGCACCGCTATACTAAAGTCGTAATATTATTATAACAAACACTTAAACACTAGGGGTCAAGCTTTACGTTATCGTAAAACAAAGAAAAATAATTAATGTTTCTTTCAAATATGTTATCTATAAGTTCAAAATTATATCCAGCAGTAGGCAACATTCGGAGGAAAGAGAAGAAAAATATTGAATATAAGAGAAGAGGAAGAGCATAAGATTATGGGTCGGTTCTATGACAAGCCAGTTTCTTCACGATGTTTTCCTTCACCGTTTTGAGAGCTGATGAAAGAAATTACACAAAGTAAAGTGCCTGCTTGGGTTCGAACTTACGATCTACAACTCGTAAGTACCGATACCACTGGGCCAACACTGCTCTTAGAGCAGAAAAGTCGGAGCAAAAGAAAATAATCGTGTGAAATTACTTATGTGACATTTCTATGACAGTTAATAAACACGTTAGGAACCTACATCTCTCGATAAGACGTTTTTTCTCCCAAGTGGTAGAAGACAGGAGAATGATATCAAACTTGCAGGAAGAGAAGATACTAGGAAGAATTTGACTCATTTCGTTAATGGCAGGGAAGCTTAGTTACCGACCGATTACAAGCATATAAACTTATTGACTTCTGTGGGACAAATAACCATATTTAAAATTATGTAACTCAATACGTATACTATGAAGACACGAAACAACAATTTGGAGTTAAATGAACCAGAAGCAAAGGCATCTGTGGAATGATAGCTGCTCTATTAAAATTATTCATGTCCATATTTCACGCCCTATTCAGTGGTCGTGCGAGATCGCCTGTGGTCTAAACGAGTAATGATACAATTATTAAATATCGTTTTATAACATACGCACTGCAATTTTCTTCGTCACGCACATAGTCTTGCTTAAGATTAATTTATCTGTTATTTACTAAAACACTGCACTGCAATTCTCAGACGTCGCGTCGTCTGAGAATGATTTGTAAGTTTTTCTCTCGTAGCTAAATCTCAGAAGCCATTCTTAAAAGGCCATTGCCAGGACTTGCACTTTTCAAATAAATGTGTTATAGAATCGAAACTTATAACTTAATGAATAAAATACACTTTGACGTTAGATGGAAGGTAGGGATCAACATAGTGTCGAATAAATTACTATGGGTTGCAACCGCTGCAAAAAGAATAACCATGAATAACGGACAACTAGCTGTCATTTGTTTTACTGTTGGGCTTTAAGATGGACAGCAAGAAACAGTTTCACTCTTTGGCATTCCAAAGATTGAAACTGTTTGAACTCAAGCCGCCTTAGTACAAAACAAGATTTATATTTTGACATGGCTTAAACCATGGAGCCAGTTTTTGTAATAAGAATGTAACAGTGATTGAAATACCGTTCTATAGACAAAACTGCAAACTTAGTTCGGTACTAAGTTGTCAGTTTTGTGTTTAGGAACTTTACCATTAGTCGCAATAAAGTTCTTAATTCAATAATGGTTCCATGTTTTAAACCTGGGTCTGAAGATAAAACTTGTTTTGTAATAAGGGGGAAGGAGTTCCAAACGTGGAGTAAAACAGTGGACTACAATTTTTTGTTGTTTTCTAAGGTTCCGTATGTCCGAATGAAAATATCGGAACCCTTATAGAATCACTCGTGTGTCTGTCTGTCAGTCCGGTACACATAATTATCAATTTCTGTGAACCAAAAATTGACATGTTACGTAAATAAATGAATTTTGAATATTTTTTTTTTTTAAAGTTTTGTACACTGCCCCGTGTGACATATCAAATGAAAGGCTCACTGTCAGGGTCTCGGGTACTATTTTTTTTATAATGTAAATTGTTTTAAAGTTATATATGAAAATAGATCAAAATTAACCATTCCCCCCAAAATTTTGAAAAGATACTGAGTTAGTTCTATACATATAGGTTACAGGAAATCCTATATTTATGGTCTTAAAATAAGATGGTAAACCTCCAAATTTTAATGCTGTGCGTACAAACTTACATTTGCAGTTGGAATGTATGGATGAACATGTTTTGCAACAGGCAACTAAATTCTAGAACCTACCTATTGTTAACATCTTCAAAATCCTGCAATGTACACTTAGTTCGTATTATAGAATTTGAATTTAAGTTTGTTATTGGAATAAATTCATCCCAACTAACTATGAAACCCTTCATTGTCCATTGTCTTCATGGCCAGTTTTATCCAAAGCCTTTATTTATTTAATACTTTAAGCACAGAAATGTACAGAGGTGGACTTAATGCCATAGGCATTTTCTACCAGTAAACCTTTGGGCGATGCAGAGACAAACAGTGGTAGGTGCAATAGTGAGAATTGAGGGATAAAATAATATTATTTAAATATAAAGATATACATATATACCTATTAAAACTATAAACATAATATATAAACCTAATTATATATATAAATCTATGCACAAATAAATATACATAAATATATTAAAATAACTAAGACAAACAATTCTTCAACAATTCTTTTATTTCGTTACTCATGCATAACCTACCTGATGTCTGCAAAACCTCGCAAGTGAGACTTCATAGAGACACTACCTACATTGATGTAAGGAGGTAGACATACGAGTAATTATCTAGGTATACGAGTTTAACCTACTATTGAAAAAGATATCCTTGCCTGAAGACGTAAGGAATTGTTAACAGGCAACCCGGTCACGTGGTCGTTGGCGTTCATTCCATACTAACTTATGCCTCTGTTTTCTCCCTGGTTAAAGTAGAAAAGAAAGATACTAGTCCAAATATTTTTATTTACGATATAATGTATATTTACCACTGCCATGTTTTGTGTGATGTTGCATTTTTCCGATTTAATTATGGTAATTATCAGTTTCGTCACAATCATCATCATCATCTAAAAGAAAAATATGTCCAAATTGAGAGTTTGTTCCAAAAATTCTCATTTGATAACGGAGATTTATTTAGCAAGTGTCGAGAAGATTAAAGTAGCTATTTAAAACTACAGAAAACCGTCTTCGTTAACAGGCGCGGTCATCTTCCTGTTACTACGGCGACTCCGTCTGGCAAGTATTGCCAACGGGGATATTGTTGTCCTATGGTGCTGTGACGTGTCGGGAACGGTACTTAGCCTTCCAAAAACGCCTGGTGCCTTCCGGAGTCACCTAAATTTATATTTACAAAACTATTTAAATATAAAAGAAATACAACTTTCTGTAATTCAATTCATAAAAACTTTAATAATTCCTGACTTACACCGCCTAGGATATAAAGCATCAACTGGATACTTCCTTGTTCGCAAAATTGCATTCTATAATTGGATAAAGAAGCTTAACCAGGAAAACCTACTAATTGCCACTTGGAACTGGCAGGTTGGTAGAAAAACTAGTCACACTTGTAATATTCTTATCTCAGGGGGTTGGGTGACTAGGTGTGCGCATTTCACTCTCGTTTCCCTTCCCACTTCCGCGTTTTCCGGTACTAAGTACCAGTACCTGCTATGAGGAAACAGGAAAAGCAGGGATGGTAACTATCATTACATTAAGTGCACGGCGTTGTAAAAGCTATAGCGGAAGGAACCTTAGGTATTGGTAGTAAACCTTTTATTAGCTGTATTTCGTTCTGGCGATGAATAATTCTGATCAATACGCGCCCATATAGTTATATTATCTTTTCAAAATGTATTTAAGCTATAGTTCCTGGTGTCGACTTGAACATTTATTGATATCGATGTCTATCATTATTGTGTTCGATTCTGAAAACTTATGAGTACTTACATCACTCATGTCGTATCCTAACTAATATTATAAATGTGAAAGTAAGTTTGTTTATTTGTTTGTTACCTTTTCACGCCTAAACCACTGAACCGATCATCCTGAAATCTTGCATTTGCGTTTTTAGGTGTACAGAAACGGACATAGGGTACCTTTTATCCCGAAAAAAAGTACTGTTTCCGAGGAAAACAACAATAACGTTCTTATGATAATAGATGGCGCCACGTGTCTTTCGAATCATGATTGAATTATGATGGGATGTAGTATCACTTTAAATTTGAAAAAGCAAAGTACAGCCCGAAATGATTGTCAATTTCTAAATTAACGCGAGCGAAGCCGCGGGCAAAAGCTAGTATTATTATAAATTTAAGTGTATGTTGTCACGAAATGTTACTAAATCAACTGTCCATCTGTAATGATGAGCATTAATCTTTGTAGACTTTTCAGCGTGATCATGCTGTAACTTTAATTGGTGTAAAATGAAATAAGAAAATGTAATAGTTGGTGCTTTGTGTTACGTGGAATAACATTGTATTTTCATTTTCTTTTTCATTTTCCTTCGTAACAACACGATTCTGATACGATTTTTTGACAATAATAACTGATAACTGAACCCGTTTTTGAACTAGCTTCACTTATGAAGACACCCACCTTTTGCCAATGTTGTACAGTCAACCGCACATCAATCAATCTGCCTAGCTTTTTCCCAACAATGTTGGTCGGCTTCCAGTCCCGGACCGTAACCGGATGCAGCTGAATAGCAGTATTTTACATGGAGCTAATGCCTATCTGACCTCTACAACCTAGTAACTGGGTAATATGGTACCCCTTGGTAAGACTGGTTGTCAGACTTTCGGACTCCTGAAGAACTGTAATCACTGTCAACGATCCACGATTGACAGCCGGGACCAACGTGCTTTCCGAGGCACGGAGGAGTCTCAGTATGTAAAGATGGTCATCCATCCACGGACCAACCCTGGCAAGCGTAGCTTAACCTGATGTATCGACCGAACCGGCTTTTATTACTTAGCCTCGAGCTCCTCTACTGAACCACAAGCTCCTTTAGTCAACCACACCGATCCACGAATGACAGCCGGGACCAACGTGCTTTCCGAGGCACGGAGGAGTCTCAGTATGTAAAGATGGTCATCCATCCACGGACCAACCCTGGCAAGCGTAGCTTAACCTGATGTATCGACCCAACCGGCTTTTATTACTTAGCCTCGAGCTCCTCCACTGAACCACAAGCTCCTTTAGTCAACCGCACCGATCCACGAATGACAGCCGGGACCAACGTGCTTTCCGAGGCACGGACGAGTCTCAGTATGTAAAGATGGTCATCCATCCACGGACCAACCCTGGCAAGCGTAGCTTAACCTGATGTATCGACCCGACCGGCTTTTATTACTTAGCCTCGAGCTCCTCTACTGAACCACAAGCTCCTTTAGTCAACCGCACCGATCCACGAATGACAGCCGGGACCAACGTGCTTTCCGAGGCACGGAGGAGTCTCAGTATGTAAAGATGGTCATCCATCCACGGACCAACCTTGGCAAGCGTAGCTTAACCTGATGGATCGAGCCTCCAGCTCCTCTACTTAACCACGAGCTCCTTTAGTCAACCGCACATAACTGGTAAGAATTTTATATTGACAGCGTCTTTATGTTGTAGCAGGAAGGGTGATTTTCGTAGGGCTAGTGTTACAAACGTTTCATCATCATCATCAGCCCATAGCAGTCCACTGCTAGACATAAGCCTCTCCAATTGCACGCCATTTAGCTCGATTCTCGGCAACTCTCATCCAGCTGCCACCAGCCACCCTGCGAAGATCATCGCTCCACCTAGCCTGAGGGCGTCCTACCTTACGTTTGCCGATTCGCGGTCTCCACTCAAGAACACGTCTACCCCAACGGTCATCGGTTCTACGGCTAATATGGCCGGCCCATTGCCACTTCAGCTTGCTTATTACAAACGTCTCATGGGCCTATAATTACACCGACTCTTTCCTACCCTTCAAACCGGAACAAACACTGCACAGCAATGCTGCTTGGCGGCTAAATAGCTACGTGTTTACGCAGGCGCTCGGAACCAAACCAAGGCGTTGCCGCGTTGACTTTATTGTAGGAAATGTAGCGGAAACTAGCAATTTCCAATCACTTGAGGTACTACCCCATGATGTAGTGTTATCTAGTTGTTAGTACAAGTGATAATTGAGTCTCGAGATAATTTGCTCTTGCCTTGCTCTCGAGGGCCGGTAATAAGTATGCAAGGTAGATGTTGTGCCGGTACCATAGTAGGCGTAATGATACCGGGTCGGTATAAAGCAAGCTTTTGCGTGTTGAGGTGTTTGAAAAGATTTTGGATAGGCGCTTGGTTTTGGTTTTTAGGATTGCCTCGATGGTCTAGTGAGCTGGAAGGTCCTGAGCGTGGTGTCCTAGGTTCGATGCCAAGGTTGGGCAGTGTCATTGGGCTTTCCAATAGGAATTTATCAGTAGCAGCCCAAAGTCTGGCTATTGGGATTCTTTGCGGGTGTTTTAAAGTCTCAGTGGGTGCCTGTTGTTATAAGTCATAAGGCGTGGACAGACTTGGGTAATGTAATTTTTTGTGTAAAGTACCTACGCAAATTCTGCGTGTGGACGCACTACGAGCATTACATGTAACACTCGGGCTGGCGCTCGCACTGATCCATCGGCTGTCGGTTTACAGAGCGAACACAGTGTCTCGTTTGTATGCCGACCACACTATTCGCGCATTATACAAGTACAGACTTGTCAGAAGACGACAGACACGTCTTCTGACACCAGGCTGTAAGGCCCAGCGCCCATTCGGCACAGCACGGCATAAAAATATAACTTAACATTCGATCACGGTCGATCAAGCATACCGCGGTATTGTTTTTGTACTTACGACCTAACGGTCGTGATGGACACATTGAAATTTCAACTTTATTTTCATAGTATTAAATTATATTTTTATTCGTCGCCTAAAATACTTTGCCATGCCGTGCTGCCAATGGGCGCCGGGCCTTATCGAGATATTCTATGTAAATACGCAACAACACGTTGCCCCACCTTGGGGGTCATATCCAGGACCGAGATCAGGATCAGGATCCAGTAAGATATCACGCTGATCTATCAATCTGCCTCGCCTTTTCCCAACTATGTTGAGGTCAGCTTCTAGTCTAACCGAATTCAGTTGAATCATTGATGTATTAAATACGATACGATACGATATCCCTTGGTAAGACTAGTTGTCAGACTTTTGGGCTCCTGACGACCCGTAACGGCTGTCAGTCCACGGATGATAGCCGGGACCAACGGCTTAACGTGCTTTTCGAAGCACGGAGGAGTCTCGGTATGTAAAGATGGTCACCCATCCACGGACACACCCTGGCAAGCGTAGCTTAACCTGGTGGATCGACCCGTGCGGCTGATAATACTTAGCCTTACTTATTTGACATTTTATACCTACAATTTTAATTTAAACAAAGTTCTAACTTTTATTATTTTAATAATATTTTATATCGTTTTTAAGGTTCCGTACCCAAAGGGTAAAACGGGAACCCTATTACTAAGGCTCCACCGTCTGTCTGTCTGTTTGTCCGTCTGTCTGTCCGTCTGCCACCAGGCTGTATCTCATGAACCGTGATAGTAAGACAGTTGAAATTTTCACAGATGATGTATGTCTATTGCCGCTATAACAACAAATACTAAAAAACAGAATAAAATAAATATTTAAGGGGCCTCCCATACAACAAACGTGATTTTTTTGCTCGCTTTTGCTCTATATTGATTATGGCAACAGGTAGACGCTTGAAATATTCACAGAATATTTAGTTGAATATTCATTTTAAAAATAAATAATTAGATTAAAATAAAACAAATATTTAAGGGGGGCTCCCATACAAAAAACGTGATTTTTTTTTTGCAATATTTATAGATTCGTGCGAAACCCTTCGTGCGCGAGTCCGACTCGCACTTGGCCAGTTTTTTTTATTTTTTGTTAATATGAGAACGTTGTAAGCTTAATATACTGTAGATTTATAAACCATTTTCTATTTTGTTAAGTACCTGGTACTTTTGAGGGGCCTATACTGTCCTCTCATACCTATTAACGCTGTGGTTTGAAAACATTGTAAAAGCCAATTCATTATTTTTAAAAGAGTAAGGCCCGGTTTCCACCAAACGACCAATAAGATACCGTTGCCGTACCATCGCATCGAAATAACGATATCTTATTGGTCGTTTACAAACATCTCCTCTCCCTCCGCTTTTGTGGAAACCGGGCCTAACCGTAGATTTTCTTGCCGGCTCTTCGCCATAGAAAACGACCAATTGGAACCTAGCTTCTGAAATTCCGACTTTTCATAAGATGTGAAATAAAATATTTTGATTTTATTTTGAGCCACGACCTCCTCAGTTGTCACGCTGAACTTAACGTCAATTACCCACAAAGTTGCCAACAAACGTGACGAAGGAAAGGAAACAAGTATAAAATACTTTTAACACTACAATGACATACTACATGTGAATTATATCGGCGAATCGGACTAATAAACAATAGGTTCCCTTTCTAGATGCGCCGATAGCTTTGTTAACTTAAACACTGGGAAGTTATGGTGTTCGATAGGAAACTTGACGGGTGTCTTTAAACTACACGACTTTGGGGGATCTTGAAGACTTTTAGAGCGTACGATCAACCACACATTAGTGTTAGTACTTACGCTAGGAAAATCAAACGTATCTACTGATTCATAATCATCATCATCATTTCAGCCGAAAGACGTCCACTGCTGGACATAGGCCTCCCCAAAAGGATAATCGCCACGCTTGGCAGACGGGTTGGCGATCGCAGTATGGTGTTAAAATGCATAGAGAACGCTGCTGCCCATTTTCTAGTAAGTCCCTTAGTCGCCTTTTACGACTCCCATGGAAGAAATAGGATGGTGCTGATCTACTGATTACACGAATTTTATAAACAGGTAAAGTTGGTTATTTTAGATGTAGGAGTTAATCTCTGAAACTACTCATTCGATTTCAAAAATTCTTTCACTGATAAAAAGTTACACTAATTGCCAAGTGCCATCTGAAAGAAAAGAAAGAAAATACGTTTATTTGCGGTAAACATACCGCAAAGAAAGAACATAGATACAAAAAAATACAAGTAGGGAGAAAATATGCGTCACATCCACGCAAAACGGCCACCGCTCAGCATAATGCTGCGACCCTATTCGAGACAGAGCCCCAGCGCTGGTTTTCAGCGATAGCAGAAAACCAGCTCATCTGATATATTTTATGATATGGCTTCCACGTGGATGAAGTCGCGGGCAGAAGCTAGTGTGAAATTGGAGGCGCTGTTAATGTCGAATTGGACTTCTGGGCCTCAAGTCTGCTATTACAATAGTGTCAGAATGGTCGATCATTGATTTTGACAAGTTTGGTAATCTACTATTATAATGGCGTCATTATAACTTTCCAATGGTCGGCCACTGACACATTGAAAGATTATTGGTAATCTCGTACATAATGACAAATGACTGACATTTCTACTAATGGGTTTTATAATAATGGCAATACGACAATGCCGCCATTTCAAGTAACACAATTCTATTACGAGAACACTGACCGACCAATGATCAACCATTATGAATTTAGCAGATTACGAACTTTTAGCAAAATTTTAGTGTTGGAATGACTGAATTTATAAAAATAGCAGACTTGGGGCCCTGGTTAACTGTTAGTCAATGCATTTATACATTATCTCATCGCACCCATAATAAAATGTTGCAGATAAAGATCTTTTATCCGTACTAATAAAGGTGTTTGTTCAGCAAAGGCACTTCGGAGGCGTTGACGTTGCGTAGACGTTGTGTGAGCGCTTTGTAGACGTCCTATCTACTTCGTAGACGCTGCGTAGGTGGAGGTGGCTACGTAAACTTTGTGCAGATGCTGCTTAGACGTTGTGTACATAATTATAATGTAGTGCGTTTATACATCATGTCCCGTAATTAACGCACAACCTCTTAAGGGGTCATTGTACATATTATTATGAACAAATTTTACTATGGGACCAAACCTGAAATCGCGAAAAATAAATCAGCTGTTCCCTACATTTATGTTCGAATAACTCATCAAAATGTAGGAAACAACAGATTTTTTCTTCTAACTTTTTATAGACTAAGTTAACCAGGTGAAATCCTTTTAAATTATTTAGGTACTGGAAACAGGTGTTATTATACAAGATGTAACATAAATAACGCACAACCTCTTAAGGGGTCATTGAACTCATCTTTATGATCAACTTTTATTATGGGACCAAACATAAAATCACGAAAAAAATCAGCTGTTATGCAAACATAAATATAGGGAACCACAGATTTTTTTTCGAAATGCTGGGCACAATGACCCCTTAAGAGGTTGAGCGTTATTTATGTTACATCTTGTACAAAGTAAACGTTTATTTTTTCGTCAGAAAGTAAGTTGGACGTTGGCAAAGGCTTTAAATCTTTTACAATCTTCTTTACCATCATTAAAACAAATAAGAGCCAGCGGTCTCGGCATACACAGTAATCGCTTTACGGCCCAATTCGGTCGCAAAGACCTAATGGAGTCCCTAGACGGTCAAAAATGCTTGACAAGATTGTGATTTTTTGCCATCTATGTCGAGACTGAAGGGCCATTATGAGATTCTTAACTTTCGCTTGGGAAAAGCGATTTCTTTACTTTTCTGAGAAGAAAACTGAAAATATAAAGAGACGTCGTATTATGTAAAAGTCTTTATTATGTAACGTATAAGTAAACGTTAAAGGTACCCTATAAGACGATTAGTTGTGCCCTAGGCTTGGAAATGTTAACGCTCCGTGAAGATACACAGTGTTACTCAAAGTTTGATTCTAATTTATCAATTAGTATGTACGAGTATTAGTTATTGAATTATCTATCTGGTGCGGTATGTATGACGTCAATTAAAATACATCAATCCAATTGTATGTTATAAAACAGCAGGATTTTTTGGAATTGTCAGTAAGAGTTTGACAGACCTTTCCGCCCTCCCTGCCTCACCCCGCACTCCAACCTGTACGGATCCGACAAAGCACTCGACCATCGAAAAACGTTGACCTGGTTAAGATACCAGTACTTGAAAATTTCTTTAAGTTCGAGAGGCATTGAGATGTTATTTAATTTTTGCCATAAGATGTCATAGCTAACCAGGTCAAAAGCCTTCGAGAGGTCGAAAAACAGGCATAAATAGGTGTGATGCTATCGGAGTAGTACTTGGCAGTTTGCTTCAAACACAAGATAGTTGACTCAGTAGACAGTCCCGGTTTAAAACCAAATTGATTGTCATGAGTGTTTACATACCATATTTAACACATAGGATATTTTTTATCCCGATAGTACGTTGCATGTCAAGACGATATTCTGTTCATGACACACAAACGCGCACGTTGCACAATTTCTGAGCAGTAAACCTTTTATTGTTTTTGTTCACGGGGTGGGGTTCAAATCCTCATGGATGTCCTCCGCCCTGGGGCGGGCGGAGGGGTCTGTCAGACTCTTACTGACTAAAAACACACCAGTGTTCCCTTCCCACACTTGCACCGGGGATCTTGGAGGGCACGGCGAAGCTCCTCCCAGTAAACCTAACCTAACCTGGCTTGCATGAATTCACGATAGTATTTCAATCATTAAGCTTCTAATAGGATTTGGATGAAATTTGGCACACAGATAGTTAATTATAACCTGGATCAACACATAGGATACTTTCTAATTTCCGTCAAGTTAATTTCCGACCTCCACGCGGGTGAAGTCGCTGGCAAAAGCTAGTTAATAATAAAATATTTCGCCACAAAATCATTAATAAATTATTGTGATATCGCAACTAATTATTTAAATAGGTTGACAGATGTAACATCTGTAGCGAATGGAAATATGGCTTGTGTTCTTTTTGGGTGTTTCGTAATGGTTCACACCTATGTGATACCTTTGGATTTTTCAATGACTAAAATAAACGATGAGTTGAAAGATGGTTAGATGACTAAAACAAATGATCTTAATTAAAATGTTCCACAGGTAGAAAAAAAATCTGCTGTTCCATATATTTTGACAATGTAGGTTTCGATTTTTGAAGTGACAGCTTCTTTAGGCGCGTTGAGCGAATTTTGGTGGGGGAAAAACTTATGGGTTCACGTCACCGACATGATAACGGCGACATGCTAATGGCACGTGTTGCACCAATCATTTATAAGTGTGGTTTGTGTACATGTATACGTGTATACAGTATGTAACAAAAACCCTGTTGTTCCTTTTAGGGACGTATACATTAACCTACAAGCACAACATTGGTGGAATTATAATTTAAAATAATTAAGCATTGGCTAGTCGAGAAGTCAAAATGAAAGAACTAAAGAGGTTAGAAATCAGTTAAACATTACAAATATTAATAATTAAATATTTATTTTAATTATTTTTGTTGAACAGTTTTTATAAATGACTTGCGTTATTACGTATTTATACCGATTCTTAAAACGTAGGTAGAAGGAACAACAGGGTTTTTGTTACATATTGTATATACAACGTATCCTGGAATTAACGCACACCACCAAACACCCCAATTAGAATATTATGTTATACATATCAAAACAAACAAAAACAAAAACAAAAATGAAAAAAAAAAAAAAAAAAAAATTAAATTTTAATTTGGTTTTATTTGAATTTGATTTGTTGTGAATTTTTACTTTATTCAACTAGTTATACTGATTATGGGAGATAATTGTGGTCACTTTACAAATCTGCGCACGCACACAGTTACACACGCATACGGGACTACGTAGTAGTACTTATCCATTTTAGTTTGTTTTGACTGTACAGTGGAAGTGTGACTGTAATTTACGTAGTTTTAATTATTGCTAGGATAATAATTACAGAATTCGATTCAGTATACAATTGTGAACGAACTACTTTCAGAATGTGCATTAATTCAGGTACACATTGTTTATATCTTATTCCAAAGTTTTAAGTTTTCACTTCTGTCGGTAGTCCCCATGACTGCCTATTTTTTTATTAATAACCTAAAGTTGTCAAAAAATAATAGGCCCGTTTTGACTAGTTACGTATGGTTACTTCACTAGTTACGTCGCCATTGACCATCGCGACGTAACTAGTGAAGTAACCATACGACTCGGTACTCGATACTCACGATAAATCGATTCAAGATAAATGTCAAAACGGGCCTAATCATTTTTGACAACTTTACCTACAATTTTACCACTAAGGGTCTACAATCATGTGCTGAATCTGTTACCATGAGGTAATAGTTTGCTCGTCGATGTCTCTTTTTACTCTGTATATTTTACCTATTATATTGAAATAAATGTAAGTGCGACATATGTGTTCCAGTTCCAAGAAATCAAAACCATTGGTTACAACAGCCCTGACATTCCTGGTACTATGTTTGGATGTAGCCTCTAAGATTATTGTATTATAAGACTTTTAATATAATACTATAAATTATAATAAGAAATAAAAACCATAATAAAATAATTATATAAATAAGAAGTCGGTTAAAAATGGATGGATGGGATTATAATTATATTTTGTATGTAAGGAGCGTAGCAAGTGGCGTTCTATAGTTTCTGCCTATCCCCATGGGAAGAAGGCCCCATGAAGGTCCCATGGGATGGGATGGGGTTTATGTATGTATGTATGTATAATTACGTATATAATACCTATTACTAGAAATTATTATATTACTATTATTATTATATTATTATTATATTATTATATTACTACAAATGATTATTATAATATTACTAGCGATTAATATGACTATAAATGATTATTATATATTATTATCTTATTAAGTACTATATTTTTAAGTTCTATAAATGTTCTCAAGTAGGTAAGTGAAATCCTTGTAATTTCTTATTGAGAAATAAATTTCTTAACCATATTATAATATTACTAGAGATTATTATAATACTATAAATGAACCTTGAACTCTAACCCTATCAGTTATTCAATCATCTTAGCCTGCATTTTCTTTAAATTATACATTAGTATTTCATGTTTATCCAATAACTCGACCCCGGTGTTAAGAATGTTATGTAGTTGAGAAATTATGCAAATGAAAACGAATTCTAAAACTTAAACGATAAGTTGCTAAATATTGGAACTTTGATTTATTTTACGTATCGTCGCATTATTTAATGAAATAGCCGTAGGTAACATTATTAATGGTTGTATAATATTCACTATTTTGTCTTGTTTAGAAATTGATTCGTTGGCAATTACGGAAAATTCATACTACATACTTTTAAGAAGTTCCATAACCATTCTTATATGGAAACATTTTACTTAAGAACAAACTTTCAGAAACAACTTTGTTCTCTATTGACCACCACCAAATCACCATACAATCGTCACATAAATCAAAGGGCGTACTTTGAGTACCACGGTATTACCCCTGTGTGCGTCTAGCACAAGTCCCGTCTATGCACCCACTGCACCAATGCGCACTCACACAGCAACAAGTCCACGCTCCGCTACCCCCGTATATAAACCTAACTCCGGCTAGCCTTGAACTTCACTTCACCACGGCTACAACCGACACACGGCCGTACTTACCCCCCGTACAGTTACAATTACCAACCCTTAACCGTTAGTTAGGTAAATACAGGAATTGGACTACGGTGTCAGTGAATAAACTATGTTGTGTTGAACAGAACTGTGTTGATTGGTGTCTTCTGATACACGTGAAAATGATATCCGTACTGCAAACCGTAAGTATTGTTTTATTGTTGTTGATAAAATCTTAACTAAAATAATGCTAGAAGAGCGAAAACTTAAGCCGTCTTATTACAAAACAAGGTTTATCTTCAGATCCAGGTTTAAACCATGGAGCCATTATTGAATTTCGAACTTTATTCCGTCTATGGTAAACTTCCAAAAATACAAAACTGACAACTTAGTACCGAACTAAGTTTTCAGTTTTGTATAAAGAACAGTATTTCAATCACAGTTACGTTCTTATTACAAAAACGCTCCATGGTGCCAAAGAAAGCCATGTCAAAATATAAATCTGGTTTTGTAATAAGACGGAAGCTGTCTGAAAATACAAGGCATAAAATTTAACTTAATAATTTAATTAGTCGAGGAAATACCACTCTTTCAGTCATTTTTTATATGATGTTTATTAGTCACTTTAATGCCAACATTCTTTTAATAACTTTATCTGAAAACAATAAAATAATTTTAAATAAAAGGAAGACACAAATAATATACCTAATAATAATGTTAATTTCTCACGTCACCTGCGTTATTTATCTTAACCGTTTCAATAATAGGTAGTCCATTAATGTGTCTATGGACCCAAAAGTCGGCTAATTCCGTATAATTATTCACATTTATTTTTGCGTAAAACGAAACATCTGGACAAAAGCACCACAGTAATAAAAAAAAACGTTTTAAGATTAAAGTTTTTCTTGGTAAAATTATTTGCAATTTTTAAATTCGAGTCGATACAGTAAAAATTGTGAGGTTACATGATTTTAGCATGCAATGGTTTGTAAACTGATGTCTACAGTTCGTTTTTTACTCCAAGATGTGCAAATGTCAAACTCCAAATTAAAAAAAAAACAACAACAGTCATTTGAAATTTCAAATTAGTCTCTGGGATAAAAAAAAACGACTATAGATAATACGTATATCCACAAACTTAATTATGTCTTCCTTGACGATTAATCAAGTTAACTTCAAGACAAGCAGCTACGAGAATTAATAATTTGAGAAGATATCGCCTTATCAATATTGGTGTAAATTATGTATGCAAGCTGAATATTTCAATAAATAAGTAAGTAAATATATTTCCCACAAATAACAATGCAGTTTCCTACCTATAAATAAATATTCCAATAGAACAATGGTGCGATGAAAGTGGATATAGGCAAAGAAATGGCGACAGTTAATGTCGTTAGTGACACATTGCTTTGCGCAAGAGTGTCGATCTTCTCATTAAAATTACAATTTAGAGCTGGTATAATGGCTCAATTGGAAGATATATTCACATATAATGCCATCATTTTAGTAAAGAAATATTGAATGAAGCAAAGGAAAGTACGTCTTATTTTTCTTTGCTTCATTTGGTAATTAAAAGTTTTAAAGTAACTGAAAGAGGCGTTAACTAATCGTAATTGTATAATGTTGGTATTTTCGGGAATATAGGTAGTTATATCATACATTAAGATAATTCTGAAAGAAAGCAGTTAAATGATTTGAGAACGTTTCAAATAGGTATTCAAGCTAAAACGAATTAATGACATGAATTTATTGTGTAAAAAAAATGTTTTATCATTTTATTTATTTATCTATCAGTTTATGTACACACAAATATAAACAGACAAGAAGAAAGGCATAGAAAAATACGTACAAAGGTGATTTTTATTTCTAAAGGAATCTCTTCCAGCACCTGCTGTTTTTATTTAAATGATCAACCATTCTTTTTTGCATAATTTTTTATTTAGTTTTATTGTTGTGTAAACATTATCTTGAGAAAGGAAATCAGTACTGAAGTCCTCTAATGTCCGTAGTAAGCAAAACATTCTTTATTATTTATTATATTAGCACAGTGATAGTGGCCTAAAAACGCAATATCATGAACTATAACTCAAGTTAAACTATTCTAAACTCAACATCATTATTACATAACATGATAATTTAGGAAAAACCCATAGGGAGACGCATTATTAAGATATATTGGAGAGGTTATCGTAACGCTTTACTTCATAACTCATTGATTTCTAAATCGGTTCCATGAAAATTAATATTCTCTTCGATTAGACAATTCAAACTTTTCAAGGAAAATAGACGCCACTAAGGAGTCCAAGAAAAAAATTCAATTGATCAAATGTCATCAATCTCTATTGTAGTAATATTGTCAATCGCTTCAATTGCACTTGGTAGACGATCAATTTGCGCATCAATGTGTATCTATCGCGTAAGAATTGACAATTGCATTTGATCGTTTCGAGGACCATAAGTCTACTTCTTGTGTATTTCATCATGTTTTTTAGAAAATTGAAATAAAACTATACCAAACTGATCTGACCAAGATTATGTCTGGACTTTTAAAGAGACTTTGAACTCTGAGTTTGTTTCGCCATTTCTTCTCAGGGGTAGTCAAATAGGAAAATGTAGACTCGACGTGTAAAAGTGATTCCAATGTCCTATACATTTTCAGAATAGACAATTTCTTTTCATTTCATTATTATAATAAAATATGGAGAATACCGTAGGTTAGGTGCATTATAAATGTATAACTTAAAAACAAAAATTAAGTAATAAAGAACTACAGTTATCAATCATTTGTAGATATTTTGAGAATTCCATATAAGAACAAGCAATCTTTTTGAATGTTTCATACGCCTTCTTTCCGAATATGTGCTTTCTCAAGATAGATTTTCTTATTGAAAATGAAAATTTCTTTATGTCATGTCACGCATAGTTGGTAATCGTTGGCATTTATTTATACACGAAACATAATTAATAGCTCGGCAGCTTCATTACTTAATGAGTCGTGCGATTAATAATAATTAGAAGACAATCTTTACGACACTTTATTGCTTGAGCAGTAAATTATTTAAGTATTAATTTTTAACTTGACAATTTTTTTTGAATATACATAAATAACCGGTACCTACCACGTGAAATTGAAAAATAGAAATGAATATTCTGAAAAGAAAAAGGAGTTTGTTTTCTTTTCTGAAATTGTTAGAGTGGAGTTTTTGATAAACATATTAAACGTAAACATTCTAACAAAACTGAAAAATCTTACGTAAATAGGACCATGTGAAATGGAATATAAAAATATTCTGAAAGGAAAACAACTGTCTGTTAAGATACTTGTTTACTTTTCTAAATAGGTAACAAACAAACCTGGAATATCTAATAACCAATACACACTGCTGAGAACTCCGTTATATAACCCATAAACGACAATATCACACAAATTGACTTTTGTGTGATATTGTCGTTGCTCACACAAACTATCAATTACAAAAGTTCATAGCCCATCGGTCACATTATCATAGAATTATATCGGTATGATCGGTATGGTCATTGAGCCTGCTCCGTTACGGCAACTGATCATATTCCTGTAATCATACCTTCATTGGCAACTGATCGATGCTAAATACTAGTGAAACTTGACACTTGATCAGTGTTCATTTATTAGATATTTATGCGCAATTATGATGATGAGAAGTGTGAACAAGATCGATGTTGGCGCGTTGGGATTTGCATTGAAATTGTGGTTTAATTATAGGCTGTTTATCAGTATTGGTCTTATAACTTTAAGTGCTCGAGTAGGTATCGTATATAATAATAACTATAGCTACCAGCTCTATTGCAGTTAATTTCCCATTTTGGGTTCGCTTTATCTCTTTTAGCCATTTACAACACACATACGGGTGTACCAAACATCTAGCCAGCTCTCTGCACCAAACGTTTACTGCATTCATTGCAAGCTTTCAGAGCAACAGAAGTACAATAATATAATGTAATACCATATTTCTATTAACATAATAATATGGGCCTTTGAAATGGGCCTTATCAGAACGCTAAAAGTCACCCAAAGGGAGAGGGCTATGCTTGGAGTTTCCCTACGTGATCGAATCAGAAATGAAGAGATCCGCAGGCGAACCAAGGTAACCGACATAGCCCGAAGAATTGCTAAGCTTAAGTGGCAGTGGGCAGGGCAAATTGCTCGCAGAACTGATGGCCGATGGGGCCGAAAGGTTCTGGAGTGGTGACCGCGTACTGGATGACGCATTGTTGGAAGGCCTCCTACAAGGTGACTTTGTGAAGGCTGCTGGTATCCGCCGGGAAGCACAGAACCGGTCGAAGTGGCGGTGCTTGGGGGAGGCCTATGTCCAGCAGTGGACGTCTTTCGGCTGAAATTAATAATATGGAAATAATATCTATTCAGTATTAAAATTATTTCGATGACACTCATTGATATTCATAGAAAAGCCTACGTTCAGTTGCAACATTGACATGAAAAATCAGAAATTAAACTATCCGTAAAAGTTAAATGAACAAAAATGTTATTACACAGAACTCGCAACGAACAATAAAAAGCGAAACTATCAAGAACGTTTAAGTACAATATAATACGTATTACAATTGCCTATGATTATGTTCCAAGACTTCCAAGGCGTAATTATGAAAGATTCCATCTGTATCAAGAATCAAACAATCAACATGACGTTATAAACAGTGTTTTTTTTTAAATAAAACAATAGAATCTACATTACCGTACCTTTTTATATACTTATATAAAATATAAATACCATAAAAGCAAATTATACTATTTTAATGACACAATTTTTTTTTTTTTTGTTTTTAATCAAAAATTGCCTTCATCCTCTCTCCTATTAAAAATTAACTTTGCTGTGCCCGACAGGGTCCATAATTGATTCTATGTTTTAACATACCAACTGTTTTTTGTACACATTATGGAATGCAATAAGGTATTGAGTATTGTTTTTCAGGACTGAACACCAAGAACTGTGACGTAACTACATAAAGTCGAATTATTAATTGACTGGAGTAATCTGACACGTGCGTGTGCGTGGCATGTGTACGTGTGTGTGTACTTTATGTAATACAATGTGGCAAAAAGAGACATTATTGAGTTAAGACTAGATTAGGTATCTAGAATAGTCAATTGATAATAAGGTTTTAAAAAAATATTCAAAACTGGCACATTTTTTTAAATCAGACATTTGAAGTAGAAACTCTGAAAAAGCTTGATTTGAGAAAAGCATTTTCAAAGACATCTGTTACCTATTTACTAAACTTGTCTCTTAAAATTTCTGCTACTTAGAAAAATCATCATCTTCTTTTTAGCCGAAAGACGTCCACTGTTGGATATAGGCCTCCCGCAAAGGGGGGGTTTGCCATAATCGCCACGTTTGGCAGGCGGGTTGGCGATCGCAGTATGGTGTTTAAATGCATAGAGAACGCTGCTGCCCATTCTCTAGTAAGTCCCTTAGTCGCCTTTAGAAAAATCATATAAAGTAATTTACTATATGTCCTTGTAGATAATTGAGCATTAATAAAAATCAATTAAAATCGCGAAATGCAATTTTCACCCAACTTTACAAAACTGCGTAGGTATATCTCGGAAACTAAATGCCGAGAACTGGACCCTTTTTTCTTAGACAAATGGTCATATTTATTGTATTCTAGACTTTTGCACTTAGATTTATAAATCGATTAAACTGAACGATCACCATTACATTACATATTAGACCATTTTATTACACAAAGTGACAGCTATCACATGTCAGATTACTCCAGCGAATTAATAATTCGACTATAGATTAGGTCCAATATTATGTGACGAAGTTTTAGTCAGTAGGTAAAAGCAACAACATGAATCAAAAAAGTGATTTGCCTACGCATTTATTTGCATAATCAACAGATATATGATATGATTGCAATTTGGCTACTTTGTATTAGTGTGTATTTTGTCAATTTATTTTTTATTTTTGTATGTGTGGCTTGTGTGTGCAGAATAAACCATTTTTCTTTCTTTCTTTTATTTCTATATTATCTTGAATGACTGTTCGAACACTTAGGTCCGCATAAGCCACTATCACTAAATGCTAAAACATCATTCTGTCTCTGACATCTGCAAACGATTGATAGAAACAGAACGACCTTTTCAAATCGTTTAGCGCTGAACAAATTTGGAGATATGTGTTACATACAAGGGGGCCTTGACGGAGATATATGCCAGTGACCTTGAGTAGTTGGCTTGCGTGTTCTGTACTGAGCTCACGCAACGCGTCGTACGGTCAACCAGTAATAGGATTCGCCCATCAAGGAGCGCTGTCCCCAATTTGACGCATTATTAATTTATTATACACAAAACAAAATGTATTTTAATAAAACGCGTATACTAAAAAAAACAATAATTAAATTATATTTAAAGTGGTGAAGTTTTCAGAAAAATAGACTTGGTAGATTTTGTGCCATTCTCAGTTTTTTATCCGCGTTAGACATAACTTTACAAATTAATTTCACTATGTAATATAAACATAATCTAAAATATTCACTTATTAAATTATTAAAAATTAAAAAAAAAATGGTAAATTAGAGCATTATTGCTCTAATTTACCATTTTTTTTTTTAATTTTTGGTTATCGTCGCCTTAATCCTAGTTATCCTGTTAAAAGTAATGTCAATTTGAGACCTAATATTGAGAACTAATATTTTCACTCCAGAAACAGACTGCGAAAACGACTATGATTTTAAACAAAATACCACTGAAGTCCCATCAACATTACACTAATTCAAAACGAAACTAAAACACTATAGTTGCATTACTACAATGATTCCACCGCCTCAAGGTGTAATTATGAAAGTCTCCATCTTTTACGTCTAAACAATAAATTCTTGGCTCTTGCTCACTTTCTCTGATAATATCATAGTTATATAACGCTTGGTCCCGTTTAGAGTGATGTCGTCCTACTTTTGAGCCATAAACCGTAGAAAATGTTCCGAATGTTACGTCACTAATGGCTATCAAAGACCCTTTACCTTTAGATATGTAAGTGCCTAAGTGGTATGGTAAAATGGTTGTTTTTGGTATAGAACATAGTCAATTTTATGTTTGGATCATAATCGAAGACCTATGATGATGACCCATTTATTTAAAATGCGAAAACGTGAGAAGCGTAGTCGCAACGTTACATTAAACATTTGTTGCATTATACGATTAGTTACAGTGCATGTTGCACAAACACAGACACCATTTAGGTAACACACAAAAAAAATTGGTAAGTATACTGATAAAGCCAAGCACAAATTACAGACGCAACGGGCCGCAAAAGAACGATTTTTTGAAAATGTACGAAAGTGAGAACGGAGGATTTTTGCAATGCGTTGCATTGCGATGCGGCCGGAGTCAATCTCGTTTAGCCTTAAAACAGCATTTTAAAATTTAGTCAGTAATTTATGATAATATTAGGTATGCATTTCAAATCAGTGCGATAAATTTTATTATCTTACCTTTATTTAAAATCTTTTAGTAGTTCATCGCTGATGGACGAAACGACCTTAAAGACCGCATTAAAAAAATATTATCATTCGTGTTTTGTTTTCTAAAACCATTGGACGAATCTCATTTATTTATGCTTCTAATGGATCAGTTTTGAAACCAAAAGAAAGTTTTTTAGCATTTGCAAAAAAGCCTTTCACAATTTAATGTTTTGTTAAATCTACCGCTAAATCAATAAATAAAATGGTTAAATCGTGAAATGTCTACGGTGAATAAAATTGCTATAAACATGTAGTCACCTAACTAACCTCACCAAATATGGCGCGCAGCGGTGTATGCCGTAGCAAATTCCGTAGCCATGTCGCACTGAAGTTTATAATTATGTGCGCAAGAAACGTAGGCGAACTTTCAATGTGATGTACTACACATGTGGCTTCAGTACAAGACGGGTACATAAATAAAACATCAAATTACCTGTAAGTAAAAAGTCATTTAAAATGCACGACAATGCATGGTTTGCACGAGACTTGTGAGTTTTTTACGCCATTTTAGATCGACGAATAATTGGGAAGGACAACGTGATAGTTTTTGAGAACATTACACACTCAGACTAAAGCAAAAAAATCATATAGTCTAAGAATATACCTGCTTACATGTGCAAGTATTTGTAGATTTTTACCACCCGTGCACTATCGTGCACGCACAAATATCTCAATGTATGTAAATAAAAAGTGGCTTAATCGTAGTTTATAGAATTTGTTTTTTATTGTTTGTTTTTTTATTATTTTTACATTACTTCTACCGTTTATTTTATATATTTTTTACAAGTTCACCATGTAGCACGTTTGATTTTTTGTTCTTTTGTAACCTAGTTTGGAAGGCGCTGCCGCTGGTGTTTGTGATACAATGATTTTTTTCATTAGTACAGACACCAACCATACCCTTATATCTGGAATGTTCCATTTTTACTTTGCAAATTGTTTTGTGAACCGTAAAAAATGTGTTTTTTCTGAAAATAAAATTTAATTTAATTTAATTTAAGAGACCGTGAAATTCTGTTAAAAGATTATACTTAGAACATTTAATTCCAAGGAGGTCATTGTAGAGAAGCCTAACTAAATTCAAACACATCCGATCCATCCAATGACTATCCAATCTCCCATTCACCATAACACCTCAACAATTCCACGCCACTCAAAACAATTACCATCTAAAACGCAACCGTATCAAATCATAGAACATCCAAACTTGCGCTTTCATTGCACTAACATTTCACGCCAATCAATTTCCCGGTCGCTGTTCCCACACTACGTCAAAGACCTCGCAGCCTGTTTGAACAGGTAGTTAGTGCTAAAAGCGACATGGCATGTTCAGAAGCGCACTTTCCCTGGCCACACCGGGTGAAACGCGTGACCGGTAAGGGCAGAGAAACGGTGAACATCGAACATCCCAGTCGATGTCTTGGCGACCTTTGACGTTTGTTTATCTGGCGAAGACCTTAGTTATGGCGGTTTGAACGTTGTTTATGCTGGGTTTCGTTTACTAATTGCTGGTTTATTTTGATGATTGGGTTCTAAACTGGTTTGTTTTTAGTGCTAGAATGAAGAAGACATTAAAACACTAGATGAATGTCAATAGAGTTTATTATTACAACGGAACTATAAGTCTCAACTTTTTTTTTGGTTGGGAAATTATCAAATTTTAATGACTCCTCCCACTCTGGGCGGAGCGGAAGGGTGTGTCAGACTTTTACTGACTAAAACCCACCTGTGTTCCTTCAATTGCCTGTGTGCCAGGGCCACGGTATCCCTTTCGGACAAACCCGCAACCCTGGCAGGAAGCCTACCCTGTCTACGTTACAAGAACTGGAAAAATTAAAACAAGTTCAGGTTTTTCACTTAAATATTTATTTAAATGTTTGAAATACTACTTTCTAAAACAGTGATCACAATAAATCTCTTATAAAGTACGCCTGATAACTGTAAGAAAAGTTTGTAAACATAATAATAATAATATATTTTTTACTATATCCTATTACTATTAACATCACCGTAGAACAGCCTTTATTACGCCATAAAATCTTCGATACGACAACTTTAAATACGCAAATCAGAACATAAAACTGAATGAGTTAGTAAAAACGTGCTAGACATATAAACATTACTGCAAATCGCAGCGTATCACGAATGAAAGGCAATTGGCATCACTTAGCTTCGACCTTAAGGTCACAACTTAAGAGGAGCTATCAATTGCATTGAGTTTAACATAAGGAAGTACAGGGAATTAAGTTTGTCTAATGGTGTTTGAACATGGGGCAGTTTATCTTTATGTAGTACAAGACAGTAGTTTAGATAGTGATTATAGATTTATGGAGTGATATCAACAATGTAGAATTTGTTAGGGATCGAGATTTATGCGGGTGAAACTGCGGGGCTCAGTTAGTGTCCTAACTTCCTAATTCTAATCCTAATCCTAACTAATATTATAATTGCGAAAATAAGTTTGTTTCCTTTTCACGCCTAAACCACTGAACTGATCATCCTGAACTTTTGCATATACGTTGTCAGGTGTACAGAAACGGACATAGGGTACCTTTCATACCGAAAAAGAGTACTGATCCCGAGGAAAACAACAATAACATTTTTATGATACTAGATGGCGCCAGGTGTCTTTCGAATCATAATTGAATTATATTATGGGATTTGTTTAATAGCACTTTAAAATAATAATACATCTACAATTATACATCAATTTAGGCTGATCTCGCATTGTATAGGATTTTTGTACAATGAGAGGCCAGCTTATAGTGGAAATGTATAGCTTGATGTGTAGACGTGTGTACTCTACAATTTCGTCTTGATGTGTAGCCTTCTGTACAACCCAATTCTAAATTAACGCGATCGAAGCCGCGGGCAAAAGCTAATTTAACATAAATAAAGCACGGAAATAGCGACGTATTGACAATATGTCGCCTCTTCAGTAAAAAGCACCTAAAAATATTTTTGCGCGCAAGGGCGTTTCCTCTCAAATCAAATCAAATCAAATTCATATATGCACATGGGCACTTATGAAACGTCAGAAGCTAGGTGCACGGGTCCAATTGGTCGTTTCCTATGGAGAAGTGCCGGCAAGAAACTCCACTGTTACTCTTTTAAAGTTTTTATCTCTGTCTTCGCCTCTCGCGCTACATTTTGACATCGTCAATTTAAACGAATGAACATCATCAAAATAATTTTCATTGAATTAACAAAAATAAGGCGATGTTCATTTGTTTGTTCCAGTTCATCATCTGCCTGCCTTTTCCCAACTATATTGGGGTCTGCTTCCAGTCTAACCGGATGCAGCTGAATACCAGTATTTTACATGGAGCGACTGCCTATCTGACCTCCACAACCCAGTTACTGGGTAACACGATACCCCTTGGTAAGACTGGTTGTCAGACTTTCGGGCTTCTGACGACCCGTACCGACTGTCAAAGATCCACGAATGGCAGCCGGGATCAGCGGCTTGTTTGTTCCAATTGTTTACACCAAAGCTTACACATGTATAAACCCAAATGTTTGCATGTCACATTGTTATGACTAAGTGTTATGGATCTGTATAAATTTATGTTAAGACCGAAATTGTACCAAAATTTTTGGCAAATAAATAGATTTGATTTGATTTGTTTCTTCACCAATTTCAGCGTTATTATTTCAGTGGTTTCAACCTGCATTTTATTCCGTCAGTCATGAGTTCGGGACACATAATTATTGTATGTAACTGCTATAAATAATGTAGAAAAGTCTTTCTCTTTAGAAAAGTCTTTCAAATAACAAGGAAGTGCTTTTGCGTGTGGAAGTACATTATCGTAATTTATTCCTCTATATAATTTTATTAATGCTATTAACTATTGATATTATCCATGCCCACTTCCCATACACTAGAAGTGTGGGTAGCTGTTAACTTATACCATTGCCCTTTCACCCCAAACGGGTATTATCCTGTCTTGCATGCATAATGGTCACGAGTTGAAAGCTTCCTCGCTAGACTTTCTATTGTGTGGATCTGTTCACGACTCCTTTAATCGTAAATCAATGGCTTCGCGATTCTAATGCTGAGCCTGCGAGTTTAAATTCTCTATGGGTAACAAAGTCGCTTTTTGTGTCTGTTTGTTTGGCCGTTTAGTTCAGAGGTCTTCAACCTTTTTGAAGTCAAGGGCCGAGAATAGTTTAATGTTGGTCCAACGGGCCGCAAAACAAGGGAAATTGATTCTTATCCATTTAAACAATTTATGAGGTAAGTAATTACAAAACAACAATAATTGCAGTGATTTATATACAATTGTACAAGGCTAGAAACAGGAAATGATTCTAATAAAATTCAATCAATGAGATGTTTGACATTGTTTACTCTTATCTAATTTGTCAATATATGCCCCAATAGTGGTTGTTGCAATTAACAAACTGATTTCGCGCGTTAGTGTAAGTACCTCTCTATTTTGTTTTTATTTTTAGAGATGAATATGAAATGAGGGCTGTGGCTTAGGCCACAGCCCGGCAATAGTTTGGCAAAATTAAATTTATTTAGAGGGCTCGCCCACGAGCGATTTTGTCGGCGATTGTGAATTTATTTCTGACAAAAATAAACCCTAAATAAATTTAATTTTGCCAAACTATTGCCGCCGGGGCTGTGGCCTGAAAATCGACTTTCATAAATAGGGTATTAGAGTCGATTTTTCGCCGGATATTGCTTCTACTAGCTATATACTATACACAAAAATTTCATCCGAGTTAACTCTGCACAAAAACGAATTAATTATAATTTTTGTTACCTAAAAAAAAAATGTAATTCGTTATTGTTATTAATTACGGAAGGTTTATGCGTATTATACTCGTACTTAGATATACTTAGCACCCGAATCTAGATGTTTTGAAATGTCACCAACTCCGTAGATACTAGTAGCATCCGTGCGAAGCAAATGCAGGTCTCTAGTCTTGTATACATTATTTATTAGACAGTGATGTATGCATATAAAATAGTGGTTTTGGGTTTCCAAATTCCGCGTTTCACTGGTTTGGTTTCTTTTAGGCTTAGTTTTGTAATATTTAATGGTATAAATATAGATGATGTTTAAATGGGGGACGGTATTGAATGAATTAACGAAGGCAACTAATTTTGAATAATAGTAGTGTATGAAACTGTTGCATAATGAGGGGTATTAAAACACGAGTGTGTGTTTAAAAACCTCGCCCGCGCGGCGGCCAGGTTTTTAATAGTATCACACGAGTGTTTTAATACCT
The DNA here is from genome assembly GCA_948098905.1 of Tiliacea aurago. Taxonomy (NCBI): domain Eukaryota; kingdom Metazoa; phylum Arthropoda; class Insecta; order Lepidoptera; family Noctuidae; genus Tiliacea; species Tiliacea aurago. The sequence continues at coordinate 17,522,841 of OX402591.1, read as the reverse complement.
ACTTATGTGCAATTTCATACACTACTTTATCTATACTCATGCAATAGGTACATAGTTACCTAATTAAATAAAAGACCAACTATAGCAAAAATAAACACAATGACTCAGTAACCATAGTAACGTGGATTATGTTACTATCGTTACAGAGCTATCATCGGTCAATCGCGCATGCACCCTAGCGAAGACCACCATAATGATATTAGTGCAATTTATAGAAAAAAAAACGAGTGTGCTTTAGACCACACGACTGAAGTAAAACTTACAAATAGTAATACTAATTATACTTACTTACAACAATAGGCCTGCACTGTGTCTTAGATATACGAAACGCAACTGGCTATTAGAGAAAGAGAGAATGAAAATGTGTGCTCGCACTTCTCTCTCTTGCCCCTACAGAAATATACGAAACGTAACTCTCTAGCTTCACTAACTTATATCTCCCTCTCAACTTCCGTTCGCTCGCTTCCGTAACGCTCTCGTCATGCATTCACCAGCTTACTCCCCAAGTCAAGCGTGCGTAAAGAAGTTTTACTTCAAAAATAGTTATTTATGATATTAGGGCGGTAAGTTGATCTTTACAAACGAGTAGACGAATGTAAGCCCTCGACTTCGTCTCGGGCTTACCATAGTCACGAGTTTGTAAATACCAATTTCCGCGCGTGTGTCATACAACGTTTTTCAACACATTTGCGAGAAAACAATACAATAGGTAAAAAAATAAGCCATCAAGAATGATTGAGTATTTCTTCGAGTCTTCCATGATATAAAATTATTGTAAATCAATAAATAGCACTCACGATTTTGGCGGCTCATTCAAGATATCAGGTGCAGTAGATTCCATATTAATATCGGATTCCTCGCTTGAACTCATATTATTATTTTGTAAATATCAGTCGGAAAGTCGCAACAATCTTTGACATTTCCAATAAGAAAATGGCGCGAATTTGCAAATGGCGCCACGTGCACTTGATGAAAATTAGTACTACATCTTTCGTCTCATTTTTTCTTTAATAATAAAGTGAGATAAACGTATTGAGCAAAAGCGCTTCCAAGGAGGTTCGATCATTCAGCTTATTTATTCTCGTAATTTTAAACTCCTTGGTGGAATTCTTATATAATTTTTATGGTAATTAAAAAAAAACCGTAAAGGATACGCACGGCGCTATACAACGAAGAGGGCGGTAAAATATGTACTTAGGTGAGAGTACCTATTTTACCGCCCGTTCCGTTGTATGGTGCGTAATTTTTAACTTTCGAACAATGTATACAGGCTTCGTAAATGCATTTTTTGAGCAAATGTGTTGAAAAGTATTTTTACAGAATTATGTTGTTAAGAAATCTGTATCATAGTAAATCTTTTAAATTTTATTTCGGTTGTACATGCATAAAGTCTGTCATTATGGTACTATTTTTGAATTCATAATCAGAACTTTACGATATGAGTGTAGATAAAATAAATAATAATCATTATCAAAGTCTGACTGAAAAGCTAAGAAATGTAACAACATCATAACATCACGCCTTGTTTCTCCGAAGGGTTGGGCAGGGGTGTACCTTATAGTATACCCACATTTCGACAGTTACCTCATGTTTTAAGTCCGATGTAGTATGGGTCGAGCCTATTGCTATCAGCCGGGCACAAATCCAGATTCAAGCTGCAACTGAGAAATGTCTTATGGAAAAACCCAATAGCACTTTGCTCGACCTGGGAATCGAACCCAGGACCTCATGCTGCGCAATAGCATTTGCGACCAATTGACCAACGAGGCAGTAAATTAAGACGCAGATATATGCCAGTGACCTTAAGTGCTTAGCTTGCGTGTTCTGTACTGAGCTCACGCAACGCGTCATACGTTCAGCCAGTAATAGGATTCGCCAGTCAAGGAGCGCTGTCTCCAATTTAACGCATTATTAATTTATTATACACAAAACAAAAGGTATTTTTATAAAACGCGTATACTAAAAGATCAATAATTAAATTATCTTTAAATTGTTGAAGGTTTCAGAAGAATACGCTTGGTAGATTTTGCGCCATTCTCAGTTTTTTATCCGCGTTAGACATAACTTTACAAATTAATTTCACTATGTAATATAAACATAATCCAAAATATTCACATATTAAGTTATTGAGAAAACGCTCTAATTTATCATATATATATATTTCAAATCATTAACACTACTCGTTTAGACGTGATCTTCAGTATAAAATCATTAAAAGTCGGTTATCGTCCCATTAAATTATATTTTTATTATAGTCCGACTGCAAATCAAAGAAATGTCACATTACGTAACTGACCCTTGCTGAGTTGTCGTGTTAATTATTTTATTAGAAATATCTTCAGATGTTGGAATTCTTAGCTCATTAGTCTCGTTACATTCTTCAATTACATATAACAGCATAGTTACGTTTTAAACATAATTGAAATGTCAAGAAATTACATTTTTCTAACATGTTACAAAAACGAGAGAACAAAGAATGAGGTCAATCGTCGAATCCGACTCGGCTGGGCAGCGTTCGGGAACCTCGCAAAATCTTATCGTCCCACATACCGCAGTGTCTCAAGACGAAAATCTTTGACCAGTGCGTGTTGCCAGTGATGACCTATGGCACTGAAACGTGGTCGCTCACAATGGGCCTTATCAGAAGGTTAAAAGTCACCCAAAGGGCAATGGAGAGAAAGTTTCCCTACGTGATCGAATCAGAAATGAAGAGAGCCGCAGGCGAACCAAGGTAACCAAAGAATTGCCAAGCTTAGTTTAGTAAGCAGTGGGCAGGGCACAATGCTCGCAGAACTGATGGCCGATGGGGCCGAAAGGTTTTGGCGTGGCGACCGCGTACCGGAAGACGTAGCGTTGGATGGCCTCCTACAAGGTGGACCGATGACCTTGTGAAGGCCGCAGGTATCCACTGGATGCGTGAAGCACAGAACCAGTCGAAGTGGCGGTGCTTGGAGGAGGCCTTTGTCCAGCAGTGGACGTCTTTCGGCTGAAACGATGATGATGATGAGCATGTTAGAATGAGCATCCTTTGTTTACACGTTCACTTTCAGTATTTTAATTTATAAAATAAAATTCATTTAATTCAGGTACCAACATAACCCATATTTAAAACATCCTTATATTATTTAACGATACACACAATAACACACATAAATATGTACCTACAAACGAGAAATTACAATATAACGAATAATTACAATATAAATAAAATCAACACACAAATTTGATAATCAAATCAATCAAAGCTCGTATTCATTACAGTAGTCTCTTACGTGCGACACTATAATTATGTAACTTGTCTGTCACAACATAGTCGCATATAAGGACAGTCCAACCTACTTGCTATCATATTCAGAACGACATTGGAAAAGGCCCGCACTCTGCGCACAAAAGACGCGCAGCGCTTCCGCATGGTCGCATGAAAACAATCTGTGCGCGCCCATGCGAACATACCCGAAGCGCTGCAGTAGCGAGGCAGACCCAATGTCGCTCTCAAAGCGTTATTAAATTGAATGCGGAGGGTGCTGTAGCTTTTTGCGTGTAATTAGCCCACAGGCTGCAGGTGTAGATGGACGTGCAATATGCTCGGAAAAGAGTTATTTTCACGCCATCCGAGCAACGCGCGAACCTGCGGGCCAGCATATTAGCTCTTTTAGATAAAGCCCTCCGCTCACGTTCCAAGTCAGCATGATCCCTGAGGTCAGCGGTGACTATATGCCCTAGGTATTTAAACTGATTCACCCTCTCTAAGGGTACACTATTTAGACGTATAGGTGGTACACAGTCGGGGCATATAGCACCGCCAGCCTCAAAGACAATGTACTGACTTTTCTTAATATTATAAACAAGTCCATGTTTAGCAGCGTAACCCACACATGTCACTATCAACCTCCTCAGGCCACAAATCGACGCGCTCAGCAGCATGACCAAACAAACAACAAACTTATTAATTGACCAGTACCCCAAGTGTAAGTTTGCAAGAGTTTAAACGTGACTATTTCGTTTGCGTTAAAATTTTACCGATAGATCATAATGCTAAGAGTATAAGAGTGAGAATAAAAATCTTAACGCAAACGCGCTGGTTACGTTTACTCACTTGCAAACTTACACTCGGGGTACAGACGTTTGAACGTAAATGAAGCAAACGGAGTATGTAACGATTGTAGCAGGTCGCATTCTGTAGTTTCTCCCTACCCCCATGGGTAGAAGGTGTGAGCTAATGTACTCGTATGTATGTAAACCAATGAAATACCTGCCTACAATCGATATTCAATATTTTGATTTAATTATTAATACCTACGCAGGATATTATATAATGATTCGGAATATACATTTTTTTGTAGCTCTGCGCTAATCGTCAAAGTGATTCATGCAAAAATATTAAAATTACTACCTCCGTTTACGTTAAAATATTAACAGTTTTACGTAATATTTATTTACAAAACTTGTTTTTGTGTTTTTAAAAGTAGACGCATAGTCAAAGTCAGCGGTATTATGAAACTATGACGTAGAGTTTTAAGTGCAAATTAAGTATTATGATTATGAATAAAAATTCACGACAAACGTGGTATAAATTTGAATGAACTTAAACTTTAATTTATCGAGATCATAGTTATTATTTATAGCAAAACAATATTTTGCAAACATACCTACAAATATTTTCTCTAATTTTCTTGAAAAATCTCGTTGATTAGTGTTTAATTTACCACAACGAATCACTTAAGTACTGAAGTTATAAAGAATTTAAGTATTTGTTGTTACTGCACGCTTATTTAACTCTCGAAGCTAATGATGAACAAAGATATATGGCCGTAGTAATATAATTAGGAATCCAACGAATCGGCACGAACAGTAGGAAAGCGATTCACGGCTGAGGACACACAGACTCACATCTCACTATCGCCCGTACATACCGCAAGGTCGTCGAACGAGCAGACGTTTACTGTGCAATTGTGCACGCATCACGCTAGCTCAAATCCACTCTGTGTCACTATAACCCTTTTTTTTTTTTTGTTGGTGGGTAATTATCAAATAATTTCTGTGTGTGACAGTGAAGTCAGTCAGTGAAGTGTCAGACTTTTACTGACTAAAACCCACCCGTATTCCTTCATTTGCCTGTGTGCCAGGGCCACGATATCCCTTTCGGACAAACTCGCAACCCTGGCAGGCATTGGCCCTAACGGACCCCGTCAGTTGGTGCTGACAACTCTTTGAGGCGCGCGTGGAATATGACGCGCCGTCGACCCGGGCCTGGTCCTTATCGGATGGTGAGCTACCCATCGCTCACCGTCCGCAGGCCCGCGCCTACGGTGGCCGGAAATCGGCTTGCGACTTCCGACGCCCGGGGCGTCTCCTGCGGCGACTAGGGGCGCGAAGGCGCGAACCTTGCCTCTCCCTCACGCGTTCCGCCTCCTCCTTCGCAAGCATTACTAATTCGCAGAAGGAGGTGACGGCCTCCCATGCACGCTCGCTCCGAACCATGGCCTGAACCAGGGCCGGACGCGAGAGATCGCCGCCGCCTCCGTGCGGACACGGCGGTGCTCCGCCCAAGCTGGGCAGACCTCCGTCACTGTAACCCTCACGTGTCAATATAATAGATATACAACATTCGTTTTAGTATATGCGAAACCCAAAACACGTGTTTTGTATTTTTATGTAAATAATCTATGTTCAACATTTCAAAACTATATCATGAAAAATCACAAAGTTATAAGGTTGTTATGTTATCGGGTTGTCCGTACAAAATCATGCTAGCCCGCGGCGCCCCCGCGCCTCCAGGGTCGTCTTGCGCTCATTGATAATACATATAATAATTTGGCAGTGGGTACCTAACCATACGGCGATTGTATTGTAAGTAATTAAATGGTGATAACATTTTCCATCACACTTAAATACTTTTGGGACAAAATATAACACGGTGTAAAAATTATTGAAATCGATTCAGTTCCTTATTCTGAACAAACTATATTCAGGTTTCGCATATACTAAAAATAATGTTGTATAAATATACTCCACGGAGAAAACTAGACTAATAAATATTATGTAAGTAGGACAGAAATAATAGTGGTCTCACGTGGGTTGCATAATCCAGGAATCTTGATGTGATTTCTAAGCTCCAGGTTCCAGGCAGATAAGGTTGAACGTTTATGTTTTAAGGAAATGCTTGCATAATTAGAAAAACAGCAAAATATATCCTAAAGCTTTTTCAGTCAACTTAATAAAGGCGTTCTTTTGTTAAAGTCTTACCGCCTTATTACAAAACAAGATTTATATTTGACATGGCTTAAACCATGGAGCCAGTTTGTGTAATAAGAACGTAACAGTGATTGAAATACCGTTATTTTTACAAAACTGAAAACTTAGTTCGGTACTAAGTTGTCAGTTTTGTGTTTAGGAACTTTACCATAGTCGGAATAAAGTTCGAAATTCAGTATTGGCTCCATGTTTTAAACCTGGGTCTGATGATAAACCTTGTTTTGTAATAAGGGGGTTTTAGTTCTGAGATGATTCTTAGATTGTTTATTGTAACAAATGATGAAAATAACTCCGTGGTACTGTCTTTTTACCTGACTGCAAAAGGAGGGTTATGTGTTTGACCTGTATGTAAGTACATATGAATGTATGAATGTATGTATCCCTATGTTCCCTCGTAACTACTAACCGGCTGAACCGATTTTGATAAATAATATGTCGTTAGATTCGTATTTATTGCGCGAGTGTCATGGGGTATATTTAATCTATAATAAAAAAAATTGCGGAGTTTTGACGCCAAAAAGTGTGTATTAAAAAAATACTCCCAAACCTATCGAGTAAGAGGTATCAAAATGAAGGGTTTTAAAAGGTGATTACAAAAATATATACAAATTATGTTTTTATATAACTTGGAATGAGAAATGAGTAAGTGAGTAGGTAAGAGGCCGTTATCACCCGATTATAAGTGGGTAAATAACCTAATTTACCGTCTTATAATCCTAACTAAAAATTGTAAACTAAAAAAAAACAAAAAACCCGACTGCGCAAAAAAGGGATTAAAAAAATGGAAACAAGATTTATATTTAATCTTCTAAATCATCTTCTTAAATTTAAAAATTAATAACTATTGCCTCCGACTGCAAGATATTGTTTATAGTATTAAGATATATTTAAATCTTGTTTCCATCTTTTTTTAAAGTTCACTTTTTACGCAGTCGGGTTTTTAGATTTTTTCAATTTACTTTTTTAATACTTGTAGTGTACAGACTCATAGCAACATGTTGGCGTGTACGCCAACATGTTGCGTTGTCATGATTATAATTATGTTCATCCAGCGATTGAGCACGCAAATGAACGCTCAGAGAGACATCATGCATCATGTAAAAACTCTATGATATAAAATATACTTTGCATGTCGTGCTAAGTACCCAGTTGCTAGATTCAACTCTTTCTGATACCGAATGAATTATTGAATTTTCTGTCGTTGTTTGTAACTTGAAATTATTGATATAAAATATTGTTCGAAGTTTCTCTTCTAAGGCGTGTCATAATTACGCTTGAAGACAACTGCACGAGATACATATTTTACACTCCTTACTGATTAAACTCAGTATTAGCAACTTTGTGAAATTTACAGTTCTATAACACGACATTAACAGGTTTCTGATAAGATATTAATTTCAAATTCAAAATACTAGTTTTGTGAAAGTACTAATCAGTGTTTTCTCAAATTAAATCGTTTATGGAGTAGGTGGGTATGAGCAGAACTGACCGTAGGCGGGCTGACCCCTGAGAAGTGGTAGTTGAAAGGGAAAATCTTGTACTCACAGTACAAGGTAGAGGTAAAAATAACAACTTGGTGGACAAGTTAGGAACTAGCAAAGATCGAGAGTGGATAGGTCAGATACAAAGTATCAGTATGCAAGTCCTTTTAAGAAAGCTACTGCCTTTCTAAAAATGCTGAACTATTAGATGTAGCTGACAGTTTTCTAAATCTATAGTTAACTCATCAACATGGTAATTTCTAAACAGATGCTCCGCGTGCCTTAAAACTTGTTGGTGCTATTTTTGCCTTAATATCGTTTTAGTTTAATGGTTAATTAATTGATTTATTTATGTGTAGACTTAAATGAATTACCTACGTATATATGCGCAACAAGTTTGTTGACTTGATGCACTTACACAAAACAAAAAAACATATAGCCCGAACCCAACGGAAATCATACAGTATAATTAAAATAAATATTTTATAACACATGGTCGCTTTAAGTTTGTTTATTAAAATGATAATAATGTTGTATTTTTTTTATTTCCAGATACGGCTACTAGTCATAATACAACTGATCAAATCCACCCGCTGTCAAAATGGATTTACCGAGCAAGACATTCTCCGTTACCAACAGATGGCTTCCAACGATGGCCAAGTTGAGGCCATCACGGGCTTCAACAACATCCTACAGAGAGAACAGAACAGCCAGTCTTTAAGTTCACCAGTTTCAATACAGTATAACATCAATGATGACACTAATAAGAACAATAACTACGGTCGAACATTTTACTCGCGGAGCCGAAAGATATACAGAATCAAGAACCCGTTCCAGCAGCAGATAGAAGAAACTGAGAAGCAACCAGAGAATACGGAATCACAGGACAGCGGCGCAGGGGCTAGTAACCAGTATGCATCCGTGCAGTACTCCTTACCACCGGAGGAATTCCTCCAGCAATTGAGAGCAGAAAATCAGTACTATCAACAAACACAGATGTCTACCCCAGCTCCGAGCTTAGGGTATACAGCTACACCGCTGCCACAGTACCAGTACTCGACAGCCTCTCCATCTAATTATGATAACAACAATCAACAAAATAATCAAATACCGTTAGAGCCAAAAGCGTCACATGGTCAATCGTACTTGTCTAGTCCTAGTCCTTACCAGTACAGTACACCGAATTCGTTTTTAGATAGCGTACAAAGTACCGCATCTCCAATACCGTCTTATTTATCTACACCTTTAAACAATGGCCAATATAGTGGAACACAGTCAAGTTCATACGTTTCCAGCTCTTCGCCAATATACCTTTCTAGTCCGTCAAATTTACAGTCATATGTATCGTCTCCATTATCAGCCATACAAACTGGGTCTCCTGACTACAGCAATAGAATTACGACAACGATCGGTAATAATGTTGTGAGTTATGATAGTAATGACCAAAATAAGAAAATGCAAATAGACCATTATGATTACGCTGGCAACGGAGTGAGGTACCCGAACAATATCCAACAACAATATCAAAACGACTATTCGTCTTCACCGACAACCTCGACTTTACCATATCAGGACCAGTTACGAGAATCATGGCAAAATGCTATGAACTCTAATATGAACGCAGCATCGAAATCCCTTCAAGAGAGTCAACATAACCAGTATCAGAATTATCAGTATCAAAATTCCCAACAAGATTCAAGGTTGGACTCAAACTCGGATAATAGTGATACACATCGCATAGGTAGCATGACTTCCGCTAATAACCTATTTGTTAATTACGTACAGCCTGATAACCAAATGTTGAATAATCTGAAAATTCGCACGAGAGACCTAGAACATGAAACAGGCCAGGCAGATTTGTACTCCAACGGTGATTTTGGATGGAAACTGACGGGTAAAAAGCCTTTGATTGAATATAGTTCTGGGTATCCCCCAAGATACTCCCAGTTAAGTATGCAATCTGATGGCCCGGCTGTTAGCCAGATGAATTTCCATATGGAAACTGGCAAGCCTTATAATTACGATCAAGTCTCTAAGTCAGGCACAGAAGCTATCGAAGCGCAAGAATTTGCGAAAGCAGCTGCCAAAGCACACGAGAGATTCAAACAGCAGCAGCAGCAGCAGCAGCAGCAGCAACAGCAGCAACAACAACAGCTATATGGAAATAACAATAACTACGGATCTTCTAATGTTGGCAATTCAGATATACACAATGCAGGTGGATATTATGGCAATAATGATAAACAGAAAAATAAATATACTGATAATTCAAACAATCCTTACTTGTACAGTACTCAAAATGATCTTATAACAGCATCTCCTTATTTCCTTTCAACACCAAGAGAAAATCTAGATGGCAAGTCAAAGCAACCTTTTGATCATGATAAGGCGTTGAAAAATATCGTCCCAATAGATGTATCAAATGTAGTAGCTAATTCAGATCCCTCGAAATCTGGGACCAGTTTGGATAATAACGGTCGGTTTACATCAAACAATTATGGGAAAGATCAACTAGATCAAAATATAAGGCAGTATATACGACCTGTAACGGATTCATTTTATAAAGACAAAAATGCTATCTACGGATTCAATATTAAAACAAAATCTGATGACTACTTAACACCTGACAATCTTAAACAAATAGAGTCAACTTTTTATGGCAAACAGCCACAATCCTCGGAATCAAGTTTTAATCAGGGAAGTTACTCTGGATCACAGGGACTTGGCAGTTATTTATCTCAACAGTCGAACAACTACCAAGATAATATGCAATCACAAAGTACCCAACAGTCAGGATACAATCGAAACCAAAATCAGTTACCATCAGATATAGCCAGTATTTTTAAATTTAATGATATCCCATACAAATTGACTCAAAGTATGTCTAACGATGCCTTAAAGTTGCACAATATCAATTTTGATCAAGGGAGTATACCTACACCACTACCATTGAGAATTAACCAAAATGTTGGTAGTCATCAGATCGACGTCACGACTAGCTTACTTAACAAGTTATTATTAAATAAGCAACCGGCTATGAATATGAATAGACCGGAAATAGATAGCAGTTTACTATCAACAATCAATGGCTTTAAAGTAGCAAACCCATATAATGTAGACCTCAAATTGGTGGCAGACATGTTGAAAGGAAAGCCTACTATAGACGATACTCAAATGATGACATTGAGAGACCAATATTCAAAACCGGCTCCAATGAAATTCGATCTTTCACAGTTACAATTCTTATTAAAAAATGAAAACACTGGAAACTTAGCGCCTATAAATGATGGGCTCAGTGCGCTTGGTGGCTCTTACATGGATATTTACAACAATGGGAGATTTCCTTATCAGGGAGTGAAATATTCTCGTAGTCAAGAAGAAGAAGAAAGTATTGTACCCATTGCTGACGCATCAAATACCCACCCTATAGGCGCTGTTATAGAACAAGACGATTCAGCAAGTGAAAGAGAAGTTAGTTCTGCATCAGAACTAACAGGACAGGGTGACGATGTCATTTCAAGTAGTTTCGAAGATAGTAGATCTAAAAGCCGCTTTATGACAGGATCTAGATCTATAAATGAGAGGCATAGGCACCCAAATTTATTGTTATCAGGTCGTCATTCGTATCAAAGGAAGTATCCCAAGTCTGATGTTGATGAACCATACCCTTTGTTGAAACCTCCTCCGCCGCATTCGCCTATGGGTAGAAGTAGTCATATGAAACTGGAAAAATATTCTCGTAGGCGGCGCGTTAACAAACCGAAACTTCTTAGGATTATGAAGACTGAGCCATTGTTTGAAGCTGGTGCTGAAACAGAAAGTTTAGAATCTTCTGTACCAATATTATTGCGACCGGCACCACCGGTTGCGGAGTCAAAGTCTGATACCATCGGTGCAGACGCTACCACGTAGAGTATTATAAATTATTTGTAATTTATAACTTTAGTGTATTTTCTGAACTGATGTACAATGTTCTATATTGTATTTTAAATATTTTAAGTTGTTATTATTTAATATACCTACTTGTAATTTAGAGCCCAGAAATTATTTCATTGGACTGCTTCAAACAATGTATTATTAAAATTTGGCATTTATTTTGTATGTGTAAGATTTAAAATATTATTAGGACTTGTTACGGTTTCGTACATACATCTATGTATGTATGTTAACGCGTTTATAGAATGTAGACAAAAAAGTATTGTAAATATTGTTCTTAAAGTAATCATTTTGTTCTAATTTTATTGTTGTGATAAGATAAATTTATAGCTGTTGAGGTTGTTGTTTAATTTTTGTAAGTATTCTCTATGTTTTACAAAAATAAAATATAGAAATAAACTGCGTATTATTTGATTGATGTTCAGTCGCTCTTGCTATATTTTATGAAGTTTTTCACTCATGTATCAATAGTTCAATTGATGCATGTTCATGAACAGTTTAAAAAAATGTTACTGTATCACGTAATAAATCTATCTCTGTATAATTTTCCTCTGATTTCTCTCGAGCAATGTTAACGATATATTACGAAGGCTAATGTCACCGAGACAGAAAATTACGTAATTAAGTGTTAATTATTGCGAGATGAGAATTAAAAATGAAATCGATTCAGTTTTCACGAACATAATCCACTTAAACAGCATCACAAGTCATGATAATGATCGTAATAGAGGTGATAATTTTATTAATTGGAAGTTCACTGTAACTATTAATTAAATGAAGTTATTACCTAAGAATAGACACCTTTTATTCATGAAAATTAATATCTAGACACCCACATAAACGATCAAACTGATTACAATTAATCAGTTTTATCGTCTGTGTATGTATTAATCAATACCGAGATCACAATTATTATTGGCATCTGTAGCAATATATTACACCCTTGAATGACTTCACCAGCCGTCGAACGTATTTATTTCAGCCTGCTTTAAGCCATCACTTTTTTATGTACCTAAATATTGTCAAGACGCAATATTTTATGAGTCTCCAGTTAACTAATTACTAATATTTCATTAAAAAAACGCATTGTATTCACTGTTATGCGTTAAATGTAATGAAATATTGTGGATCTTGCGTGCGTCGCGCTTTCTGCCCGCGTCGGCCGATGGGACTCGGCTCGCGTCTCGTTTGTGATTAATTCAAATAATAATTATGAAACGCATCGGCCATTATAATTAGCTAATCGTTTTAAACATCTGTCACGATCTACGTAGTTTGCATGTGATATTAAGACTATTAGGCCCGGTTACGATATAACTTTAAGCGAAAAGCTATTGCTTAAAATATGTTTAAGAATAGGCGCATGAAAATAAACAAATAAAACGTTGCGTATCTTTATTGATGATATTTTCTTTGATAACGGAATGCTTTTTTTTTAACATAACTGAGAAATGTATCGTGTATATTGCCACAAATAAATAAATCTGAATTATGAAGTGTCACTTTTATTTATCACTAGCTTCTGCCCGCGACGTCGTTCGCGTGGATGTCGTAAGACACCACAATATACAAATAACAGCCACATTTTTATAAAAAAAGAAATATTAGGTTGTATCTATCTTGATCAAAACATGATTCGCGACTATAACAGATATGCCTTTACAGAATTATAATAATGATCATTAATACATACTACGTTACTAAGTATATACACAACAAGTATGTAAGTATGTATGTATAGTATAGTACATATACTAAGTTAGATTTGTTCCATTGTCTCTAGATGGGGACAGCTGCCCTCCCTACCCCCCCTGGCGACGCTCTTGCAAAGGTGTACATTTCACCAATTACAGAGAACGTTGTAACCTTTCTGACTTGCGTAGTAAATATATTATCATAATGATAGATTGACAGGGATCTAATTAAGGTGGATCCGCAGTGTCAGCCCACGAAATTAAATTTTCTTAAGTTTTTTGCAACTTGTATCAGATTGTATCTTGATCAAAATATATTCGCGACCATTAGAATCATTAATACATCTGTCTTAGTTAGATTTTGAGAAGAAAAAATATCTTATTGAAAAGTTCTTATGGAACAAATCTATTATTGATTATTTCTGTAAATACATATTTGTTATAGTCGCGAATCATAGTAAGATCAAGGTACCTACAACCTTCTATGTATTATTGATTATTTCTGTAAATACATATTTCTTATAGTCGCGAATCATAGTTACATCAAGTTAACTAAAACCTCCGGGGATTGCGGAAGTAATAATAGATCCCAAGATCCCCGGTGCAAGTGTGGGAGGAGAACACTGGGGTGATTTTTAGTCAGTACGAGTCTGACAGACCCCTTCGCCCGCTCCAGGACGGAGTACATCCATGAAGATTTTCCACCCCGTGAACCAAAAAAAAAAAAGTTAACTAAAACCTGCCATTGACCCGCAAATTGCAAAAAACGTAAGAAAATTGTCATTATTATGCTGGGTACACATTGGTTATACGGAACATGCAATAGAACTCACGTTGAAACAAATTCGCGTTTTTGTTGTGTTAATTTTCATATTGTATCGTATAAATTAGGACTTTTTTTTAAATGGCGATTCACAGGTCATGTTAAGAGTTTGTCGTTTGCTTAACCGGACTTCTTTCAATAAATTAAGGCCTCCAGCTAGGGTATAAACTTATAGACTATGCGGCTACACGCTAAGGGCATCCCCTGTGGGGTACGGACCTCAGCTTAGGGCGTCGCTGGGGGAGGATAGCAATGGGAAAGGTTAGATCGGATTAATATTGGGGAAGAATTTAAAGCTATAGGCTCAGCGGCGCGGGCTGAATTAGGACGATTTAATAGTGTTCAATGTCATGTTACGTTTCAGCAATCAGTGCCTCTAAAAGTTTCACTAGCTTGAAGCAAGTATAATTAGAAATCTGGAAATCTAATGACAACTAGATTGACAGGTTGTTACTATGTTCTCTTAATGCTCGCAATTGCCATAATATTTTTACATAATGCAACATAGACGTTTTCTAACTAAAGTCCGGTCGCGAAGCAGAAAGAATTTCGTACGGTGACCCCTCATTACTAATCTCTACTTCTCGCGCGCAATTGTATTGCCGTCGCGCTCGCACATTAGAAGGACCTTAAAATGTGCGAGCGCGATAGCAATATAATTGTGCGCGAGCGATGGAGATAAGTAGTAAGGAGTCATTGTACGAAATTCTTTCTGCTTCGCGAACGGACTTTAGTGATACGAATAACTTTATTGTTTGAGGGGGACAACTCGTAGAAGCTAAAAAGTTGGGAATTTAAATACCTGGCAATGAATCCAAAAACTGGAATAGCCCTCTCGTTGTTTGCAGAGGATATGCAGCATTCCCGAGCAGACAATATCCTATTTGCTTCAACATCCCCAGTGGCCCAACAGTTACATAACATTCATGTATAATCAGCCCATAATGTTCCCACTGCTGGGACACAGGCCTCCCCTCGAAGATGAAGGGAGTGGGCCGAAATCCACCACACGGGCCCAGTTGGTAAATGTCACACGCCTTCGAATTTTTGGTTCCAGAACATGCCGGTTTCTTCATGAATGTTTTCCTTCACCGTTTTTAAAGCAGTGGTGATGAAATAACTTACACAAATTAAAGCACCTGTCAGGGTTCGAACCTACGACCTACGACTCGTAAATCACAGCCGTTACCACTTGGCCATCACTGCTCCAAACAGCTGCACCACATTTATCCTCAACCATGGCACTGTAAAAGCAAATGGTGTGGCCAGCTACGGGTCTAAATTTATTTAAGGACGTAGGTACAGTAGGCACGTTTGCGGTAACAATTTCAGTATAAGCCGACCTCTTATTTTATTGAAACTCAGTACTTCGCTAGGCAAGCTAAAGGTCAAAGTATTACAATTCGCGTGCAGTTGACTGTGCCTTCGTTACGATTAGAAGAAGACGCTGCATGTAAAGCGCTTCTGATGACATATATGAATGAGGACTAGTCGAGTTTTCATTCAGATATATTCTCTAGATATAGAAAAGTTCTTAACTTTGTATGAGTATAGTGTCATAACAAACAATTGGGGCATGCAAACTCACACTTTAACACACACATACAATTACACACACACACACACACATACACTAAAACATACTTTCGCGCAAACGAAGAGAAATAATTATTGTTTATTTCTTTATATATATTTTTTTTGTTCTTAGTTTAGAAGTACATATAAAATGAAGTCTCTTTTGTTTCCAATTTTTTTTATTTTTTGTTTTTCTTTGTCTTGTCATAAAACAACAAAATTGTGTCTTTTATCACGGGAGGACGCTGGCCTGCTCCTGCATCACAGTTTTAACTAGCACAGGAGTCAGAGAATTCTATTTTATTGTTAAATATGTTTTAAGTCAATAAATAATTTTAGTTTTGTTTTGTTTTGTAGTGTGTACTTGAATTTTGAGGGCTGCTTTAATGTTGGTAAGTAAATGTTCCTGCTTATAAGCTCTATATTTTGAGGAAAAACTTGAACATGTTGACGTAGTGAAAAATTTACTCTTTTTGGTAGCACTATTAAGGCAACCCGAAAATTAAAGTTTTGTGATTCGACAAGATAAACGAGATACTCTTTTGATCTGCATAAATCTATACTAATATTATATTTTGATTTTGATAATCTATAATTTGTTTGTTTGTATGTCGGAACTACCAGTCGGATTTGAAAAAATATTTTTGCATTTGATAGATATTCTTGAGGACCTATAGGTTATTAACATCACGGGCCTTAGGAGCCAAGCAAAATAAAAAAAAAGTCAGATAGAACGCTAAGTGAAAACGAAGTTATAGCGCAGGCGAGCGATACAATGCGACGCAGTGGGTTGGGGAGACAAGAAATCTCACGCGGATGAAGGCGCGAGCAAAAGCTAGTTATTAAAATAGACCGCGCGTTGGAAGGCCTTCCACAACGCGGACCGATGACCTTGAGAAGGCCGCAGGAATCCGTTGGATACGGGAAACATCGGTCGAAGTGGCGGTGCTTGGGGGAGGCCAATGTCCAGCTGGACGTCTTTCGGCTGAAATGATGAATGATGATGAAATTATTATACCAAATCAAAAATCAAATCAAAAATCAAATAAATAAAAAAATCAAAACAAAAATCAAAATCAAAAGTCATTTATTCAAACTAGGCTGAGAATCAGCATTTTTCGAACGTCATTATTACATGAGACAGTCCCCCAAAAACGCCCACCCTTCACCACAAAAGATTTCTCAAGACATTAACAATTATAAACTTATATAGGTTAAAATAAGATCGTTTATTGGAAAAACTTGTTTATCTTCTAAATCATCAAGTTTATTCATCGAAATGAGTAATATCGTTAACAGTTAAAAATAAAACGAAAAATCAACTTACCCTTACAAAGAGTTGGAAGTGAAGCCAGTGGGCCAAGCACAGGCGTGCCACGACGTTTGTGACAAGACATGATAAATTATGTCATGTCAATTTGTACTAGCATTTTATGACAAAATAGTTTTATCGCTCAAGCTGTGATAAAATATGTGACTAAAGTCACGTCACAGTAGGCCGTGCTCGCCGCGCAGAAAGTCGAAACGATGAAGCATCAGTAAATATTTATAATGCTATAGATAAGTGCAGGTTATAAATTACTCGTAATATGTGCGTAAGAATGAAATTATGAGACGGATCTTAAATTAAAAACCATTTCAGTATTAAAAAAACATTGTTTATTATTACAATTTGGATGAGTCTCAATTAGAACGCTTTTTGAACTACAATGTTTGGACCCATGATACTTTAAATAATAATGAGGTTATTACTCAAAATGTGTCTTAATTTATTTCCATAACATACGGTTCCATCGTTTTGAAATTTCACATTAATGACCTAATATAATATTAACATAGAATATTAAACACTATTTCGATATTCAGACCTTCTCAATGTCACTTCAGTTAGAAATCGCCATAACATTCATATCAACACAACATAAGCTCCTTCATCAGTGAAGCAGGCATTGAGTAACCGATGAGCATAATATATTCAATAACTCGAGTATACGCTGTTTCCGTTAGAAAAGGAAAGAGTATTCACAAACCCGTTCGTTTACTCTCGTTCTCACGAGTGACCCACCCACGACACCGATATAAATAAGATGGTAGTATACGACATCATCACAAACAAGCGTCGCTTGTTACAGTCGACACAAGTTCACCGTGTGGCCAGCGATTAGCTAATCATCATGGCTACCTATGTAAGTATTAACATAAAAAAAACATAATGACACCTACTGATGAATTATAAAATAAAATAAAAACTAAATCATTCTTATCTTTCCAGATGAAACTGACATGCTTAGCCATCCTACTGAGCAGCAGCTACGCCGGCATCCTTCACGGACATCATCATGATGACCATTCAAGCATTTTACCGTCCAGTGGATATCCTTCGCACCATTCGTCCAGCTTTTCGCCCAGCAGCTTCCCTGCTGGGTCATTACCCTCGGCTACTTACTCCGGATCGGGATTGAACAACGGTGGCTACTCTCACGGTAGTGGCATCCTGGACTCCTCACTGTCTGGATCTCATGGACACGGACATGGTGGTTCTGGATTTGGTGACTCTGGATTTGGTGGATCTGGATTCGGCGGTGGACATGGCATCGGTGGCGGACATGGCATCGGAGGTGGATCCGGATTCGGTGGCTCTGGATTCGGCGGACCCACTTTCGGTAGTGGCTCTTTAATCGGTGGACCCAGCATCGGTGGTGGTTCTGGATTCGGTGGGCCTGCCATTGGAGGAGGCTCTGGATTCGGTGGTCCTAGTTTCAATGGTGGCTCTGGATTCGGCGGTCCTGGTTTCAATGGTGGCTCTGGATTCGGTGGACCCGGCTTGACTGTCCCCGGCGGTGAAGCCCCACCCCCAGGCCAGAAGGCTCCCGTCATTGATGAGATCCACGGTCTTGCTAACGGCAACGGCGCTCCCACTCAGTACCGCGTCCGTGAAGAGCCCTACCAGGTCCTGAGGGAGGTGACCCATAGAGTGCCCCAGCCTGTGCCCTACCCCGTGCCCCAGAGGGTCGAGATCCCCGTACCCCAGCCCTACCCCGTCCAGGTGCCAAACTACAGGAACGTTCCCGTACCCGTCGTCAAGATCCAGCAAGTCAAGGTTGACAAACCAGTCCCCTACCCCGTCGAGAGGATCGTGAAAGTTCCGTACGAGAGGGTTGTAGAGGTGCACGTTGACCGCCCTGTCCCAGTTGAGAAGATCGTCGAGGTGCCGGTTGTGAAACTGATCAAGGTGCCCGTCCCCTATGAGAAGAAATACGCCGTACCGCATGTGAAGACTGTGCACCACAAAGCTCACGAGAGCCACGGACACGGTCACAGCAGCCACGGCAGCCACGGTTGGTCCAGCTGGTAATTCTGGATGACCAAAGAAATACATGTACATAGTAGAATCGTCACATACCTAGTCCGGTCTGTTGTAAATATATAATCGCTTCATAGCTCATCGTGAGGCTGCAATCTAGGGTGATAACTAAGTCATTAATTTAAGTGAATATATTATCAATATGTTCTAATATGATGTTTGCTGTAAATAGTAACGTTATGCTTTCTAACTTTAATAAACAAATAAGTGTCCAAAGAATTTTTGATTTTATTTCTCCTTGAACTACAACCATAACTTAAGAGAGCAAAAGCAAGTTTCCGTAGTCCCTCATTCGACTAAATAATGTATTCGAACATAATAATCACGTACTTACATGATGAATATACAACATTAATTTTTGTTTACTCTAAACTCGAAAAGGGGTCATTGTACTCCTCATTTTGATTTTTTTTTCTATGGGACCAACCTTGAAATCGCGAAAAAATCAGCTGTTCCATACATTTGTGTTCACTTAAATCGAAAAAATGTATGGACCAACAGATTTTTTGTTCGTGATTTCAAGGTTGGCCCCATAGAAAAAGTAAAAGTTGTTCAAAATGCATTGTCATTTCATTGACGAACAGCGCCCCCCTGTCAATGTCATTCGAGAGCCAAAAGGTTCATATAGCAGTGTGTTGTTGTATGCTTTGAGACGACATGGCATGACAATAGCATCAAGCCGAAGATGGAACTAAGTGATGTGTCTGACTATGATATTATATACAACATTAGTTTTTGTTTTGCACTAAACCCGAAAAGGGGTCATTGTAAAGGGGCTTGATGCTATTGTCATGCCATGTCGTCTCAAAGCATACAACCACACACTGCTATATGAACCTTTTGGCTCTCGAATGACATTGACAGGGGGGCGCTGTTCGTCAATGAAATGGTGAAATGTCGATGAAATGTATTAAAAAACCAGGGTGCAGCGTTGGTTTCGAATTGGGCGACGCGCCAAAAGATACTATAAGACACATGCTGCTGTATAATATGTTGCCAGTAACCAAACAACATGGGTTAAGTATTTGGGGTGAACTTCATCTTACTATCCAGCTATAAATTAGTTAATTAGAATGAGACTGGAGCCAAAACACTACCTGTACGTATAATAATAACTACAGTAAGTATAATAATATTACCAGACATCATTTCACAAATCCTTTACTTTCAGTGAATGTTAAAAGCTTTTGTTCAGATAGTATTTTAAACTTCAAAATCATTCATCGTCATCATTTCAGCTGAAAGACGTCCACCGCTGGACATAGGCCTTTCCCAAGCACCGCCACTTCGACCGGTTCTGTGCTTCCCGCATCCAGCGGATACCTGCGGCCTTCAAAATAAAGTTTAAACTTCAAAATAAAGTTTAGAAATTTTGTATCTTATAAAATCACAAAAACATAATTATTCACTTAGACTGAAATCAAAACAACAAATAAACTTACTTAAAAATTTAGGAAAGAAGGGAAGGAGTATGTAAGGAGCGTAGCAGGTGGCGTTCTATAGTTTCTGCCTACCCCCATGGGAAGAAGGCGTAAGTTTATGTATGTATGTAAAAATATAGGAGTTCCTGATAAGTTCAACAAAAAATCTGTGTCGCAAAAAGCTTCGCTTATCTACGTTAAAATTTATTTGGAATATTAAATACTCAAATGGCTAAATAGTTACTTTGTAAACAAACGAGTAATATTGAACACATAGAAACTATTTCTAAATATTTTACCTTAGTCAGATTTATCTAGAGATTGACTCTTGGAAAAATTATTAATATATTTGTGTAACTTAAAACAAAGATAAATCTTTATATAAATCTCAGTAAAGAGACTGAATGAGGTTGCAATACGTGGGCGGGCTTTTCACTTGTTTTCGATGCGCGTGTGAAATTAGCAATGATAAATTGTAATTTTATGTAATACAGTGATTAATTGAGAGAAACGTGCACTAGAAATAACACGCCACAAGTATTGGACCTTGTAAAACTATGTAATGCTTCCGGCGACAAATAGGCTGGTACGTTAAGGAACAATGCATAATTCTTTCTCACAAGTAAAAATACAATTATTACAAAGAACGGTTCCTAAGAAAGAAATAAATTTTACCAGGCAACCTTGAGTAGGTCTTCTTCCTGTCACGAATTCCCTGGTCTACTTTAATACGTCATGGTATGGTAGAAACAGATAGCGTATGGCGAATCCTTCGGTTTCTGCTCACCATGCTTATTGTGAGGGTTTCTGAAAGCCCATTCACAAAATCCGTCTAATGTCAACTTATGTGATTTTGTCATTTAACTACTTGTGATATGACAGCGGATTTACCTACTGACGAGACAATAGATTTTAATGTCAGGAACAACAGAACTGTAGTTGGTCCTCCTGTGTGCTTATATGGACGACACGTTATTCCTATGTTCCGAAAGGAGTCTCCGGAGTCAGGGTCTTAAAAGAGTAACTGTGCAGTTTCTTACCGGCTCTACTCCATAGGAAACGACCAATTGGAACCGTGCACCTAGCTTCTGATATTTCATAAGTGCCCATGTAGTCTTATGTGAAATAAAATATTTTGATTTTGATGGTATTTCTATGTAATTCATTATTTCTTTTGTTTTAAACACTTGATAAATATGTCGTCGTCCGATCGTAGAAATTACCATATCTGGGCCTGCAGTCTCGACATAGATAGTGATCGCTTTACGACCAATTCGGTCGCAAAGTCCTAATGGAGTCTCTAGAGAGTCAAAATTGCTTGACGAAATTGTGATTTTTTCGTGCTTATCAAGCAATTTTGACTGTCTAGGGACCCCAATAGGACTTTGCAACCGAATTCGATCGTAAAGTGATCGCTATCTATGTGGAAACTGCAGGGCTAGGATACGCCGCCGTTTCATGATTTGACCATCTAACATCCGCTATATCGTTCAACCCTCAGCGTTCGACGATTTGCCCAGCGATGCTTTTTAGCATAGCGACCCAGATACGCCTAAAAACATTAATCTGTCTTTGGTGCCGCGCAGACGCAGTCGGGTAATAATTCCTATTCGACCTATTCCTACTCGAATAATTTATATTTTAGAGTGCTAAAAATAATAAATAGCCAAGTAAATGCGACCAACTTGGATGTAGCGCTCGGTTGGCTCGCGCGCGGTTAGTCACAGTTTTTTTGGTAACGGGTTGGAAATCATCATGGATGTCCTCCGCTCTAGGGCGGAACCTAACCCATTTAGTCGGGGTGCCACTAGCGGCGTCTAATGCAACTACTTTACGATATGCCAGTGGTCAGCTGGGAATATCGATGAATAGGTTGCTTTCATAGATTCGCCCGACTTTCGATTAGGTGCATCGTGATATATCCGGCCATATCGTGAAATGGCGGCATATCGGGAATTGGCCAGGCAGATCACGATATAGCCATTTCTACGATCGGACCACGACGTATAAATTATGCAAATGAATTATAATAACTTATTCCAAGTTTGGTAGCCCTTTAGGTGTAAGGCAAGCTTTAAATTATTCATAAAATTACTATTTTCCTAATAAATTAATAATCAGCTTTACTACTGGAAACAGACACTGTTCTATCATCATAATTATTACTAATTAAACAACTTAGGTCAATACGTTTTATATATTTACAATTTTGTAAAAGATCCGACAAAGCGGAAGTAGTCGGTTTGACGTGCGATCGGATTTTTATTAAGTTTCAAATTCCCACGAACAGGTGAAATCGGAAACTTAATATTAACAAATAGCTATTGACATCATAGGGAACAATTTACGTAATTTTCGTAAGCCATTTCATTTGAGGTGATTGATTTATTGACCATACATTATAATAAAATATTGGGGGGCTTGTGGCTATGTAATAACTGCCGCACGGGTCGATCGATCTGGAGGGCAATTCCAGGGGGTCTACTCCGAAGCGTTAATCCGAAGTATCGGCCGAATGTTCGGCCGTTCTATAACTTCCATAGTTTCCTTTTTTGACTTTGAATCCTTACCCGACTTAAAGTTAAATGTTTGACTTTGACTTATCTCGATGACTGTCGTTTTTTTTGTTTCGCCGTATTCAGCCATAGTTAGCCGTAGTCAAGCAAAGGCCGAACATTCGGCCAATACTTCGGTTTTATGTTCGGAGTAGACCCCCTGCGGATTTTCCCTCAACTTGTTCTGTCGTGGTTGTGTTTTTAATTCTTTGCGTTATGTTTACCGCAAATAAACGTATTTTCTTTCTTTCTTTTCTTTTCTGTATTTTTAAGAACGTTCGTATTCTAATCTCAGTGTCAATCTGTCAAAAAATTCCCTACAATTTTGACATTTACTGTCGTTGAGATGAGATTGCAACTTGAATGTTAACGTTTTTAAGTACGAGAATTAGTCTTCAGGTTAAACTACGCTTGCCGCGGATGGTGCGAGGATGGGTGACCATGCTTACATACCAAGACGGGCGTGCCTCGGAAAGCACGTTAAGCCGTTAGTCCCAGCTGTTATTCGTAGATCTTTGACAGTTGTTATGGGCTGTTAGAAACCCGAAAGTCTGACAACCAGTCTTACCATGGGGGTGGAGGTCAGATGGGCAGTCGCTCCATATAAAATACCGGTATTCAGCAGTATTCGGTTAGACTGGAAGCCGACCCAACATTGTTGAGAGAGAGTAGGCAGATGATGACATTATAATAAAATATTAACCATAAATCTTGCCCAACTTAATTTGCAAGGGCAGCAATTTGGTAAACTAAACATTCTTATTCAAATGAGATTTGTGGAGAAATATTAGCACCTGTTTAGCATTTTCTATGGCGATCTAAAGTGTGCCGAGTAAGATTTGGCCCATCCTTTTCAATTTATTTTTTAGCTTAGAATTTTGCCTATCTACAGTCATGGTGACTCGCAGATGAGGTCGTGGGTCAGCAGTTTGTAGTATCCAATTACTCTAACATAGCATAGCAGAGAAATGTGCTTTCATATTGACTTTGTACCAACACTTCATAATACGAAAACGAAGCCTAAGGGAGAATGTAAGGATCATAGCAGGTTGCGTTCTGCAGTTTCCTACCTACCCCAGTGGGAAAAAGGCGCGAGAATATGTATGTATGTATGTGTACTTCATATTATTATCATGAAAATATTTAGCAGTGTGTTCAACTTCTGAACTAAAGTCAAACGATGTACTTATTATAATATTACGCGGACATCGATATAATCATCGTTATCATTCTAGTCGAAAGACGTTAACTACTTTTGCTTACCTAAAACGTCATCACATCGATATTGCTAAGAGAAAAAAACCATGACATTGAAACAGTATGCCTAAATGTAAATACTCGCTAGTCATGCTCTGTCTCGGTAGGTATTCCTCACGTAAGTATACCAATGATCGTTCTGTCTCGGTAGGTATTCCTCACGTAACTATACCAATGATCGTTCTGTCTCGGTAGGTACTCCTCACGTAAGTATACCATTGATTGTTCTGTCTCGGTAGGTACTCCTCACATAAGTATACCATTGATCTAGCTGTTATTTATAAAACTCCAGATATACATAGTGCTTGGAAAGCAGCTAATAATATTAAGAATAGGGGACGGTGTTCCATAAGGGCGTAAAGTTTATTCACTTTTTCAATCAGCGTAGCATAATAATGTAGTATCATCATTGCATTGGCCGAATTACCGATATTAAATAGTAGTTTATAGTACCCTGTATTACGTTATAACAAGCTACCCATGATTCAACAATGTTATAATATTTGCTCTTGTTTTCTTTAATCTTAAAACCAGAACAGAGACAACATTGATCGTTCTGTCTCGGTAGGTACACCTCACGTAAGTATAACATTGATCGTTCTGTCTCGGTAGGTACTCCTCACGTAAGTAGGTATACCATTGATCGTTCTGTCTCGGTAAGTACTCCTCAGGTAAGTAGGTATACCATTGATCGTTCTGTCTCGGTAAGTACTCCTCACGTAAGTATAACATTAATCGTTCTGTCTCGGTAGGTACTTACTCCTCACGTAAGTATAACATTGATCGTTCTGTCTCGGTAGGTACTCCTCATGTAAGTATACCATTGATCGCTCTCTCTCGGTAGGTACTCCTCACGTAAGTATACCATTGATCGTTCTGTCTCGGTAGGTATTCCTCACGTAAGTATAACATTGATCGCTCTGTCTCGGCAGGTACTCCTCACGAAGTATAACATTGATCGTTCTGTCTCGGTAGGTACTCCTCACGTAAGTATAACATTGATCGTTCTGTCTCGGTAGGTACTCCTCACGTAAGTATAACATTGATCGTTCTGTCTCGGTAGGTACTCCTCACGTAAGTATAACATTGATCGTTCTGTCTCGGTAGGTACTCCTCATGTAAGTATACCATTGATCGCTCTCTCTCGGTAGGTACTCCTCACGTAAGTATACCATTGATCGTACTGTCTCGGTAGGTATTCC
This sequence comes from Tiliacea aurago, assembly GCA_948098905.1. Taxonomy (NCBI): domain Eukaryota; kingdom Metazoa; phylum Arthropoda; class Insecta; order Lepidoptera; family Noctuidae; genus Tiliacea; species Tiliacea aurago. Next base: position 17,497,278 of record OX402591.1, on the reverse strand, counting down.
TCACTTAAGTATAACATTGATCGCTCTGTCTCGGTAGATACTCCTCACGAAGTATAACATTGATCGTTCTGTCTCGGTAGGTACTCCTCACGTAAGTATAACATTGATCTAGCTGTTATTTATAAAACTCCATAGTGCTTGGAAAGCAGCGAATAATATTAAGAATAGGGGATGGTGTTCCATAAGGGCGTAAAGTTTATTCACTTTTTCAATCAGCGTAGCATAATAATTTAGTATCATCATTGAATTGGCCGAATTACCTTAACATATTAAATAGTAGTTTATAGTACCCTGTATTACGTTATAAAAAGCTGCGCATGATTCAACAAGGTTATAATATTTGCTCTTGTTTTCTTTAATCTTAATACCAGAACAGAGGCAACATAATAATAAATTTAAGAGGCCATCCATCACCTACATTCTTATGGTACAACATGTTTAGACAGGTTTTGGTGTAATAATGGTAGCTTTTTAGTTATAAAAAGTGTTAGGCACATACTTGTACTATTAAGTAACTTCTCTGAATAGTACCAGTGGACTACATTTCCGTTTTCTTTTACTTGTACTTGTTCTTGTTTTTAGACAAAATACTAGAAAGTTATTATCCTAAATACCTAAGTTTTATGTCGATCCATGTATCTAGCCATAATTGTGGGCTTAGTACGAACGAGCGAAGTAAACATAACATCGATTTTTTTATTTAAAATACTCATTGTATTTTTTTTTGTATTGTTTGTTTATACGCCATAAATGGCAAAACATGTAGCCACCTCATATTAATTATAAGACCTTCATCATCCTACTCGAATATTTATTATTATTTTTTAAAACATGATCATGTTTTACAAAATAAATAATTATTATCTTATCTTATATTAACTTATCATTTCGCATATAACGTTACTTTAGTTTGAAGAATTTATTCAAATCTGGGTGAGCTAATTGAACTTGTCGCATAAAATGCTGATAGTCATATTTTTTATTCAAAAATCGATAGCCACAGTGATGATTAAACTCAGATTTTTAATTTGCTAGACCAAAATGACAGCTGCAATCAAACTTTTTTTTTAAACTAACTCGATAATTAATAATAATATTACAGAGACCCAAAACGTAATTTTAGTCTAGCGAATTAAAAATCATAGTATATAATATATAAATATTTTGCCTTGCAGCGCTGTAAGCTATGACAGAGACATGTTTTAAATGCCTTTTCAGCCATGTAGATTATTTATTAAGACTTAGATTTTAGATTTGAATTGGTCACACAGGTGAGGCTTTGTAACCAGCGATGGTGACAATGTCGTCTACCCCTCTTGGTTGAAATCAGAATGATGCTAACACAGGAACATGGAGATTAAAACAAATTTAAAACACATATTAAAAGTACACTTTGTAAACAAGCATATTACAAATTAGAGGAAAATATCCAAGACAGGAATCTTTGGAAACATGCTGGTCCAGCTCTATAGGAGAATCTAGAGTCTAGACAATATCAAAGTGCTTGCTATATTAATTGTAGAATTTATTATTTTTATGACATTGATTTTACATTCTGTGATTCTGATTACCTTAACTCACACACTGACTTATTTTTTTTTTTTTAGGAAAACGTATACTTTTAGGATGTTTGTAAATATGTGAGCACCATGTAAGTATCTATCACATAATTAAATTATCTCTCATTGCTTAATTTTTAATTATTTTTGCCTATTGTGATATAGTAATTTTATTCTAGGTGCATCGTCTTCACATATAATTATAAAATTAATGCACTTGAAACGAAATATTGTAAAACATTTTTAAAAGAGTAACGGTGGAGTTTCCTGCCCATTCTTCTCCATACGAAACTACATTTGGTAAATTTTGACGTTTATATGTGCCTTTTAGGTGCTTATTTGAAATAAATAATTTGACTTTGACTTTGACAATTAAGTAAAGAGAGGCATATGCCCAGCAGTGTGATGATAATGAGGCTTTGTAAAGAGGTGATAAATCGGACATAGATTTCAAGGATTGTTGATTTGTCAACACGATTCGCTTAAGATTTTACATAACTTACAGTTAAAATCGTAAATTAATTTTACTGTCACGCAAAGATAGGCATGTAAAAACTTTTAAAAAATAATAAGTTTGGGTGAGGTTTTTGATGACACACATATTTACATTGATTTACTATTATATATTTCAAAACAATTATTAGGAAATGTGTTATAGTAAATCAATACAACTAACTAGGTAAATTACGACACATTGAGACATGAAAACTCTCAAATAACAAACCCAATATTAGGTTAATTAATCTATGTATAACTTTAAACGTTTGCAACGCCTATATAAGATTGCATTGGATTAAATTTTCATATTCATTTTTACGTGAAGCAACAGAACCGCGGCAGATGGTTTTCTAGGCCTTTTGGTACTCAGATTCCCTTGCATAATCATAGAAAACGATGTTAACGAGATCAGTACAGAAATTAACATAATATATTTTAGCATCGGTGACGTATAGGATACAGCGATATCCGTTCGAGTTTGTATCTAATGAATTCATAGGCGTTGTTGGATACAGCGACTTGTATAAATATGTGGGGCCGTCCGATGTCACAGCACAAGCTACCGACACTCGGAAGGGAAAACAACTAGCTCGTTTTTTTTTGGCTGGCTTCAAGCGATTAGCTAAAAGCCATGGCATTTGTTGTAAGTTCATAAATATGGTACAATAACATAAACATTACAACTTCAGCGAACTCGTTCACATACTAAACATACAAACATTTGTTTCAGGTCAAACTGCTCTTCCTGTCAGCACTAGTGTACAGCACTAATGGCGGATATTTAAATGGACAGCACCATAGCCCGGACTCATTCCTGTCGTCAGCATTAAATTCTCCGTCAGCTTCATTTGGGGCACCCTCGTCGTCGTATGGACCCCCACAACATGGCGATGGACAGGGACACCAAACTGTGACCATTGAGGAACATGTTGTGGATGATCATCCAGTTCTAAATGGAGCATCTCTTCCCGGTATCGGCTCTCTCGCCAACGGCCACGCACACGGCAATGGTGGACACCACTCTGGTGGTCACGGACACGGCAACGGTGGACACTACTCCGGTGATCACGGACACGGCAACGGTGGACACTATTCCGGTGATCACGGACACGGCAACGGTGGACACTACTCTGGTGATCATGGAGACAACGGTGGACACGGAGGATATGGCCATGGACCCGCCCACCAAGGATCCTTTATAACTGGGCCTGCCTCTGGACCTGGTCTCTCTGGACCTGGCTACGGTTCTGTTTCATCAGACCTGTCCGCTCCCGCCCCATCAGGCAACGGATACTCCGAGGGCAGCCTACTCCTCGATGAAACCCTCCCTGGACCCGGAAACGGTGGTAACGGTATTGGCCCAGGTACACTCGGGGCCCCACGTGTGATCGGTACTAGTGTGTCTGTTGGCCGCCCAGATGTTTCTGCTACAAGATACGAGCTTCAATCTGTCCTGCAAAACATTATTCGCCGCGTCCCTATTGAGGTGACCCGTCACATCCAGGTCGCTGTACCGCAACCCGTCCCAGTGCCCGTCCGTCAGGAGGTCAAGGTACCAGTGCCCCAGCCCTACCCCGTCCAAGTTGATGTCGTGAAGCACGTCCCCTACCCAGTATACAAGACCGAACACGTGCATGTCGAGAGGCCAGTTCCCTATGACGTTGTCAAAGAGGTCCCATTCGAGGTCATCAAGAAGGTGCACATCCCTGTTGACAGGCCTTACGAAGTAATCAAGAAGATCCATGTGCCCATTGAGAAGCACGTGGAGGTCCCAGTCGCCGTGTGGAAGCCCTACCCACTCCACATCATCAAACACGTCACCCACTACAAGAAGAAGAGCTGCTGCTGGTAAGGCACTGCGTTGCTCTTCATCCAGCTGGTGAGACTACCAGCAACAGTCGTGATCATACCAAATAGTCAATAGAATTGTAAATACTTTGATAGTCATTAGTTTGTACATGTAAATAGATGAAGATAAAACGTATCGTTTTACAATTTATTTTGTTGTTTGTTTTTTGCCCTTGTTTGATTTGCACTCACTGAAACCAAGATTCGAAAAGTTATCTCAGCATCATAATATATAATCACTTCACTTAGTCTTCAGATGCATTCAATTTTCACTTACGAATGTATGAAATATAATAGAACAAAATTCGGAAAATTACGCTCTGACCGTAATCCGTTTGAATCTGAATCAACATTCAAAATTGCCCATTTATCATTGAATGGAGCAAAACACCACATAAACACACAACACAGTTCAGACTCAATGTTTTGGTTTTAAAATCACAATGGTCATTAGTTGTTCGTCCATCTTTTATTGTTGATAACAGATTTCCGACAGCTGTTTGGTTTACTTAATCTAGGACAACTGTTAGCTTGATTAAATAATCATGACTATAATATTAATAGAAAGTTTTCGTTTTGTTAGAATTTCGAAGCTAATTTACATTTCTTGATATCCGCCATTATTTAGTGAACCAGGACAGTTTTAGCTGATGACCTGCTTTGAATGGTTAGTGTGTAGTTTCACTCATCTGCGCTCTTCTTCATCTTCCTTCCTTAGTCTGCATAATACTTTAAACTTAAGGAAGGAAAAAAAAAATTAAAGGGTCTGAGAAGCACAGTAGTAATATGTTTAATAATTATTGTCACAGGCTGAATAAAACCAGCAGCAAAAACCGTCTCAATAGTACTCACCTAGTTTATTAAGAAGTGGAAATGATGTAATTCTGTGAAAAAGTCAATAAACATAGGAGAGAGTGAAATTTAATGAGATAATATTACAATCAGTTTTATAATTCATTAGCATTATAAAACTGATGTCAGATGTGGATATAATCAAACGAGTTTTGATGTAATCGCAGCCCACATACTGATGGAATATTTTGATACAATTATCTATAGCTGTATTGGATACTGTTTACGGCCTATCAAAGTTTACAGTAGGTGTGTAGCCTAACAAGGTATGTAAGTAAATTAATGTAGTAACCTACTTCACTTAATAATATATCAAAGCCCATGTTTAGATCTCAGGTGATGTTATATTACATAACATCACGCTTGTTTTCGTAGTACACCTACAATTCACCAGTTATGTTTAAATCTCATGTAATAGGGTAGGGTAGGGAGCCGGACGGGAACCGGAGACAAATCCAGATTCCTGGCTTTTACTGAGAAAATCTTGGTGAAAAAACACATTAACGCTGCCCGACCTGGGAATCGAACCTAGGGCCTCATGATCAGCAATAGCGCTTGCGACCACTAGACTAACGAAGCAGTCTGATGTTTTTTATTACTTAGTATCGTATAATGCTCAGCTTTTGGAAACCAGTTAAAGTTCCGCATTTTTGCTCAGTTCCCATTCCAGCTCCTAGCCTAGCATCTGGTGTGAATTGGTATAGATCATCTCAACTCAACTAAACTAAACTCAACAAAGGTAGGGTCTGTGTGATCAAAGGAGATCATCGGGAGAGCAACAAGAAGTCAATGCAACGGATGAAATATATATAATTAATTAGTGTTAGAACCCTATGTTCATCTTTGAGCATAAACTGAGAATATCTGTAATTGATGAATTGATAAATTTTATAGAACTGCTAATTGTAAGGTAATGTCTGCTGTTGGACCTCAAAAGGGATTTATGGAAGGCATATACTACGTCTGATTAGAATAAATAGGTATTTTAGTTAACAACCATTAGTAGCCATTATTAGGAATAATGATTTAAGATACACCATCTCAATTATTTACATGTAGAAAGTGCATGTTGAGGTCCTAAGTTCAAGCCCTGTGTCGAGAGAAAACATTTTTAGTATCAGATAAATTCTCAGTTATATTACTTAGCTCATGGTTGTAAGTGAATCCACTTTTAACATAAATATTATTGTTCTCTGCCTATCACATAATATTTAATCAAGATAACTAACTCATCTATAAAAATAATGTGGGTCTATGAGAGTTCACCTTTGTCATAGGCTTAGTACCAAAACGGTTACTTTTGCCTCATCATCATTTCAGCCGAAAGACGTCAACAGCTGGACGTCGCTCGGGTCTCCCTCAAGTACCGCCATTTCAACCGTTTCTGTGCTTCCCGCATCCAGCGGATTCCTGCGGCCGTCACAAGGTCATCGGTCCACCTTGTAGGAGGCCTTCCAACGGTACGCGGTCACCACTCTAGAACCGTTCGGCCCTATCGGTCCTACTGCGCCCTGCCTACTGCCACTGCCACTTTTGCCTGCGCAATCGGAATGAAGAATAGCTTCCCCTGAGTTGAGCTCTTCTTGTCCCCTCTGAACACAAGCTATACAAAAATAGCTCAGCATTAGTCAATCAGTCATCAGTCAGAGCTAAGAGGCTCATTGGCGATGTAAAACTGGTGGATGCCAATCTTCGCAGCTTGGCCCATCGCCGCAAGGTTGCCTGCTTGTCGGTCTTCTACAGATTGTACTTCGGTGACCAAGAACTCCACGAACTCATTCCACCCTACTACTATCGGACATCTAGACGCACTGCAGGTTACCATCCCTTCCTTGTTGCTATTCCACCAAATCGTACTAAGCGTTTCTAAATGTCTTTTATAATGCGCACAGCAAAGGAGTGGAACTCTCTGTCTGTGTCTGTGTTTCCGAACGCATACAACCCTAATCTCTTCAAAGTTAGAGTGAACAGGCATCTTCTGCGTAAGCTCACTCCATCGTCGAATTTGTTTCGGTCACCTCTGCCCTAGACTAAGGTCAAGAGCAAACCCATCATATATATAAAAAAAAATAAAAAATCAGTAATATTGACAGCTGCCCCATATTATACTTTGGTGAAGGCTAGAATACTCTTTATTATGCGCTGTATTGTTTCTAGTAGGCTATATCATTATAACTGACTAGCTTTTGCCCGCGGCTTCAGCCGCGTGGAGGTCTGAAATTATCCCACGGGAGCGTACTACCGGGGTAAAAAATATCCTACGTGTCCTAATCCGGGGTCTACCCATGTGCCAAGTTTCATACAAATCCGTTCAGTTGTTTTAGCGTGAAATCGTAACAAACAAACAAACAAACACATTCGCATTTATAATATTTAGAATAGGATAGGCTAGGATAAACATGTGGTACCAATACACCGGATCATTTTTTTTTTTATTTATTTAAAGGGTTTTGTCGCTTAGCGACCTCATCGCCCAGTGCAGAAAAACACAAAATTGTTGATTATTACCTTAAATCACTAACTTGTACAATTGTTTAGCCTTATCGGACACTGGAAAAGCAAGGATGGTATTACAAAACCCAATACCTTTTATATTGTCCAAAAACATTAATTCTAGTATTTTCATTCCGGACACCCTCCATCAGAATATGAAAGACATCATCAACTGTACTACAGTCAACACCGGATCATAAAGCACGAATTAACACGGATACGAATTGGAATCTATGTTACGGTTATAAAGGGGTGTGGCAATGAAAACAACTTCACACATTCGACTAGCTGTATCTATGTGAGTCATCTGGCTCAGTTAAAACCTGTCCTTATGCAACAGTTGGTTATGAAGAGGATTTGGTCCAAGGTATGTATCTATGTCCGGTGATAACTTCCGAGTACGAGATCACATAGACTAAAACGTGCCAAATACACTTTTAAAATTCAATGTTGCCTTTATACCTAGGGCAGGGGTGGCGAACCAATGGCACGTGACCTAATTGATGGTACGTGATGTGACGTGTTAAAAATAGTTTGGCGGATGACTCTAGTTTAGCACGCATTCTGCTAAAAGTAACATCTTACAAGCCTAATATAATTTATTTGTCATATAACCTGCAACAACAGAAGTCACACTAATTTATGTTATCTTATTTATTTATTTGGTTCACCAACATTTGTTTACACTAACATCTTGATAAAAATAAGGTCTGAAAAACTTTGAACAGTGTAACAATTACTTAAAGGTAAACACCACATGAACTAAAATTATGCTAATTTGTAAGCACATGTATAGTCTACAAGACAACTTAAAACTAAAGAAAAAACATCTTAATTTTAATTACACGTAGGTATAACATTTATTACTACAATACAGTGCAAAATTTATTTTTTTGGTAGTAAATTAAGAGTTTTGAGTTGATAGTATTTAGTTTTATTATTTTCCCATTAATCACTAAGTCAAAATTATTTAACGGCACGTTCCATGGAACCGTCCTATGGTCCTCATTAAACCTATATTTAGAAAAATGGCACGTTAATCCAAGGTGCGCCACCCCTGACCTAGGGACTACCACTTTGTCACATAAACGGTAGGAGTTACAAACTTACTAATTTTTAAGGTTCTGTAGTCAACAAGGAACCCTTGTTGTTTCGCCATGTCCATCTGTCTAACTGTCTGTTCCTGGCTTAGCTCAAACTCTTAGAACTAGAAAGCTGTAATTCGGCATAGGTATACCTACATATTAATTACGCCGACGAAGTGATAGAATAAAATTTTGAAAAAAAAAAATTTGAGTACCCCTTACACGTAAAGTGGGGATGATATTTTTTTCTCCTCTGTCCCATGATGTGGGGTATCGTTGGATAGGCAGTTAAGTATTGAGGATCTGTGAAGATCATTTTTCGATTCAGGGATCCGTTTGCGTAATATTAAGCTAAATGGTTGTTTTTGGATATTATGTGAAAATATTTATATTTTATTAAAAATTAAAATACACAGATAAATTAAAAGGCTTTACAAGTTAACAAGTAATAGTCGACCAACTTACATTTGCAGTTGGAGAATTAACCGTGACGTATATCGATGATAAATGATTAAATGATTTTTATTTCTATATGTAGGTTTGTACAAACACTTTTACGTGTCAATCATATTTTAAAAACTAGATGATGTTGGCGTTTTCTATCTGACTACTCTGGCAGGCCAAAACAAACTCAGAGGTCACAGTCTCTTTTAAAGTCCGGACATAATCTTGGTCAGATCATGTGAAGGCCTTGTAGATTGGTATCTGAAATGGTCTTTTGAGGAAAGAACCACACAGATTGAGTGGACCTGACCTATCACTGCACGCATTTGTCAGTAATCGTGCAGCTCTACTCAGAATTTAAGGAGCTCAACGATGCGACATTTGGGTGGTCGCATAAATGACTCGAACTGCCAGACCATGATTAAAACTAACTGAGAATTAAATAAAAAGAAAAGCAATAACCCATAAACTAATAAAAACTTTACAAGTAAATATTTATGTCACTGCATATAAAATAATAAAAGTTATAAACAAATAAACCACTTCAGTAAATAAACAAAATACAAAAAAATAGGAGCAGCTCAATTCCAAGCTTTATTGTCCTCAATATAATCTTTAACGGTATAAAGGCTTTCTGGCACAGCTTACGTTTAATGAATGATTTGAATTTATTTAGGCTTAGATCTTGAGGATGTATGGGAGAACATGTTTTTCAACTACAATGTTAAGTTCATCCCAACTACGGAATCCCTACGGAAAACAGCACTTTCATTCCACCCCGAGCTATCAGTTACTTATTAAGTATACGGAGGATTTTATATGTATGAATATGCACATAACCAACCATAAGCACAAATGCTTATCGCTGACAAGTTAACGTGTTGCCTGATAAAATAATGCAGCTGAGCAACGACACATTACCATTCATTTATGAGTAGGCGCTCAGACATACATATACATTATACATACATTATAAACACAAGAGGCAAAATTATAAGAGATTTTGCTTTTCTGCGTAAAAATGTCTACTTTTAATCATCAGCATAATCAGCCTACAATGTTGCTGGGACACAGGCGTCCTCTCTTTCAGAGGGAGTGGGCTGTAATCCACACCACGTGGGCCCAGTGCCGGTTGATTGATGTCACATGTCTTCGAATTTTTGGTTCTAGCACATGCTGATTTCCTCACAATGTTTTCCTTCACCGTTTTGAGAGCAGTGGTGATGAAATAATTTACACAAAGTAAAGCGCCTGCTTGGGTTCGGACCCACGACTCGTAACTACTAACTCGTTAGTCAACTATTGGGCCACCACTGCTTCACTGGGCTATCACTGCAGCCTGTACTGTACTTTTGATACACTTAAGTAAAAAATATCAGGTAATAGTTTTAAAGGGTTATTGGTTATATGTCGGCAATCCATTAAGGGGATGTAGGATGTAAATATATTTTTTCCTTATTCTTAATTAATTAAGTTTGTACAACCAATTTCTAATTTCAAGTATCTTATTGGATAGCTGAGAAGTTCTACATGTTTTCAAAATGTTTTTCCGATAAGGTACTTTCGTGTTTTTTTGCAGAAATCGACCATTTTAGTCAAAATAATTGCTGAAAATTGTAACGATTTGTAGCTCTGATTTAAGATTTATTAAAGATGATTGTCATTTTATGATTTATTGTTATGTATTAAAGTGTTAGCAAGCAGATAAGAACAATTTTTTTTCATGTATTGTGTTTTTTTAAATAAATTATCAAATTTGTATACCGTAAATATCTTCAAAAATATATAAAAAGTCAAATTACACGAAAATGGTTGACATTTGCATCGGGGACATCAGGGGTCATTTTTTTGCAACTGATCTCTCCTACATCCCCTTAACGGATTGCCGACATAAAACCAATAACCTTGTATATGATAACTATGTGTTGTCAACCAACTATACTATGTAGGTGCTTATTTCAAACCTGTCTTGGGTCGTTTCAATTATTGTTTTAATAAAAGTTAAGTTTTTCAGATGCTTCTGTTTTTGACACAGGTTTTTTTGGACAACCAATTGCAGGTAATTTAAAAATATTATTTTTAAATTGCTCTTTTAGTTCAATTATCGTGCTTATATACCTATCTAATATTAGCTTACCTATACTTAATTTTTAGTACATCATCATCATCTTGTTATAAACATGTAGAAAACGAATAAATAACTTGTTTTTGTGCAGTATTTACGTTGAATCGAGATAGTTCCGAATAGACGGTAATTGGATAAGAGGATGTCTAAACCAGTTTATAACAGTATTACTCAACAGATTAATGGCATTTGAATAAATCGCGAACATTTCTGATAGTCTTCTAATTAAAAATGGTTATCAAGACACAGACGGTCGCCTGTCGTGGGGTCGCGAACGAAGTTTATATAAAAGCGAGGAAATAAAAATGATAATGAACCATTAGATTAGGTAAGCTGCAGTTGTGTGCACTCCTGTTAAGAATAAAATAGATTTATAAATAACAGTAAATAATATGAAAAATATTAGTACAGAACTGGTTTGAGGTCTATTATTTATAGTTAACATAATGTCATAAAGATACATTTATAAGAAGGTGTTTCTAATTTTATAAACAAAGCTCTTGTCTTTTTGGAGGAGTGTGGAATGTGCTAACGAGGTAAAATTACGTATGTATACCAACTAATAATAATTTGTATCGAGATGGTAAATGGCTTTCACGCTATTGTTATTAATTATTGCACTGGACATCTGGTTGTAGAAATAGTACTCCTTCCTCTGCCTAAGCTTATCTCAAATTTGACTTATGGTCAGCTCTGCTCGTCAATCTTTGGTTTCTTTTGCGTTATCGCGTCGAGATAATAATCTACTTGAGCTTTCGGTACTACCTGTAGTTGGCAGTTGTTGACGGACATCCAAGTTTCATCCATCCATGTTTTATGCAAATAAATATTATTTCTATTTCTAAGTTCAGAGCCTCCTTCTCCTCGTTCTCGGGTGACATCTTCCTCCCTTCGTTGAACTGATGTTGATATTTAAGACTTGTTTAGTCTTCCCCAGCTGTAAAACTGTTAAAAATGTTCATTATCTTTAATAAAATTATAAAATAAAGCTTGGGAGCAATATTAAACACTTCATTTATAGGAATAAGAAAAACTTTTGCTTAAAGCTGGAATTATTTATCTCTGATGACCACAACTTTCACCAAAATACTAATATGATTGCGGCAATGTTGAATATTGATATAATCTATAGTTTGAATTCATAAAAATAATGATTACGGAAGTCGCCGAGCGTCATAGTTACGAATCTATTGAATTTATGTATGTGTAAGATACTTATATAAAAATGTTGTTCATCTTTATTTCAGAGCAAACGACCAACCGCGTCTCAACAGGTCACAGGCTGGTCATCGTACAATATCAATCATGGGGATACCCGTAAGTAAAATAATCAAATATATTGAACCAATACAAAGCATTTTTTAGATTCTTCAAACTAATAAAACTATACAAATTTTCAGACATGGTGCTTGATAGCACCAATGTTCCTGGTCTCAGTAAGGGCAGGGCTACATGATGTCGTAGCACAATCGTTCTACGAGGAACCACAGTTTTCATCACCAGCGCCAACACACACGCAATCCCCACGGCCTGAACTAATAGGAATGAAAGAAATTGTACTATTTCTAACACCTGAACAAGTCGAAACTTTACAATCAGCTGGTGCAGTAGTACAGCCATACCCAGAATATGAAAATGATTTTGCTGAACTACAGGAACAGCTTAGACAAAGCATTGAACAACAAAACGTACCACAGTATCAAACCTGGATGAGTCCAGTCGAAGATCAGAAAGATAGCGTTGAAGTACAAAATTACTATAAGCTCTTAAACATACAAGAAATCAATGATGACTTGACACAGGAAACGCAGGCTACTGAAGGTACCACAAAAAAGACAACAACAACTCCTCGTTACAAATATACTAAAGCACGGCAACAATATAAAGAGAAAGAATATTCTACTCCCTATGTTCCTAAGAAAGCGAGTCGAACTAAGATCTCTAACCAAAGCAATAATGGCGAGTACGTTCGTTTTCTACCCAATTATGAACAGGAGATTCTACAAATGATTCCCTATCAGGCTTTACCGCTCTCTCCATACCGGTTTGAACAGATTCAAGCGAACGAATACACTCAAGCAAATGAAGAGACCCAACGAAATGCATATTCTGAAGCAAATACAGCGGCTCAACAAGGTGTATTTAATGTGGTTAATGAGATGGCTCAGCAAGCTGCATTTAATGTAGCAAATATAAAGGCTCTACCAAACACATATTTACAAGCAAATTCAGTGGCTCAACAAAATGCATATTTTCAAGAGAAAAAAATGGCTCATCAAAATGCGTTTACTCTTGCAAATGCCCAGACACAGCAAAATGAATATTCTCAAGCAAATACAGTGGCTCAACAAACTGAATTTAATGTGGCTAATAAAGTGGCTCAACAAACTGCATTTACTGTAACAAGTACAGAGGCTCAACGAAATGAATTTACTCAAGTAAATACCGAGGCATATCGAAATGCATTTTCTCAACCAAATGCAGTGGCTCCACAAAATACATTTTCTCAAGAAACTTCAGTACCTCAACAAAATGCATATGCTCAAGCGACTACAAAGGGTCAAAAGAATGCATATCCTCAAGAAAATACAGAGGCTCACCGAAATACATATTCTCAAACAAATGCAGTGACCCAACAAAATGAATTTACTCAAATTAATACCAAAGCACAGCTAAATGCAAATGCTCATGCAAACACTGATGGTCAACAGAATACATCTTTTCAAGAACATGCAGCGGCTCAACAAAATGCTTATACTCTAGAAAATGCCGAGGCACAGCGAAATGTATATTCTCAAAAAACTACAGAGGGACAAAGGAGTGCATATACTCAAGCAAATACAGAGGCTCGCCAAAATGCATATTCTCAAGCAAATGCAGTAACACAACAATATGCTTTTACTGAAGTTAATAATGAGACTCAGCGAAATGTATATTCTCCAGAAACTACAGAGAGTCAAAATAATTCTTATTCTCAAGCAAAAACAGAGGCTCGACAAACTGCATTCACTCAACTTAATTCCGAGGCGCAGCGAAATAAATATTCTCAAGAAAATACACAGACACATCCTCAAACAAATGTGCTGACTCAACAAAATGTAAATTCTCAAGCAAATACAGTGTCTCAAAAAAATGCATATAGAGTATCAAAAACACAAGCTTTACAAAATGCATTTTCTCAAGCTAATACAGAGGCTCCCCAAAATGCATATTCTCAAGCAAATGCAGTAACTCAACAAAATGCTTTTACTGAAGTTAATAATGAGACTCACCGAAATGTATATTCTCAAGAAACTACAGAGAGTCAAAAGAATGCTTATTCTCAAGCAAAAACAGGGGCTCGACAAACTGCATTCACTCAACTTAATTCCCAAGCACAGCGAAACAAATATTCTCAAGAAAATACACAGGCACATCCTCAAACAAATGTACTCCCTCAACAAAATGTAAATACTCCAGCAAATACGGTGACTCAAAAAAATGCATATAGAGTTTCAAAAACACAGGCTTTACAAAATGCACTTTCTCAAGCTAATACAGTGACTCAACGAAATTCATTCTCTCAAACAAACACAGTGACTCAACAAACTGCAAATACTGTAATAAATACAGAAGATCAACAAAATGCATTTGCTCAATTAAGTACCGAAGCACAAAGTAATACATATTCTCAAGAAAATAAACAGGTATTCCAGAATAAAAAATCTCAGGCAAATAGACTTGTTCAAGAAACTGCAAAAACTGTAGCAAATACAGAAGCTCAACGAAATGTATTTACTCAAGCAAATGCAGTGTCTCAACAAACTGCAAATACTGTAGCAAATACAGAGGCTCAACAAGATGTATATACTGAAGCGAGTACTAAAGCTCAACAAAATGTTTATTCTAAAATAACCAACGAGAACCAAAGAAAATTCCTTAAGCCAACAAGACCACCCCGAATCCAATTACCAAAAGGATCTAAAAAACCACAAGGACTTGAAAAAGCTTCAGCGCCTGTGGTTACACCAAAACCTGCAGGTAAAACATATGTTATATCTCAGGGTACGAAAGAGTTTAAAGAAACTCTCAGTTCGATTGAAGGCCTACCACCACTACCTCCACTAAATCCAATAACACCTCTGGAGGAACAACAAGAAAAGCCGGAAACACCAGCTAAACCCGCACCTACAGTACAAACTCTCACTTTACACCAAGACAGACTTTCCCTTCTCTTGGCTCCACTCTATCAACATCAGACAATCACCGATACGATAACTCGACAGAAAGAAGAACTGTTAAAAAACGAGTTTAATATTCGAACTACATTACAAAAGATGAAAGAGTCGCCTCAATATTACGAGCAGCAAGAATACACCGCTGAATTGGAAAAATTGACTAGAAACTTTGGACAGCAGAACGCTTTAGCAAGGATTGAAGCTTCGACAGTTGCCAATACGTCAACAGTTTTTGTAAATCAAGGATCAGAAACTACGGAAAGTCGTCCTGTGGAATTGGTGAACAGCACTGTAATACCGATGCTAGTGCGTGTTCCGAAACCTCTCGACGTTAAAATACCTGCACCATATCCAGTGCCTTTAGAATTTCTGCAGCCATTTAGAGTACCAAAACCAGTTGCAGGAGGAAGAAGTCCCGTTGAAGGTTTAAGGAATGTGTATGTGAAACTGGATAAGCCCTACACAATACCAAAGTTTGGTCCATTTACAGAACAACAAAAGGTTCCTGTTAGAATTCCTATTAATCCGGAACAATTTACAATAATTCGTCACATTTGGGAACATTAATTTTGTAGACGTCGTTTGAACTGAGATATAGACTTGTTGCTGTTTTTATTACTTAAAACTAAAATTATTCTTAAAATTGTAAGTATTGTTTAATTCGAGTGCAATATTGGTGCCATTGATTAAGTGATATTATTTGTATTTAAGATACGTAATTATGATTTTTTAAATATTAATTATGAAGTTTGTGCTTATTTAATTAAAGAAGTTGAACATAAAAGCTGTTTCAATAACAGCAAGAAAAAATGTTGATTAAGATCATAATTTTGTTACTGTTACTTATAGTAACGCCTGTGAAGATATTTATTAACTTCTTTGCAGCTTGAATTTGTTCAATGATTGCAAGATTAAACGCATAGGCGTTATCAAAACATTGACTACATAATGTACGAAAAAACCCTTTTTGCTCAATTTCTTATCTAATTGTGAGAAAGCATGAAATCATTGAAACATTAAGTCTGTGTAACTGTAGATTTTGAGGTACTAGTAACAGGTGCTGTGACTGACAGTTTAGCACTGTGTCAGTCACAGCACCTGTTACTAGTTTCATCACTTTTGCGCTCTCGAAAATATAGTTTATTTCGCCTTTGGTTTACTGAAGATATTGTATAATCATAAAATAAAATTTTGATTTTATCTCAAGGATAGCTGAAGCCCAGTGCGTGATTTTTAATAAGAAAAAATAAATTACCAACTGGGTTTTTAAAAAAGTATAGATTTTTTCAATATTATTTTTCTGTGGTATTTTGTATCGAAGTGGAAAAAAGTGCTTCCGCCACATACAAGCAGACCATATAGTAATCTTGATTATATTTTTTTATATTCAAAATCAAAAGAAGTTTCTCGCAAAAAGATGATCAAACGTCACTGCGTCATTTTTTGGAATACCAGATGCGAATATTTGTAATTTTCCAGTAATTCTTAATTTATTTGAAAAAATCCTTTCCGCCACATGCAAAACAAAGAACTCAACTTTACAAATTACAAACAATTTTGGTTAAATTCTTTTTCTCTTTCTCATAAACAATTAACAAAATTGATCAAAATCAGTCGACGTGCACAGCCCCTTAATACAAAAGTTTAGATGAGAAGATGATATATTATATTTTTTGATTGTCTGATTATAAGTTTGATTTGCAAAACGTTCGCATTGGCATTCGTAACTGTTTGACAAATAAATATCTACGTTAATACACCTATCTAATCGGTGGTTTAATAATGTCATATTATGTAAAACCATCACTTTTGAATTTAAATTAAAGACAGCACTACTAATCCTGCAAATTATTACCATCTTCTTAGCTTAATATTAATCAACCGGATATCAAAGCATAAATTACCACAAATCAGTGTAAAAACCACTTTTAAAACTAAGAAATTAAATGACACAATTTGTTGCGCATTTCGATCGTGATCTTCCGCAGTAGAATTACAAAATACATTCGGAATATCTGATTCTGTATATCATCGCGTAGAAAGCGGTGGCACCTACAGTATGAATACGAAATAGTCGACTCGACCAGGAAGCTGCGATGTCGCGTTTTAAAATCACAAGATTTGTGTTCGCTGCTATTGCATAAGTCGGCCGAGTTGTAACATCGCCCTCATAAGTATTTTATGGTTTGGTTTTAAGTAATTTATTCATAAAAAATGTAATGATTTTAAGGCAATAAAAGTGATATACAACACTTTTAAAGATTTTGTTTTTTATCCTTAATTTAGTTTGTAATTAATTCTTTGATTCTTTAAAATAACTGACTTGTTAAGCTTTGTGGTTCCTTCCACGATCCATCTCTATAACTTGAATCCAACTTTTACGTAATCTACGGTAGGTAACATGGTCACATTGTGTTTTACGAACACAGGAAGTTCCACAGAAAATTCGCCAACACTATTGCACAGTAGCCAGTTTTGACCTATTGCAAAATATCACACCATACTTAACCAAAATTATTTAAACTAACACACACATTATCAGCGGGAAGTTATTAAAATCAATTATTTCTATACATAATAAAGAGTGTAAACTAGGCCACACTTGGTTGGTGCGTTGCTGGTAGTAGTGTGACAGAAGTGTGCTGTGGTGTGAACAACATTAGCTTTTATTACGTCATCGTAATTATGCCGTTGACACTCGGAACTGGAGCGAACTTAATTGGTATGTACTTAGAATATAATTATGCTTAAATAGGCGTAAGAGCATAGCGAAGCGTGGTACGGTGAATAGGTAGATGGGGAAAGATGTTTATTTTAATTGGATTATGACTGCCTCGTTGGTCAAGTGGTCGTAAGCGTTACTGCTGAGCATGAGGTCTTGGGTTCAATAGTGGGCAAAGTGTTATTGAGATTTTTTTGTAGCAGCCCGAAGTCTGCATTTGTGCCCGGTTGATGGCAATATGCTCGCCCCCTATTACCTGGGACTCAAACAAAACTGGTGAAATGTGGGTGTATTATAGGTACACCTCTGCCTAACCTTTTGGGGATTACAGGCGTGATATTATGTTATGTTATGATTATGTTCATTATCCTTCATATTTAGGGCATTAATTCGCCTTGGACCAATCTGAAAGCTACCGTAAATATGTTTCAACTTTTTCTTTGATTCTGTTTAGTTTAGTCTTTAGATTTGAGATAATTTTAAATTCAATACTTAGTGTTTTATTTAGGTATACGCATTGATGTATTAAATAGGAAGATAGGCCACTCTCTAACATCACGTAAATATTAAATGGACCCGATATCGTGCGTCATGTGTTCGACAACTGAAATAGAGAGACATATTACGCGGGCTATAGCGAGAACGAGATAGCAATAATTGTCACTGTTACGTACCCATAACAACTCGGAAACAAACTACGATTCGGGTATTCCCCACAAACCCAGAGTAATATAGGTCGATTGTGTCCTTTCCCCTAATTTATGCGGTCCACATCGAGCAGCGCGTAGCATATCTTCCTATTTAATACATCAAAAAAGCTTTTTAAGTTGGTACGAAAACCAAACTTCAGTTGGCTATATATTTTATATTTTAATAAAGTTTGGGTTCCTTTACCCTTTTACCCTTACCTTTTTGGAAAACGAAATATTTGACGGAGCCCTAAAATAATCACAAATGTGTATTCTTATATATATCGTATTAATAATCATATTCATCATTTCAGTTGAAAGACGTCCACTGCTGGGCATAGGTATCCCCCAAAAAAAGGAAGGGGGGATTTGCCATAATCGCCACGCTCACCCAAACACAAACGCCCAACCACACCCAATCAACAATGCTCAATCATATTACTTGGATATTAACATTCGCATTTTGGTAGGTAGGGTAGGTAGGTAGGTAGGGTAGGTAGGTAGGTAGGGTAGGTAGGTAGGTAGGTAGGGTAGGCAGGTAGGGTAGGTAGGTTGGGTAGGTAGGGTAGATACTTAGCGCTACCCGTGCGTAGTCGGGCCGGGAAAAGCTAGTATTTAGATAGATTTTATTTTATTCAGATTGCAGAATTTAATAAAATATACTACCCGTTTAGAATTTTCGCGGGGCCCCCACAGAGGCTTTGCTTTTCTCTAGTTCAGCCATTCTTAAAGTGTGCTCCTTGTAGTCCTAGGGCTCCGACTCCGCGGAGCACACTTTGAGAATGGCTGAACTAGAGAATTATTCTTTCCTACATTCCCGTGAAAGAGCTAAGTTGCTGTTAATGAGGATAGAGAAGTCTAAGACAGTTTTAGAGATACGGTACAATATGTAAAACTGTGTTAACGATAAATTATGTGACAAGATAGTAGGAAGATAATATGCAGTATAAAATATGTCTCAAGATTTAAGGTCTTTAAAATCGTGACTCAACCAATTTTCTCACGCGTATTACGTCAAGTATCTCTAGGTAGATAAGTAATAGTTATCGTTTAGTATTATTTCCTTATATAAGGAATATTTATACAGTAGATGTCGTGACTCACAAGTAACTACGGGACGGCAATTTGAATGAAATAAGAGCGCACTGCCGACAGCGCCTTTCACAATTTCTTCGGCTATAAGTTGGTTCGTAAAGTTATACGTTTTGATTGCTATACCGTGATTATATTATGTGCCAATATTGGTATTTATTTAGGCTGTGTTGTCATGTGCATTATGTAATGCAATTGGCTGCAAAAGATAATTACAGGCAGTTTTTACAGTTTTTTTTTTCAGTTTGGTCTCCCAATTATTGCTGTAAAACATCGTAGTTTATGCCTAGTGTAACTAGTTTAGTATTAAAAAACAAGCATGTTAACCAGGTTCCCAATAATGATACATGTGTTGTAACTCTGTTAAATCATAGTTATGTGATCGATCCTTTTTGCGAACTATAGATATAATCAGCCGGTAACAATTACATGAGCCGTCAATCTACATAATTACTAATTAACACTTTGCTGTCGATATCTATGCATGGTCTATTGGAGCAGAAGAATATCGTTTGTAACATAAGGTTATGTGGATAAGCAGAACTTGATGTTTCAAAAACAAAGACCAATGTTTATGTAAAAACAAACATTTTATTAATATCACAATTTCTCTGGGACTCAATCAACGATCGCCTTGTCACAATAATTACTAATACGAGAATCAAGCGAGAGAACAATTACAAAAAAAAACAATCACACGAACAAGCAGTCGATCAACTCTAAATAGCACCACGCGGTACTTTCTAACACCTAACGGAACTGTTTCTAACATTTCATAATTTAATTTGCCGCGTAGTGCCGAGAATCTATAACGACAAAAAATTCAAGACCTACATACAAATTTCCTAAATACGACTTTAGAATTAATCCTAGATCAGGTACATTTTGAATCTACAAGAAACATTTCAACTGCATAGTGTAAGCTGAATACATATTAGTCTTGAGCTAAGATCTAACCTTATGTGTACTAATATCAACAGGCAAGAGATAGACCTATAGTTACTGTAGACGATGGAGTGGACTCCACGCTAGTATGCCCGTGGTAAAGTCTATGTTAAATGCAGTTAATAGCTCTCGTATTTGTAGCCCTCGCCGGAGTCGGCGGCGAGCGCGTGCGCAGCTTCTGCGTAGTAATGTCCTTCGGCTTCGGGTTGGGCAATCTCTGCATAAGCTTTAAGGCCTTCACCGCCACCGTAGCCTTCGAATCCACCGTGGCCGCCTTCGAATCCACCGTGGCCACCTTCCAAGCCTTCGTGACCTCCTTCATAGCCACCGGAGAGGTGCTCGTAACCTCCTTGCTCGAAGCCGCCGTGCTCGTAGCCTCCATGCTCGAGAGCAGCGGCGTGGTCGGTGTTATGTCTGTCGTCTTCTAGCACGAGACCGCCGCCATGCTTGTGCTCAGTCTCGGGGTGGATCAGCTTCAGGTTCTGTTCAGACTTGCCCTTCTCGAGCGGGTGCTTGAGCAGATGGCTGTGCTCTTTCTTCACGTACACGGGCACTGGGTGGAAGTGCTCGAATTTGATCGACTGGTGTGACTTTGCATGTTCATGCTCTACTTGATGATGGTGTCCCGTTTCGCCGATGAGGGCGTGCTCGTATTTGGCTTCGTGTTGTGGAGCCTCCTGGTGAATGAGTCCAGGGTAGGCGGCCACCACGGCCAGGAATCCCAGGAAATACTGTAAAAGGAATAAAATGAAAGTTTAAATTGCATGTTGTTTTAATATTACAAGTAGAATTGGAAAGATATTTAAATTAAGTAATTGGAGCTTGCAAATTATCCAAGCACGCATAACAACAACGTGTAGGCTTGACTATAATCTTGCAGCAATAGCGGACGTCGAGCTGCCAATTAATAACCGAAGAATCGACGGTAAAATGTCGAGCTCACTATCTGTTATTAACTAGTTTCGCTGCGGGCACTAACTCGAGGAACAGAGCCAATCTGATTTATGTAACGCGAAAGACTTCCTATGAAGCCAAATGATGTGTTAGCAGGAAGAATTGCTCTTAGAGATGCTTCACTGAATTCGTTCATCAGTGCGTTCAATCAATGAGGTAAATAAATGTTCCTTGTTTTAGTACTAATTTGGTGTAATAGGCTAATTAACATTTTCAGCACAGTCCAATTAGCACGATCACGAGTTAGTTTACGATTGGCGCACTGGGTGGACGATTTGAGCAATAGCACTTTAGATATCACAAATTTTAATACACAGTTACGCACATGGTAGTACATTTCGGCGGTGGATTACTGTGGAACACCTTACTCCACGAGAGGGTGGTGGGTAATGCCAGCATTTGTAATTTGCATCGTATTTATACTCGTTTTCACTTAGCGGTCGGCGTGTGCGAGTGTTCTGGCTGCAGTTACGTGTGCGCAGTGCGCCGCATTGTCAGTCTATCGGCGTCTCAATTAGAACAATAGATAGAAATTTGTTGGGAGATTTATAGAAAAAGCAATTGATAGCGACAACATTAACATATTTTGCCATAATTATCACGTAACATCTTCTGCGCACTCATAATTGTTTAGTTATATCGACAGCAGCGTAAAATGTTGATCTAATTTGCATATTTTATGTAAGTCTATTTTTACATTTATTATGAATTAGTTGAATGACTTTTAATATCTGCTGTTCAATTGTTTTGATAAATGAACTGCTGCACTTTTTGTTCTTGCATTCTAATTTGACAGGATCCGGTTGTAAACAATCATGGACACATCGTTTTATTAGGTTATGCACCTATCTAGGATTATGCGAATGATTTGCCATCTGAATTTCATTCTTGTGGTTTAATGTGATCTCATCCATGGAGTGTCACCGCTGCTCAGTCTTCTGATGCTCTAGGTCAAATATCTAAAAGTTCTCGCATTTTATATGTCAATTTATTTAATAGGTATCCCTGAAGAATCCCCGAGCTTGCCCGATATTTTTGCTTCAAGCCAAAATCCACTAATAGAAGTAAATCGGTTTTTAATTTTCTAATTTATTAATTTAAGTAATGTAATAGTTTGACTTTACATCTTAATTATGTAAATTCATAATTTATAAGCTATAAGCTATAATTTATAAGATTATGTGTATTATGAATATTTAGTGGACTCATTATCGATTCTAATATCAGATGCGGTAATTGTTGTGCGTAAGATGATATAACTTCCTTACATCCGATTTTAAAGTATTTTTGTCTGTTATTGCAAACAATTTTACAACCAAATTATTTGAAACAGCTTTTGAGCTTTAATAAAATACTTGTCACTGTACATTTTCATTCAAAATTTTGCTAAATATAACCATGAATTGTTTTTAAATTCCAAAACAACCTCGTGTTAGTACAAATCCTTCCCGACCTTCACTTTCTGAAATAATTTGGAATAAAAACCAAAAGCAGATACGTAGGTCGCGTAGGTACGAAACATAATTACGTTTGTACATTACAGAAATATTCACAAACATCATATCCGGGGCAAGGACGATCAATTTTTATATTTTCTGTATTATTTGCTTATTAATGTTAAAAGCTAAGAAATAATATGAAAGCTGGTTTCGCAATCGTATAATAAAAAAAACGATACGAAATAAACGATTAACTTTACATTGTATAATTGAAGTCCGCATTGACGTAGATATATATGTTTGTTATAGCTTATATCGAAAGTGGGTAATAACGCAAACGTAATGAGCGATAAATGCTTAAACAATTGACATAATGTTAGACGGATATTATATGATTTAATAGCACTCACTCTGCCAGTCTTATTTTACTGTAAACTTTGTAATGTTTAGAATTATATTATTGCTGCGAAGCTGTGAATAAAAAAAACCGGCCAAGTGCGTGTCGAACCATGCACAATGAAGGGTTCCGTAGTTGGGATGAATATATCCAAAAAACAAACTAAACATTGTAGTTGAAAAACATGTTATCTCATACATGGATATGCGGCCACGGTCAATCTTCCAACTGCAAATGTAGGTTTGTAATCGATAAAAGTATTTTTATGTGATAAAACTACAAATTAACGATATTCGGACTGTTTTCCTTTATTTTTGCTGTGAGACCTTGCTTCTTGCCAAATTTCACGATTCTAGGTCAGCGGGAAGTACCCTATAGGTTTTGATTTATTTGCGAGTTACAAAATATGTCGCCTAAATCGGCGTATTTTTTTATTGCGTTGACATAGGAATAGATTTTTTTAGAGGACCTACGTATTTGGCATTAATATCAATTTGATACCCTTACGTGTTCCTGAGAAAAAAGGTCTTGACAGACTGACAGACAGACGGACAACCAAGAGATCCTATAAGGGTTCTGTTTGTTCCGGTTGCGGTACGGAACCCTAAAAATTACGGACTGACAAAAATTGGTAAGCAAACCAAATTGTCTATTCTTTTATAGTTATTTAGATTAGAAAACTAGGCATTCTTGTCTTGTCTTTATTTTCAATTGGGCTCGTATTCAGACTCCAGGCTTTGAGTTAGAGTCTCCTTATAGAAAAACGGGTTCCGTGTGGTGCCGGACGTAAAGAATAGCACCACCCTATTTCTTCCCGTGGGTGTCGTAAAAAGCGACTAAGGAACTTACTAGAGAATGGGCAGCAGCGTTCTCTATGCATTTCAACACCATACTGCGATAGCCAACCCTCCTGCCAAGCATGGCTATTATGGCAACACCCCACTTCCGTTTGGGGAGGCCTATGTCCAGCAATGGACGTCTTTTGGCTGAAATTATGAAAAAAATATGATAGAATAACACAATAACACTTTGCCTATAGATCGAACCCAGAACTCCGAGCTCATAAGTCATGCAGCCTGTGGGTAGAATACACTCATAAATCGTACAGCGCCCTTCGAATTCAATATAATAATGCGTTCCGGGTATTGATGGGGCTGTTCCGCTTCTGTAGCGCATCGGGGATGTTTGCTGAAGCTGTTGTCGCTTGCTTCTACGCTACGATGCGAAAACGACGCGCCTCCCTGGTGCGCCGGGTGCGGGCGAGCCCCAACATTGTACTGCAGTGTGTCGCGAGCAGACTGGACTGCTTGTGTGTGAATCGCTGCTGCAAGCTTTCCACATCGGTGTTGAGCTTGTAGCAGGGATTCTCATACCTATGGGGCAGGTGTTTGGTTAAGTGTGTAGGTTTAGTTTACTAACATAGATAATAAGTAATATTTGTTACTAACACATTTGAGTCTTGTTACTTGTTTATTAAATATAAATAAAAAAATAAACAAAAATAAGTCGTGCTTGCGACCGCTTATCGCAATCACGTTGATGTAGGTAACGGTCGCAAGAGGTAACAGTAGTTCTAATTTGACATGTGTACCTGTACAATTATTATTATTATTATCCTTTATTTCATTAAATATACATATAAATTATATTTTTAAATATTAGAATATAAACAAAATATAAAAACATTTAAAAATATAAAAAATAGTAGCCCACCGGTATCGGGAACAAGGTCCAAGCTACCGGCGGTCAGGGCTCCAGAGAGAGGAACCTCCTAACAATGCGAGCCGTGTCCAGAAGTACCGCTCTCTGAATCAGGCCCTTAATCCAGCTGCCCAACGAGAGCCTCTTTAGGTGTTGGTCGAGGCTCTTGGCAATTAAGCCATTGGCTGATACAACTATCGGCACAATGATTGCTGAGTCCACATCCCACATGTCGACAACCTCGCGAGCCAAGTCAAGATACTTGATTTCTTTATCTTTCTCGGCTTTCACGAGGTTCCCATCATGAGGGACCGTTATGTCAATAATCATTGTGCGCCGCTCTATTCGATCCACCACCACTATATCAGGCTTATTGGCAACAATAGTCCTGTCAGTGATGATGGATCGGTCCCAGTACAATGTGATATTTCCACTCTCGAGAACTGGGTCGGGCACATACCTGAAGTACGGCACCTCTGATTCCACAAGGTTGTATTTCAGAGCAAGTTGCTGATGGATAATCCTGGCTACAAGGTTGTGTCTATGCAAGTACTCTTCGTTAGCTAGACGAGAACACCCGGAGATAATGTGTCGGATTGATTCTCCCGGACGGTGGCATGCCCGACACACGTCAACCGTGCCGTCCTTCACAATAAATCTCCGATAATTCTTAGTCATGATAACTTCGTCCATAATTGCACAGACAAAGCCTTCGGTTTCCCCAAAGAGATCACCGAAACGCAGCCAGGCTACGGACGCTAAAAAGTCTACTTCGGGTTCATGTAGGGCCCGGAAAAAGCGTCCGTGAAGCTCCTTACTTTGCCATACCTCCCTGCGATCATTAGTGTCAAGCACTACAGGTTTGCGCCAGTTCTCTGTAGCCAAGGAGAGCGGGGTGAGGCCCTTGTCCACCACGACCACATCTCGATGCATCCCCACGTCGGCTTCTAGGAAATATTCCCTGAGACTGCATATCTCGCGATTGTGGAGTGTCTTAGCGTTTAAAAAGCCACGACCTCCACACTTTCACGGGATATACAGTCTCATTACCGAGGACCGTGGGTGATGCATTCGATATGCAGTCAGCAGGGTACGAACCCTCCTATCCAGGGCGTCAAGTTCGGTCTGAGTCCATTTGAGTATGCCGAAAGAGTACATCAAAACCGGCATGACCCAACCGTTGAAGGCGCGCACTTTGTTCCCGCCTGATAGAAGACTATTAAATACTTTCTTCAGGCGGGCAAAGAAGCGCTCCTTCAACGATTGCTTCATGTCAGTAACATTGATGCCCAACGCTTCCGACATACCCAAATACTTATAGGTTTCGGATGCGGAGAGGGCTCTAAGGTTTATGGAATCCGAAAGTTGGGTTCCCACGGATTCCACAATCTTCCCTCGCTTTACATGCATGACCGCACATTTGTCCACACCAAATTCCATCCTGATGGCACTACTGAAAGTTTCAGTTACTTTCAGTAGCTCCTTCAGATGCAAATTGTTGGGGGCAAAGAGTTTTAGGTCATCCATGTAGAGGAGGTGAGATATAACCTGACCACCTCTCCTCAACCGATAGCCTAGACCTGAATCCTCCAGCAGTGTGCTTAGAGGATTCAAGGCTAAGCAGAACCAAAGCGGACTCAAACTATCGCCCTGAAATATGCCTCGCTCGATCCTTATCGGTTCGCTATTCCTCTGGATATTTCGACATCCTGGATAGCGAAGGACTGTCCTCCATTGCCTCATACATGACATCAGGAAGGTGCGCAGAGTTGGATCTACTTTATACAGCTCCAGCACCCTCATGAGCCATGTATGTGGCACCGAGTCATAGGCCTTCTTATAATCTATCCAACATGTCGACAGATCCTTTCGGGAACGTCGAACCTGTTGGCTAATGGCCATATCAATGAGGAGTAACTCCTTAGTACCGCGAGACCCGTTCCTACATCCATTTTGAGAGGCAGACATGATGGAGTTAGTGTCTATATGTTTGTAATTTTAGCTCTCAAAATGGATGTAAGAACTTTATAGACCGTCGGTAAACACGTGATTGGTCTATAATTTTTGGGTTCCGCGGTGCTACCTGATTTATGGAGCAGGTGGGTTATTCCTGTCGTTAGGAACTGGGGTAGCGAATCAGACCAAAGAAGTCTGGTACTGAGCCGCCAAGCGAGCGTGCGACCCAACAAACCATTTGA
Organism: Tiliacea aurago; assembly: GCA_948098905.1. Taxonomy (NCBI): domain Eukaryota; kingdom Metazoa; phylum Arthropoda; class Insecta; order Lepidoptera; family Noctuidae; genus Tiliacea; species Tiliacea aurago. Next base: position 17,470,020 of record OX402591.1, on the reverse strand, counting down.
TCCAGAAGTTGTGCAGTCCGTCCGGTCCTGGAGACTTCCAGTTAGGCAACGGACGGACCGCACCAGCTACATCTTGGGGGCAGATGGTAATAGCCCCCATTTCTGGTATTGGATCGCAGGCTCGCTCAACTTTTCGAGTCCAATCACCTTCAGTGTGACCGACAGGCACCGACCAGATACTGTGCCAGAAAAAAGACATGGCATCATTATCCGGCAGGTGCATGTCAGTCACACCTTGATTCGGTCGCTCCCAAGCCCTATAAACCCACCTTTTATTGCTCTGGAAGGTGCGATTCTGAGGATACGAATACGGTTTGCCCAAGCATACACTTTCTGCTTCAGGAAGTCTATGCGCTCTGTGACACGAGATAAATAGTCCTCAGGGCTGGTATCAGTCCCTGAGAACGCCCGCCTCACAAAGCGCATAACTCTTGGGCGAGTATTGCCCTCCCTGAAGCAGATTAGTTTACCGATGAGCGCTCTGGCCCCACCAATACGACGCTCAATTCTGCACTGCCAGGCTGGTACGGCTGGTTTCGGTAGTGTAGCTATAAAGTCATTTAGAAATTTTACGTGAGCTACACTACATGCCGCTACAGCCGCGCAGTACAGAATCGAATGAGTATCAGTGAGGTCTTCGCAGTCATCAAAATAGTTTGACAACTGCGAATCCAGAGCTGCCACCAGCGCCCTATTTTTGTTATGCATGGGCAAACGAGGTAAGCGTGGTCTAAGTTCGGGTGACATAAACCGATATTCCCGAATCGCACCCTCCAAAGCACTCCTCAATTTCTCATTGCACTGGGTACTTACGTTTGTAGCCCTGTCATCATTCCCCTCGTCAGCTTGGACTGTGTGGGACTGCGGTGGTACCACAACAGTCTGCGACAGGGGGGCGATGACATGGCTATTCCGCATTTCAGTTCGCAGGCGATCAAGTACAGTGTCATCCAACATATGATTACGTTGGATAACCCGCACCTGATCCGATAGTCGTTGTGCCGAAACGTTGACAGCTGGTTCAAGCACCTGAAAAAGAGAGAGCATCCGAACACGGTACGCGGTCAGATTGTTTCCCCCCTCTGTAGCCCCATAGTATGAGCGCATGACGCTCTCATTGATGGTTCGTGTCCATCTCATGCGCTGCACACTTCCGCCGGGAGCTGGGACCCTATCAGAGGCCGGTGGGCCTCGAGGTCCTAAACCATCCGGCGGCCGGCGTCCTCCCCGTCGACGAGCAGGTGGTGGCGTCGTGGGCGGGGAGAAATACTCGTCGCTCGAGCTCGACGCAACTACCGCGGCCGGTGTCGTCACAGTGGGGCTGGGTACCGGCGGCGGCGAGGCGGAGCTGAGCGAAGAGTCCGGAGGTGGTGGGCGTGCACTTCTTACGGCTGATCTCGTCAACATCTCGATAAAATTTTCATTATTATTTTCTGTTTTTCAGTGGCATGGTATGACAGATGTCATCTCTTAATCGGCAGTTTTTTATTCATGTCTTAAATAAAATATGGTGTTTTTTTGGGATAAATTGGTTTCAGACTTCTTTCGGGTTTTTTTTAAAGCACATATAAACTATAATATTGAGTCGAAAATTATTAAAACTGCTAAAAAATATGAAAATTATAATATCCAGTTTGGAGACGTTTGTTGACGTTGGTGTTATTATTAATTTATTATTATAATTATTAGTATCAACCGTGTCATCAAATTTTTCTGTGACAATTAAAATTATTTTTCTTTCTTTTTTTTTCTTTCAAATAAAACTGAAAGTGATTGATCAATGATATACCAACATTTTGACTGCTGCGAAAACAGGGGGTCTACTCCGAAGCGTTAAGGCGACGATAACAGACTTTTAATGATTTTATACTGAAGATCACGTCTAAACGAGTATTGTTAATGATTTGAAAAATCTAATAAATAAGTCATCTCGCTCTAATTCAATCAAAATATGATAAATTAGAGCATTATCTCAATAACTTAATATGTGAATATTTTAGATTATGTTTATATTACATAGAGAAATTAATTTGTAAAGTTATGTCTAACGCGGATAAAAAACTGAGAATAGCGCAAATTCTACCAAGCGTATTTTTCTGAAACCTTCACCAATTTAAAGATAATTTAGTTATTGATTTTTTAGTATACGCGTTTTATTAAAATACCTTTTGTTTTGTGTATAATAAATTAATAATGCGTCAAATTGAGGACAGCGCTCCTTGATGGGCGAGTGCTATTGCTGGCTGAACGAACGAGCTCAGTACAGAACACGCAAGCTAACTACTCAAGGTCACTGGCATATATCTCCGTCTTAATCCGAACTATCGGCCGAATGTTCAGCCCTTTTATAACTTCCATAGTTTCCTTTTCTGACTTTGATTCCTTACTCGACTTAAAGTCACATTTTTGACTTTGGCTTATCTCTTTGACTAGTTTTTTTATTTCGCCGTAGTCGGTCATAGTTAGCCGTAGTCAATCAACGGCGAAACATTCGGCCGATACTTCAGATTTATGTTCAGAGTAGACTGTCTGTTTAAAATGCAAGTACCAATTTGTTGATTGCCGTACGTAAGAGTCTGATCAAACCACCGCTTAATCGTCTCATGGTTTCGCAAACGCTGCGTTTGATACAGATTTCGTTTCAAAATTACGTCTTTCGCAACGTTACGCATTGGAAACAATGCATTCTTTGTTTTTTTTTGTGAGTGTGTGTCGATGATTTTAAATAGTAATGTTGTAGTGATGGGTTTTCTGGGCATTGTATAAGAGTTTTGAAATTGAGCGTGGAATTGACCGGTAGATACAATTTTTTTTGTTAAGATGTTTGTATTGTGTGTGTTTTTGCTTTGTCTTAAATTGGACATGTTTTCCTTTATGTTGCGTAGTTATAAGATAAATAACAAAATCTCTTGTTTCGTAATTTTATCTCATCACTGAACAATGCTTTTTGATTATAATGATTAAAGTCCTCACGTACAACATACTATTATTTAACCCAAAAAATAAACAAAATGAACGATTGAGTAACACATAGTATGCTCCCAATTAAAATATTGTCTTCAATGTCGCGAACGAACACGTTGCCTCCATCTCTTTGTCTACTTTCCTATCGCAGGTATGCTGGAAGAGATTTCTATAGAAATAAGCATCATCTTTGTACGTATTTTTCTGTTTCTTTCTTCTTGTCTGTATAAATGTGTGTACATAAACTGTTAAATAAATAAATAATGAACTGAACTACAAATCAAACTAATTCAAACGACACAGGCTATTTACATACTGCCACAATTAATATTTATGTGTCAGTGTAAATTAAAAATAAATAAATGAAATATTCTGATAACATTGTTATAGAGATCGTTGTAAGGCTGAAGTGAAGGGGCACTCTCCAAACGTTGGCATTTACCATCAGCATGCGGCAAAAAAGTTTAATAGAGGACAGTCACTGGCTGTCAATAATATCGTGACAGCTGACGAAACCTGGGTGTACTGCTTTGAACCGGAAAGAAAAAGCCAGTCGGCAGAATAGGGTTTTTTATTTTGAGGATTAGCCGACGAAACATACATATTCGTATATAGTCTACTAAACAAAAGAATTTAAGAGTTTTTTTTTTACTGAATTTTAGATAATGGAAGCGTGCATTTGATAGCCCAATTATTTAGGAAGACTTATAGGCTACCTAATTTAACATTACGCTAGGACCCTAAGGCACCGATGAACGCATAGCGTTGCACATCCCTCAAGTATTGTTTATGAATCGGATTTACTCTCGATTGGAAAAATAAATTTCAAAAGGACGAAGTCACGGGAAGAAGCTAGTATTTTATTAACCGACAAAAAGGAGGAGGTTATATGTTCGGCTGTATGTTTTTTTTTTGTGTTTGTTCACCGATTGCTCCGTCAATTGTGAACCGATTTTGAAAATTATTTTTTTGTTTGAAAGGATATGCTCCCGAGGTGGTCCCATTGTCACCAAGTTAGAATCTGATGAGGGAATCCCATGGAAATCGAGGGCAATCGTCAAATTTTATAGGCACACCTATATCGATTTCATTATTTTTTATAGTAACTCATGCATTTGCACTCGTAAAGCACCATTTGGTGAAGTGGAACTGATGATTAAGACCACAGATCGCCACCGGAATTACTAAGTAATAAGTATTTCACTGTTGCGATTCGATTAGACACTTTAATATGGTTGCTAAGCAATTTATGCTCGTCACAATGCATATAATGAAGTCACCATCAGTTCTCCTGGTTCTTACCAGGAAAACTACTCAACTTCTAACGCCCCTGCATCAGGAAAATCAATATTTTGTAAAAGATGATGAGCAGTTGTTATTAGGCTATTGTAACTTAGATAAACTGCAAACTGACCCACTAAAAAGTAAAAATAAAAAATCTTTATACTAAAAAAAAAACAACCGACTTAAAAAAAACACTACAAAGTGGAAAATAACCTTCATTTCGGAAGTCGGTGGCAAATAATTAAAATAGATCCAATCCGTAATATTATGGGTAACTACAGTTTTGAGCCGTTTGGGGTCGAAACGCTCGGGTCATGGGGCCCGAGTGCGCGTCTCCTTTTTAAGGAAATTTCTCGCCGACTGATCGACACTTCACATGACCAGAGGGCTGGCTCGTTCTTCGGCCAAAGAATTAGCATTGCCATTCAACGTGGCAATGCTGCCAGTCTTCTGGGCACGTTTCCGGATGACAGCGATGCGGACGAGTACTTCGACGCTTAAGTGTCTTTTTTATTTATATTTTTCATGTTGTATTTTTTTTTTCGTAGTTAGCATCTTCTTAGTGTAAATAATTAACTACCCTTTGGATTTTTTAATGTTATATAAATAAACAAAATGAAGTACAAATAGATCCAAAGACACGGACTTCCGAAATAAAGGTTATTTTCCACTTTGTAGTGTTTTTTTTTTTTAAGTCTGTTGTTTTTTAATGGTCTAGTGGTCGCAAGCACTACTGCTGAGCATGAGGTCCTGGGTTCGATTCCCAAAGGTTAAATAAATTAAATTTTATTTTTTTACAATAAATTGATTCGGTCGGGCAAAGTGTTATTGGGATTTTACATTAAGAATTTCTCAGTAGCAGCCCGGAGTCTGTATTTGTGCCCGGTTGATGGCAATAGGCTCGCCCCCTATTACATGGGACTTAAACATAACTGGCGAATTGTCCTCTGCCTAACCCTTCCGGGATTACAGGAGTGATGTTTTGTTGTGATGTTATTTTATATTATTACGCAGATAAGTAATTGGGTCCTAAAGTAACTCGTGACGGTAAGTCGTGTCTGTTTCCGTGTGTTCCAAAATGGAGGCAAACGTACGGCATAACGTAAACGTTTATGACAAGACTTTCTTTTTTTATTTTTACTTTAATAATTACCTACATGTGAGCACATTTATTTTACAATTAAATGTTTTTATGTTTTTTCGGTAAACTTGTTGCTCTTAATTTATGAAGATTTTTAACGATATTTTAACTTTTTTATTACAATCATTAATGGTATGATAAACGGTGAATAGCGAGAGTAAATAATTTTTACATAAACAGGTTATTTTCCAAGGTAAGTTAGGTAACAGAAAGAATCATAACTAATATTACAAATGCGAAAATAAATTTGCTTGTTTGTTACGCTTTCAAGCTAAAATGGCTGACCGGACCTGGATTATGACAAAGAATACTTTTTATCTCGATATTTCCAAGGGATCGGAAGTTATGCGGGTAAAACCGCGGGGCGCAGCTAGTATAGTCAGTGCTCTAAATAGCCTGACCCCTCTTCCCCTCTTATTTTTTTTAAGAGGGGTCAGATAATGCAAAGCACTAACCGTACTTTATAATTTGCCTATCAAATATTGCGAAACTGGCATGTTGTCTATTGTTAATAATTTAATCTAGAATTAAACAACTAGAAATAAAATCAACCTAGACATTATACTCTTAAGGGTCAGATAATCGCCGTTGACCTTGGCCATACAAATTCACGTCGCGCTGACGCCGCGCAACCATTAACTTTCATAGCGAATATTTATTTTTAGTAACAAAAACATGAATATTTGAAAAAAATCACAAATAGAATTATAGATAATAAAACAGTCTATTCATACAAAAAAAAAATGAAAATATCTTAAGTAGTTTGAAAGTAATATCGTTTTTTATGCTTTGGGTAGACATTTCTTCCTGAATTTATTTCATTAAATATTTTACTACAATACTTAAATATTTACATACCTATAGAATTGATGTGTATGCGTTCTAGTTTAACAAACATTTTTTGCATAACTTACTTGCATTCTATGAAGGCGTAGTAACAGATTTAAAAGTCACTAAAATCATTAAAGCAACGTTAATCATTAAGAACTAACAAAACTCTTTAACATGACGCATCCTATTACAGCTAAGTATAAGATAAATTGCAACCGAGATGATGAATGGTCGCTGATCTTGAACTGAGCGATGCAATGCGCCTTGAATCTTGCATCCATCTTGCATCACTTGAGAACATTGTAGCAGTATTACTAGTCATTAATTTAAATAATGTGCATGCAATTTGTGTGTAATTATACCAAATGCTTGATACGCGTGGTGGGGTGCGCGTTGATGTCTTTTGTTCTGCGTTTGCGCCAAAAGTATTTATCAGATTTAGGTCGTTCTCAACATTTATAATATCACGCCTATTGTATTCCCCTAAGGGTTATGTTTAAGTCCTATGTAATAGCGGGCGAGCCTAAGCAGCAACATAGCAGTCCTTTTTCAGGAGTTTTTAAACGATGTTCTTAGGAAAATGGTTTGCAGATTATTGAGGAAGGGCAGATAAGTAATTAAGTATTTTTATAAGATATAAGTCATTTGATATAAGTTTATATATTTCCTTTATTCACTTTCCATACATATAAGATAAGATATTATTGTTAGTTTCTATATAATTGCAAGTTTGGAATGGGGAACTAGCTTGAAATTTGTAACTGACCGCCTTCTTGACAATTCAAAAGTGCCTGTCAATGGTTTAATTGAAATAAATGCTTTGAGTTTGAGTTTGAGTTTTGCAATACGTGAAAATTAAGTGTCCGCACTAAAAAACCTTATTTGTAATACTGTTTTTCGGTTCCCACGGACAAACCATGAAAACGATTTTGCGGGACAAAGTTCTTAAGTTAAGATTTCTATAAACACTGTTTTTAATAAATAAAATAAATAAATGATAATAAATAATTGCCGTCAACCGGGCACAAATGGAAATTCCCAATAATACTTTACCCTACCTGGGAATTGCACCCAGGAGCTCTTGCTCAGCAACAGCATTTGCGACCACTCGACCAAGGAGGCAGTCTCTTGTATCGTTATCGTTGGTAGACAATCATGAAAGTCTTCAACCAATCAACTCAGCGTATCGCAGTCCACTGCTGGACATAGGCTTTTCTCAGGCTGCGCCACAACACTCTGTCCTCCGCCTTCCGCATCCAGTCTGACCCAGCCTCCTTCTTAAGGTCGTTGGTCCATCTAGCTGGGGGGCGTCCCACACTACGCTTGCCGATACGCGGTCTCCACTCCAGGACTCGCCTGCTCCATCGGCCATCGGGCCACTTCAGTTTGCTTACTCTGCAAGCTATGTCGCTAACTCCGGTTCTTTTCCAGATAATTTAATTCCTGATTTTATCCTTCAAAGAGACTCCAAGCATAGCCCGCTCCATAGCGCGCTGGGTGACCTTGAATTTGTGGACTAGCACATCATGAAAGTACTACCCTTGAAAAATTAAGTTGCTACGTAACGTAATTTCTTGAGCAGTGGTGGCCCAGTGATAACGGCCCCGACTTACGAGTTGTAGGTCATAGGTTTGAACCCAGACAAGCGTTTTACTTTGTGTAAATAATATCATCACCACTGCTTTCAAAACGATGAAGGAAAACATAGTGAGGAAACCGGCATGTCTTTTTTTAAAACAGGTTGTTTTTTCGACTTGTTTCGAAGGATTTATTTACTTACATATTAACGAAGGCCCTGATGTGTCCTTCTCATTTATTTATTAGTGTTTTTTGTTTTGTTTTTTTTTTTTGCAATTTTCACTATAATCACACTTTATTATTTTTTATCTGACACAAATTTATTTTATCTATTTATTTATGTATGCAGTATAAAACTGATTCACATCCGTCACCTCACACTTCAGGTCCAGTTGAAAACCAGCGTCAGGCACTAGTTGTCTGGCATTTTTGCTGAACTGGGCCTTTTTGGCGCAGCCGTGAGGCACACTTACCCGCTAATTTCTTACGTCGTGTTGTTCGTTGTTTTATTATTTTTTTACTTTTACCTGCTGTACTTATATTATATTGTGTGCCTATAATCTGTGCTAAATAAATGTATTTTCTTTCTTTCTTTAGAACCAAAAAATTGATGACATGTGACATCTACCAACCCGCACTGGACCCGGGTGGTAGATTACAGCCCTCTCGACGATAGGAGGCCAGTGTCCCAGCAGTGGGAACTTATCGGCAAAATATGTAAGTAACGTAATTTCTTTGTTTGAAAGTTATGGATTCTTTTGTTTCTAATAGATCTAAAATTCGTTTGAAATATCAAGGTCGCTGTGCTCTAGTAATAGAGCAATGGACGGATGTTGATTATTTAATTTTCTGTTATTTAATGATGTGATGTGTGTTATGTAGGTTTATTTACTGTTTATTATTAATATAATAAAGATTTTATTTCTGATAATGCTGCTAGCTAAATAACAATAGTAATGTTAGGACAATATTTCATTGGGCACGCCGCAATTGTGGCGATAAGTCCCCTCTTTGAGGAGTGGCTAGAGAGGCACCACGGCGTTCTCACCTTCCGCCTGACACAGGTCCTGACCGGACACGGATGTTTCGGGAGGTGTTGTTTAGGATAAAGCGGGAGGAAACACTCAGGTGTTACTACTGTGTGGATCGCCCGGAGGACACGGTGGAGCATACGGTGCAGGTCTGCCCGGCTTGGGCGGAGCACCGCCGTGTCCTCACGGAGGTCACTCGCGTTTGGCCCTGGTTCAAGCCATGGTTTGGAGCGAGAGTGCATGGGAGGCCGTCACCTCCTTCTGCGAAGCAGTAATGCCCGCGAAGGAGGAGGCGGAACGAGTGAGGGAGAGGCAAGGATCGTGCCCTCGCACCCCTAGACGCCCAGGGCGTCGGGAGCCGCAATTCGATTTCCAGCCACCGTGGGTGCGGGCTTGCGGACAGTGAGCGATGGGTAGCTCGCCATCCGACAAGGACCAGGCCCGGGTCGACGGCGTGTTGTGTTTCGCGCGCGCCTCAAAGAGATGTCAGCACCAACTGACGGGGTCCGTTAGGGCCAATGCCTGCCAGGGTTGCGAGTTTGTCCAAATGTGATATCGTGGCCCTGGCACACAGGCAACGGAAAGAACATGGGTGGGTTTTAGTCAGTAAAAGTCTGACACGCCCTCCCGCCCAGAGCGGAAGGAGTTATTTGATAATTTCCCACCAAAAAAAAAAGACAAAAAAGAAATAATAATGTACATTATAACTAAATGTCGCTAAAGGCAAAATGTGGCCGAAGAAGACAACACACAAGGTACAGTGGAAAGTTATGGGTTAGACACAGCGATGGAACAATACAGGTTGATAATTATATCAAATAAAAATGGCAAAAGATCTAACTTAGTAGGCCAAAACTGGGAAAATTATATTGATCTAAAAATTATCTATATACATATAATAAAATCGTAGTGAAGTCAAAAATGTACATTGAATATTTTTGAGAAAAAATAATTGCTACGAAGTCTGGGATCGATTTCAATGCCGAAAATATAATTTTTAGAATTTTTGTCTGTTTGTCTGTATGTATGTTAGAGCATCACGCAAATTCTACTGAATAGATTCTATTCAAATTTTGCATATATGTTCCATAGAAGCCTGGTCAATTGATAGGCTATATATTATCACGCTATTTGCCATGGGGGATCAGAAATATTGCATTATGTTTGTATTCCTCTATGAATGCATGTTAGAGCATCACGCAAATTCTACTGAATAGATTCTGTTAAAATTTTGCATACATATTCCATAGAAGCCAGGTCAATTGATAGGCTATATATTATCACGCTACTTCCCATGGGGGATCAGCAATATTGTATTATGTTTGTATTCCTCTAGAAATGTATGTTAGAGCAACACGCAAATTCTACTGGATAGATTCTGTTTAATTTTTGCATACATATTCCATAGAAGCCTGGTCAGTCGGTAGGCTACATTATTATTGCGCTATTTGCTATGGGGGATGAGCAATATTGCATTATGTTTGTATAACTCTATAGTTTACAGTAAATTGTAAAAAGACGAGCCAAATTTATAAATGTTCTAAATTTATAAATTTTATCATCACGCTATAGATTTATGGGGCTAAGCTGTCAATCATCATGACTAAACAGAGTGGATTATTGTGATGGGGCAGTAAAGGTGTCTTAACCGTTGTAGCTACGTGAAATCGGTCTTAGGAGACTATCTATAACTTTTTGAGACATTTTCATTTGCAGACATAGATTTTGATTAAAATGTACAGTCAGCATGACAATTTGCATTAAAAATAAATTTGGTGCCAATAGATTTCATATGAGGATCAAAAACTCTATTAGAAGAAACTGAGGCTTGAGTACTAGATGAGTCAGAAATCGCAAAAATCTTTTCCCATACTTATCGTGGGAAATGAGATTCCAACTTACTTTTTTGGGTTCCGTACCTACGTCAAAAGGAAAAACAGAACCCTTATAGGATGACTTCGTTGTCCGCCCGTTTGTCCTCCGTCTGTCTGTCTGTCAGTGAAAACCCTATTTCTCAGGAACGTATGGAGGTATAAAGTAGAAATTCATTTCAAATACCTGTTGTACGGTTTCCTGGAGCTCAAAAATCAAACCTCTAAGTAAACACATTAAATAAATATGGCCATCTACGCGAAATATATTGATACTCGCAAATTAATCAAAACTTATAGGGTACTTCCCGTTGACCTAGAATCATATGCCTCAAAGCAAAGTCTCACAGCACAAGTAAAGGAAAAAGTCCGAAAATCGTTAATTTGTAGTATTATCACATCATCATTTCAGCCGAAAAACATCCACTGTTGGACATTAGCCTTCCCCAAACATCGCCATTTCAACCAGTTCTGTACTTCCCGAATCCAACGGATTCCTGCCGCCTTCACAAAGTCATCGGTCCACCTTGTGAGCGGCCTTCCAGGTATGCGGTCGCCACTCCAGAAACTTTTGGCCCTATCGGCCATGTGTTCTGCATAATCTACTGTTATATTATTTTAGTGATAGTCGATCGTCAGAAATAATCTGTAAGAATGCATCAGTCAGTGTATCAGTTTTGTGACATTAGGTAGTATAAGCAGGAAAAAAGCGTTCATTAATTCACTAAAAACGAAAAACTTCGAAAGCAATGGGAAATTACTACTGACGTCTGCGGAGTCGATCTCAGGAGTAACTGCTTCTTACACAGACAACTATACGTCGCTGGCTCACGCGTCACCAGTCCTGAGTCTCTGTATACAACCTGTTTTTTTTATATCCCATAACTCTAGGGTTATATTCTGTAGGTAAAAATAATACTAAAACTCCTAGAATTGGTGGTCCAAAAATGCATCGTTTCGGAGATATCATCAATCATAATTAAATTAGGGCAAAAATTGTCACCAGTATGACGAATCTTTACTTTTGCGAGGTTAAATGATAAATGATTTTATTTCTGTAAGTAGGTTTGTACAAACACTTTTACACGTCAATCATATTTTAAAAACTAGATGAGGTCGGCGTTTCCTATCTGACTACTCTGAGAAGAAAGGCCGAAACAAACTCAGAGGTCATAGTCTCTTTTAAAGTCCAGACATAATCTTGGTCAGATCATGTGAAGACCATGTAGATTGATGTCTGAAATGGTCTTTTGAGGAAATAACCACACAGGTTGAGTGGACCTGACCAGTCAGTGCACGCATTTGTCAGTAATCGTGCAGCTCTACTCAGAATATAAGGAGCTCAACGATGCGACTATCAATACCAAAGAAAGGCCATTTGGGTAGGCCACTTATATGACTCAAACTGCCAGACCATGATTAACACTAACTGAGAATAAAAGAAAGGGAAAAAAAAATATTATGCAATAACCCACATAGTCTTCACATTCACAATAATTAAAATAATATAATACTTTACAAGTAAATATTCCTGTCATTGTGTATAAAATAATAATTAAATGTCACTGTTTATAAAATAATAAAGTTAGCAAAAACAAAAAAAAAAAAACAATAAAAATAAACTACCTCAATATGTACAAAAATTGGAGCAGCTCAATCCCAAGCCTTTTTGTCCTCAATATAATCTTTAACAGTATAAAAGGCTTTCTGGCACAACTTACGTTTAATGAATGATTTGAATTTATTAAGGCTTAGATCTTGAACGTGGCTTGGAAGTTTATTATAAAAGCGTATACATTGACATCGAAACGAGCCACCTATTTTCTTGAGCCTTGTTGTAGGTACAACAAATTTGTGTTTGTTCCTAGTATTTATATTATGGATATCACTGTATTTTTTAAATAATTTTATATTTTTATGGGCATATAATAGATTTTCAAAAATATACTGAGAAGGCACAGTCATTACATTAATCTCCTTAAATTTCTCTCTGAGAGAGTGTCTTGGACTTAATTTATAAATTGATCGAACAGCTCTTTTCTGCAAAACAAAGATAGTCTGAATGTCGGCAGCATTTCCCCATAACAGAATACCGTACGACATTACACTATGAAAATAGCTAAAGTACACTAAACGGGCTGTCTCTATGTCAGTTAAATTACGAATTTTTCTAACAGCATATGCTGCGGAGCTTAGCTTTTTTGACAGTTTATCTACATGTGGGCCCCACTGAAGCTTAGCATCCAAAGTCAAGCCCAAGAATACAGTGCTATCTTCAGGATTCAATTCTTCGCCCTTTATTAACACATTAGTTTTCACCTGCCTAACGTGAGGTAGCGTAAACTTAATGCATTTGGTTTTTTTTTCATTTAGAAGTAAATTATTAACATTAAACCAGTGAACTACTTTTGAGATCGCGCTATTTACATCGTCAGTAACCAGCTGCTGACGTTTAAGTTTAAACAAAAGTGAAGTGTCATCTGCAAACAACACTATATCATGATTATCCTTTATGAGGTAAGGCAAGTCATTAATATAAATAAGAAACAAGAAAGGACCAAGAATTGAGCCCTGTGGGACTCCCATTCTTACTATAGATCCGGGAGATCTTTTCCCATTGACGTCAACGCTCTGAATCCTATTACTCAAGTATGAAATAAGAAGATCCAGAGCGGTGTTCCGGATCCCGTAGTGGCGGAGTTTCCTGATTAACGTTTCATGAAAAACGCAATCGAATGCCTTGGACAAATCACAAAAAATGCCCAAGGCATCGCATTTATCTTCCCATGCATTATAAATATGTCCTAACAGTTCAACACCGGCATCAGTAGTCGAACGGCCCCTTGTAAAACCGAACTGTTTGCTATGTAGTAATTTATGTTTATTAAAAAATCTTTGCAATTGGTCTAAAATTAATTTCTCAAAAATTTTACTAAAGGTAGGTAGTACTGAAATAGGTCTATAATTTGAGGGGTCTGATGTACTACCTGATTTAAACAACGGTATTATTTTACTATTTTTCATAAGGTCAGGAAACTCCCCACAGTCAATACAATTATTAAAGATAAGAGCTAAAGTAGGTGCTACAATGTCTATAATAGACTTAGCAACTTCTACAGAATTACCCCACAGATCTGCAGTCTTTTTTACATTTAAAGTGTGAAAGGTTTTAATTATATCTCTACAGGTAATATGTTCAAAATGAAATTCCGACTCGCAAACATTAACATTTTCCTTAAGCAAAGACTCAGCAACAGAAGGTGATGAGTTTAGGGATTTAGTAGTTGAAACGGGAATATCTGAAAAGAAATTTTCAAAGGCCACGGCGACTTGTGAGTCTGATTTTATTATGTTGTCATTAATTGACAGGCTATAGTCAGTATTTCGGTTACTAGACCTTCCCGTTTCACTATTAATAATATTCCAAGTCGTTTTAATTACGTTACTACTGTTTTTAATCTTCGAACTCAAATAACGCGACTTTGCCATACAACAAACTTTTTTAAATAATTTTGAATAATTTCTAACATACAAATTGAATTCATCAGTGTTTACATAATACCTTTCATTGTACAGCTCCGGTTGCCAAACTTCGCAGTAGTGTAGTAAAATAAATAGTAAAATAAAATATGTAGGTATGTTGGTATCGGGGCTTCCCGGCGGCAGCTAGTGAAGGGAAATCTACCTTGTCGACGTTGTCATATTTCACGTAAGGGTGTTTTACATTAATAATCGTGACTTTGCCGAATTATTTTGTGTGAAAAATGAAAAAAAAAAATAACGAAGGATTGGAACATAACTCATATGCCAGTTGATTCTTTGATATGGCCTCAATCATACCCTAGAGTTATGGGATATCAAAAAAAACACGTTGTATTTTGGCTGTTGAGACCATAATTACAAACGTAGTATACAGGGAAGTTTTTATAGAGTAAATGCGGGAAATAAAGTGAATTATGTTCTACATGCGATTGTGACGAACCAGTCGATGCCCAAAAAGGCTAGACTGGCTGTTCACAATGGTGTGCTCGTACCCACGCTTATGCATGGAAGTGAATGTTGGGTGTGGCAAAAGAAGCATGAAAGTAGAATCAAAGCTATGGAAATGTGTTCCTTGCAAAGCATGTGTGGCATGACTATGCATGATAGGCTGAAAAATTATGTGATAAGGCAACGGTGTGGTTTAAAAGAAGATGTAGGGCAAACTTTTAAAAGATTATGCTTATATGGTTTGGTCATGTTGAAAGGATTAATGAAAGGCGACTAACAAAACAAATTTACAAGGCAGATGTGAGTGGAAACGCCCTAGAAAGACATATTATAGTGACCTAATTGATGATGTTCTTCAGAAAGGTCAAGTGCGTAGTACTCTGAACATGCGTATATGACCAGATGTATTTTCTATTTTCTGTATGTTTCTGCTTACCATCATGGGAAGAAAGCGTGAGTTTTTGTATGTATTTATGTTTTATAAAACTAACATAGCATCACGTCTAAATTCTCCGAAGAGTTAGGCAGAGGTGTACCTACCTATAGTAAACCCACATTAAATTTCGCCAGTTATGTTTAGGTCCCATGTAATAGGGGGCGAGCCAATTGCCACTAACCGGGCACAAATTCAGACTTCGGACTGTACCTGAGAAATTCCAGATGGTAAACCCAATAACACTTTGCCCGAAAATCGAACCCAGGACCTCATCCCCAAAAGAAGCGCTTGCAACTAATTGACCAACGAGGCAGTTTCTTGCAAATGTAGCTGTTATTAGTATATTGTGGTGTTTTACGACTTCCACGCGAACGAAATCGCGGGCAGAAGCTAGTATAAAATAAAAATGCCAAAAGATCTAACTTAGTAGGCCAAAACTGGGAAAATTATATTGATCTAAAAATCCACTAGTTTAAATGCTTTATTATTCTTATTTCAGTAGTTCATTTCTCACATTTCAATTCTAGCAATAAATCGTATTGGTACCTATAGTTTCAGCTCATTGGTTAGATAGAGTAATTAATGATTATCACGTAAATATTGGAAAACAGTGTGTGTATCCATCTGAAAAGTCGGAAGCACACGATTAATTGAGGTGTTCGTAGCATAAGTGATAAATAATTGAGTTATTATTGTTTTACAGTTATTGGGAAACGTGCATGGTTGAATCTAGATTCTCCAAGTCTTAAATTTGCCTTGTATGGGCAAAATTTAACTTGCCTTTTTTTTTTGGGTGGGAAATTATCAAATAACTTTTCTCGCTCTGGGCTGAGCGGGACGTGCGAGCGGAGCGTGTCAGACTTTTACTGACTAAAACCCACCCGTGTTCCTTCCGTTGCCTGTGTACCAGGGCCACGATATCCCTTTCGGACAAACTCGCAACCCTGGCAGGAACATTTATCTTTAGAAAAAACACAATAAGGTTTACAAAAACTAAGTTTCAAGTAAAAAATGAACATTACAGAAAAATATGTATCGTTGGTGTCTGTACTAATGTAAAAAATCATTGTATCACAGACACCAGATAGAGAGTAGGGTGGATCACTTTACTAACCCTCCAATCCAGTCTCGACTATAGTACCATTTCCCTATATATAAATTTTGTGCCGTTAAGGTCAACGTTCTCTAAATACACCCCTGGCAACCACACCCCTGGCACCCACTAAACCTCTTACCACAAAGCACATGTTATTAGCTCTAGGTTTGATATCTCTGCTACTAAAGGAAACTTTTAAAAGGTTCCTGAAAGTACTAGAATAAGTAGAGTGTCGTGTAGGTACTTTTTGATGTAAAACTTTTTTACGCACGCTTGACTTGGGGAGTAAGCTGGTGAATGCTTGACGAGAGCGTTACGGAAACTGTGATCGGGTGAGGCGAATGGAAGTTGTTTTAATTTTAAACATAGACCACACACTAATTAATCCTTTTGACTCTAATATTTACCAATATTATAACAAAATATTAAACTAATTTGATTTTAAGTAGATACCTGAGAAATAATATAATAGAACCAATCGCTTAAAACTTGTAAAATCAAGCTGCAGTTCTGAGCCTATAACTCAAATTCAATTATTGCCGAAAACTTTAACTTCTCAGCACCATAACTAAACAATCTGGCCGCGGATAGCTATTGAGCAATCTAATTCACATTATGCGAGCATAGATCGTGATTCGTGACGTATCATCAATAGACCGAGGCAGAATTGATAGCTCTCTGGTATATTTTATCGCAGGCTGAGTAGTTGTTGAAACGTCCATTCAAAGAGTAGTTAAAGAGGGTTTTTATGTATGTCTAGCTGCACCCCGCGGTTACACCCGCGTAAGTGTCGATACCGTGAGAATATCGGGATAAAAAGTAGCCTATATGTTAATCCAGTGTGTCAGCTACCTCCATACAAAGTTTTATCAAAACCGGTCCAGCCGTTTGAGCGTGAAGAAGTAACAAACATCCATCAGGCCTCGGTCTTGGCCTCGTACAGGACTTTGTTTTTATTTTCTTTTTGTTTACTTTGTTTTATTTTTGGTTTTGTTCTTTTTTTGGTTTCTATGAGTGTGTTTTATTTAATTTGTGATCTGTGCGAGTCCCAATAAATGTTTTTTCTTTCTTTCTTTCATCAATCCATCCATACTTACAAACTTCCGCGTTTATAATATTAGTAGGAAGTAGGATGAACTCTATAGCATATCGCAGATCACAGCTAGATGAAGGCATCTACCAAGTATTGAGACCAACATAGATCATCATCATCATCATTTCAGCCGAAAGTCGTCCACTGCTGGACATGCCTGGGGAGGCACCTGCCTGCCAAGCGTGGCGATTATGACAACCGGGGGTGGTTCCCATAATCACCACGCTTGGCAGGCAGGTGGGTTGGCGATCGCAGTATGGTCTTAAAATGCATATAGAACGCTGCTGCCCATTCTCTGGTAAGTCCCTTAGTCGCCTTTCACGACACCCACGGGAAGAAATAGGATGGTGCTATTCTTTACGTCCGGCACCACACGGCACACTACATTGATCACAGATCACAGAAGATTAATTAATTGAAGGAGTTACGAAAATCCGTCTTCTAGGGCATAGGGATTCAAAGAGGATTCTCCCATGTAAAAAGATAAAGTTTAAACAACGTGGAAAGCGATTTCTGTAATGCGTCAGTCGATCTAGAAAAATAAGCAACGATTTGCTTCAAAGTCTACGGGAAAGTTCACATAGATTATATTATAGTCTACGATTCAGATATATCTATTTATCAAAACAAATATTAAAAAACCGGTCAAGTGCGTGTCGGACCACGTACAATGAAGAGTTCTGTAGTTGGGATGAATTTATTCCAAAAACAAACTTAACATTGTAGTTGAAAAACATGTTCTCCCATATATTAATATACGCTACGGTCAATTTTCCAGCTAGAAATGTAAGTTTGTAATTGTAAAATAAATTTTTTTTGAGTGATATAACTATACATTGTAGATTGTCGGACTTTTCTCTTTACCTACATGTGCTGTGAGACCTTGCTTCTTGCCAAATTTCATGATTCTAGTTCAATGGTTTTGATTTCTTTGTGAGTATCAAAATATGTCGCATAAATCGCCATATTTTTTTATTGCGTTGATTTGGAAGCTTAATTTTTTTAGAGCTTCAGGGGACCATAGACCTACGTTTTTATTATTAATTTCAACTTGATACCTCCACGCGTTCTAGAGAAAATGGGTTTTGACAGACTGACAGACAGATATACAGACAGACAGAGAGACAGACGGACAACGAAGTGATCGGGTTCCGTTTTTTTCCTTTTGAGGTACGGAACCCTAAAAAAAACTTATGTATTTTACGCCTTGATGAAAAGCTTGTGGTGTTTATACAGGTGTAGCGGCATCAACATCGCCACATGTGAACTAGGCGTCACACTGACCTCACGCAAAATCCTGCGTCGCGCAAGCAGAGTTTACCGCGCGACTAGCATAATAATATATAACATCCCGACATCAACCGTCGGGCAGTTGCCCACCAGACACAACACCCGTCTGGTTGGAGGATCCTTCCTTTTCTATGGAGGATGAGTGAACTTTACACCCTGTTCCTCATACCTTTAAACAGGCATCATTTTGTTATCACACATAACCGTTTATAATTAGATTCTGATACGTTACTTATGTTCGAACAAAAATCTTGTTGACTTACAGGTAGCGATTGAGCAACCCAATTCACATTGTACAATACGTAACACAGGTTGCGGGCTATAATCTAAGCCCAGTTGCTGTAATGCGTTAGTAACCGCTAATTGATAAGTAGTAGCAAAGTGGTGAGTTGAGTAGGTACTTACGAGTTTGTGGGTTGTGGGGCCTGTGG
This sequence comes from Tiliacea aurago, assembly GCA_948098905.1. Taxonomy (NCBI): domain Eukaryota; kingdom Metazoa; phylum Arthropoda; class Insecta; order Lepidoptera; family Noctuidae; genus Tiliacea; species Tiliacea aurago. The sequence goes on along the minus strand of OX402591.1, from coordinate 17,450,984 downwards.
GTCATTAGTGGGGTGTTTTGTGTGTTGAGTATTTGAGTAATGGGACTGTGGTTGTACAAAGTAATGCTGATATGGAAAAAAAACTGCCAAGTCCGTTTTGGACCATGCACAATGAAGGGTTCCGTAATTGGGATGAATTTATCCCCTAAATAATCAAACTTAACATTGTTATTGAAAAACATATTCTGTCATACATTGATATAGGTAGGTACACCACGGTCAATTTTCCAACTGCAAATGAAAGTTAGTAATCGCAAAAAAATGATGTATGTGATAAAACTACAAATTAACGATTTTCGAACTTTATCATTTACTTGCGCTGTGAGACCTTACTTCTTGCCATTTTTCAAGATTCTAGGTCAACGGGAGTATCAAAATATGTCGGATAAATCGCCGTTTTTTTATTGCGTTGACTTAGAAGCTTGATTTTTTTAGAGTTCCAAGGGACCGTAGACCTACGTATTTGATATTAAATTCAATTTGATACTTCCAAGCGTTCCTGAGAAAAAGGGTCTTGACAGACAGAGAGACAGACAGACGGACAACGAAGTGATCCTATAAGGGTTCCGTTTTTTTCTTTTGCGGTACGGAACCCTAAAAATAGGGAGAATATAACGACATTATATTATGTTATAGGACAATTAACCTCTATGAAGAAAACAGCTATTATGCTTAGTTCATAATCAATTTTTTTTTTGGAATTGATTGGGAGCGAAACTGCGATACCATATTTTTTTTGTTATATTGTTTTCCACTTTTAAGCAATCCTCCCGTTTCTTCTTGTCTGCCGATTTGTCGACCTAGACGCCGATGGTGTCCTCCCAGGCTTTTAGTGAGTTAAAATATATACCTACCCAGCTGGCTGTCCGTGTCCACTCGAGCGACGTTGCGTGGTAGCCAATAAAAACTTGTTATTAAATTTGTAAGAAATACCATCATAAAATTACGCATCACAATCAAACTCAAACAAACTCCTATCTGATTTCAAATCACACACATATTTTATGACGCTTTGTCATCACAATTGTACAACAAGCAGACTAAAAACCAACCTCGATCAACATTTCAACGACAAACAATAGTCTTCAAACGTAAGTAAATTATGTAAATCCAATAGTTTTCTTACGACGTCCCATAAAAAGGCCACTTTCATTGTTCATCCGTATCCGACGCATGTTTCTTGAGTGTTACGTTTTATTATGAAGCGAGGAGAATAACTAATGCTGAGCTAAGTATGCAAACAAAGCGATCGCATTCGGTGATAGGCAAAAACTAAGAGTTATGTTTGTGTTCAGGGAGGCGGCAGAAGGTTTAGTTGCTCTTTATCATCTCAATAGATCATTTTAGCCAAAAGATATCCACTGCTGGACATAGCATATCCATCCACTGCGTAATAATGTATGGGGGTTGCAATTTTTAAAACGTACCCTGTACCAAGTGGCCAGCTGAGGTTGCCGGAGACACCATTTAAAATAATAATGTCGAACTAGTCATAAAAAATTCAACATTAGTTCTATTATTATCCCACTGCGGCGAAGCCAAAAAAGGAGGGTTATGTGTTTGACCTGTATGTATGTATGTTTGTATGTATGTCTGTCCCTATATTCCCTGGTAACTAATAAACGGCTGAACCGATTTTGATGAATAATAGTTAGAGAGTTAGATTCGTCTTTATTGCGCGAGTGTCATAGGGTATATTCAAATTATTAAAAATCAAAATGGCGGGTTTTTGGCGCCAAAAGGAGTGTCTTCGAAAAAAAGAAAAAAATATCTCCCAAGCCTATCGATTGGGCTATCAGAATGAAGGGTTTTGAAAGGTGATTACAAAAATATATACTTATTATATGTTTAAAAGTAATTTAAATGAGAAATTATAATAAAATATCCCGAACTTTTGGAGTGAGTGAATAAGAGGTCGTTATCACCCGATTAAAGGTGAGTTTAAAACCCGACTGCGTAAATAGTGAACATAAAAAATGATAGAAACAAGATTTATATAAATTACTAAGTACTATAAACAATCTCATGCAGTCGGGTTTTTGATTTTTTAAATTAACTTTTCTTTTTAGATTCTTTTAAAATGGAACTAGTGATTAAAAAAAAAACATCAGTAGTTCCATCATGGAAATGTTAATGGTACTAGTGGAAACGAAGGCCGAAAACAATATATTTCATGTTAATTATACATACTGGAAAGTTAAGGATACCCTTTGAGTTATTAGCTGGAATGAAGTTTGGACATAAGAACCCTAGAAGGGTATTGTTAAATTTAGCAGACTGTAAATTCCTATTGACATTCCTATCAACCGTCGTCGCCACATCGGTCCTAAGTAAGTAATCAAGTAAGTAATCATATAATTACAAAAAAAACTTAGCCTAGGTAACATCATAAGGGATGGGTATGGCTATTACTAATGAGTAAGACTCCTGCCCTTCAAACTAGGAAAATCCTGTATCTTGAAGGACAGTGTTCTTTACTGGGATTGACATGTTTTACAAAATATTTATAACTGCGTAGTAATTCTGATGTTATGAATGAATGAAAGAATGGGTTAAACTAAAAGGTTAATTTTGAATAGAGTTTGTGTGAGTGTGTTGCTGTGGGGTTAAACTGGTCTGTTAGGGCTTGTGTGTGAGTGTGGTATAGGTACTTGTCTGTCAACGAAAGTAAGAAATCCTCATAATGGTCCTTATCATCATGGTGTTTCCTTTATATTTAGGTACTGCAATATTTAAAATCTGAAAAGGAGGAGCTCGTGTCTAAATAATAACAGCCGCACGCGTCGATCCATCAGGTTAAGCTACGCTAGCCGGGGTTGGTCCGTGGATGGGTGACCTTCTTTAAATACCGAGACCACTTCGTGGCTCGATACCCCTCATGATGGCTGTATTCAGTTCTACAGGAACCACAGGCCAGTTGGCTCGTCGCAGTTGGTCTTCTCTCATTTAACTTTCTATCTATGAATTCTTGCAACGCGAATCGACATAAGTTGGTATAACATTCTGCATTCGCTTGCCAGCAGATTTAATTAGACAGAGAGCAGATCAACCAACAATGTAATGTAATGACAACGTGTTTCATAAAATCTAGTGAGCTGGATCCAAATCGCTTCCTTACATTTTATGTTTAGTTTTTATACAAACTTAAACAAGGGTTTTTCTATTAAAACGTCTTTTATGTCAAAGTTATATGTACCCGTGATAAATATAATCATACTGGTTACACAAGTTGGTTTAACATTCTGCATTCGCTTGCCAGCAGATTGAATTAGACAGAGAGCAGATCAACCAACAATGTAATGTAATGACAACGTGTCTCAAAAATCTAGTGAGCTGGATCCAAATCACTTCCTTGCATTTTATGCTTAGTTTTTATACAAACTTATACAAGGCTTTTTCTATTAAAACGTAGTCTGTTATGTCAAAGTTATATGTACCCGTGATAAATATAATCATACTGGTTACATAAGTTGGTTTAACATTCTGCATTCGCTTGCCAGCAGATTGAATTAGACAGAGAGCAGATCAACCAACAATGTAATGTAATGACAACGTGTTTCATAAAATCTAGTGAGCTGGATCCAAATCACTTCCTTACATTTTATGTTTAGTTTTTATACAAACTTATACAAGGGTTTTTCTATTAAAACGTCTTTTATGTCAAAGTTATAGGTACCCGTGATAAATATAATCATACTGGTTACACAAGTTGGTTTAACATTCTGCATTCGCTTGCCAGCAGATTGAATTAGACAGAGAGCAGATCAACCAACAATGTAATGTAATGACAACGTGTCTCATAAAATCTAGTGAGCTGGATCCAAATCACTTCCTTACATTTTGTGTTTAGTTTTTATACAAACTTATACAAGGCTTTTTCTATTAAAACGTTGTATAAGATTTCCGTACAGTGCGAGATCAGCGTAAACTGGAATTTTATAGCTTGATGTGTAGCCGTGTGTACAGAGAGAAACGAACTAAACTAATTCAGTTAGTGTAGTGTATCAATGCTGTGCTATACAAGAACAAAGTGTTTTTGTAAATTATCAGAACCTAAGAAAGTGCAAGTTGACGCTATTCTTAGGTAAATCATAACATAATATTTCACGTAAAATATTATCTTAATGTTAAATTCCTTCATCATTCATCATTTTCAGCAGAAAGACGTCCACTGCTGGACATAGGCCTCCCCCAAGCACCTCCACTTCGACCGGTTCTGTGCTTCCCGCATCCAGCGGATACCTGCAGCCTACTGCTGTACCTGTGGCATACTAGGTTGTAATCAATTATTAATAACTTTAGTTGTTATTAAAACAGTAAGTAAGTAGTATTCTATTCTATTCTAAGTACAAAAACTGGCCAAGTGCGAGTCGGACTCGCGTACGAAGGGTTCCGTACCATTATCTATAAAAATGGCAAAAAAATCACGTTTTTGTATGGGATCCCCTTTTAAATATTTGTTTTATTTTAATTTAATTATTTATTTTTAAAGTGAATATATAACTAAATATTCTGTGAATATTTCAAGCGTCTACCTGTTGCCATTATCAATAGAGAGCAAAAACGAGCAAAAAATCACGTTTTTTGTTTGGGAGTCCCCTTAAATATTTATTTTATACTGTTTTTAGTATTTTTTGTTATAGCGGCAACAGAAATACATCATCTGTGAAAATTTCAACTGTCTAATTATCGCGGTTCATGAGATACAGCCTGGTGACAGACGGACAGACAGACGGCGGAGCCTTAGTAACAGGGTTCCCGTTTTACCCTTTCGATACGGAACCCTAAAAATAGACAAATGGTATATTTATGTAGGTTTTGTAAGATGGGTACACTAGCCACTAAGTAGGATGGACTTTCTATTATACAGCAATTTCAAATCCAAAAGTCAAACTCCACGATAAATGCTTTGAGTTAGTCAAAGCATTTATTTCAAATAAACCAATTACAGGCACTTTTGAATTGTCAAGGGGTCGGTCAGTCTGAGAGATGAAGCTAGTTGCCCATTCCAAAGCGTAGTAGGTTCCTATGGAGAAGAACGGGCAAGAAACTCCACGGCCACTCTTTTAAATTAAAATATTGTTACAAAGTAAGTGTTCCAAAGATCTGTTGCATACGGATTTCGTTCTAGGTATTAAAATTATTTGGTTTCAGAAAATAACTAAACGGTAAACATTGTTTTTATCTGAATCAGATTGCTTAGTACAGTAATTACACACTTTATAACGTGTAATCACACAAAGCCCTTGGTGCGTAGAGATATTTCCTCTTACAACAGCGACCGGTGCGGGCGCCGTGGAGTCTTCCCTAGATGTCATCAAAGGAAGTAACGGCTTTAGCAACATCCACATCGTTTAGTATATGCGTGATAATTTGTATCAATGTTAAAGTGTTTGTTAGAAATAGAAAAAAATCTCGATGCACTCGCAGCAGATTTACTTTATGTACTAACCTATGCAAGGTCAAGTTAAATTGGCTGGCTAACTTCATAGACATCGATGGGAATCCACGTCTGTGAAGTTAGCCAGCATCTAACTAGCATTCGAGATTTAAAAACTGTTTCCTTATTCAAATATCAAGTAAAAGAGCATTACCTTTCCTCTCAACTGTATTTTTTATTTTTTTATGTTAGTGTTTTATTATGCGTTATGTATTTATTTATGTATAATATGTAAGTTTTCGCACGTCTCTACGTAGACACGTATAAATGTTTAAATTGTATAGTATAATAAAATTATGGTACGAGTATTATATTAAATATTTTAGTTTAAGACTTCGCATATTCATAATTATTTTTCTCTCCTTGTTCTGACACACCACTCCTTTTTCAATTCTATTTTCGCTGGTCTGCTCGAAGACATTTCTTAAAAAATAAGCAATACCTTTGTACTATAATTATTATTATGTCGTATCTCTCTGTATTACACTGTGTACATAAATAATAAAATAAATAATAAAGAAAACATAACTTTGAGTGTAGGTACGTTGTTTTAAACTACAAGCGGCCTAGGTTTTTGTTTCGTCTTCATTAGATATCCATGAGGTCTGTGATGTTTCTTCTGCTCATTTAATTTGACCCTGAGTAGGTAGGTAGGTACCTACTTCATATTTAGCAGTGAACTTTTGCAAACACACTGACAGCTAGCAAAGGGTAAGTAGAGTAGGATTGTCCAATTTACTTGGTACTTTACCTGCTTGCAAAACATGATCAATGTGAGATGCCATAGACAATAGATGGACAAGTGATGTTTCGAGTGTCGGGCTTGAGTCGTAATATTTATTGTACATAGATTTTAGTACCCTAGTGGGATTCGTATGTATGCGTAGGTGAGTCCGTGGTACCACAGCGGGCCCTATCGGAATACCCTGAGATGGGAGTCTTTTTGGCATCGCACAAGTCTTGATTGATTTTTTTTTTGTTATTTGTTAGTTTTAAATGCAATTTTTGTATGTCTTGTGCGTGTTCCAAATAAGATATTTTTCTAAAATATTTTTCTTTCTTGCTTTCTACACAATACCTAGATTAAGATTCTGAAGCAGATACCTACCCATCTACCTATATATAATTAACACATAAACCAGAAAGCGATTGATCGTCTACCAAGCAGTTAGTAAAAGTGATCAGTGCATTCCAATCGGTTACAGCATTTCTGCCAAGTTAATGACAAAGTTGCGCTGTATCGCTACTTCGAAGATAACTATGTATTAGCAACTTGTTAGGTTCACGCTTATAGATAATGATTGTACGTAAATGAGTCATAGATTGCTAAATAGCAAGCTTATGTAGAAAACTTCATTAATGTTTAACTTCTGTCTTCTGGGTTTGCGCAAATATATAGTCCTCTTCACCGTATCCGGCGACTGCCACCCAGACTATTTTTCTTTTCTTTCGTGAGCTCTCTGATGACTAGCAAGACCAAATTTGGTCTTGAAAACCCGGTCACACAGTGTGCAGAACAGCTGATCAGCATTGTTGTATATGTAGTATAGGAAGGCTTTCGTAGACTTTTGAGTGTTTGGCGCTTCTTGTCTAGGTCTTCAAGACGATTTATTTCAAAGCATTCACCCCTTTCTCGTTTGCGAGCATTCTGCTGCCACCGATCAACGGGTATACCACAGGTTGTAGTAAGAACGTATATCCACCCAACTGTTCGCAAAGGTTTCCGCTATCACTAAGATGTGTCTCACTTATAGCAGCAATATCCACGTTGTATCTGGATAGTTCCATTGCTATGATTGCAGTCTTCCTCTCCGGACACGGGTTAGAGTCATAATCTAAGGGTTCACCCTTGTTTGGTCGAACAACGTTTGATACAATATTACTAAATCGAACAACGTTTAAGAAAATCATCACTTAGTATAATATCGTTTGACAGAATTTTCAGTTCGTCGAATATTTATGTGCTATAACAACATTTGTGCTAATGATCAAAAGGTATAATGTTCATTTGATGTAATGTTCAGATGGTATAACATGTATTTTATCGAATATTCAAGTATGCCATATCCCCGTCACGGGGACAGCGGGACGTGATTAAATTTATTTCCCGTTGTCCCCATAACGTACATTCGGCCAACGGGGACAAATCGAAAGTTCGAAACAGCTAGGTTAGGTTAGGTTAGAACTGTGACCAAGAGAGAAGTGAAAAAGAATAAAATAAAAAAGTTAATTAAAAAAATCAAAAACCCGACTGCGTAAATAGTGAACATAAAAAATGATAGAAACAAGATTTATATAAATTACTAAGTACTATAAACAATCTCATGCAGTCGGGTTTTTGATTTTTTAAATTAACTTTTATTTTTAGATTCTTTTAAAATGGAACTAGTGATTAAAAAAAAAACATCAGTAGTTCCATCATGGAACTGTTAATGGTACTAGTGGAACGAAGGCCGAAAACAATATATTTCATGTTAATTATACATACTGGAAAGTTAAGGATACCCTTTGAGTTATTAGCTGGTAGATAATTGGAATGAAGTTTGGACATAAGAAGCCTAGAAGGGTATTGTTAAATTTAGCAGACTGTAAATTCCTATTGACATTCCTATCAACCGTCGTCGCCGCATCGGTCCTAAGTAAGTAATCAAGTAAGTAATCAAGTAAGTAATCATATAATTACAAAAAAAACTTAGCCTAGGTAACATCATAAGGGATGGGTATGGCTATTACTAATGAGTAAGACTCCTGCCCTTCAAACTAGGAAAATCCTGTATCTTGAAGGACAGTGTTCTTTACTGGGATTGACACGTTTTACAAAATATTTATAACTGCGTAGTAATTCTGATGTTATGAATGAATGAAAGAATGGGTTAAACTAAAAGGTCAATTTTGAATAGAGTTTGTGTGAGTGTGTTGCTGTGGGGTTAAACTGGTCTGTTAGGGTTTGTGTGTGAGTGTGGTATAGGAACTTGTCTGTCAACGAACGTAAGAAATCCTCATAATGGTCCTTATCATCATGGTGTTTCCTTTATATTTAGGTACTGCAATATTTAAAATCTGAAAAGGAGGAGCTCGTGTCTAAATAATAACAGCCGCACGCGTCGATCCATCAGGTTAAGCTACGCTAGCCGGGGTTGGTCCGTGGATGGGTGACCTTCTTTAAATACCGAGACTACTTCGTGGCTCGGAAAGCACGTTATGCCGTTGGTCCCGACTGCCGTTCGTGGATCTTTGACAGTCGTTAGGGCTCAACAGAAGCCCGAAAGTATGACAACCAGTCTTACCAAGGGGTATCGTATTACCCAGTTACTGAGTTGTGGAGGTCAGATAGGCAGTAATAAAACAGTTGTTGTCTGTGGAGATTTCAACATTAATATACTGGAAAAATCTGCTACAGTAAATAAATTTATAACCTTATTAAAGTCATATAATTTGTACAATACATTCTTTGAGCCGACTAGAATAACTGCCACTAGCGCTACCTGTATTGACAATATTTTTACAAACTTAAGACCTTCTAGCCATTTAATTATAAACGAGTTGGACTCTGATCACTGTGGCCAGTTAGTAACTTTCCCTCGGAAAATAGTCAGAGCTCAAAGAAAACTAGTGAGTTATATTCCTGTAAACAAAAGTCGCTTAGAACAATTTAAAAATAATTTAATGGAAAAACTACCGGGTTTGCCTTATCACACCGACCCAGATCAAGCATATAATTTACTATTTAATCTCATTAATTGTGAATTTAGGAAGGTGTTCACCTCAAAAACATTGCCTGTTTGTGACCACGTAATATTTAGTGATTGGGCAACACCAGGTATTTACAAAAGTAGGCAGAGGTTATATGAATTGTATGATGAAAAAACATATAACCATGATGAAACTTTTAAAGAATTTGTTAAAAAATATTCTAAAACTTTTAAAAGAGCCTGTTCCTCGGCAAAAGCCATACACATTAAAAATAAAATAAAATCTTCTGGAAATAAAATTAAAACAACTTGGAATATTATTAATTCAGAAATGGGAAGAACGACAGTACGGAATCGTGACTTCCATCTAAAAATCAATGATGTAGATATTAAGGCAGACATGGAGGTGGCAACTGAGTTTGATTTTTTTTTCACTAATATCCCTATTTTAACAACCAAAACTCTGTCATCGTCGTCCTCCACTTCTGCTTACTCAATATTAAAAGAATGTGTACCAGAATGTGATAAACACCTTAAATTCACGGTCGTTACCGCTAAAGACATTATAGAATCTTTTAAAGACCTTGATATAAAAAAAACTGCGGACCTTTGGGGGTTATCAGTACATACCATGTCTTCAATAATTAATGTTATTTCACCCTTTTTAGCAATTGTTTTTAATTCTTGTATTGCATCTGGTGTATTTCCTGATCTGATGAAACTTAGCAAAGTGATTCCTCTGTTCAAATCTGGCAGCACAACTGATCCTACGAATTTTCGGCCTATTTCGATATTACCTACATTGAGCAAAATCTTTGAAAAATTAATTTTGAAACAAATGTTAGGACATTTTAATAAACATAATCTACTACATCTGAAACAGTTTGGTTTTACTAAGGGTCGTTCAACTACAGACGCGGGTGTGGAATTACTGAAGAGCATATTCGAGGCCTGGGAGGAGTCGCGGGATGCTCTTGGCATTTTCTGCGACTTGTCTAAGGCCTTCGATTGCGTTCATCATGATACACTCATCAGAAAACTGCACCATTATGGTTTGAGGGACAGTGCTCTCGACCTTCTGACTTCTTATCTGAACAACAGAATTCAGAGGGTTGATGTTAATGGCAAGAGATCTGCAGGATCTGCGGTCACTATGGGCGTTCCGCAGGGTTCAATTCTAGGTCCATTCTTGTTTCTAATTTATATAAATGACTTACCTTTTCACATAAGGGATAATCACAAGATTGTATTATTCGCAGATGACACTTCACTCATTTTTAAAATCAAACGTCAGCTAGTCAATTTTGAACATGTTAACGATGCACTCTCTAAAGTTGTCCATTGGTTTAATGTAAATAATCTTCTCCTGAACGAGAAAAAGACTAAACTCATAAAATTTTCAATGCCAAATGTCAGGCAGCTAACTACTAATGTTCAACTTAATGGAATAGAGTTGGACCCTGTTGAGTCGACAGTTTTTCTTGGAATAACTATTGACGGTAAATTACAATGGGGCCCACACGTAGAAAAATTGTCAGGAAGGCTTAGTTCGGCCGCCTATGCTGTTAAAAAAATTAGACAGATTACTGATGTAGATACTGCCAGAATTGTTTATTTTAGTTATTTTCATAGTCTTATGTCGTATGGGATCCTTCTCTGGGGAACATGTGCGGACATTAATAATATCTTTATTTTACAGAAAAGGGCTGTTCGAGCCATTTACAATCTAGGTCCAAGAGATTCACTTCGTGAAATATTCAAAGAAATAGATATTCTGACTGTAGCCTCTCAATATATACTTGAAAATCTATTATATGTACACAAAAATAAATCAAATTTTAAGAAAATGTCCGATATTCATAGTTTAAATACCAGGAATAAACACAATCTTGCTGTACATCGCACTCGCCTCCACAGAGTAGGCAACTCTTTCATGGGTCAATGTATACGCTTTTACAACCAACTTCCTACTGACATTCGGAACTTACCCATTAAACGATTTAAAATCTGTATTAAAACTAAACTTTGTAAAAAAGGGTACTATAAGATTTCTGATTATTTAGAGGACAAAAAAGCTTGGGATTGAGCTGCTCGCTCTGCTAGCCTTGTGATAAAACTTGACATTTTAATTATTATGCATGATTTTATATACATATTGACATTGCAGAATATTGTATACAATTTTACATGAATGTTTACTTTGAAAAGTATTATATTTACTACTTTAATTTATTGTGAATGTGAGCACTATGTGGGTCATTTTTTTTTTTTCTTTAAATGTTTTCCTTTCTTTTCTCAGTTAAGTTTTAATGATGGTCTGACATTTTGAGCGCTTTATGCGGCCTACCCAAATGTCCTTTTTTTGGTACTGTTCGTCGAGTCGTTGAGCTCCTTAAGTTTTGAGTTGAGCTGCACGATTACTGACAAATGCTTACACTGATTGGTCAGGTCCGCTCAAATTTGCGTGGTTCTTTCCTCAAAAGACCATTTCAGACACGGATCTACATGGTCCTCACATGATCTGACCAAGATTATGTCTGGACTTTAAAAGAGACTTTGACCCCTGAGTTTGTTTCGCCATTTCTTCTCAGGGGTAGTCAGATAGGAAATGTCGGCTAAATCTAGATTTTTTTTTTATTTTTTATATGACGTGTAAAAGTGATTTTAATATCCTATTTACAGAATAAACGATTTCATTTCATTTCATTTCATTTCATTTCATTTCATTTCATTTCATTTCATTTGCAGTCGCTCCATGTAAAATACTGGTATTCAGCTGCTTTCGGTTACTGGGACTGGAAGCTGACCCCAACATAGTTGGGAAAAGGAGAAAATTTATTTAAGAACGGAAAAAATATATGAGTGATCCCCAGAGCTATGTTCATGTTTGATGAGTTCGATATACCCCTCATGATGGCTGTATTCAGTTCTACAGGAACCACAGGCCAGTTGGCTCGTCGCAGTTGGTCTTCTCTCATTTAACTTTCTATCTATGAATTCTTGCAACGCGAATCGACATAAGTTGGTATAACATTCTGCGTTCGCTTGCCAGCAGATTTAATTAGACAGAGAGCAGATCAACCAACAATGTAATGTAATGACAACGTGTTTCATAAAATCTAGCGAGCTGGATCCAAATCGCTTCCTTACATTTTATGTTTAGTTTTTATACAAACTTAAACAAGGGTTTTTCTATTAAAACGTCTTTTATGTCAAAGTTATATGTACCCGTGATAAATATAATCATACTGGTTACACAAGTTGGTTTAACATTCTGCATTCGCTTGCCAGCAGATTGAATTAGACAGAGAGCAGATCAACCAACAATGTAATGTAATGACAACGTGACTCATAAAATCTAGTGAGCTGGATCCAAATCACTTCCTTACATTTTGTGTTTAGTTTTTATACAAACTTATACAAGGCTTTTTCTATTAAAACGTTGTATAAGATTTCCGTACAGTGCGAGATCAGCGTAAACTGGAATTTTATAGCTTGATGTGTAGCCGTGTGTACAGAGAGAAACGAACTAAACTAATTCAGTTAGTGTAGTGTATCAATGCTGTGCTATACAAGAACAAAGTGTTTTTATAAATTATCAGAACCTAAGAAAGTGCAAGTTGACGCTATTCTTAGGTAAATCATAACATAATATTTCACGTAAAATATTATCTTAATGTTAAATTCCTTCATCATCATTCATCATTTTCAGCAGAAAGACGTCCACTGCTGGACATAGGCCTCCCCCAAGCACCTCCACTTCGACCGGTTCTGTGCTTCCCGCATCCAGCGGATACCTGCAGCCTACTGCTGTACCTGTGGCATACTAGGTTGTAATCAATTATTAATAACTTTAGTTGTTATTAAAACAGTAAGTAAGTAGTATTCTATTCTGTTCTAAGTACAAAAACTGGCCAAGTGCGAGTCGGACTCGCGTACGAAGGGTTCCGTACCATTATCTATAAAAATGGCAAAAAAATCACGTTTTTGTATGGGAGCCCCTTTTAAATATTTGTTTTATTTTAATTTAATTATTTATTTTTAAAGTGAATATATAACTAAATCTTCTGTGAATATTTCAAGCGTCTACCTGTTGCCATTATCAATAGAGAGCAAAAACGAGCAAATAATCACGTTTTTTGTATGGGATTCCCCTTAAATATTTGTTTTATACTGTTTTTAGTATTTTTTGTTATAGCGGCAACAGAAATACATCATCTGTGAAAATTTCAACTGTCTAATTATCATGGTTCATGAGATACAGCCTGGTGACAGACGGACAGACAGACAGACAGACGGCGGAGCCTTAGTAACAGGGTTCCCGTTTTACCCTTTCGATACGGAACCCTAAAAATAGACAAATGGTATATTTATGTAGGTTTTGTAAGATGGGTACACTAGCCACTAAGTAGGATGGACTTTCTATTATACAGCAATTTCAAATCCAAAAGTCAAACTCCACGATAAATGCTTTGAGTTAGTCAAAGCATTTATTTCAAATAAACCAATTACAGGCACTTTTGAATTGTCAAGGGGTCGGTCAGTCTGAGAGATGAAGCTAGTTGCCCATTCCAAAGCGTAGTAGGTTCCTATGGAGAAGAACGGGCAAGAAACTCCACGGCCACTCTTTTAAATTAAAATATTGTTACAAAGTAAGTGTTCCAAAGATCTGTTGCATACGGATTTCGTTCTAGGTATTAAAATTATTTGGTTTCAGAAAATAACTAAACGGTAAACATTGTTTTTATTTGAATCAGATTGCTTAGTACAGTAATTACACACTTTATAACGTGTAATCACACAAAGCCCTTGGTGCGTAGAGATATTTCCTCTTACAACAGCGACCGGTGCGGGCACCGTGGAGTCTTCCCTAGATGTCATCAAAGGAAGTAACGGCTTTAGCAACATCCACATCGTTTAGTATATGCGTGATAATTTGTATCAATGTTAAAGTGTTTGTTAGAAATAGAAAAAAATCTCGATGCACTCGCAGCAGATTTACTTTATGTACTAACCTATGCAAGGTCAAGTTAAATTGGCTGGCTAACTTCATAGACATCGATGGGAATCCACGTCTGTGAAGTTAGCCAGCATCTAACTAGCATTCGAGATTTAAAAACTGTTTCCTTATTCAAATATCAAGTAAAAGAGCATTACCTTTCCTCTCAACTGTATTTTTTATTTTTTTATGTTAGTGTTTTATTATGCGTTATGTATTTATTTATGTATAATATGTAAGTTTTCGCACGTCTCTACGTAGACACGTATAAATGTTTAAATTGTATAGTATAATAAAATTATGGTACGAGTATTATATTAAACATTTTAGTTTAAGACTTCGCATATTCATAATTATTTTTCTCTCTTTGTTCTGACACACCACTCCTTTTTCAATTCTATTTTCGCTGGTCTGCTCGAAGACATTTCTTAAAAAATAAGCAATACCTTTGTACTATAATTATTATTATGTCGTATCTCTCTGTATTACACTGTGTACATAAATAATAAAATAAATAATAAAGAAAACATAACTTTGAGTGTAGGTACGTTGTTTTAAACTACCAGCGGCCTAGGTTTTTGTTTCGTCTTCATTAGATATCCATGAGGTCTGTGATGTTTCTTCTGCTCATTTAATTTGACCCTGAGTAGGTAGGTAGGTACCTACTTCATATTTAGCAGTGAACTTTTGCAAACACACTGACAGCTAGCAAAGGGTAAGTAGAGTAGGATTGTCCAATTTACTTGGTACTTTACCTGCTTGCAAAACATGATCAATGTGAGATGCCATAGACAATAGATGGACAAGTGATGTTTCGAGTGTCGGGCTTGAGTCGTAATATTTATTGTACATAGATTTTAGTACCCTAGTGGGATTCGTATGTATGCGTAGGTGAGTCCGTGGTACCACAGCGGGCCCTATCGGAATACCCTGAGATGGGAGTCTTTTTGGCATCGCACAAGTCTTGATTGATTTTTTTTTTGTTATTTGTTAGTTTTAAATGCAATTTTTGTATGTCTTGTGCGTGTTCCAAATAAGATATTTTTCTAAAATATTTTTCTTTCTTGCTTTCTACACAATACCTAGATTAAGATTCTGAAGCAGATACCTACCCATCTACCTATATATAATTAACACATAAACCAGAAAGCGATTGATCGTCTACCAAGCAGTTAGTAAAAGTGATCAGTGCATTCCAATCGGTTACAGCATTTCTGCCAAGTTAATGACAAAGTTGCGCTGTATCGCTACTTCGAAGATAACTATGTATTAGCAACTTGTTAGGTTCACGCTTATAGATAATGATTGTACGTAAATGAGTCATAGATTGCTAAATAGCAAGCTTATGTAGAAAACTTCATTAATGTTTAACTTCTGTCTTCTGGGTTTGCGCAAATATATAGTCCTCTTCACCGTATCCGGCGACTGCCACCCAGACTATTTTTCTTTTCTTTCGTGAGCTCTCTGATGACTAGCAAGACCAAATTTGGTCTTGAAAACCCGGTCACACAGTGTGCAGAACAGCTGATCAGCATTGTTGTATATGTAGTATAGGAAGGCTTTGGGAGACTTTTGAGTGTTTGGCGCTTCTTGTCTAGGTCTTCAAGACGATTTATTTCAAAGCATTCACCCCTTTCTCGTTTGCGAGCATTCTGCTGCCACCGATCAACGGGTATACCACAGGTTGTAGTAAGAACGTATATCCACCCAACTGTTCGCAAAGGTTTCCGCTATCACTAAGATGTGTCTCACTTATAGCAGCAATATCCACGTTGTATCTGGATAGTTCCCTTGCTATGATTGCAGTCTTCCTCTCCGGACACGGGTTAGAGTCATAATCTAAGGGTTCACCCTTGTTTGGTCGAACAACGTTTGATACAATATTACTAAATCGAACAACGTTTAAGAAAATCATCACTTAGTATAATATCGTTTGACAGAATTTTCAGTTCGTCGAATATTTATGTGCTATAACAACATTTGTGCTAATGATCAAAAGGTATAATGTTCATTTGATGTAATGTTCAGATGGTATAACATGTATTTTATCGAATATTCAAGTATGCCATATCCCCGTCACGGGGACAGCGGGACGTGATTAAATTTATTTCCCGTTGTCCCCATAACGTACATTCGGCCAACGGGGACAAATCGAAAGTTCGAAACAGCTAGGTTAGGTTAGGTTAGAACTGTGACCACACAACGCACGAGCCGAGCGAGCGAAGCGAGCGGTGCCGCGGCAGCGGCCGGCGAGTGCCAGAAACATATTTTTGAATGTAAAACCAAACCACGGGGACAACGGGAAGTATTTTAGTCTAGTGAAACATTAGTTTAAATAAAATTAGTGCATTTGAAAATTCGGTGAAATGTAATTGGTTCAAATGAAATTAGTTCAAATAAATAATTATGCTAAATAAAAATTTACCAATGAATTATTCGGTCAAATGAATAATTCTACGAAATGACTTTATTGCAACTAAAATTCGCCGAAGTGATTTTCGACGAAACATTGTTCGACCAAACAAGGGTGAACCTAATCTAAGAGTGTACGTACATTCCATGCTCCCATTATAAAGTTTTTCGTCGTATTCCTTTTGTCTCTTGCGACCGCAAAGAAAGGTTGGTGATCAGATGATTGCGGTCGCCATCCGATTTCGAGGAGAGAGGGGCTATGTTTACGCCACCTTTTCTAGACTCCTCCCTGGATTAGGGAAAGCAGAGCGATCCTTAATAAAGCTGTTTGTCGTCAGTCGTGCTACCGAACCTGTTCTCCCGCTTCAGTCAAGTCCAGGACGACCACTATCTCGGCACGTAGGCGATCTCTACTGAACGCCTACGTGCCGAGTCCCAGCTAAAGCCGATGATCCACCAAGACCTCGACCCCACCACCAGTTCCCGATTGCCGCAAGGCTTTTAAAGCTCTTAGTCCTTCGAAAGAAGCCAGGGTCATCCGCGCGTGAATATATTTATATTTAGTAGATAAGCAGTTGCGCTGGTGCAGATCCACTCTCTCGTCCTCAAAGTCCAGGTGCCGGTGGACCGGATAACCGTTATGACGAATGCAGGA
Organism: Tiliacea aurago; assembly: GCA_948098905.1. Taxonomy (NCBI): domain Eukaryota; kingdom Metazoa; phylum Arthropoda; class Insecta; order Lepidoptera; family Noctuidae; genus Tiliacea; species Tiliacea aurago. The sequence continues at coordinate 17,433,786 of OX402591.1, read as the reverse complement.
GGAGAATGCATAGAATGCAGGATCGATATAGTAATTTGGCGTACGCCCCTTTGAGGCACCCCACCGCGTGCCTTGCTTCATCGCCACAAAAACTGGATTAGTTTGCCTATCGACATTGTCCACCCGCTGTACCGATGAAGTTAATAAGTTGCAGATATTACAGAGCCGGATTGGAAGACTCTTCCTCCACCCCCAAAAATGACGTGCCCCTTCCGCCTTAAGTTGTCGTACCGATGGTTTCTATCTCCACCAACGAAGCCGTTGAGGTCTTCACCCGTAACCCTAGCCAAAAGATCCACGTTATACCCCGCAGAACTGGGTCCCCATCTGAACTTCGCCACCAGCCTGCCCTGGCCTACTAGGACAAGTGGCGCCCCACCCCCGCGACTCGGACGCGTCGGACAGGAATTACTCCGATGGAAACCTAGAGAAGGAGACTCTAGATACCTCGGAGCCGGGTTAATGATCTCGTTTGGGTCCAAGATCAAGGGCCTGCGCAGATATAAATAGGTAGGTACTTAATTAGGTATTATTTTACTTTTCTTATGTGAGTATTAACTGTTTATGGTGGAATTTAAAATACACTGCAGGTAACTGAGTAGGTCCGCATACAACGAAATTGCTTCAATTTTGGGACGAAGTAAAAGTGTTACAGAGCAATCATTTACCTACTCTTGTATTGCAACGCTTCATGTAGATTTGAATAAGTTACAATAAAAAACAGCTACATGCGTGTCGTACGCACTGTACACGTGTTTGTACGCACAATGTTGATAAATATATGTTATGTATGTTATTTTAAGACATAGAAGACACAAGACACAGATAGATCATACTTCTTATAGGTTTCCTGTACCTACCTAATCTATAAGTAGGTACTTATAGAACTATGTTCTGTATTTTTTTCAAAAATGTTGGCTCATGTGTAGTTTTAGAAACAAGGGGGCGTAGTCAATTTTCACTTATTTTGCCGATGTCCATTTGCAATTGTGAACTCCGAGGAGATAAACTGAGATATTTTACTTATACAGGGTGTTTGGTGCATCGTGTGCCAAATTGAAATGGTCGACTGAAGGAGTCATCCGCTAGACTTTTAGACCCTTTAACACCCCTCATGCTCTGTGGATTTTTTTTTATCGACTTTTTATTGTTTTCCAAAAAAAAGGCCCAAATTTTACATTCAAATACAGATTTAAAAAAAAGTATAAGGCGTAGACTCTGAATTTTATTTTTATTTCGATGTGTATTGTTTAAGAATACTTTTAAATACAAAATTAGTGATATTAGTCACCTAGTTCTTTTTTAATTCACTCGCAAAGGTAAAACTTAAATTAAAGCTGTACATGTTACAGCTGTTTATAAGGCTACAAAAAAAAATCAAAAGCGACCGGGATCTTCCAACTCCCTCATTAATTCTCCAGTCTATCCTCTTTCTAATGATGTGCCACATGCCATAAAAGTATTTTAACAACTTTGTGAATTCGCTAGAATTGTGAATCGAGTCACCTAAGGCTAATATTCAAAATTATGATTAAAAAAAAAATCTCTTAAATGATACCTGTCAAACCTATAAATCTGCTATCTCATTCTTATGGTTAGGTAAATTCGTGTCTCATATCTGTATCTTTCGTGGGATTTACTTGAAATAAAAAAACAAAATTGCATTTTTAACATTTATTTAATCATTGTTACAAATCTTGCTCAAATTGTTGGCCTCTGTTGCGAATGCAGGCCCGACACTTGTTTCGTATTTCAACAGTTGTTGTACGAAGTCGTATTTCCTCCTTAATAGTATTGAATGCCGCTTCTATGCGTTGGACTAATACCTCCCTAGTTGGAACCTCCGTGGCATATACCAACTCTTTGGCACATCCCCAGACATAAAAGTCTAACGGAGTTAGATCTGGGGAACGTGGCGGCCATGGAATAGGGCCATCGCGTCCAATCCATGCATTGGGGAACACATTGTCGAGATATTCCCTCACAGTCAATCGCCAATGCGCGGGACAGCCGTCATTTTGAAATACAATGGGCACACGTTCATTAAATACGGGCACATCGGTCACTAATTCGGGCAGGTCATTTTGTAGGAATTCCAGGTAGTCTTCGCCATTGAGATTATCGGGCAGGTAATGCGGTCCAATTACCTGATTCCCAATCACTCCTGCCCAAACGTTTACACTAAACCTTCTTTGAGAAGATTTCTGTCTTTTAACACGTGGGTTTTGCGTTTTCGTTGTCCAGTGGTGCAAATTGTGTAAATTGAGGATCCCATCCTTGGTAAATTTGGATTCATCCGTCCACGGTATTCTTTTTAAAAAATCAGGATCATCCACATCCGTGTGTAAAAGAAACCGACAAAAAGCCACTCGTCTCTCAAAGTCGCCCTCAAGACCTGCAACAAACAAAAAACTCTTTTAAATTTCTCTTGGGCAATAAGTAATTGCACAAGAAAGAACCCGCTGTTCGTGCTAATAGATTCACTACCTGGAAGTGACGCCATACCATACCCATTACCTGCTAAACAAAGGCAAGGTCAAACAAAGCTTGCACGGGTTTAAAGTTAGTTTAAAATTACGTACCTTGCACCGGAGTATAGTGGAATGGATGCTTTTTGTTTTGACGAAGTACTTTCCACACTTTCCATATTGAAATATCAAGATGTGATGCCACATTTCTAATGCTTCTTGTAGGGTCTTCCTGAAAAAGTGCCAGTATTCTCTCGTCTACTTCAACATTATGTCGCACAATATGGCCCCTTGGTTCATTAAAAGTAACACTGCCAGTCTCGCGTATGCGTCGGTATGTGTCTTGGAAGACTCTGCGGCCAGGTAATCGTCTACCAGGAAAGCGTTCCTGGTAAAGTCGTTGCGCTGCACGAGCGACGCCATTAGCGGCTCCGTAAGCCATCATGATGTCCGCATATTCTTCGTTAGAGAATGTCGCCATTGCAATAATAAAAAACTCAAAGTTTAACAATAACAACAAAAATTAAACAAATGTAACAAGAACCAGCAAAACTTAACGATAACAAAGTAATAAAAGAATCGCGGAGTATGGTGAACTAGCACACACGTTAGGTAGCAGAGGCAGTCATGTCTCGACTAAAAAAATGGCGGGTCGGGCGGCGCGATTTGTTCAAACCGATTTAAGGTATGCAAGAAAGAGATAGAAGATAGATTTTACTGTGAAAGAGTGAGAAAACAAATTTTACCTCTTTCTCAAGTAACAGTTCCGCAATAAATATTTTTTCATTAGAATTTGGAATGTAGTTTTATGTGACTTGATTCACAATTCTAGCGAATTCACAAAGTTGTTAAAATACTTTTATGGCATGTGGCACATCATTAGAAAGAGGATAGACTGGAGAATTAATGAGGGAGTTGGAAGATCCCGGTCGCTTTTGTTTTTTTTTTTGTAGCCTTATAAATAGCTGTAACATGTACAGCTTTAATTTAAGTTTTACCTTTGCGAGTGAATTAAAAAAAAAACTAGGTGACTAATATCACTAATTTTGTATTTAAAAGTATTCTTAAACAATACACATCGAAATAAAATTAAAATTCAGAGTCTACGCCTTATATTTTTTTAAAAATCTGTATTTGAATGTAAAATTTGGGTCTTTTTTTTGGAAAACAATAAAAAGTCGATAAAAAAAAATCCACAGAGCATGAGGGGTGTTAAGGGGTCTGAAAGGCTAGCGGATGACCCCTTCAGTCGACCATTTTAATTTGGCACACGATGCACCAAACATCCTGTATATTATTATTACTTTCGTGGAAAACAAAACAACAATCTAAGTAGGTACCTGCCGATGCCGTACGCTATTGCCTATCGACCAATATCTATTTTGTTCAACATGTTTACGTAATACAGCCGGTCTTTTAATTAAAATGATCAGTATCAGAGGAAGTTTGTTAACTTTGTAATTAATTAAATTCATTAACAATGGTGTGCATACGTAATAGAGCAATGCAGCGCCGCCGCACAGTGGAACGAAATAAAAAAGTACGGATTTGTTTGTATATTTTTGAAATCTATACACTAATGCCAACTAATTCCTTATTATAAATATACACGTAGTAAACATGAAATTGTGATACACACATTTAGATTAACTAAAACAAGCAAGTCATTTCTTATAAACAGTTGCCAAAGTCACATCAAACGTGTCCTAATTACAAAAGTATAATTATTATAAGATTAAGGACTACGTTGAAGTATGTCAATAATTCCTTCTGCACATGTGGCTTCCCTGGTACCTCATAATTACTTTGTAAATGTCTATTAACTGCTCGCAAATTACAATGTATAAATTATTTTTTTATTTTTTACATACGTTGACATAATCTCATCATTATGTGACACTAAATACCTACAATTTTAATTTAAAATATTTATTTGTGACTTGTGGACATAATATTAATTCACATTTGTTACAGTTGTAATCGCAATCATGTAATTTGGTTTAAATATGTTTTTTATGTTATTTTAGTAATATTTTAAGATTATTTTTTAATTTGAGAATGTGAGAACGTTGTAGGCTAGACTGTAACCTTGTAAACCATTTTATATTTTTGTTATGTACTTGTTCACGGGCCTACACTGTCCACCCATGCCTATTACTTAACACTGTAACTTGAAAACATTGTAAATGCCCATTATTTTTAAAAGAGTAACCGTGGAGTTTCTTGCCGGTTCTTCTCCATAGGAAACGACCAATTGGAACCGTGCACCTAGCTTCTGTCGTTTCATAAGTCTAATGTAGGTTTAGGGTGCTCGCCCACGAGCGATTTTCTCGGCGATTGTTTAGGCGATTTTTGTCAGACGTAATACATTCTGAAGGAAAATCGTTCGTGGGCGGGCGGGCACCCATAAGTGAATTAAAATATTTTGATTTTGCCTATAATACTCATAGGTTACGTGACTTTTTTCATTAACCCATTACTTTTAAAGTCCATCAAAGTCTTTCAAAGTCCTCTTTCAATATCGTATGATTTTTTCCTATATGTACTTAGTTGATAAATAAATAATAATCAGCCCTGCCCCACATAATTCAAAAATATGTCGTATACTATTCCGAAAACACAAAGCCCTCTCAGAAGAGAAAAGGTTTATTAATGATGTTATGACTACATTACAGTTACATTTACTGACGTTATTGATGATAACTTAGAGTTCTTAAATGTAGACTCATCATTGCATAATTAACCCGAATTTGGCTCTTCTGAATATTAAATGATATCTTTGTCAAGGACGAGAACGAAGAAAAAAAATACGCGCCTTGTTCTCTGTCTCTGGGTTGGTGTCAAATAGAGAATAAAAAAATATATAGAGTTGGACAAGTTGATAAGCGTTTTCAACATCAATATACCAGCCTTTTTAGAACTTCGAGTTCTTTTAGAGCCGTACAAGAGTGTAAAAAATTTATGTAGTCTTTGTAAGAGTGATTTATGAGTTATTATACAGCTCAAACTGGGGTTCCCTCTATCTGGCAGAATCTTGATGCTCCGAAATTTATTTGGCATAACACACTTGGCATAATTTTCTTTAAATTAATATTATTAAGGCACAAAAATTATTTAATATAATTATTGTTTGGAATATTTATATCTCCGAATTTACAATGGCATACCTTTAAGATGGCAGAATTTTATTTGGCATAATTACCTTTGGCAAAGTTAAAATTCCGCATAATTTCATTTAACATAACTTTTATTTAAAGCGACGATTAGGTATTTGCTACAATTTCACTTGGCATACTATGAAGATGGCAGAATTTAATTTGAAATAATTTTATTAGGCATATTGCCATTTCTATTTTATAGAAATAGCATAGCCTGATAGCATTTTTAACTTTCAATTAAAATTAAAATAATATTCTTAAAAAGTCATTATGTTGTGCTACAAACGTTAGTGACAGAAAAGAATCGCTGAAAAACCGACTCCACGTAGTCTTGTCTGCCCTACCCCTAGAGTGGAATTTAAGCCCGCAGCGCCAGAGCCGTGACAGAAACCATGCTTGCTGAATGTTGCATGCTCGCTTGCATGCTTGCTTGCATGCTCGCTCGCTTGCATGCAGCATGCAATGCTTACTTGCATGCATGGTGTATGCTTGTTTGCATGCTTCTTACAGGACATACACCATGCATGCTTGCTGCATGCATGGTGTATGCTTGTTTACATGTTTGCATGCTTCTTACAGGGAAATAAAATCCACATAAGTTCAAAATCAACTGTTTTAATGAAATAAAATAAAATAATGAATTAAACAAAATACATAGTCAATTTACGTTAAACTAATCTTAAATTATTAAAAAAAATCTGTAATGATAGATGAGTTTTTAAGTTATATGGGTATGAAATGTATGCCAAAAGATGATACTAACTGTAAAATTTCTGTGAAACGATAGTTCTGCCATTTAATGACTGTCGATATGAAATGAATACCAAAATATGATTCTGACTGTGAACTTTCTGCGATATGATGGTTCTACTTTTTAATGATAATTTATATAAAATTTATGCTTAAAGATGATTCTGACTTACAAACTTATGAGTTTTGAATGTATGATAAATGAGTGTCTGCTAAACAATTTTCTGCGAAATGATGTTTATGCTATCAGCTGTTATGCAAATTAATATTATGACAAAAAAAATCTGCCATAAAGGGTAGACCCCTCAAACTGTATAAAATCTGTATTAAGGGATCCGCGTAAGCTTAGGGTGCTTAAACAGAATATTAAAACTCTACTATAGATTAGAATATACATTTATTTGCAAAATAAATGTCTATTCTATACAACTTTAAGTATTTTGTGACATTTCAATCTGGTTTTATCGTTAAAGCTGTATAAAAGCTGTATTTTGCATGTGATCACTTACTTATTACAGCTCTAAGTGTTATTATAGTGTCATATAAATACTTGTTTGTGTACAATGGTATATGCAAACTCCGTTCTCAAACTTATTTTTATAGTGTAACTAGCTGCGCCCCGCGGTTTCACCCACGTTAGTCTCGATCCCGTGAGAATATCGGGATAAAAAGGAACCTTAATGTCAATCCAGGGTGTCAGCTACCTCCATATTTTTTTTTATCAAAATTGGTTCAGCCGTTTGAGCATGAAAAAGTAACAAACACACACACACACGCACACACACACACACACACTCACTCACAAACTTTCCCTTTATAATATTAGTGTGATTATACAATCTTGTAAATACCGTGGTTTTATGACTTCTGTAGGGTGTTTCAAAACAAAAAAAAATCCATAGACGTCCAACGAAGAGGGTTCCGTAGCAAAAACATTAAACAATGATATTTTGAACTATGAGATCTAGAGCTTACGAGAGATCGCAAGAGACGATGATGATAGCCTTTTTGTACAGCATTTTGAGGTGGACCAATTATCTAAAGACTGAGATGTTTCATCCTGTAGGGGATTCCTACACTTAGTGATATGATAACGGGGGGATTATATCGGGATGAAGAAATAAAACCGACCGTTTTGAATGTTCGTTAAACACTGATTTATTAAAATATATTTTTACATAATAATTTGCAATAATAGGTACAAATATTGTGTGCAGAATGCACGGCCCGTAAGTCGGTAAAGTAATGTACGGTTCCGTTCACATCTAACTAATTATTTGACAGCTAATCGCTTTCATGACCATCTTAACTCGCCTTTTGATTTCCACAAACTAAGTACAATGCAAAGCCTGTTTTGCTCTTTCTCTATGGTTTCTATAATTTTGAACAGCATATTTTCCTGAAAATAAAGTGCAACGGGTATAATATACACAATACACTAATAATACTTTACAATAAATTTACTTAGGTATAAAATAAAACAGCTAACTCTTTTGGTTTTACCATATGTACGTAACGTACGAGTACGACGACGATGGCGAGCTAATCGAATGATAAAAATCGAAATGCGTGCGCGCTTGCCAGGATTTTTTTGAATTTGCATCTCATAGTTGAACTTGAGAGGTCGTCACTACTTAACCAGACTATCCTGTGTCTGCCTTAACTCTGAGCCTTTTAAAGCCTTAAGCCAGGGGCGAAATTTCTTAAATACTAAATGACTGCACACTAAGAGCACTCCCTGTGGGTTACGAACGTCGGCTTTGGGCATCATTGGGGGAGGACAGGCTGGATCAAATTTGGATGATTATTATTATCAGGGAATAGTATCAAAGCTACGGTGGACTCAGCCGTGGCGTGGGCTGGCAATTCATCGAGTAAGGGGCGAGGGGGTCAATTAAGTCTGGGTCTTCTTAGGACGGAATGACGGTCTGTGCGATTGCTAGGAGTTACCGATCAACATATTATACTATACCACAGTACATACGGCCGAAATATCTTGGCGAGTCCAAACTTTGCACAGAAGGCTGCACAGTATTATTTTTTAGGAACCATATGGTGACATGAAGTGAGTGTGAGTGAAACAACATGCGCAAAAGTTCGTAGTACCCATGTTCAGACTTGCCAAAATATTTCGGCCGTGATGTACTATGTGCTATCAACTAAACAAAACATCATGGTCATAGCGTAAAGAAAAAATTTACCACAATCGTTGTATCCTCATAATATCGTTTGACAAAGAAAGAGACGACTGCTAGAACCAAAGTACCTTGTATATTGGCTAGAACTGTACAAATCGTAGATTGTACAACAAGTACATAAAACAAGTCACCTATCCGCTACGTTAATCCGTCCAAGTCGTAGACAAGGAGTGCATATATTAAAGTTAAGTATAAATTGTGTTTTATGAATGAGTACTCTGATTTACCTGAGATACTCTGATTTTCACTTTAATTGCGAATAAATCAAACAGTGATAATGCAATTTAACGGCTTAAGTTTTTGTTTAAATTAAATTATAACAAATTTTCTACTTTTTTACCTGTCTACATAAACATTAGACTTGTGTAGTAGATCTATACTGTCTAATTACAAGTGCATTTTTAATAAAATGTTAATAAAGTGAGGAAGGGATCATTCATCTTGGGCTCAGGGTTTTTTATTTTTTCTAGGTAACTCTAAAGAGTTTTATAAGTTATGGATAGAGAACTGATGTACAGCTAAGTAATAAAAATATTCTATTATAAAGCAGATTAAAAGCCAATAGCTGTACAGTATAATCCTTAACTAACTTAGTACAGCTACTCAGACTATAACACCCTCCAAATACCGTTTAAGCTGTTTAGCAAATGCTCGCCATTATCGAATTTATATAAACGACATTTAAATTATAAATAAAGGAATATTTTACAGCAGCTAAAGCCATATCATGATAATCAGCTTGAATAGTGATCACTGTGCCCTCTTATCTATTATGTTAAAATTGTTTTTTTAGTCTAAACTGAAAAACAAACATTTACTTACCGTATTTAATAGTATTTTTCTTTATGTCAGCTCAAATATTTTGCTGGTGCGAGAATATTTTGACGGTAAACATAGACAGGTCCATAATAAATTTGAATCTGCACTTTCGATTCACCAATTAAAACCATCAGATATACAAGTCCAATATTAATATTTTATACTAATAAATATTTTATAAATAATAATGTCACCATTCAGTACGTTTCTATTACAGTTACACGTGTCATTGAAAATAGTTCGTTTAATTTTTATTATTTTGTAATTCCTTTTAAAAACCTATTTAGAACGCTTTTCTTTACTTACATGATACTTATATGATGATATCTGTAGTGAAATAACAGCTGTAATACAGCTATTAAACAACTTCTCTATTGCTTCTACAGCTACTATACAGCCCTACTAACGCAAAAGGCTATATAATATGGGTTATTTTTTTACTTATAAGGCCTGTATAAGCACTGTTATAGCCTTTATACAGCCTGAATATTCAGCTTCTAGTATAAAAACGAACTTAAATACAGCTTATAAACAGGTTGCAATGCTACTTAGGGGGCAAATCCGAATCTATAGTAGATATCGTAACAATGTTGGCTTAAGTACCTACTTAATTTTTTGATCAAGTGTGAGTTGTCCATAAAAATTAATGAAATTGATTACTTAAACAAATTGTATGAAAAAAAAATTGAAAATTGTTACCAACTGTCACCGTCCCGATTTTTTTCTTCTGGTACAATAAAATGATCCTTACTCGAAACAAAGTCGAATAACAATAAAAATAAATGGACTTCTTGGATCTGGATCATAAGGACATCTCACAATTGACAAAAAAATAAAATTGTTAAGATCAAAAAAGAACTAAAGTTTTATAGGAATGTTGTCTGATATCTCTTATGGATTCCGATTTCCATCTGTTGGACAACTTAAAAGAAACTGTATAAAACCAATATCTCAAAATATCGCAGTACCAGATTAGATGCACCAAAATAGGTTATTAATTTGTACTAAAGAAAATCCGTTGTTTGAGAATAGTTGAGAATTGCGAGATTTTCATGAATTTATGTTTTTCTTCATACAAAAATATCTATAAATACCTACTCTAGATAGTAAATTTTACTGAATGAAGACTACATTTTTATTTTAAAAATAAAACGAAATGTATTCAGAGAATTATAAATAATCGCCTGTTAGAACCGGGAATCGAACACAAAAAAAGTGAACAAAAAAAAAAAAATTGTACCTAGACTACCTAGTAGTACCTAATATCTCGTGTTCACAATTATTACAATGCGGCTGGCTGATTATAAAAAAAAATATCCATTTTCAAACGTATTTCTTTTTTAGTGAATCGCATTTTCAGATTCTTGCAATGAATTAATTTACTTACCGTATCGACGGCGCCGGCGGCGTACGTATCAAAATAATATTGAGAGAAGCATACTGTCTGAATCACAAAAACATATCATTATCTTTGAAGTGGTACCGCGTAGAGTAGCAGCATCTGGATTAGTTAAAATTAATTAAAATTACAGTTTTTTTTTCACATTTAGTGGGTTCGATTCCCAGTTCAGATAGGCAATTATTTAAAATTCTTTTAAAGTAGGTCGTATTGTTTTTATAATAAAAATTTAGTCTTCATAAGCTTCATTCAGTATATGTTTCTAAATAGAATAGAATAGAAAAGTTTAGGTAGTATTAAGTATTAGGTAAGTACCTACCATAAAAATTAAGTACAGTTAAATAATTATGTAGAAATTGGACATAGTGTGACACAATGGGCGGTCTTATCAATCAATCTTTTATAGACAACCTTTGGACCTTTCTATCTACAGTATACTACAGTTACACTTTCGCTCCATGTGGCGCTCAAAGTCGTGGGACGATTCTATGATCAGATTGTGTAAATTTTGAACAGAATCTATTCAGTACTTTTTGCGCCAATCCGGAACGTACATCCAGACACAGATAAAAGGACAAAAAGTCTAATTTATTTATTACTTTTTTTTTTTTTAAGTATTCAATGTACAGTTTTGACTTCGTTACTATTTTATTATACATTATGTATGTTTTTTTGATAACTTTAATATAAAAAAAACTGTAAATATCTAAAGTTCTTTAAAGTATCCACTAATAACTAATATCCATTCAAATAATTTTAATTTTCTCTCTTATAAAGTGGCGCCACCCCAGGCCTACACAGAATTATCACACATCGTTTTCGATTTGTGATAATATAAGTATATAAAATAAAAATATTGATTTATTTTATATTATGTAATCTTTATTTATAAATACTATTGTTTACGCAATAACCCGAAAGATTATTCAGAAGTTTTCAGATACAAAAGATTATTTGCACGTTTCTGAACGAAAAGTTAAACGGCCAATCACAGCGCAGTAGAGAACACTTTCATTTGTAACGTTAAATTTTGAAAACAAACGTTCAAGACTCGTTGGATTTCGGATTCGTGTTGGTGGTATTTTAGAATTATTGGGTTTTTTTGTGAATTATATTATAGCCAATAATTAGACATTTTATTGTGAATTCATGTGAGTTTTTTTGGAAGAAAAGCAGTGAATAAATATACAAAATGAATAAGTTATCCGAAGATGATGTCAACAAGCTATTGTGAGTTTCCATGATTGTATACCATGAACGTATTCCAATATTCCTGTGATGGTGTCTCCAGGCAAATAATATTCAGAAACTCGTGATGTTAAATTAAAACTGTGGTATTATTTTAACCTTCGCCGGCTCTGTAGTCCCACTCAATGCCTATGCGTCTCATAATTCTCACCGTTACAGATTTGTTTCAAAGCTACGTGTTACAAACAAACTCCCGATCTTTAAATAAAACCTAATACCAATACTGCGACTAGCCCAAATTAACTTGAGTTGCGATAATTTTACCCCCCTACCCCCATTTATTCTATTGTTGCTATTACAAGAACAAACACCCTTCATAAATGTTTCAAAAACGGCTTGCTAACTGAACCGTAAATATTTGAAAATGGGTTTTTACTTAGCTCCATAAAAAAACAGTTTTCTTATAATAAAAGCATGTTATTGTACAGAGTGGTTCTCATTATTTTGGTAATATTACCACAGAATTAACACACTTCCTGTTACTTATAGTGTAGGGCAAAGATCTCATATAGGGAAGCAACTAGCAGTGCCCAGCTGGGCTAGTGGCACCAATGTGAAGTAAAAATAAAAAAATAGCTTTAAATGTTTTTGACATTGTGATTCCATCATAACCTTCGCTTTAAAGCTAACGTAATAAACACCTATTTAAAATTGCATAGTTCAACTTGCTTAATGTTTTAAAAATCAACTTGCAAGCTTTGGCTTCTTATTTGGTACATGTTGTTCTGTATTTAATGTGCAATATATCCCTACTATCTTGACTTATAAGTTGTTGGTACATGAAATAAATTATTTATGTGAACATCAAGACACACCTCTCGACAATCACGACAATGTTATGAGATTTTGATTTGTTTGTAATAGACCATTTTCCTTAATAAAGTTACCTTTTTACAGCAATGAGGTCCTCATGGATATATCCCAGAACATCCGCTCAATGATGGAAGAACTTTGGCTGAACTGGTCGCACCTCGGTGTAGATGACAGCACTAAAGTGAACAACATCACCAAACTGGCGCAGATTGAGAAGGAACTGCACAGAGATGTCATCTCTGAGACACGGCAGAAGTTAAAGAAATTGCAAGGACAGGTTGACAGTGAGTTTAAGAACTTGTTATGTTAATGAAGTTGTATTTTTGGAACAATATTTTTATTGGAGATCTATTCTGATATAGTCTTTTTCCCTAAGCAAATCCATTTATAAGTTATTTGTAATATTGTGTACAGATTACACCTAATAACTAATACTATTAACAAAAATAATGAGAGTTTATTAGTAATAATGGAAGTAGTATTTGTATGCTTTTACATTAAATGTCCACAAATTAATTCCTACCGTTTATGGAAACTGGAAGAACGAATTTGTGGGCTTGTAACCAACAGTACAATATAAGATGGATGAACTTGTACTTTAATCTTAGATTCATACATCATTAGGGCACAGATTCTTTTTAGTCCCTGTTGAATATGAGTAGCTAAGTGTAACCAATTTCACAGAATTGAAGGAGGAAACAGAAGAATTGAGCCGGTGTCTGTCTGTTGATATCACTATTCTGGACTTCAAGGAGGAAATGATGCTGGTTGAGTACAAGAGGGAACTGGAAGAGCAGATTGCTGGGTAAGCAAGCATACATAACATACATTTTTGTAGTAACATTTATTAGGCTCTTCAAGAATAAGAATAGACATTTTATTACAATTTGTATGTTGCAAAGTTAAGTCTAAAGCCCATGGGGCCTAGGCTTGGGGTCTTAGAGTAATGGTACTTAAAGGGTCATATTGGGCAGAAAAGGCAGCATATCATAGGGAAATGTGGAAGGCTTAGCTCAGCAATGAGACAATGTAGCTTGGAAATAATAAAATAACTAACAAAAAAAAAATTAAAAATGAAAAAAAGAGGGGAGACCGGAAGAAAGGAGGAAAAGGAAGGGGGAGAGAAGTGACATATGGCTGACCTTTAATGTATCTTGTCACCTATTATGTATTACCCATATTTGCAAAATAAAAGTCTATTCTATTCTAAAAGCTTTGGTCTATTTAAAATACTCCCAACATTTATTACAGTATTGACAAAAGCTAAACACCGAATAGCCATAATAATGTGTAAAACATATTGATTGATAACTTCCTTTGTTTTTGTAAGTATAAAACCATGTTTTAAATCATTTGCAAATGAATAAGTTGAAGTTATGCTCAAGTTTTGAAACTGTTTATATCTTTACTTTTCACAGCTAATTATGTTACTTATCAGTCATACAAATTACATTATTCTCACACTTTTCAAAGCAGGTAATTAGACAATTGCTTTAGTTAGGTGGTAGATCAATTTTGTAATAATCTGATGACATGAGAAAGATTCTTAGGTCATCTTTCATTGTGCATCTCTCTTAGTAAATTACCTAATGATAACAATGCAATCTTCTCATGAGAAGTCTAATTGTGTGTATGATGTATTATGTATGACATTCTTCCATCTTATGCCTGCTTTGATTTTGTTATAATTTTAAATCAGTTTGTAAACTGCTTTTCTTTGCTCCTAAGTAAGATTACAAAAAAAAATATGCTATATAAATAAATAAATACAGTACCTACAGTAATTTTTGTCCAGGGTCAGTACAGCCTCACAGTGTAGGCATGGATTTAATAACCAAACAGGGCTAAACAGTGATATTCAAAACTAAACTGTTTAAATTGACAATATGCGATATGGCACTAATATACCAGACACACAATGAAGCACAATAAAAGTTTATTGTTTTGATTTCTTTAGGTAGCCGTTCCCTGTGTGGGGAGGTGTAAAGGGCTAATTACAGAGCACATCAGTTACCACTTGATTAAGTAATAATTTTTTAGTTATTCCACAAAAATCCTTTTTATGCAAACAGATACAGAGAACAAGTAGAACAGCGTCGCATGAAGATAGAGAGACTATTGGAGTGGCAGCGAGACCTTGCTGATAAACTTGGAGTCACCATCCATGAGTTGCAGGAGGTTCCTCTTCCCGCAGAGGAAGAACTGAATAAACTAAAGAAACACTTGGAAATGCTACAAGCGGAGAGGGACAAGAGAGCTGAGACCTTCCTGAACATTCAAGTTGAAATTAAGGATATTATGGGTGAGTATTATAAGAACTTTGTATCTTCACAAATTAATAGAATCCATGAGCGGTGGATGTGAAACATGCTTGGTAACATCTCCATTATAATCAAAACAACCAGGATTAATTTTAAATTATACTTTTTATGTTCAATCCAGCAGTATCTACTTTGACCAAAACAAGAAATGCCAAAGAATTTCTTGTTTTAATTAACTTGTATCTTGTTATAAGTAGATCATTGTCATCTAAAATGATGGGGCACTGTACTATCTATAATAATACTTGCATCATATCAATCAATCAGTTATATGAACAGTTTTATGTTTGGAGTTATTTCTAGATTTTTTTTATACGTAGAAGAGCTATCACCAGCTCATTATAATGTAATACTTTCAGACAAACTCCGCATCAAGCCTCAAAACAAGTTTGAACACATTGTGACATCATCCCTCTCTGTGGACTTCAAAGTGACTGATCTCAACATGGACCGTCTCTCCAAGCTACAACAAGACCTGCAAGAGAAGTTCGAACAGACTAACAACCGGGTAAGTACTCTCTGCTTAGAACTTTCACATTCAGTAATTCTGTGTTTCAAAAGTAGATAAAAACCAAATGTGCAAGACACTGTTAAACAAATGAGATTGATTAACCATATTTTATACCAAACTAAATTTGTAATTATCAATGCCTTGGTTGTTAGTTGTTAAGACGGAGATATATGCCAGTGACCTCGAGTATTTAGCTTGCGTGTTCTGTACTGAGCTCACGCAACGCGTCGTACGTTCAGCCAGTAATAGGACTCGCCCATCAAGGAGCGCTGTCCCCAATTTGACGCATTATTAATTTATTATACACAAACCAAAAGGTATTTTAATAAAACGCGTATACTAAAATACCAATAATTAAATTATCTTTAAATTGGTGAAGGTATCAGAAAAATACGCTTGGTAGATTTTGCGCCATTCTCAGTTTTTTATCCGCGTTAGACATAACTTTACAAATTAATTTCACTATGTAATATAAACATAATTTAAAATATTCACATATTAAGTTATTGGGAAAATGCTAATTTAACATATATTTTTTTCAAATCATTAACACTACTCGTTTAGACGTGATCTTCAGTATAAAATCATTAAAAGTCGGTTATCGTCGCCTTAATGGTGTATGCCGCCTATGCTCTGTAACAGTTGTAGATTTTTAAACTTGTCGGGGGGTTGACAGGTTCATAATACTTGTCAAATTATGCTCAATTGTTTTAAAACTATAGTCATTCATCAAAAGCATTACCAAATATCATAAAACAATTTGTTCTTGTTTTCTTAGGTATTAGAACTTCGTGAACGCCTTACGAAGTTGTGGGACTGTTTGGACGAAGACCAGATTTACCGCGAAAACTTCTTGCACGCACATCCGGGGTGTCACCCGCAGACTGAGGTTGCCATCAAAGAGGAGATCAAGCGCTGCGATCAGATCAAACGTCAGAAGATTCAGGTATGGCAATCAAGGATATAAAATAATTTAATGTGGCCCCTTTTTGCTCCAGCTTGTATTTTTATATTTTTTTGCAACCAAGAAACATTGATATACAAATGTACAGTAGTAAACAATTGATATGGCTTACCGATGTACCTGCGCAGAAGGTGAATTTTAAAAGTGCGGGAAATGCTATTGACCAATCGGCACGCTCCACGCACCGCGGTTCTTTTTCCTGTACCGCTATTGGTCGGCAGCTGCCGCCATATTAGCGCGCGCCGCGTGGCATGTTTGTCAGCCGCCATACTTCTGATCGAGTGCACGCTAGCAGCTCCAGTGTATTATGAACCTTATAATAGTGACCTAAGGTTGATTGTAAGTTTTAAGCATTCTTTCGTTAATCTTCGGGGCCATACTTTCTTTTCTGTGCGAACGAAGATTCACGACGCGCCTTATCAATTGGGTACCACTGTACCTAGTTACACAGGAAAATTACAAAGGTAATGTTTGTTTCTTAAAGAAGGAACCTTCTTTCTTTACGAGACATCATGTGGAGTAGACCGCGCGTTGTAACTCGCAGAATTAATGAGAAAATAAATTGTTTGCGCAACTCAACATATTATAATATTAGCATTCAATATAGGTATTTTCATTCATCTGCGATAGTAAGGATTTTATGATTGGAATATTAAATATTGATATAGCAGTTACATACAGAAAGTGGTCCAGCCACGCAGGATTGGTTTCAACACCATTAGGGCTTGTTTCTTTCAACACTAACTGATCACTTATAAATAGTTCACTTAGCTCTTACAATATGAAGATTATGAATCAATTTAGTAGGGATTGCGGTTCTCCATGGGGTTGCGCAAAACATGGGCGAGATCCCAAAGGCGCGCGCGGGTTTGCGGCCCGCAAAGCCTACAATAATATGGCAAAAAAAAAAAATTGTACCGTCGTGTGTCATTGCTGGGATGAATAAAAACACTTGATTATTGAATAAAACGTCGCAATGCAATGGTAGTACATTTTTTAGGGTTCCGTACCCATAGGGTAAAACCGGAACCCTATTAATAAGGCTCCGCCGTCTGTCTATCCGTCTGTCACCAGGCTGTATCTCATGAACCGTGATAGTTAGACAGTTGACATTTTCACAGATGATGTATTTCTATTGCCGCGATAACAGCAAATCTAAGAAACAGAATAAAATAAATATTTAAGGGGGCTCCCATGCAGCAAACGTGTTTTTTTTTTTTTATCAAACAACCTCAAGCCTTTTTTCCGTGGGGGTAGACAGAAACTACAGCATGCCACTAGGCAAGATCCTTACATACTCCTTTTGCTTCGTTTTCGTTCATACATCTGGTAATACACGCATTGCGAATTGCGGTTGTGAGTTTTTCTTAGTTATAGGATAAAAATGGGTCACATTATGACTCGCGTTGAGAATTTGATTACCAACACATTTGTTAATCACTCATAGGCCATTGCAATAAAATTGTATTTGAGTAATTGTGGAAGTGTTTGAAAATTACATTTATGTAGGGCGGGTTTGCAATCCCTAGATCATTTAAAACCCAGTTTTAAATCTATCTGCAATTAAAATTGATATAACGTATTATGCAAAATCGTAATCTAACCAGTCGTTTTGCACGGCTGGATTATAAATCGATTTACTTTCTCCAAACTAGTATTGATAGCTATCAGTGGCGCTATCTAGATGTCATGTATTTTAATTGTTACATTATGATTTATTGTAATTAAACGAGTATTGTGCTTTTTAACGTCTAAGAGGGCTTATACTGTTAGTTATGTTTGCTTAACCATGTTGTTTCGCTTTCTAAGACGTAATGGTAGTTTGTTTATAATCTTTATTTATTTATTTATATAAAAAACAGATTGTAGTACATGTTCAAGTGGGTGACGTTCTGTTCTCCTTCTGTTCTTCTGGCTATGAAATAGCCTGTATTAAGGAGTAACAGTGCCGATCCCCTCTATTAGTATTAGTAGAATTTTAATACAAAAGTTTTTTTTATACAGATAATAGTGAGCGAGCGCATTTGTGTGTGTGCGTGTATGGGTCTGTGTATGTGTATGTGCGTGAGCGTGCGGCTATGTACGCTAGCGTAACTAAGGGGATTGGATTAGTGTGGGTCTAGCTTTTGGGACTTATAATATACAAACTTTTCATAACTTAATTAGGGTGTTTGTGTATGTGAGTTTAAATGTTTGTAAACGCACAATACAGGAGAAATTCCTAGTGTGGGGCAACTTTTTTTTTAAAAGAAAAAAAATAATATTCAATATTATAATGGAACAACATTCTGTACTGTCCCCCTGCTGGGCAAAAGCCTCCCAACATTCTTTCCACATCTTACAGCAATCGCTGTTGTAACCCAATCTTTCATGAATTACTCTAGCTAGTTCATTTCGCCATCTTCGCCTGAGTGGTAGTTTATTTGCAAGTAATCAAGTACATGCTCATAATAACAGCAAGTTAAAATTTTCAGGAGTTTTATGTCACCTGTAATACGCCTATTGCTGACTATTATCAGGAGACCATATTCATAATTTTGTGTATGTGTCGAGTACATGAGGCAGCAGCATTTAATTTTATCGTACTAACGTCTACTTCATCATACAAATTGCGGTAACTTTAGTAGCATAACTCTAGTCCCTAGTAGGTTTCAGTTGGAGGATATAAGACCTAAATATTTGTCCCGTTTATTACGCCTTCAAAGTAGAATCACATTTAATCGGTGGTCACGGATTTTTCCCTACTCTTAGCTCTGGTTAAAAGAAGGTGAAACCCGCGCGGAATGCGGGACTAAATTCGCTCGCGTCGATTGTGTCAATTAACTTGTATAGAGGTCTTAGACAAAGAAATGTATAGACGGCGGGTAGCTCCATTTAATTCTCACAAGAAAGGGATATAGTATTAAGTTTTTCTACGTAATGGAAAAGGACAAAGCTTTTTCCGTCTCGTAGTGCGTGTCAGTTTTTACAAGTTCAGCGACATATGTAGCTCATCAAGCTTCGACTTTCATGGCGTGAAATTGTGAAGTTTAAATTGGCACTTTTCTGCATCAAATAATCATCAATTTTCAGTTTTTTTTTGTTTTAAAACCCAGTGTAAAGGGTTAGGTCTATGGTATCATTGGGTCTTATATAAATTTATGGATATGTATAAAATATGTTATCTCATCTGGCCACGCTACCCGAACCTCTATAGATTTCTTACTCTAAGATGGAGGTATTCAAATTGGCATGAATAGTCGCGTGACTTACAAATTATTAAAAAAATTGACGTGCAGAATCCGCTTTAGTTTAAACAGTCCTTTATACAGAGACCGACATGCATAGACTGCTTATGGTGCTACCTTCACTATATTCTAATTACCATTTTCTTTCACCCAGGTGTTCGTAGCGAACGTCCGTACTAAGATAAAGCTGATGTGGGACAACATCATGTATTCGAGTCGAGAACGTGAGGAGTTCGTGCATTACTTCCAAGACATCTTCTCTGAGGATACGCTGACCTTGCATGAGCTGTATCTGGAGAAGATCACCAAATATTATAATGAATACAAGTAAGTATTATAGCTTATTGAGTTTATGATAAAAGTTGTATGATTATCCTTAATTTAAAGCTTCTTATAGAACCATTGAAGTACAACTTACATACTTCTGTTACATTTTAGAAATGGCTGACCATGTTACAATTTGACGACACGGTTGGCGCAGTTAGTTAAGCGATTGACTGCTGCGCTGCGTGTCGCGGGTTCGATTCCCGCTCGGAACAAATATTTGTATGACCTACAAGTAGTTGTTCCGGGTCTGGCTGTTTGTGTATGTGAGTTTAAATGTTTGTAAACGCACCCACGATACAGGAGAAATGCCTAGTGTGGGGCAACGTTTTAACCCTTCAGGGATTACAGGCGTGATGTTATATTATTTCATTTTATATTAGCACTTTGAAAACGTTCCGTTAGCTAAAACACACAAAAGCTGAACCAAGTTTGAAAAGAATGTTAAGCTGAGTTTTGTCGGTGGCAACGCCTAGTTCCATTGAAATCGTTGTTATGCTACAATATTAATTCCTCAAATATAATCTCAGGTACATTTTCGAACTGGTGATGACACGCAAGAATCTTTGGATGAAGATGACGGAGCTCGAGGCGCGAGCTACGGAGCCGGGTCGTTATCACAACCGAGGCGGGCAGCTCCTGCGCGAAGAGAAGGAGAGGAAGGCTATCGCTAGTAACGTAAGTTGTATTACATACACATACATAAACTCACGCCAAATCACATGGCGAAGAACAGCACGCGTAGCATGACTAATTCTATCTCTTTTCTACCAAGATTAGACAAAGTTCTTTCTATCCAACTCGATATCTCTTCAGCCCGAGGCGACCCGTAGATTCACGTTTCTATGAAGACAAGGACATATTTATTCTTTCCTTAGCAACGGGGAGGTAGCTAGTGAGGTAGATAAACTATGAATTCTACGATAATTATTACTTTCGTTTTCGAAAAAAATATGTCAAACGTCAAGTTTTTAATTAATAAAAACCAGCGAATAATATTTTTTTTTTAAACATTAGTATAAAAAAAAACACCTCGAAAACGGTGCGTCCTGGGCAAAAAATTACAGAATTTTAACCCCCCCCCTGTGTCACCACCGTGCAAGCAGCAAGCCAACATGAATGTAGGTTACAAAAAATCCAACATGAATTTAAGGAAAAAAAACCATTTATTTTTTATTTTTACATCATTCTATGGATGGTTTTCGACTAGAACAACAATTTCTTTCCCACCATTTTCCCAATTTTTTTTTGTTTTCTTTTCTGCTCATAGTGCCCCTAAGCATATACACCTACTACTCCGCTCCTAAGACGACCCACTGACCAGGTTGTTTAGTGAGAAGTTTGGACAGTGA
This sequence comes from Tiliacea aurago, assembly GCA_948098905.1. Classification (NCBI taxonomy): domain Eukaryota; kingdom Metazoa; phylum Arthropoda; class Insecta; order Lepidoptera; family Noctuidae; genus Tiliacea; species Tiliacea aurago. The sequence goes on along the minus strand of OX402591.1, from coordinate 17,412,234 downwards.
AAATATTGAATTGAGTTTTCAAAATCAATATAGATTCTTGTCCAGGTCAAATGTGATGTAGACTATTTATCACTTGTCGAGAAGAAATGTTTCTTTCTACCCCAAGTGTCAAAAGTAGAGAAAAATTGTACGTCATGCTCGACATTTGTCGACTGAAGAATAGAAACATTTCTTCTCTTCAGTTTTAACATCGCCATGCTTAGAACGGTAGAAATCTTTCTACGGTGGTCATGCTACGCATGCTGTACGAGGCCAAAAGGCTGCATGATGCTGAGGTATTTAAAAATAAGTGTCGCAGCGTGGCCTTGTAGGCCGCTGCAAACATAATCTGGCAAAATGTGGGTATTATCGATTCACCCAACATCAAGTAGGAGTTGCTCCTGAACAGACTATGTGCCATCTACTTGATGATCTGAACGACGCCTCTGACGCCGCAATTCCCAATAAACGATTATTATATTATAATTACTAACTACTGGGCCCAATCCGTATAAGCAACATATAATACATAGATGTACCTTCGATACGAAAAGAAGAACTCACGCCGTTTCCCAAATATGATAGAATAGTAGTGTGTGATAGAAATAATATAGATAGGCAGAAATTACAGATCGCCACCTACTACGATTACATACTTACATACTTAATCCTTTTGCTTCGTTTGAGTAAATACATCTGTCCATACACTCACGCCGGTTGCACCGGTAGCCGGTTGTGCATTACATAAAGTACATAAGAAATTTAATATTGACGACTGCAGTTTGCGATCGCCGTCAGCCAATCTCTGGGGCAAGTGTAGCTGTAATGTTGATAACATAAATAAGAGTTTAAACACTCTTTTGGTGTACTTGAGTGGCTTATGTCTGGATTCACAGACCGCACTTTGACATAAAACGTTTCTTACGAAAATTAACATTATAGCATAGCAAAGTGCGATCTGTGAATTTCATACATATCATCGTCATAGTCATATTTGATTCGAGCAAAATTAAAAGACGCTAAAAGTACCTCCAAGTTGGTCTCGAGATAAGAATTAAATAGATTCAGATGATTGTAAATGTTAATCTTACAATAATTATTGTTTTACAGCTACCGAAGATTGAGGCACAAATCCGTGGTCTAGTGTCAGAATTTGAAGCCAAAACTGGAAACACGTTCACGATTGATGGCAAGCCTCTACTTCAACTTATGGACGACGAATGGGAGACCAGGAAGGCTGTTAGTATACCTAATTTATTATAATTATTAAAGGTATAAAAAAAAACAGGACATCCCGAAGTGGGTGATAGACGTTCGAGAAAGCGAGCCTACCAATTTAAAGTGGACGAGTTTCCCTCCATGTGGCACGTTAAGTAAATGCTCGGGTATTAAGCGGGTGACACATGGGGAAAAAAAGGTCAACAAGCCAGTACGCGTGCGTACATGCTTGAACTTCTATCAGCCATTTAGGTGCAACCATTCTGATCAATTCAGTGTAATGCATGGCAGCCGATTTAAGTACCAGTACCTAGTTGACCTCCTAATTGCTTTACCACCCTAAAGTTGGACTTGTACGTCATAAAACGTCAAGGTCTATTCATGAAAATTCACGCTACCAGTTGGCGCCACTTTGACAAGAGATCTTCCATTTCGACAACGAATTAAAATTCATGATGACGTTCATCATTCGTTTCATTCATTCGTTCATCATTCAGTCGCGACTAAAGAAAGTATAGGCGCTTTTACACTTTTGACCGGACGTCTCAGTGCTGACACCTGGCGAACTTCATTTCAGAAAACCCTCATTAAATAGTTTCAACCTTAGTGAAGTTTCAATTTACTGAGAGTTTTTTGTCAAAAGTGGGAAAGCAATTACGAGGTCGACTATACATCGATCGACCATTGATTGTGTTTTGAAGCTATCGATATCGACTGGACGATGTCGATCGACCACAACCTAGTTTCACCTTAATGTATCCAGGAATTGAAATTGGAATTCTATTTCAGTGGATTGAACTTAACTCACACTTGATGAAAAAAAATAGAACAATGACATGGTAAAGTTTTGCGAGGCGAGGCGACACGAGGGAGTAGCGATAACGTTTTGTCAATTGGTATGTCTCACCTCGTCTCCTTTGACTCGTTTAACATAAGGTCGAGGTGAGGCGAGAAGTAGCTGGGGCATTATTTCTATGATAAGTATTATTTCGAGCATTTTTATAGGTCAGTTACCTTGTTCAAGGTTTATCACCATTTTTGCCTTCTTACCGACTGGTCATTATCGTAATTATTTTTACCATTAAATGGGCATGTATAGTGTTGCACGGATAGTCAGCGAGCGTGTATAAATTTATATTACCTTGCGCATATTGGTACGCGACCGAAGTAGTTATGCAGTATTTACATCCAAAAAATTATATTATATTTCGTTTCGGGGTTTATATTTTTATCGTTCTTGTCACCTCGTCTTGCCTCGGCGAGCGTGAAGTTCATTGTTGGTTTGCTAACAACACATTTCACACAGGAGCGCCACAACAAGCTATCGGCCCGCAAGCAGGCGTTGACGCCGACGACGCAGCTGTTTCGGTCGCTTGCGACGTCACCGCTCGGCAAGCGGAATAGGACTGCTGCGGGCTTAGCTGCTACTGCTGAGAGGAATAGGTAACGTTGAATGTTTGATTTGGTGATGGTGTTTTGTTTTTTTTTCATACACGCATAAAACGCTCAAAAATTACCAGTGGAAAAGGCCCTAACTGTTAATAATCACTGAACTTATATATATAAGTTCATACACACAACTTATATATATAAGTTCAGTGATTATTAACCTGTCATTGTTGAAAGTAGAATGGCTTGTATCTAGACTTCGTGACGTAAAATCTATGAAAATAATATATGAACTGGCCATCTCAGTTAGGGCCTTTTCCACTGGTAATTTTTGAGCGTTTTTCCAGCGAGGCGAATGTCTAACGCGCTCGTGGCGTGTGCGTAGCGAGCACGCCATGTATGCGCAACGTGTTCGCCGTGTTTATGTAACGAGAGCAGTTGACGTGACTGTACAAGAGAGCGGTACAAGCGAGTGTACAATATTGTGAAAACGAGGAGTTCACGTCACGTAGTCGCGTTAACTCGTTTTGTAACCGCGGAGAGCACGTTCAGAAACCGGTTAGCTGGTAACACGCTGACAAATTGTCAGTGTGATAACGCTCTTAGAAAAAAACATACTGCGCACAGTGTAAAGAACACTGTGTGCGACTATTGAATTAAGTAATGAACATGAAAATGAAATAAGCAGTGAACATTTCTTATCACACATATTTAACTTCTACTGAACGTAAGCATTCTGATGAAACAGTTACAGTAAATTAATATGGGGTAATCAAAATTGCTAAAATAAACTTGCATGGTTACAGCATAGAAATTACGTAAAAATAAATGCCCAACATAACATAAAAACAAACCAAATATCGTCCCCGTAGAGCGAAAAGTCACTAAGTCGAAAAATGCCCAAAGTGTAAAAAAAAACAATGTCACTATAATCAACATTAATTTCTCTAAATATTTGTCTAAGTCATTTTTGTAGCTGCCCACGTACCCAGTTAGTCTACCCTTTGGATCCCACAGCGTAATGGAAAAAATAACTAATTTTAGACTTAGTGACTTTTCGGTCTACGGGGATGGTATTAACCTTTTACCGTCTTATTACAAAACAACGTTTATCTTCAGACCCTGGTTTTAACCATGGAGCCATTATTGAATTTCGAACTTTATTGCGTCTATGGTAAAGTCCCTAATACAAAACTGACAACTTAGTACCGAACTAAGTTTTCAGTTTTGTATAAAGAACGGTATTTCAATCACAGTTATGTTCTTATTACAAAAACTGGCTCCATGGTTTAGCCATGTCAAAATATAAATCTTGTTTTGTAATAAGACGGTTAGTGTCTAGATACCCAAGAAAAGCGTAAATATACTTTTATACAGCAAAAGCGGCATATTACGAAGATAAAAACTTGTGTCGTCCTTGTATCTTGTGTTAGATGTAATCATAGTCGCATTGACTGTAAGCAGGTCTTTTAATACGCAGGCCGCCGTCGAAGCGCCAGCTGATAACTAGCAGCGCGACTAAGGCGGTGACTAACTTCACTAACAATCTGTCTGCGCTTAAGAGATCTGCTATCACTACTGTTAAGAGGTAAGCAAGTACTTTTATTGATAGATTCTACAGCCAGCAAGATACATGGTATTTTGTACTAAGTTTTCTATGTGATTTGAGAATGAATTGGTAGTTAAGGCGACGATAACCGACTTTTAATGATTTTATACTGAAGATCACGTCTAAACGAGTAGTCTTAATGATTAATTTGAAAAAAAATAAAAATGTTTAATTAGAGCATTTTCTCAATAACTTAATATGTGAATATTTTAGATTATGTTTATATTACATAGTGACATTATTTTGTAAAGTTATGTTTAACGCGGATAAAAAACTGAGAATGGCGCCAAGCGTATTTTTCTGAAACCTTCACCAATTTAAAGATAATTGAATTATTGATCTTTTAGTATACGCGTTTTATTAAAATACTTTTTGGTTTGTGTATAATAAATTAATAATGCGTCAAATTGGGGACAGCGCTCCTTGATGGGCGAGTCCTATTACTGGCTGAACGTACGACGCGTTGCGTGAGCTCAGTACAGAACACGCAAGCTAACCACTCAAGGTCACTGGCATATCTCTGCGTCTTAAGTCTATTATAGTCTATTATAATTTGCAACAAACATCTGTATGTTTGTTGCAAATTATAATAGGGAATAACTTTTGCAATTAGTTTCTGTAATAATTAATTTAGAAATACCATTGTTGATCTACTTATGCTGCTAATGTGTTAAAATGCTAATAATTATTGTTTTTACATTTTTTTTGTTTCTCTTCGTTAAAAATGGTGTGTAATGATTGAGTAACTCGTGTCTTTGTAGTCGGATTCATTCGTTTGTTTTGTGATTCGTGTAACTTGTTAGAAAAACAAAAAATGTGTAATGTAGGAAAGTTAAAATTGCTTCATAAGATTCATAAACTGAATGAATTATGTGATAATTTATTGGATAATGCGAGATAACAATCGGTTTTCTGTAATAAGCATAAAATATTTCCATTCTAAAAGTCAAGATTTGAATCTTTGTTTCGTAAACTTATCTGTATGCATTGCAAATAATTACCGGCGCAGAAAAAGGAATGTTATTGGCATCACTCGCTTTTTCTTCAGCATAAAAAAAAAACAATCATTAGTTACCTCACGCACATTCGCACACAATTGTTATTTAGATAATATTTTTCATTCCTTTACTATTTCAGTGCTCGTTTGTGAATTTATTGATGTGAAAACACCATTACGTCATATTTATCGAGGCAAGTTTCGTTTGATTGATGATAAGTAGCGATCGAACCAAAATATTCTACGTTGACGTATTGCGTAAGTAGAGGGAATGAGAAATATTGCACTAGCGTTATATAATGTATTTATACATGTAGAGCAAATTGTATGTAGTCATTACGCTTCATTGTTCAGAAAAGCATGAAGTAATTAGAATATTGGGTAGAAGTAATTACTTATTAGATTGTAGGAGTAGATTGGTACTTGCGTCAGATATCGATGCTAAATTGAATAATCGGCTCTTATGTAAAAATGTGTGCCAACCGAGGGATTTTTAGGAGATTTTTTTTCCTGGATAACTTTATGTCTTACGTAAAGCGAAAGTATCAGGATAGCCCGCGAAATTCAAATTTTCTTAAGTTTTTTGCAATTTGCAGGTCAGTAACAGGTAACAGACCTACAAATTGCAAAAATCTTAAGAAAATTTGAATTTTGCGGGCTACCTTAGCGAATCCCCCTTAACAGCCTATAATGTTCCCACTGCTGGGACCCAGGCTTCGTCTCTGCGAGAGGGAGTGGGCTGTATTCCACCACGCGGGCGCAGTGCGGGTTGACACATGTCCTAGAACCAAAAGTTCGAGGACATGTGTCATCCACCAACCCGCACTGGGCCGGTTTCCTCACGATGTTTTTACTTCACCGTTTTGAGAGCAGTGGTGATGAAATTATTTACACAAACTAAAGCGCCTGACAGGGTTCGAACCCACGACCGATACCCCTGGGCTACCACTGCTCTAGCTTTGTATCAATGTCTTTCAACCAGGGACCGTACAACCCCGGTTAAGAGTTAAGTCTTTCGAAGGAGTAACCCATTCAATGGGTTACCTTTATCATGATGTAACCCATTGAAAGGGTTTTATACTAGAAACCCAGTGAAAGGGTTACATGATAACCCATTGAATGGGTTTTATACTTGAAACCCAGTGAAAGGGTTACATGATAACCCATTCAATGGGTTCTATACCTACTTTGAAACCCAGTAACATGAAAAAAATCATAATACTTATTATGTTATTTCGATATGCGCCCAGCACGCGTAGCATGACCAACTCTATCTCTATTCTACCCAGGGACCATTTTGGTTACCATTTTAGAAAAAACCCTTTCAATGGAAAGCGTTTTCGACAGGGTTTTTCTAAGCAGTTAATCAAAAACCCATATGGTGTGGGTAATTTTGAATGGCTTAAATTAAGCTGTACAAAAGGGTTACCCACACCGTATGGGTTTTTGTCGAAAACCCTTTCAATGGGTTACCAAAATTTAATTTAAGCCGTTCATAAGGGTTACCCATGTCGTATGGGTTTTCGTTTATCCGCTTAGAAAAACTCTATCGAAAACCCTTTCAATGGGTAACCAAAATGGTCCCTGCTTGCAGCTGAGCGTACATATTGTGACATTTATAATTTTTGTTCTTATTTATTTATCATCATTAATTTTGAAATAACTACCAAATAATTTGTTAACCTCTCGCATGATCAAATATTGATAGATATTTGATCTAGATAGAGAAATATTTTGCATGCAACCACATTTGTACGCCTCTTGGCATAACATAGCGACCTAAAACTTTAATTTAAGAACTGTATTCACTAATACCTATGTTATACAAATAAAAAATGATTATGATTATGATTATCATGGCATCCAAATTAACCTTTCCTTGTTGTGGCAGGCGCATCAGTGGGCGTTTGGCTGCTCGGGTAGTTGCGGAGGGGAAAGATGCGAAGAGGAAGCTCGACTATGGTGGCGAGTTACGGAAGACCCCCAAAGTCAATGGCAGCATTCTAAAACATAAGCGTACGGTAAGTAAAATATTTAAGTTTACGGCAGTAAAATATATTGACATGCTTTGGAAATTACTCGAAATATTTATGTAAGTAAGTATATTTTCTAACTGACCTCTTAAATTTTCTTGTAAAAGATAATAAAGGTGGTGCCTGCAGTTTAAGGCGACGATAACAGACTTTTAATGATTTTAGACTGTAAATCTCGTCTAAACGAGTAGTGTTATTTATTTGAAAAAAAAATGAATATTTTAGATTATGTTTATATTACCTAGTGAAATTAATTTGTAAAGTTATGTCTAACGCGGATAAAAAACTGAGACTGGCGCAAAATATACTAAGCGTATTTTTCTGAAACCTTCACCAATTTAAAGATAACTTAATTATTGATCTTTTAGTATACGCGTTTTATTAAAATATTGTTTTGTGTATAATAAATTAATAATGCGTCAAATTGAGGACAGCGCTCCTTGATGGGCGAGTCCTATTACTAGTCCTAAAATAGAAAATGGTCTACAAATCTCCAGTCTAATAAGCCTACAATGTTCTGAAATTCACAAAATATAAAAGATTCTATATAAACTTTGCGCCAAGCATGCTTGTTAAACAAAATTGCATTTTTAATACCTTTATTTACATATTCAACAGTCTCACGGCAAACGCCGCAGTAGTACTCGTCGGTCTACGAACGCGACACGCTCCACCTGTTCGCAGGAGGAGGAACGCAAGGATCCGCTAATGGAGACCACGCTTCTTACTACCTACACTGACTTCAAGGTGAGTGGCACATGAATTTGTAAGCGTAGACCCGTTGTATACGGCACGATTTCTTTACGGTACGGCGCGCTAGCTGCACCGTAGAATAATCGTTTGAGCTTGTATATGACACGGCAAACGACCAGCCGTGTCATAGTGCCACGGTGTCTGTCAACAAGCTTCCATAGTGATTCAAACACCGCTGACTACCGTCCCTACATACGGCGAATCAACCGTAGTTCACGGCAAGAGAAACGTGTGTACAGTTTGTGATCGTCATCATCATCAGCCCATAGCAGTCCACTGCTGGACATAGGCCTCTCCAATTGCACGCCATACAGCTCGATCCAGCTGCCACCAGCCACCCTGCGAAGATCGTCGCTCCACCTAGCCTGAGGGCGTCCTACCTTACGTTTGCCGATTCGCGGTCTCAAGAACACGTCTACCCCAACGGTCATCGGTTCTACGGCTAATACGGCCGGCCCATTGCCACTTCAGCTTGCTTATTCTGTATGGTATGTCGATAACTTTGGTTCTCTGCCGGATCACCTCGTTCCGGATTCGATTCCTCAAAGAGAATCCTTGAATTTATGGACCAGCCGTACCGTGAGTGTCCACGTTTCGGCTCCGTAAGTCAGTTTCAACATTGCCTAAACCCCCTTTGTGTAATAATGAATTTACCCTTACTGCACTCGTAATTAAGTACCTTTTCATTATATATGATCGGCCACGGCTGCCGCCCCGCCGCGCTGCAGCGAAATGGGGTGTCCGTGGAGTTTCTTGCCCGTTCTTCTCCATAGGAATCTACTACGCTTTGGAATGGGCAACTAGCTTCATCTGACTGACTGACCCCTTGACAATTCAAAAGTGCCTATAATAGGTTTATTTGAAATTTGAGTTTTGAGTTTGAGTTTGAATGCCGAAATACCACTTCCATCGTATATTTTAATAGCGTGATTGTGCGATAATGAATGTGATAAAATAAAAGGTTCTAATGCTTGCCAGTATTTTATTAAGCATCGCATTAATGACTAATTTCAAGTTAGTATAACATTCTAGTTAATTTGGCCTAGTCATCTAGTGATTAATATATCGAGTATAGGCACAGAGTACATTTATATAAGTAGTTATAGGTCGATTACTGTGTAGTCTGAGAATCGGAACCAAGTATGTACCACCGCGAAAGTTCCCGGTCGACGACTTTTCAACCTTATTACTATGGGCATAAGGGCGAAAAGTGGTCGACCGCGAACGTTCGCGATGGTACATGTATGCATCGACTCACTGTTTTTTTTTTATAAATATCTTCTTCTATTCTATTCTATTCTTTTTTAAATATCGGTAAAAGTCAGCAAAGGTGTTGAAATAGAAATTCTTTAGAAATGAAACAAAATAATTGAAATCAATGAAAATGTTTATTATTTTATTAAAATACTAGCTGCGCCCCGCGGTTTCACCCGCGTAAGTCTCGATCTCGTGGGAAAGCCACCCTTAACACTTAGGGGTATAAAAAATAGATAGTAGCCGATTCTCAGACCTACTGAATATACATATAAAATTTCATCAAAATCGGTCAAGCCGTTTCGGAGGAGTATGGTAACTAACATTGTGACACGATAATTTTATATATAAGATGCTTAAAAAAGTAAGTAGATGTATGCTCATTTGTTTTCAATAATTAATACATTTTATATAAATAAATTATATTCAAACGTAACCACTTATTATCATTTAAAAACGCCTTGTAACTTAGTTATTTAACAAGAGGATGGATTAATTTGTGGATCTTTTTACAGTTTTATATGTAGTGAATTAACGTCACTACAGAACCTGATAACTTTGTTTTTGGTTTAGAACTAATTCATTTCAGTATTCACTTACTTATTTTGACCAAATACAGATTTACATTCACACCATGTTCCAACATCAATTGTTTCGTCTCAATAAGTTCTCATGTTGATGACACGATCTCAGCCAAATTTTCCTTACTTCGTATTTCGGTTGGGTTTCAATTTAAAATCTCTTCTATGGGATTCAAGTCGGGACTTATTGATAGCCAGTCAATTACTCATACACTTTCTTGTGCTGGATATTTCCTGTCGTTTTTAGGGTACCGTAGTCAACAAGGAACCCTTATAGTTTCGCCAAGTACGTCTGTCTGTCTGTCCGCGGCTTAGGTCAGGGAAGGACATTCTTGCTTGCTTTCTTTTATATAAATAACGCCGACAAAGTAGTAAAATAAAATCTTGAAAAAAAAATGTAGAGTTACCACCCTTGCACGTAAAGTGGGGATGTTATTTTTTTTCTCGGTGTAAGGTGTCGTTGGATAGGCCGCTCAAAAATATTGCGGGTCATAGAAAACTATTTTTCGATTCAGGGATCCGTTTACGTAATATTAAGCTTTAAAGTGTTAATTTTTGTTAGAGTCAAGTGTCCCCCTGCCGTGCCAGCAAAATTGTTGTTTTTGTTTATGTGAAAAAATTCACGACAGTAGTAGTATGTATAAAACGATGTTAAAAGGAAAACTGTGACAGCTAAGTAGACTTTACAACTTATCGAGTAATAGTCGACCAACTAACATTTGCAGTTGGCATGTATTGGAGAACATCTTTAACAACAATATTAAGTTTGTTCTTGGGATAAATTCATCCCAACTACGGAACCCTTCATTGTGCCTGGTCTGACACGTACTTGGCCGGTTTTTTAATACATGATCTGACAGTATTTCTTAAACTAAACGAAAACTAATTAAATTATCGAGAACGTAAAGATGTAAAAGTGGCCAAATGTTCATCTAGTTTTTTTTTTGTTACAAACACGTTTGCATTTAGTCTCAACAGATACAATAACATTAATCTCTTTATTTACTGACTGAATAGTGACAATTAATCTCAATCTCATGCCTATTTGAACATGAGGTTACATGGGGTTATTTGTTATTCTTCTACTTCTTGGCCAAACGATGGTATGGCGTTCACATCATTTTTATGAATGTTCATTCAAATTACCCCTTTTTATGGAAGACTTAAAAAGTGTAATGTTTATCAGCGATTAATTGAAACTATCTCTTTACAGGATGGCATCATCGAAAAGCAGATCAGTCGCAGCTCCATGGCGAACCATAGATCGAATGAAATAGCCATCCCCAAAATCGTCTACCATAGAATAGAAGAGACGAACGGTACCCCAAAAAAAACTCCTACGATCAAAACACCTCTGACGCCTAAAGTCGGCAAAGAGAACATACAACACCTCAACCAGCAAGTGACGCCGAAGAGTAATCTCATGTACACACCGACCAGGCTCACACGATCCGCTCTCAAGCTTAACAACGACGGCTTCGCAACTCCCCGAGCTCCCCTCAGCGCAAACAAAGTCAACCTACAAAGACAAAACACAGTCGCCAGTTTATCAGTAAAAACTACTCCCAATAACGTTAGCAGGTCTAAATCCCACTCGCATTTAGTGCGAAAAAACCTCCCGCCTCTAATCTAAGAACTTAGACTGAGTTCAGTTCCTACGTCTTGATATGAATGCTTGGTTTTGTTTTTTTATTGAGAATAGTTTTGCACGGAAGTATCAAGATGTATGCACTGCGCCTTACAATATTATTAGCCATGATTTTCGTAGAGAATCAGTTTGTAATTATAAAATATATCCGATTTTTTTAATACAATTTATTTTTGTGTTTGTCGATGGTTGACTCAAATTTTGTGACGTATTAAATGGTCGTTTTCTCGTTGATAAATATCGTTTTGCTTTTTATCCTTGTATATTTGAATCTCTATAATTATGTGCTGAGTAAATTGCATTCAATTTTAGGCATTGGTTGTTTATTGTTTATAGGATGTGATTGATAGTATTTTAATTGATAGATAGTTTTATAAGTTACTTTCAGTTCTTACAAGAATAATTATTTTAGTTTGTCTTCAATTGGAATAATGTTGTTTTCGAGTAGTTTTTAGTCACGTCTTTTACTAACACTGACACTTAGATTTTAGCTTAGGACAGATTCTTTCTTTCAATTACCCACCAAATTGTTTTACTTGTAACATCTTATGAAAAGAATTTATCCACCATTGATAATATTTGATATAATTAAGTATTTTTACGAGCATTGTAAATAATATGCGCGTGATAAATGTGACATGACAGGCAGCTTACCATAGACAAAAGGTCATTTGAAAAAGGTTCTAACATTCCAAGACACAGTGTACTTAATTTTATCAGTATTTAAAGAACGAGAAAGGATTCACAAAATGGCCACATCTCATGCTAACATTAAAATAATATTAAAATTAATTGATTTTAGTTGCTTTATTTAACTAATGTTTAATAATTCTTAAATGTAAATTATGATTGTAATATATTTGCATAGTTTAAAAACAGCTGATGTTTTATTTTCATGACCAACGAGAATTCCTGTAAATCTTATTTAGTGTTGATAAAACTGAAATATTGTTGCAAGATATAGAAAAAAAATTGTGTTCTTATAGACAAGATTATTCCAAGTAAAATGTCGATATACTTTGATTATGAAATTGGTCCTAAGGGCCGAATGTTTAGAAGGGCAGTGGAGGGTGATAAATATGACATCGAGCTACTGTGGAATCGAGAGCATACACAACTATTGTTCCATGATGTCGATATTGGCTCGTTGATGTAAGCTAAATTGTTTTCCTTTGTATTATTGCATTTTAAATGGTTTTATGAGCAGTGGTGGCCCAGTGGTAACGGCGTCGACTTATGATTAGTAGGTCGTGGGTTCGAACCCAGACAGGCGCTTTACTTGGTGTAAATTATTTCATCACTACAGGGCACAGACATATAAGAGAAGCTACAGTGTCAGAATGGTCGATCATTGATTTCATAATTGTTGACTTTGAAAAGTTTGGTAATCTACCAATATCATGGCGCCATTATGACTTTCCAATGGTCGGCCACTGACACTACATTGAAAGAAATTGCATTTATTGGTAATCTCGTACATAATGACAAATGAATGACATTTCTACTAATGGGTTTTATAATAATGGCAATACGATAATGCCATTATAAGTAACACGGTTAAATTACGAGAACATTGACCGACCAATGATCGACCATTATGAATTTAGCAGATTACGAACTTTTAGCAAAATGACAATGGGATCGTGTTGGAATGACTGAATTTATAAAAATAGCAGACTTGGGGCCATGCTCTCAAAACGGTGAAGGAAAACATCGTGATGTCCAGAACAAAAAATTCAAAGACATGTGATGTGTACCAATCCGCATTGGGCCCGCGTGGTGGATTATGGCCCACTCCTCACAGAAAGAGGAGGCCTGTGTCTGTATAAAGCTGGACTTTTATAAACTCGATGTTCCATCTTTACGACCGGATAGTTAACCAGCATATCAGCCAGAGGTTTCCTCACCATGTTTCCCTTCTCCGTTAGTGATATCCGATATAAACTTTGGAAGTAGGTACACAACGAAACAGTGATAATAAAGAATATGTACGTAATTCAAAACTTATTCATTATTTAATTATACATTGTATCGGAGTCAAGAAACATTTTTTTTTTTTAATGCATTAAGTACTTATTTTACAATTCACTATTTTATGTTAAGTACGTTTTTTGGTGGAACGGAACGCAAACTCAAAACGCGTTGTCTTCGAAAATGCCGGAAGTGACGTAAAAAACTATCTAAACAAATATGTTTTCTTTGCAACGTGCTTGCACTAAGGTAACTAAGTAAGTACGATTTCTGAATAAAGCACAAACAAATACTTTATTTGTAGATATGATTTGGGGATGTCCGCCCCTACCACCGGACCACAACGCCAATCGCTTCCATATTTTTGGCAAATAATGAGTGCTCAATTGGTGCTAATTAGTGCTCGAACAACAGAATTGGTGCCTTAGTAGTTTTCGAGATAATCGACTTTGAAGGTGGTCCTGCGGTAGTCACGCTCTCTTCAGCAGGACCACCATGAGCGCCGAAAAAGGGGGCATGCTACAGCTATTCTAAGTATACAAATAATTAGTGCTCTTAAATGTGATTCATTTCGTAACAAAAAAAGAACTGAAACATTTGTATTTACCGAGAAATCAACGATGATAACTTTCGCGCGCTCGTTCAGCAGGACCACGACTTTGGGTGTTGATTCCAAGTTTCAGAAGCTAGTCGCTTTCCTCAAACCTACATAGAAAATTAGTGCTCTGCGAGATAAAATTGATACCCAAAATTCAAAATTACTACTCCAGTAGTTTACGAGATATACCATACCATTGGTGGGGTGGCGGTAGTCACGGTGTTAAATTTTCATTTGAAGATTTCCCTATTAAAAACTCTGATTTCTTCCCAAATTTATACAAAAATTAGTGCTCCTAAAGAAGTTATAGTGACCAAAAATTCAGATTCCCAAGTGTTGTATTTTAGGAGAAATTAGCTTTCATTACTTTTCCATACTAAATGTCCGCATGTAACCCGACCAAATTAAGTTGTCAATGGTATTGAGCTGTTTATGAGATGTACACTCGTGCACATAAATTGATGGATGTCGGAATAGTAATAACAACAGTTCAATATCTATAATTTTTATACAAACTGCGTACCTGGGTACATATTTATTAAAAAAAAATAACCTATCGTTACCCATGGCCTGTGATACCTTTGTTAATGACATGGGTAGGTAGGTATTCGAATAATTAGTTTTCTGTATTGTAAGTACCTACCTGTTGTATTGTTATATGAATATAAGAGCGATAGTTATTTCTTATTTATTTCTTTCCTACTAATTTAACGTTGCTGCAATCAGTACCTAAGTATTAAAAACTAAAATTTTGCTAATAACGTTGGTATAAAAGTATTGCATATGTAATAGTTATGCATTTTTCAGTACTTGAAGTCGATTTTATCAAATTTCCACTGACATATTTATGGACCTTGGGTGTATTTTTAGTTACCAATTCAATACCTACTTTGTTAAAGCTAGGTTAAGATTTATGAATTCGTAGGTGTATTATTAATGGAAAATACATTTATAAATCGAATAAGTTTAATTAAATAGAGTTCGATAACAATTTGTAAAATCAGTAGAATATTATTAGTAATATATTAACACAAATCAATCAACTCGATTAGACTATTAAGATAGGCCGACTAGTAGGTAACTAGGTAGAACCATAAACAAAATTAGAAATATGGGTTCGATAGAACAGAATAGAAAAAGCTTAAAAGCGTAAAGAATATTCATGCATAGTTACAACAAATAAGGATAGAATGAAAATTTGTTTTAAGAATAAGAATAACTTTATTTTTGCAAATATGGGTAGATGTTACATCAATAGGTGTTAGTACTGTACAAAGATCAGCATATGTTGCCATTCGGCATGCAAATATTTAGAAAGAAAGAAGAAAAATAATTTTATTTGTCACAGAAACACGTGCATACGAAAACATAAACTCGAGTAAGTAAACATTACACAAAACACATCTACAAAAAACAAACAAACATCATCATTTCATTTACATCAAATTATTATCTATTGTTAGTGAGTTATTTATTATTAAATTATATACCATTAAATTAATCATTATTAAATTATATTCTATTAAATTATATACTATTGAATTAATCATTATTAAAACTATTTCAAAATTACAGATTTTTTAATGCAATAAATTAGGTTTTTAATACTTAGGTACTGATGCAGCAACGTTAAATTAGTAGGAAAGAAATAAATAAGAAATAACTATCGCTCTTGTATTCATATAACAATACAACAGGTAGGTAATTACAATACAGAAAAATAATTATTCGAGTACCTACCTACCCATGTCATTAACAAAGGTATCACAGGCCATGGGTAACGATAGGTTATTTTTTTTTATAAATATGTACCCATGTACACAGTTTGTATAAAAATTATAGATATTGAACTGTTGTTATTACTATTGCGACATCCATCAATTTATGTGCACGAGTGTATATCTCATAGACAGCTCAATACCATTGACAACTTAATTTGGTCGGGTTATATGCGGACATTTAGTATGGAAAAGTAATGAAAGCTAATTTCTCCTAAAATACAACACTTGGGAATCTGAATTTTTGGTCACTATAACTTCTTTAGGAGCACTAATTTTTGTATAAATTTGGGAAGAAATCAGAGTTTTTAATAGGGAAATCTTCAAATGAAAATTTAACACCGTGACTACCGCCACCCCACCAATGGTATTGTATATCTCGTAAACTACTGGAGTAGTAATTTTGAATTTTGGGTATCAATTTTATCTCGCAGAGCACTAATTTTCTATGTAGGTTTGAAGAAAGCGACTAGCTCCTGAAACTTGGAATCAACACTCAAAGTCGTGGTCCTGCTGAACGAGCGCGCGAAAGTTATCATCGTTGATTTCTCGGTAAATACAAATGTTTCAGTTCTTTTTTTGTTACGAAATGAATCACATTTAAGAGCACTAATTATTTGTATACTTAGAATAGCTGTAGCATGCCCCCTTTTTCGGCGCTCATGGTGGTCCTGCTGAAGGGAGCGTGACTACCGCAGGACCACATTCAAAGTCGATTATCTCGAAAACTACTAAGGCACCAATTCTGTTGTTCGAGCACTAATTAGCACCAATTGAACACTAATTATTTGCCAAATATGGAAGCGATTGGCGTTGGTGGGGCGGCGGTAGTGACGGACATGATTTGGGGTTAAAAAGCACATGGAAACAAAGCAGTATCGTGGTAAATGACGTCACAACATGACCGCGACAGAAACGGTCTTTTGAACTGTAGTAGAAAAAAAAGGAAATAACTTAAAAAAGATGGAATGAAGATATAGATAATAAATTAATTTTATTAACAATCATACGCAGTTGTTTATAGTTCATATACTTAAATCTGGTTTTTAATCATTTTTTAAGTTACTTTTTACGCAGTCAGTCGGGTTTTTGATTTTTTTATTAACTTTTTTATGTTATGTTTCAGAGAGCTCTCAGCCCTATCAATATGTATGATTAACGAGAACAAGGAGATTATCGGGTTCATGGCTCTCTCAGATCATCCCCACGTACTTGGCCTCGATCCCGCTGATTGGGAAAACTGGATAAGGAATTTATATCAGTAAGTAAAATTCAAATCAACCGTAACAGGGAACGTTTAAAGTGTCTACTAAATGGTCTTTACCTATAGGCGGTCAAAGGCACGGTAGTCTGACAGTCTACACCAAAGCATTTAAGTTTATTTATTTTCGACTTTATTTCAACATTTTGTCATTAATTTCGAAATACGTTTGGCAGTTACAACCGCGCTGCGTGACTTTTTGCCAGGTCTACCGGGTCCTGATAGGTCCTTAAGTCGTATTGAAACAAATGCCTGCCAGTTGCTCAGGGCTATTTACCTACATCTTTCCTAATAAACATCTTAAATTCATTAATGCACTGACGGACAACGCACAGCCTAAACTGCTGGATCTAGAAGCGTGAAATCAAATTACTTAGATGTGAAAATGTAAAATTAACCTTTCTCCTGAAAGTTCTGTAAAGTAATTCCTAATTTCCTTAGTTCCCGAATGTGAGCATTAAGACGCAGATATATGCCAGTGACCTTGAGTAGTTAGCTTGCGTGTTCTGTACTGAGCTCACGCAATGCGTCGTACGTTCAGCCAGTAATAGGACTCGCCCATCAAGTAGCGCTGTCCCCAATATGACGCATTATTAATTTATTATACACAAAACAAAGGCAAAAATTCAGTATTTTTGGTTAGATAATAGCTTTTAAAATTGTCTGCCTACCCTGTGTAAAAACTTTGTGCACGCCGCTGGCTTAAGGGTACGTTCAGTATCGATAAAGGAAACCAGGAAAAAAAAATATCAAAACAAAAAAAATACTGCAAATTTAGTACCTACTAACATAAAATAGCAATCGTTTAGAATTATAATTATTTTATTTGATGGTCCTAAGCCCGTTAAAGTACGAAGAGACTTATTTAATCTAAGTAAGTACTTATAATTATATTTTTTGTTTGTTTTTTATTTTATGTTTTTTTTTATTTCTTCTGGGTTTTTTTATCGATACTGAACCTACCCCTAAGCTATGGCACGCTATTTATTTAACACCTCGTATACCCTAAAGTGGTTAAATACCATACAAGTATGGAACTTCTATTCGTCACTTTTGCCATCGGGCACATAGCTTGTGTACTTGTAAATAAAAAACACTACAAAGTGAAAACAGGCAGTCATGGGGACTGAAGTGAAAACTTATCGCTCAACGCACAAAAGTTTTCACTTGAATAAAATAATACATACGTACACATAAACTCACGCCTTCTTCCCATGGCGGTAGGCAGAAACTATAGAACGCCACCTGCTACGCTCCTTACATACTCCTTTTGCTTCGCCTACGTTCATACATCTAGTCATACACGCACGCCGGTTGCGAGTACTACGCACCTCAGCACCTGACGTAAAAAAAAAAAAAAAGATTATCTAAAACACAACTTGAACAATTCACGGTATCCACAAATTAAACTTCACGTGGTCAATTTATGTTCACTTACTGCTACTACTGCATGTCGGTGACGCGAACCCAAAAGTTTCCTCCCAACTGCAAATCGCTGAACGCGCCAAATTGAGTTTTCACTTTAAATACAAAGTTCTAATTTTTCCTGTTCTTTCAGGAGATACTACTTGTCTCGCAACACGCTGTTCATACACTTCATGTGCTGCATCGATTCGGCGACGGACTTCTTTGTTGAAGAAGCATTGGTGTCTGTGTTCCTAAACGACTGTTATTTACTGTATATTGTGATGACTGTACCTCTGTTTTGTCCTGATGGTAAGACTACTGATCTATTATATTTAGTAATTAACTTCTGCCCGCGACTTCGACCGTGTGAAATTTCATGTTCCCCCGACCCACTGCGTCGCATTGCATCGCCCACCCGCGCTATTACTTCGTTTTCGCTTAAAGGTTTTTCTGACTTTTTTTTTTTTGTTCGGCTCCTAAGGGTCGTAGCGTGATCTTAAATTTTACCTCTTTATAATATTAGTATAGATATCGTGTGAATATAGACAGCGAGTTTGTCCGAAAGGGATATCGTGGCCCTGGCACACAGGCAAATTAAGGAACACGGGTGGGTTTTAGTCAGTAAAAATCTGACACGCCCTAGCTCCGCCCAGAGCGGGAGAAGTTATTTGTTAATTTCCAACCAAAAAAAAAAAATTCAGGAGGAAAACGAGTGGTTATGATATTTACGATAGAAAAATACAGTGGCACGTTGGTAGCACAAACGCAGTACAGGGTAATTATTTGCATAGGGCTGGGACAACGTGAGTGAATGATTGATAAAACAAATGATTTTTTTCAGTCAGTATGTTCAGCAACTATTTTTTTTTTGTGTATGTATCTTGACAAGTCAGCACCCTGACTGCGTAACACACAATAATCACAATCTAAATGATTTTGAAGGATATTGCTAAGCCATTGCTTCATAATGTTCGAAAAATTGGTCTGCTCAACAACGTAAATAACGCAATGAGCGATTGAGTCTACAAGAACCCGGGCACAGGAGAGAAACGTAGTGCACATCGTTCAAGGGGGTCTTCTCTCAAGTCCGTCAACGAAGATAAGGGCTCGTCCGAAAGTCGTTGATCCGTAAAAACAAGTGACATATTCAATTTTTCTAACGGGTAAACACACATCGGGATTAGGGAACACTATCTAATCATGTTGTCATTCATTTTTAATTCGAGCCCTTGAGGTCTACTCCGAAGCGTTAATCCGACGTATCGGCCGGATGTTCGGTATTTTTATAACTTCCATAGTTTCATTTTTTGACTTTTAATCCTGACCCGACTTATTTTTGACTTTGGCTTAATCTCTTTGACTGTCGTTTTTTTCTTCTTTCGCCGTAGTCAGCCATAGTTAGCCGTAGTCAAGCAACGGCCGAACATTCGGCCGATACATCGGATTTATGTCCGGAGTAGACCTCTATGCCTCGAATTAAAATCCCCTGAACTAATCTTATGTCCGTAAGTGATACGGAGTAGGAAACGAACAAAACTTCGGGCGAAACTACGGATTTCGTGATTAGGGAGAAGACGCCAAGGATCAACGAGCACCTGCAAGGAATATCACAAAACCCATTTATTGTTTCTTTCTATTTATTACTAACTAGCTTTCGCCCGCGGCTTCACCCGCGTGGATGTCGAAAAAAAAACAGCTTCTCTATCAGCAGTATTCTCCCAAAACATTATACCGTATCTTAGTTGGAACCAACGTAAGCGTGGTTAGCAGATAGGAGTGCAGTATGATTTACAACTTTACGGAGGATAATAATATAGATAGCATATAAATACTAACTTCGTTTTGTACATACTTTAACTGAGTTAAAGTATGTACAAAACGAAGTTACTGACGACGACGTGTCTTCCATTTCATTTCTTTATTTTTTCTACTGTTTTTGTCCTTAAATAATAATTGATGTATACCAACTTTTGAGTTATTCAAGGTACGCAGTAAAATTCTACCGAAAACTTATTTACCCGATTATTTCTTATTTATTATTTTATAAGTTATAACCAAATTATTTACCGTAAACCAATCTTGGACCTGAAAATAGAATTATTCACGTCGTCAAGGTTTTGTGACCGTCGGTCTATTTTAAAGATCAATGATGTATCATCTGCATATAACACCATCTCCGGTTGATTTTGAAGTAATCGGGGTAAATCGTTAATGTAAACTAAAAAGAGGAATGGACCCAATATCGAACCTTGAGGAATGCCCATTGCTTTTTCAGACCCTAAAGAGTTCGCTGTTTACTTGAACTCTAACCTTTCTATCTTTCAGGTATGATCTAAGTAAATCAAGAGCTGTATTCCTAATCCCATAGTGTTCTAGTTTCAGCAGAAGTGTCTCATGGTTAACGCAATCGAAAGCCTTAGAGAGGTCACAAAAAATTCCAATGGCATCTTGTGCTTCCTCCCAGGCGTTAGAAATGTTCTTTATTAGGGTGACACCGGCGTCAGTGGTACAACGACCTTTAGTGAAACCGTACTGTTGTTCATGAAAGATGGATTTTTTATTGAAGTGACTTAACATTTGATTGAGCGTCAACTTTTCAAACACCTTACTGAGAACTGGCAGAATTGACACGGGCCTATAATATTGTTGAGTTCTTTACTATCTCCGGATTTGAACAAAGGAACTACTTTACTGTGTTTCATGAGATCTGGAAAGACTCCTTGGTCCACACTGGTGTTAAATATGAAAGCTAAATAGGGCGCAATGGTTTCGACGACAGATCTACAGTTTTTTACAGACATGCCCCATAGATCTTCTGTTGATTTAATTTTAAGATCTTTATAAGTTTTTATAACAGCCTGGGGGTTTGTATGCTGAAACCTTAACTCCAAAGGGCATACCTTTACATTCTTTCTAAGTAAGGCAAAAGAAAGCGCGGGTGAGGAACTTAAAGTTTCGGTAGTTTTAAGGGGAATATTAGCAAAAAAGTTTTCAAATTCCTGAGCTATTTCTACCTCTGAAGTGGTGGGCCCATGTGCAAGTCTCTAAATTAAATTCAGTATTACGCTGTTTTTACCTACCTAATTCATTATTTATTATTTGCCAGGTAGTTTTTATTATAACATCAGCTGATTTTATTTTATTGCTAATATAAACAGGTTTAGCTATTTTGCACACACTTTTAAAGTTTTAGAATATTTTGCAACATAACATATTGATGAAAGCTTATATTATTCATATATGTTGCTTTAGGCCATAAAGTTCAAAAAGATTTTCCCAGCTTTTACGAATACCTGGAGTCGCCCAATCACTAAATACGAAGTTTGAGTAAATACTTTTTTTAGTTTTCAGTGGTAAAGTGTCATTAAAATGCGTGTTTACTAATGAAAAGAACTCGGCGTAGAACTCATGGGTCACAAATATTATTAAATTAACTTAGAATTTATTAGATTAACTAATTAATTAAAATTGATTCATCACCGAATGCAGTTGGGCATTTGCAATCTCGTATACTTATAATTACGAGTATAACTGTTAACGAAGGTATAAACTGGAATAAAAAGGCTTTCAAAATAATTAAGAGTTGTCTTTGAAGATTTTTTTGAAGTATTAAATTATGTTCAATTATGTTTTGAGTTCAATCACCTTATGCACAGACTTGAAAATATCATACTGTTTTTGTTTTGGAAAAAATATTTACGGTTTAAGAGATACACTGCTTTAAAAACCACAATTTTGACCATTTTTAGAAATCTCCGCCTTACAGAGTAGTTAAAAAAAAAAAACCGGTCAAGAGCGAGTCAGACTAGCACACCGAGGGTTCCGTACGTATATATATGATGTTGATGATTTCTGAAAAACTGTGCTATTTAGAGACATCGTTTTATTTTTCCTGTAATCTTTACATAAACTTCTATCACTACATCACAATCATTTTAGATTTTTATCTATGCAAACTTCGGAAGTAAGGGGGGGGAACGGTATTTTTTTTAAATTTTTTATCAAAAGTCGAAAACTATGCTGCCTAAAAAAGAAAAAAAAATGTTTGAGAATGTGCAAATAACAGTGTTCTTTCATATGATACCCCACATGCCCTAGTAGCCCCACTTCAAATATTTAAGACCACCTTTCAGTCCCTTTTGCAAAAAAGGGATATTTTTTATTTTTTTTTCTTGTTTGTAAAATAGTTGGGCAAACTTCATCTAAAACTATTCTAAATTTCAAGTTGATAGCATTACTAGTTCTTGAGATATCCAGGTGTGACAGACAGACAGACTTAGTCTCACCATAAGGGTTCCTTTTTACCATTTTGGTACGGAACACAAAAACAAAAATGTCACACTTTATAATTTACTTAGGTTAGTATTCGTGTCAAGTTTCAGGTTTATTAACTCAAGGAATAAGATTTATCCCCCTTTTTCACCCCTTAAAGGTCGAATTTCGAAAAATCCCTTCTTAGTGGATACTTACTCTTCACAAAGAACACACCCTCCAAATTTCATGTCTCTAGGATCAGCGGTTTAGGCTGTGCGTTGATATATCAGTCAGTCAGTCAGTCAGGACTTTGAATTTTATATATATAGATGATATGGTCTGTAAAATCCTAACACGAATGAATAACAACAAGAAACCCATGTCACGAGCACGACGATCGTATATAAAAGAAGTATCGACAAAACTGTCTGATGGACTTTGAAACGATGCCTTTATAGGAAAATTATTGGAGTACTTGGCGAAACTTCGTCCAATGCTCAATCACAACCCAGTGGGTTACAGAAAAAAATGTGGTTTCTTAGATTTGAGAAAAACGTCGAATGATAATGTTCTGTTGTACCCAGTGAAAAAAAATCATTTGTTTGGATCACAGAGGAATATTATGTGTTGATTGCTCTGAATAACTATTTTTCTCATTTCTCTTTCATTTAAGTAATTATTAATTAATAAATAACTTTAAAAGATTATGTATGACAGTCTGCGTTCGAAATCCTTTGAAACTCTACGTCTGTTTGATCAAAACACAGATCCAGTGTTGATGAAAAAATTGGGCAGACAGATATTATGGTTCTGGAAGAAAGAAACTTACGTACAGACGGCTACACATTAAGCTATACGTTTCCAGTATAAGATGATCTCGCATTGTGTAGGATTTCCGTACAATGAGAGGTCCGCGTATACTGGAAACGTATAGCTTGATGTGTAGCCGTGTGTACATACATAAACTCACGCCTTCTTCCCATGTGGGTAGGCAGAAACTATAGAACGCCACCTGCTACGATCCTTGCATACTCCCTTTGCTTCGTTTTCGTTCATAAATCTAGAAAGAAACTTGTCCACGTTAAAATCAATTGTAGTGCTCTAGTCTACTTATAGTTAAACATTGAGTTCTAACTTGTTACAGAACTAATAACAAGGTTCCAAACGTTCAGGAAACGAAATATACGCAAATACCTACCAAAATCTAAGGATGGAATGGGTAATTATTTGTATACGGCCTTTAGAGCGGACTTTTGCCCAAGATTGAAGATGCGACGAGCAGTGTAAGTATAGCTTCATTTTTTATAAAACATCTTAGTATTATCTGCAAGATAGATTGAAGATGATTGTAATGTAAAAAATTAAAATAAATTGGTATAGATCTTCAAATGTAATTTCTCACAAAAAGTTTAACAACAGCTAATAATTTAGCACATACTTTCTGGGCCCCCCAAGTCTGCTATTTTTATAAATTCAGTCATTCCAACACGCTCCCAATGTCATTTTTCTAAAAGTTCGTAATCTGCTAAATTCATAATGGTTGATCATTGGTCGGTCAATGTTCTCGTAATAGAATTGTGTTACTTATAATGGCATTGTCGTATTACCATTATTATAAAACCCATTAGTAGAAATGTCTTTCATTTGTCATATGAACGAGATTACCAATAAATGCAATTTCTTTCAATGTAGTGTCAGTGGCCGACCATTGGAAAGTCATAATGACGCCATTATAATAGTAGATTACCAAACTTGTCAAAATCAACAACTATGAAATCAATGATCGACCATTCTGACACTATTGTAATAGCAGACTTGAGGCCCCTGGTATCGTGACAGTCGTTACGGGTCGTCAGAAGCCCGAAGTAACAACCAGTTTTACCAAGGGGTATCGTATTACCCAGTAACTGGGTTGAGGTCAGATAGGCAGTCGCTTCATTTAAAATACTGGTATTCAGCTCTATCCGGTTACACCGCAAGCCGACCCCAACATAGCTGGGAAAAGGCTAAGCAGATGATGATAATATGTCTTTCAGTACATCATATTGATTTTATTATAGCTCGAATGTGATGTGATTGTGCAACAATTTGACTTACCGATTCTGCTGACGCAAAATCATAAACATAATTATGTGTCTAACTAGGTTATAAAGTGCAAGAAACTATTTTACGCAAACTAAATAAGAACTACAATTAATTACCTACTTTTAGAAGACTTTTTGTTATTTTTATCTATAAGGTAAATATTATTTAAGTGAACTAGGTATAAAATATTGAATTAATTTAATTTTGTCATTATTTCAAGACTTTGTAACGTTAAATATTGTTAAGAATGGAATCTTCCTACAATTTATTACCATACAGTATGAGCTCATTCCGCCTGTGATACAGGTTTATCTAGTACAGCGGGGCGAGCACGGCCTACTGTGACATGACTTGAGTCACACATTTTATCACAGTTTGAGCGATAAAACCGTTTTGTCTTAAAATGCTAGTACAAATTGACAAGACATAATTTAGCATGTCTTATGTCACAAACGTCTTGGTGCTGTGCTATGTGCTCGGCCCACAGGCATCTAACATTTTATACCTTTGTAAATGATTCGATATTTTTATGTTAATATTTTATCAATTGTATTACTGAATAAAAAAATTATTATATTATTATTTGTCTTTGATTGTGTATTTTTGTGTATAGGGAAGAAGATAACGATGACATAGTAGAAATATTACACAAGAAATGTCCCCGACTGAAGGAGCTTTACGGTGAATATTACATAAGCGAGATTGTTGGACGGCATCCTGAAAGTAACAGAAAGATCATAGTTGCCGATGTAAGTATGTGTTTAATTTTGTTATATATACGTCGTGAAAAAAGTTTTGGGTAGTGTGGAAGATGGTATGGCTGAAAAGGGGTGAGTACTTACTGAGTTGACTAGTAGAGAAGTAGGCAACCTATAGTTGCTAAGCTGGATTGTACTTACATCTTAATAATTTCTACAGGATTGTACTTACCTACAACATAAAAAGTTCAACAAAAAAAATCCGCGATGGCATACTTATGTCAAAGTCAAAGTCAAAAGTCAAATGGTTTATTTCAAATAGGCACTAAAAAGGCACTTTTGAACGTCAATATTTACAAAAAAATAGAATTGATTCTAGTCGCCCCTTCCAAAAGGTAGTTTCGTATGGAGAAGAATGGGCAAGAAACTCCACCGGTACTCTTAAAATCTTGTATAATATTTTTATAGGTACATACGGCTACACATCAAGCTATACATTTCCAGTTTACGCTGACTTCTCATTGTAAGGAAATCCTATACAAAGCGAGATCAGCTTATACTGGAAATGTATAGCTTGATCTGTAGCCGTGCGTACATTAATTATATAATTATATGTGAAGACGATGCACCTAGAATAAAATTAAAAAGAGTTAAGAATGAAGCAATGACAGATAAATTAATTATGTGGATAGATACATGGTGCTCACATACAGGGTGTCCGGTGGCAGATTTATGTTTTTAAAAGCAAATATCTCGAAAAGTTATAAACGGTGCGGGGGGAGGGCGGTGCTATTCGACGCTCCGAGAGTGCGGATTGTCAGTGACAATGCCGCAGTGGTCGGGACAACACCGAGCGTACGCCATTGAGGCGTTTTTTAAGAGTGGTGATTCTTACGTGGCAGCGCGTCAACTCAACTCAACTCAACTCAAAGCATTTATTTCAAATAAACCAATTACAGGCACTTTTGAATTGTCAAGGGGGTCGGTCAGTCATCAAAATGAAGCTAGTTGCCCATTCCAAAGCTTAGTAGGTACCTATGGAGAAGAACGGGCAAGAAACTCCACGGACACTCTTTTAAATTAACATATGGTTACAAAATATTGGTTACATCATTCGTGTTGAAATTAAACATGTGAGAACGATGCAAAACGTCAAAGGCGTCCGTAACAAAAATATAAAAAAAAAACAATTCAAAACTTAAATTAAAATAAGCCAAGGCCGCTAAGAGATGACCAGTCCCTACTGATGGCGCCCGTTCACGAACATGACGCATGGATTAGCACCATTCAACTCAACCATTTTGAAGGGAGCTAAATGATCCAACACACCCGCCACCATCAGCGAGACATTACAGTGAGCATGACATACTCTCAGCCGCCATTGCACATTCAAGTCAATGAAAGAAGTACTCAGTAAATGGTAGCTTTATAGTAAGTACATAGTGCTCACACATGTTCTATGCAATTATATAATACTAAGAGATTGAATTTATACAAAGCAAAGATAGTTTTTGAAATCTTCAGCAGCTCCAACAGTATTTTCAAATGTTAATCAATTAGTTGAGGTTGTGGAGCTGGACCAGCATTGAGCCAAGCATTTTTATCAGCGATGTAATCCCCCAAATTATAGTATGCCTGCTTGCATAGTGTGCGTTTTATACAAGATTTGAATTTCGTCTCATTCAGTTGAAGTATGTGGGGAGGAATTATATTATAACATTTTAAACAGTACCCCATGAAAGACGAGTCTACTTTTGCCAGTCTGAAACCTGGTTGAGCTAATAAATCCCTACTTCTAGTACTATAATTATGTCTTTCGCCTCTTTTACTAAAAAGATGTAAATTTTTTCTTACGTACATGATGTTTTCATAGATATATTGACAAGGCACCGTCATGATGTTAATATCCTTAAACATTTCCCTAAGAGAATCGCGCCTGCGGAGATTATATATGGCTCTGATGGCTCTTTTCTGCAGAATAAAAATAGACTCGATGTCTGCAGCCCGTCCCCATAGTAAAATACCGTATGACATAATACTATGAAAGTAACTAAAATAGACCAGCCTCGCGGTATCTACATCAGTAAATTGACGGATTTTTCTCACAGCATAAGCCGCCGAACTTAGCCGTCCTGCAAGGGATATTATATGAGGACCCCATTGAAGCCTTGAGTCGAGCGTGATCCCCAGAAAAACAGTTTTATCGACGAATTCTAGTTTCTCTTGATTCAATATTATCTCACAATTACTACTTTTGACATTTGGTAACGAAAATCTTATGCACTTAGTTTTTTTCCCATTTAATACTAAATTATTAGCAGTGAACCAATTTTGGACCTGCAATAGGGCATTATTTACGTCGTCAAGATTTAATGCACGTCTGTTAATTTTAAAAATTAAGGAAGTATCGTCAGCAAATAACACCATTTGTGGTTGAGTTTTTAACAAATAGGGTAGATCATTAATATATACTAAAAAGAGGAAAGGACCCAATATCGAACCTTGAGGTACACCCATTTTTACTTTTAAGCCGAGTGAATTGACTCCATTTATTTGAACTTGCTGCTGTCTATCATTTAAATAAGATTTTACTAAACTGAGCGCAAGTTTTCCAAGGCCGTAATGCTCAAGTTTCAAGAGTAATGTTTCGTGGTCGACGCAATCAAATGCCTTGGAGAGGTCACAAAATATTCCTATGGCGTCTTGGGCTTCTTCCCATGCCGCAAATATGTGTTTTAATAAGGTGACACCGGCGTCAGTCGTACAACGTCCCTTGGTGAAACCATATTGTTGATCGTGTAAGATTTTATTGGTGTTAAAATGATTGAGCATTTGATTAAGCATTACCTTTTCAAACACCTTGCTGAAGACCGGCAACACGGATACGGGTCTATAATTATTGGTGTCTTCACTATCCCCGGATTTGAAAAGTGGTATTACCTTACTATATTTCATTAGATCCGGGAAAACTCCTTGATCAACACACAAATTAAATAGTAAGGCCAAGTACGGCGCTATAGTCTCAATAATGGAGGTACAAACTTTAATAGACATTCCCCATAGATCTTCTGTTAATTTGATTTTGATTTGCTTGAAAGCTTTTATTACTGTTACGGGGTTTATATGCTTGAATTTAAATTCAATCGCGCAGGATGAAACGTTTGCTCTTAATAAATCAATAGAACGCGAGGGCGAGGAATTTATGGCTTCAGTAGTTTTAAGTGGGATATTGGTAAAGAAATTTACAAATTCTTGCGCAACTTCTTTGTTTGTGCATACGAGACCACGTGAGGTTTCTAGAGTGAAATCATTATTATGTTTTTTATTCCTGTTAGTTTCGTCATTGATAATTCTCCAAACCGTCTTTATTTTATTATCGGCTGATTTAATCTTGTTGCTAATGTACAAGGCTTTAGCTACCTTGCAGGTATTTTTAAAAATTTTAGAGTAAGTAGCAACGTATTTATTAAAAGTTTCAGAGTTAATATAAGGCTTAAGGCCATAAAGCTCAAACAATTTTTCCCTACTTTTCCTAATACCCTTAGTTGCCCAGTCACTGAACAAAAAATTTGGGCAAATAGTTTTTGTTTTCTTTTTAAAAGTATCATTGAACTCGGTGCACACTACCGAAAAGAATTCCTCATAAAATTCATTTACATTGTTTTTGATATGGCCCGGTATAAATAAGTTACTAATTAAGTTATTATTAAATCTATTTAGATTGCTGGGTGTTACTTGTCTAGATTGTATCTGAATTTTTTGTAATGGTGTTATGGACTTGAAAGCAACGAATTGACCGCTGTGATCAGAAGGGAGATAATTTACAATGGCTTTATCTAAGTATTCGCAGCAACAAAAAACATTATCAATACATGTAGCAGAACTTGTAGTTATGCGTGTTGGTTCTGTAAACACATTTGACAAATTGAATGATTTAAAGAGACTTAATAATCGAGTGCTATTTGAACTATTCTCTAAGATATTAATATTGAAGTCACCACAGATAATAAGCGATTTTTTACCTGTTGCAAGTTTTGCTAAAACATCTTCCATTACCGACTCAAATACCGAGTAGTTTTGATAATTTGGGGGTCTGTAAACGCACACTATGACATGCTTATCCAGCTCAACACAGGAGAGTTCAATGTTATGTTCCACCGACAGATCAACTATATCTTGACGAGTCTTAGATTTAATAGAAGTTTTAACTAAGATTAATGAACCCCCACGCAGCATAGATTTGCGGTTAAAACAACTGCCCACACTATAATTGACATAATTAATTAGCATTTCATAATCTTTCAACCAATGTTCTGTTAAACAAATAATTTCAAACATGGTTTTTTCTAAAAATAGTTCAATTTCTAATTGTTTGGAAGAAAAACCTTGAATATTTTGATGAAATAATTTCAAGGAATTCTGCTTAGAACCTTTTTTACACTTAACTATTTGAGAGCAAGAAGACACCTTGTTGTTGATAGGTATAACTATATTGTTACCGCCATCTTCTGTTGTCTTACTATCTAGTTTAAATTAACATCCAGAGTGAGCCCCATGCCATCACCAGGCAATGAAATCCTACTACTTGTGGACCCCACATTAGGACAAGAATTCGCCATAGTGACACATGGGTCCTCCTTCGTACAGTTATTGTAACTGGTTATAGCATTAGTGCTACAGTTATTTAAGGTGACCACCTGTGCATTAGAATTACTACTAATAATTGCGGTGTTAATTATAGTACAAGACGTCGACATACTACTTATGTCTGAGTTTATATAAGATAATAGCCTCGCTATTTTATGTCTAAACCTAATTGGCAAATACACTGTATTCCTTGTCGATTTCAACTTATCAACAAAAATGTTGGTGTCAAAAAACATAAGTTTATCACTGTAGTGACGCACTAAGAACTGAATATGCTTATTAAGCATATGTATATAATTGTTTTTTCTATTTGATAACCTCTCAAAATATGGAAAAGCACACAAAATAATTTTATTACAATTTATCTTAAGAATTTCAGTAACACTGTCAGTGATATCTTTTTTTTTGACGTGGGTACTATTACCTACAAATACAGTAATGTTGGTATTAGAATCATATTGATTTCTTGTAATTGATGTCATTATTTCTTTGAAAGATGTCCCAGGTAAACAATAGTTTTGAGTAGAAAAACTCATGTTGTTACTTACTAATTTCCCTAAACCTCTTCCTATACTATCTGAAAAAATAACTGACTGATAACAAACTTGATTACTACAAGAGGAAACACTACTATCTACTGACTGTACCACTTGAGATAAATCTTGCACAATATCAGGAATATCTTGGTTGAGGATACAGTCTTGAGCTAAACTCTCAGTCTGGGACGGGTCCTCCGTCGACAATTTTGTTTACATTACAATATTCGGCGTTTGAGTGACGCACCTAGTGTTAATTTGATACGGTCATGGGTGGAAAGGTTCCGCACAACATCTTCGGCTTTAAATACGCCTCAGCCAGGGCCCAGCAGAACATCAAGGACTGCTGAAAATATTGAAGAAGTTGAAAGAAGTTTGCGTTAAAATCCACGACTCTCGCTGAGAAAAAGAGCGGCCACTTTAGCACTCCCAAAAAGTACTGTTCACGAAATTTTGAAAAAAGACTTGAAGTCACATCCTTATAAGATTCAATTAGTCCAAGAACTGAAAGAAAATGACTTTAATTTACGAAAAAGCTTCTGTGAACAGATGTTGGAGAGATTTCGCACCGTCAACTGCATTTTTTGGAGCGATGAGGCCCACTTTCATTTAAATGGACACGTAAATAAACAAAACTGTCGCTACTGGGCACCACGAACACGTAATCCTCGTCTGAAACACCAACGTCCATTACATTGCCCAAAAGTTACAGTTTGGTGTGCATTATCCACAAACGGAATTATTGGGCCCTATTTTTTTGAAAATCCTAGGGGACAAGCCATAAACGTCAACGGTGAAAACTATAGACTCATGATCACAGAGTATTTTTTACCAAATTTGCGAGCACATCATTCCTACTCGACGCATACGTGGTTTCAACAAGATGGGGCGACTCCACATACCGCCAGAACGTCTATGGATTTGCTCCGCCAAAATTTTCCACAAAAATTGATCAGTCGCTTTGGAGACATCCCGTGGCCACCAAGGTCGCCAGATTTAACTCCTATGGATTTTTTTTTTATGGGGGTATCTTAAAAGTAAAGTATACGTCAATAACCCTCAGACTATCATGCAGTTGAAGGAAAATATTCGCAATGAAATACAGCAAATTGAGACGAGCCTGCTACAGCGCGTGGGACGTAATACGGTGGACCGTTTCCAACAGTGTGTGCGACTGAACGGACAGCATTTGGACGAAATTATTTTTAAAAACTAAAATCCGCATGATTTTGGTGTAATTTGAACTTTTTAATAAACCTATAAGTTCGTAAGTTTTTGTTTCATTAGCTTTTAAAATTGTAAATCCGCCACCGGACACCCTGTATTTACAAAAATTTTATACGATTTCCTAAAAAATAATAATATCAGTGTGAGTTAAGGTAATCACAGAATTTAAAATAAATGTCATAAAAATAATAAATTATACAATTAAAATAGCAACCTATTCGATTTTGTCTAGACTCTAGATTGTCATATAGAGCAGGACCAGCATGTTTCCAAGCATTCTTATCTTGTATATAATCCTCTAATTTGTAATATGCTTGTTTACAAAGTGTTCTTTTAATATGAGTTTAAATTTTTTTTTTCATTTAGTTGCAATATATCACAAGGTATTTTGTTGTAACATTTAACACAGTACCCCATAAAAGATGTATGTAAGTACTTTAGATAAGCTGAAAAATGGTTGATCTATTTTGTCTTAATTTCTAGTATTAAAATTATGTCCATCACTTATTTTATTAAAAAGATGTAGATTTTTCCTTACATACATAATATTTTCATAAATGAATTGGCAAGGTACCGTCATAATATTAATATTTTTAAATAGTTCCCTATGAGATTCGCGGCGACTTAGATTATAAATTGCTCTGACAGCTCTCTTTTGCAAAATAAAGATGGACTCAATGTCATCATGTCTTTAAGGATGACCACAGTAAACATTTCTACCTTTCAGAATTTGATAATTTAATTGTTATTTCCGAAGCTATTTTAACCGTTATTATATTAATCCGTATCCAATCAAGTATGTTATTTAAATTGGGAATTTAATTAAAATATGCATTTACATCGTAGTATATCATTTAATTGAATAATTTAAAAGATTCTATCACAGATTCAAAATTACACGTAGCAAAATAATTATGGTTGACGGCGGCGCATGGCTATTCGGTATGCGATCATCGCTCCGCTTCCTTTTAATCAGGTACTTAGTACATTCCCGTGGGATATTTTTCGACATCCACGCAAGCGAAGCCGCGGGCTGTCTGTTACCTTTTCACACCTTAACGGATTTCAATGAAATGTGGCACACAGGTAGACCATGACCGGGGTTATGTTATAAGATACTTTTGATCCCAGTAAAACGTTCCCCATATAATTGTCGACTTCCACGCGGACGAAGACGCCAGCAAAAGTTAGTAAGAAATATTTTTTTAATCCAGATCCCTTCGGCTGTCCCTTGAAGTGAAAACTTCTTTGGGCGTGTTGAGCACTTTTTGGGTGAACAAAAATCATGGTACTCGCATCATCGTCACCGAACGCTTCGATACTCGTACAATTCACAAGTTACTTAGATTTCACATCTGTCGGCAGTCCCCAAAGACTGCCCTTTTTTCTTACAAAAATCGTTTTATTGCATATTTTTGCTAACCTGGCCCAGGACAGCCCCCTTGTTGGCTTAGTTATTAATATCTAAGACGGTAATCCAACAATTCTTTAATTTCAGGTGCGTGGCCGTGCTGTTGCGGTCATGTGTTTGAACACAGATATCAACTATAAGAAACTACAGAGGCTGTATGAGTTGCGGCCCTTCCACGGACTAAAGACTGCTACAGCTCTTGAGAA
Organism: Tiliacea aurago; assembly: GCA_948098905.1. NCBI lineage: Eukaryota > Metazoa > Arthropoda > Insecta > Lepidoptera > Noctuidae > Tiliacea > Tiliacea aurago. Next base: position 17,378,694 of record OX402591.1, on the reverse strand, counting down.
AGAGCAGAATAAGCGGACTAACTCTCTATTAGCCAATTTCGGGTAAGGAAATAATGTATTCACATACTTAATCAACCTTTAGAATAGAATAGAATACTCTTTATTATGTACAACAACAAAGTTACAGATATAAATGTAAAAAATGCGTGCGTGATGCGTGTGTGAATGTGTGTAATGTTCCCACTGCTGGGACACAGGCCTTTCTGTGAGAGGGAGTGGGCCGTAATCCACCACGCGGGCCCAATGCGGGTTGGCAGATGTCACATATCTTGGAATTTTTAGTTCTAGGACATACGACGGTTTCCTTACGATGTTTTCCTTCACCGTTTTGTGAGCAGCGGTGATGAAATAATTTACACAAAGTAATGCGCCTGTCTGAGTTCAAACCCACGACCTACTCGTAAGTCGAGACCAGTACTACTGTGCCACCACTGCTCTGATCACTGAATAACTTTTACTATGGGACCAACATAGAAATCGCGAAAAAAAAACAGCTGTCCCATGTCCATGAACGGTATAAAGTTTAGTATGGAACAGGTGTACTTATATCTTATTCGCGATTTAAAAGTTGGTCCCTTAGTAAAAGTTGTTCAGTTCGATGGTCTAAAGCCTTACCGTCTTATTCCAAAACACGATCTAAATTTAGTACTAGGATAATTACTAGGTTTGCCACCATGACTAAATAAAACGTTATTATAAAATGAAGTTTATCACTAGTTCATGAACAAGCTATGGTACTAAAGTTAGTCTGCCGAGACCCCTAGTTTTTCTATGGACTAACTTCGGTACTAATTTATTTGAGGTTTGCGTTTATTGTTATTGTGTGGCTTTTTATTTACAAATTGACTTGATGGATTTGGAAGATTTGGATAATTATGCTGGAGAAGTCTCGGCGATCTTACAGACATCGTCATACGTAGTACGACGTAATATTTCCTATAATAATATGAACATTCGCGTTAGGCAGTCGAAATAAGATGATACAAAGCATTGCTTACCTAATATTAATCAAAAAAACATGTTTTGGTCAGTGGGTCGTCTTAGGGTTTTACTAAGTTTATCTTCAACGGTTTAACCAGACACAACTCACGAACAAACCACATATTATCAACAGTACCTAATTACTAGTACCTATTAAACTAAGATTTATTATTTATGGACGCAACATAAACATTCGTCTCAAATTACGAGTGCCGCGCCGTACATAAGTAATTCACTCCACTTCACGCTAGAGGTGTTAAAAAATATGATAACTTGATTATAAAAAGCACGTCAAAAGTACAAGTTGTGCTTGTTCATTATATTGTGACCTAAAGAAAGAACGATTTATGACATATTTGTATTGATTAATAATTATTTATGCATTTCAAGTGTTATTATAATATCAATATTTAGAGAAACGAAACGTTGCTTCAAATAAATGCAGAATGAACGAATGAAAGAATGCCATTTTTGTTTTTATCTGTGGAACCATCAACCTTCTTTGGTACTAACTGATCCTCGAAAAGTCTTCGTTATGTAATAAGAACACGTTTTGAGCCTGATATTAACTTGAATACCGTACAATCCTAGACCTTGTGGTCTTGGTATAAAACAGTACTTAACATTTTTTTGTAATAAGACAGTTAAAGTTTGTCGGGTTAATTTTTAAACACCGTATAGTCAACTGGCTGTTGGTCGTGACTTCGTCTGCAATCCAGGATGAAAAGTAGCCTATGTCCTTTTCCAGGTCATGGTCTCCCCGTGCGCCAAATTTCATCCAAATCCGTTCAGCCGTTTTAGCTTGAAAGCGTAACAAACAATCAAACTCACTTTCGCATTTATAATATTACTAGCTTTGCCCGCGGCTTCGCTCGCGTTAATTTAGAATTTGACAATTAATTCGGTTTATACTCTGCTTGTTGTTTGGCGTTTGGCGGCAAAATACTTTTAACACACTATTAAAGTTTCTCTAAATTCAATCATAAGTCGAAAGACATGTGGCGCCATCTATTATCATAAGAACGTTATTGTTGTTTTCCTCGGGAACAGTACTTTTTTTCGGGATGAAAGGTACCCTATGTCCGTTTCTGTACACCTAGCAACATATATGCAAAATTTCAGGATGGTCGGTTCAGTGGTTTAGGCGTGAAAAGGTAACAAACAAACAAACCAACTTACTTTCGCATTTATAATATTAGTTAGGGTATAATTATAATAAGTCCGAAATCGGTAACCGTCTTGAGCAAGGGTGGTGAACATTTTGAATATTATTATTAGTAAGTTTGGGATGGGAAGAGATGGTAAGACGAACTAGATAGGTTTCGTCAAATACTTCTGAGTGCGAGAGCGATTGTTTGAATCCAGAGCGAAGCGAAGGATTCTACAGTAGAATCCCGAGCGTTGCGAGGGATTCAAAGTACGTCGCTCGGGGTTATATTATTTTGGTACCGTATGTCGTGCTGCTTTTCATACAAAATTTAAAAAATATATTAAAAAAATACATTTCTATGATAGAAATAATGAAGAGATACTTTTAGTAGTGACGAATATTTATATTTACATAACCAAATTATAAATTTATACTAATATTAGACACGTTTTCGCAATTTTGGAAGTTTATTGTTGCTGTTGTTCCAAATTCAAAAGTCATTTCGTCACTGTTATTTAAATATGTTATTGGAATGAACCATTTTGCTCGCACTTATCGAGGAACCCTTCGGCTTTTTTCGAATAGATGGGATGAAATAGTAGATTGTGGCATAAGGGACCAATTATATTTACATAACCAAATGACTTTATATTAATTTTAGATAAGTACCTACGTTTTCGCAATTTTTGAAGTTTATTGTAACTGTTTTGTTGGGAACAGAAAATGTCGTTGACTTACTTATCACTTGGGTATTCGTAATAACTTCACTCTTTATGAAAGCCCCACGTATTTTTTTTTTATTTTTTTAACCAGGAACCAGAACCAGGCCAGGACTTTTTCGAAGCGAATTGCGTTCAAAAATTTTAATTAAATAGTGTTCCAAATTCAAAAGTAATTTCGTCACTGTTATTAAGTGCGCCGGAATGACCCATTTTGCTCGCACTTATCGAGGAACCCTTCGGCTCTTTTCGAATAGATGAGATGAAAAAGGTATTGTTTTCAAAACTCATTATTTCTCATAGCTGTTGCCTCCCGCGGCTGTTCACCCCCTGTTACATATCGTGGATAATCAGAAGATTGAAATGTTTGATTAATAATCATATCCGATTAAACTATATAGCTATGATGATGAAAAGCTAAGCTATTTATAAAAGAAAAACAACTACCTACGTAAACTTCCGTCGTAGATTATTGATCAACTGTTATTTAAATTTAAGGGAGCCGATTATGCTTGGTAAGTGGAGTCCCTTCGATCATCCTATGGAAGTTAAACCCCGTTACCCGGAAACAGTAAGTTAACCTTTATTTTCAAACAGCACAACTTACTTATTACGCTCCCGGACACCTGAATCGAGCCACCCTGCATATTTTTTTTTTAATGTTATCTTTTGTGAAGCCTGACAGGCTTCAAAACCATGGCTCCCTATGATTTCCGTTTGTCATTGTTCCAAATTTTAAATCGGAATACTAAAAACAGTTTAATTGCAATAAGTCAAGAGCGACCAATCTCCGATTTTCTGCTCTTTTTCTAATTCAAATTTGGAACAATGGTGATACCGAAATGATGGCCAGTATGTCAGCTTCAAAACTGCCTAAAAACTTTTTCTCTGACGTATCATTTATTTTGTTGTTTTTTAAACATATAAATTCACGGTGACTCGATTTAGGAGTCCGGGAGTGATATAACATTATTATACAAATAAAAGAAGTAAAATTTTGTATAAAGTCTCCAGGACTCGGATTTCTTTTGCATTTTTAAAGGCTTATTTTTCAATCATCTGATAACATTTATCTGAGGAGTACATAGGCCGGTTTGACAGCTTTTGTATGGAAAATATGTAAAACCGCCACATTTATTCTTCAGATAAAGTTATCTGACATATTTAATTAAAATGTTGTCTGCTCATCTATGCCATAATTCACGTAACAACATCTCGACTGTATTCCCCGAAGGGTTAGGCAGAGGTGTATCATCTATTGTACGCCCAATATTTCACCAGGTGTTTAAAGTCCCATGTAATAGGGGGCGAGCCTATTGCTATCAACCGGGCATAAATCCAGACTCCGGTCTGCTACTGAGAAATTCCTAATGGAAAACCTTAATAACATTGACCGACCTGGGAATCGAACCCAAGACCTCACGCTCAGCAGTAGCGCTTCCGACCACTAGGCCAACGAGGCAGTCCTAAAATCAATTTTATTTATATATTTCTCATCAGAACTTCCGCAGAAAACATCCTCGAGCTACAAAGAAATCCAGCCGAGTCATCTTTACACGGAGCGACAACAGTGAGGAGGAAATACTAGTCAAAACACAATCTGATGACTTGACTGAGCAAGTGTACTTACGCTCTCCTTCTTTGTCTACTTCTACATTTTCTGTGGCCAACTTGCTAGATGAAGATCCTTTTGATTACGATATTGTGAACATTGATACTACGCTGTTGAATGTGGGGGAGTAAGTTTTCATAGTAACGTTACTTTGATAACCTATTAATATTTAAAACAATCAAAGTCAAAGTCAAATTATTTATTTCAGCACTTAAAAGACACTATAACACGTCAAAATTAACAAAAAAAAATTGCCGTCACGGGACGACTGGCAGATGTGAAACATCGCACTAAACACACATTTACACACTACTACATATAGACTGTATAGTGGCCGTTCGCCACGCGGCATGCGTCGCCCCGCCAGCAATCGCTTTTACGTGCGCCTATAGATTTTTCACATCAATCAAATTGATTCTAGTGGCCCCTTCCAAAATAGGTGATTTTGTATGGAGAAGATTGGGCAGGAACTTCACGGTCAAACAACTTTGATGCAATGAGCGTCTCCTTATATTTTTCTTTTCGATTAATTATTCTGTGATAAACTATTAGAAGGAAGAATTTTTTAAGAGTGTGAAAGTTAAGGTTTTCTAGATAGCCTGATAATGATTCACACATATTTTAATTCTCTGAATTGGGGGGCAGACAGTGTGATTTAAAAGACAGTAAACAAAAAAACCGACACCGTGTAGTGCCAGACGTAAAGAATAGCACCATCCTATTTCTTCCCGTGGGTGTCGTAAAAGGCGACTAAGGGAATGGGCAGCAGCGTTCTCTATGAAAATTAACACCATACTGCGATCGCAACCCGCCTGCCAATTTTGACGATTACGGCAACCCCTTTTGGGGGAGGCCTATGTCCAGCTGAAATGATGATGATGAAACAAAAATAACCTAACGTTACTTTGATTCAGGTCACACATATCTTTAGACGTGAAGTCGTCGTTCTTAGCAAACCCGTCCTTACAGCCACAACAGAAGAGGTTAACTTCTTGTACTTCTTCATATTATAGGAAAGGTAAGCTACTTTAGCACATTAACCAGACCGCGGTTGATCGACGTCGATTTAACCACAAAAACCGGCCAAACGCGTGTCGGACCACGCATAATGAAGGGTTCTGTAGTTGGGATGAATTTATCCCAAGAACAAACTCAATCAATCATTTATTTTCTTAAACATAGGTATGGTTACAGATAGTATATTGTCTAAAATATGTGCACTATGTTTTGCCAATATATGGCGTACAATATTAACATAAACGAGCAATTACAATTAAGGTGGCATGCCAATAGATTAGATTAAACAATAATTCAATTTAAAATAATTATGTCAGTTTGATAAACAGGTCATTGTTTAATTACCAAGTCGGGATCGTCATACCTCTGTTTATCAGTATTAAACTCAGTGATGGAGTAGTAACATCTATCTAAAAGGAATTTAAACAAACTAAACAACAATGTTTAGTTTGGAACATGTCTGTCAACTACAAAGTTGAAAGACATGTTCCCCCATACATTCCAACTGCAAATGTAAGTTTGTACGCACAATAATGGGTGATTTAACATGTTATTTTAATACCATAGACCTATTTTGTTGTAATCTTTAAGTAAAGGACTATTTTCTCTGTATTTTTTTTTTAATTTTAGGCTCAGTAGTTTCGAAGATAGTGGCTGTAGTAGTCTACGGCCGCTATGACAAAAAATAACGAATATGTAGTGTTAATATTGTACGGTGGTCTGGAACCCTTCGTATGCGAATCCGACTGGCACTTGGCCGGTTTTGTAATACTTATCAATCAATCTGCCTAGTCTTTTCCCAACTATGATGGGGTCGGCTTCCAGTCTAACCGGATCCAGCAGAATACCAATATTTTACATGGAGCGACTGCCTATCTGACTACCACCCAGTTGTCAGACTTTTGGGCTTCTGATGACCCCTAACGACTGTTAAAGATCCACGAATGACAGCCGGGACCAACGGCTTAACTTGCTTTAGCGTGCGGCATTGCACTACATCGTGGTTCTCACAGTTTATCCATTAAAAATTACAGATGGAAATCCACAAAAAGCAGTTAAAATAGATGACAGGGATTCTGAGATGTACCATGGAGCAAAAAACGCGTTTATGATTGAGTTGTTTGCATTCCGCGAAGACATTGACGAGAGGTATCAATACATTGTGTAAAAATAAAATAGATTAAGGACTTGCTTTTGCTATTAAATATTCCAGTTGGGGTATTGTGGTTTTAATTGCAGTTTTCTGAGGGGAACTTGCAGCCGGGTCACGCCGGGTTTAACTCCTTCGGCCCGTCCCCTACCGTATCTCCTTATACCTTTATTTGCGAATTTGAAATAACTTGCACCTACGTTGTCTGGTAGTTAAGAGGCTGGCGATGGATGCGTAGTTCATACAAACGTAATACCAAAATAATTTGTATATCAAATATATTCATAAGGTCTTTATGTATCATTGTCCTTTCAAAATATATATTTGGGAACATAGATATTATGTAATCCAATCGAAATAATAACACACTACATTAAGAATATGTTTGATTTTAGTCTGCAAATGTATTTTCTTTCTTTCTGATTTACAAATTATTTTGGTATTACGTTTGTAAGAACTACGCATGCTACGCCGGCCCCTTAACACATGATTTTAAGATTATACAACTCATTGTTATTTTTTAAATTACAGAAATGCCTACGACTTATTGGAGGCAGCTTTTGAACTAACGAAGGATTATGATTATTGCATCATACGTGTGCCCGCAGCTGACAAGAGCTTTTATTTGTTACAGCATTTTACTGTAAGTTAGCGACATACACCCTTCCATATTTTGTATGACCTGAAAGATTGTGATCGTCTTTTTTTTGTTCGAAAGCCATCAGGATTAATAAGGACTGTTTTGTTTGATTAAGGGGGATGCGCTAAGGTAGCTCGCGAAATTCAAATTTTCTTAAGTTTTTTGTGTAATTTGCATGTCTGTGTCAGATACGGCTTTCATCATCATCATCATTTCAGCCGAAAGACGTCCACTGCTGTACATAGGCCTCCCCTAAAGGGGGGGGGGGTGTTTGGGATACGGCTTTACAGAATTATAATTATTAGAATCAGCAATACAACTCTCTAAGTTCATAGAATCCTGACTGATGACTACTTATAAAAATCTATAAAACAAAAAGAAACATTTATTTCAGGTAAATTACACCCAATTACCAAACAAGAATTAATAGAAATAGACCATACAAACTATCCAAACAGACACAAAACCCAAAATAAAATTGCAACCAATTAAATTTAAACATTAAACAACTCATTAAATAAAATTAAAAACATAAATAAATAAATATAAACAATCATTAAAAAATTACCATAATAAAATAAAAATCCACGTACCATGAAACCCATATCCATATTGTCCATATTTCATGAAATAGTTTTTCTGTAGGATTCTACGAAGAAAGTTAGTTGTATTTCTGATTCTAATGATTATAATTCTGTGAAGTCATATTTGTTACGGCCGCGAATCATATTATAGTCAAGATACAACCAGACACAGACCTGCAAATTGCAAAAAACTTAGCGCATCCCCCTTAAACTGACTTACTTCAAGTTTTCCGAGGCACGGGAAAAAATACCGCCAACTTCCAAAGTCCGGGCTGTTACTAAGAAATTCCTAACCCAATAACACTTTGCCCGATCTGAGAATAGAATAGAATACTCTTTATTATGTACACCATAAAAGTTACAGATATAAATGTAAGTATAAATTTAACTTAGTGTGACACAATGGGCGGTCTTATTGCTAAAAGCGACAGACAATCTTTGCATGGATTAAAGGGGGAAGGAGAGACAATACTGCAGGTAGTCGTAGTGGCTTTTGTATTTACATATACAACAAATACATACATACACAAAGCATACACCTCTAAATATATATATATACAATATAAAAAATACACATTAAACAAGAGCAAGGAACTGTATTATGTAATAATGTTGTTTAAGGAGAGAGGAAGTGATTTTTTACCTGAATTTTAAAAGTGGACAAAGTTTAAGCACGCCTTACCGACACGGGCAATGCATTCCATAACCGCACTGCTTGAACTGTAAAAGACTTGTCATAAAAGCTAGTGGAATGCTTCGGCACCTCTAGTCTCAAGTTTTCCGATGACATCAGATATCTATTATGAGTGTCTTGAAGGAACTTGAAACGTTCCTTAAGATGAGAATCGAACCCACCCTCAGAAGTCGTGAACTATGAGAGTGAGGTATGAGAGAGTGCACCTGTCTGCGCACACACTTGTGCACTACAAGTATCTCCCGCGCCGGAGGCTAGTTTCCGCTGAGTTTGGTCACCATGGCCGAAATTGGGGTTGAAGCACCGACATATAAGAGAAGCAGACTAAACATTAATCCAGTTATATTTACGTAGATGGACATGATTCTTTATCCTTTTTTTACTAAACGACAAGTCGTAGATAGTATCTCGTTCTGTCACCTGTTGTCACACTGACTCATACACAGACAAAATTTGACGCGTAGCTTGTCTATCCCGCGCCGCCATATTGGTATCCGATAGTAATCCGTCAACGGCGTGTACCTATTTATACCGTCCTGTCGGTCGTCAAAAGGAGGATAGAGGACTGCTGAACATCGTCCTCTTAAAGTACTACCTTAGTAGCCTTTTAAAATAACCACGGAAATAGATGGGTGGTTCTATTCGTTAAGACTTTATTCTACAGTTCTTATACCCAGAGAATATCGATTTACGCGGATTTTCAGTGTATATCGGTTCTTTGAATATTGTTAGATATAATACCGGCAACCACATAACCGGCCCTAGTTCCGCCCTGTATTGACAACACTCCCTATGTGTGCGTAATAGCTACGCAATTTTTAGCGAATATTTGGTCTGCGTCTCTTATATGTCTGTGGGTTGAAGGACACTGAAAGAAGGATAAAGTCCATTTCACGAAAGAAGTCCCGCGGAATTAAGTGGAACTAATTATTATTATACAAGTTAGCAATGCCTGCAGCGCCACGTCGCGCCTCGTCTGCGGGACTTCTTTCGTGAAATGGACTTTACTTCAAGTTTTTTTGTTTGTTTTTAGTTTTATTTTTAAGTTCTTTTCTTCTGATCGATGTAATGATTAAAGTAGGTAGAGATAAATTACATATTTGTTTTTTTACAGTTTATTCCAACGAAGCAGAAGGTTTGCTGCGACTATTCGCTGTATATTGCACACAGAAGTTCAGTTTTGGGGTAAAACTATTTTCGGTATAATTATAGTACCTAGTAAGTAGATATAAAGTATCATCAGAAATGGAAATTGTGACCGGCAGACCTTGAAAATCCTTAACCATAGTAGCCTAAGATTGTCTACCTAAGCAGACGTTCTCTCCGCGCCATTTCAGCCTTTTTCAAACATTAACTCAGCATCTTTCAGGAAGAAAATTCCTCTGATATTATTCTTTTGTGTCCAGAAAGTTGCGAGTTCGTGAAGCGGAAATAATCGACATTCCTGAAATAGCGCGCCTCATGATAAAACTAAACGGAAAAGAGACCATAACCACAGTCGAGAACACAATCAATAAGAAAGAGAATCAAGCATATGTGTTTACGAGTGGAATGCATATCGTCGGCTTAGGAATACTTGAGTACGTAAGTTTAATATTTAGTTTATTATTATTTATTTATTTTTGTTAAACGTTGTCCCACACTAGGATAATTTATTTAACAAAAAAACCTGTCTTGTGGGTGCGTTTACAAACATACAAACTCACCTAAACTTACAAACAGCCAGACCCGGAACAACTACTTGTAAGTCATACAACTTTTCTTTTTTTTTTACTTTATAATATGAACTTAGTGCACTCTGCACACACAGCATTTGTACCTATTATTGCAAATAATTTTGAAAAAATAATCAGTGTTTAACGAACATTCAAAACGGTCGGTTTTATTTCATCATCATTAATTATAATCGCCCCGTTATCATATCACTAAGTGAAGGGTTCCCCCCTTTTTTTTGGGTGGGAAATTATCAAATAACTTCTCCCGCTCTGGGCGGAGCGGGCGTGTCAGACTTTTACTGACTAAAACCCACCCGTGTTCCTTCCGTTGCATGCCTGGGTGCGTTGTGTGCCAGGGCCACGATATCCCTTTCGGACTTCGGACAGCTAATTTAATTAGACTCTGTATATATATACATATATATAATTGTAAGTTAAGATGACGCGCATCTAAACTCTCTGAAAAGCTTATTAATAAGCATGGACATAAGACTTTCTAAAGTTCCTTCTTGAACCAATTTTATGTATCATTGCTTCCAATGCAAACGCAGATCCGTCGCTACGATTTGTGCGTCGCATGGTATGGTCGGTGCGAGCTTGTGCACGGCGCTATGCAATTCAACTTACTTTTCAAAGCTATCACGACACGACAGCCCATGACAACAATCAAATTCCGTCTTTCCCAACGTAAAAATTTCTCTCTTTTCTAGGGCCCCAGAGCAAATCGAATTCCTACGAGGAAGATTCAACCTAGGCTCGTATCAGATCTACAAGTACCACTTTGCAGGACATGGCATGGATGCTGGGTTCACAACCCTTAAGATGGCTGTAGTGTATCCAGTGTTTGAACAACATTTTAGATTCTTTGCGAGAGAATTGTTGAGGCTGTCTGGATATAATACGCTGTTGTGGATGACAGCCTATAGAAATAAATGGGTAATTTCCTATAATGGGGAAGGCAACTGTCAAAATGGCGCTGTCGTAGCTAGTTCCCAAAACAAACTGAAACTGAAAGGTATTGAATGGGTGAAATGTATTTTTTTTATAGGCCGGAGGGACCTAGCTATGGTCACGCCATCTACAAATAGCTTTGACCGATCTTTCCCATTGATATCACGTTAAGAATTAAAAAGTTGATTGTCAAATAATTATTGCTTTTACGGTCGCATACTCAAACACAACTTTATTTTTGGCTGCCATTATAACAAGTCTCATGTTGTTTATTCTATCGACAAAAACACGTTTAAGAAGGTCTAGCTAAGTGTTGTTTGGGATTTCAGGGTAGTTTTGCTTAAATTCGCGTTGAAATTCTTGGTAGGCTTAGAATAGGTAGATATAATTTTTTCCCAATACATACATAGCGCTGCTTTGTATGAATACCTACTATTGCAACTCAAATAGATATGATCTTTACTGAGTATATAATATGGGTTATTCTTCGTCGCATGATCTAACTAACTCGAAATTGAAGTATTTTGTAATAATACAGTATTCTTCTAAACCAGCGATATATAAACTCACTCCTTTTTCCCATGGGGGTAGGTAGAAACTATAGAACGCCACCTGCTATTATACGCTCATTACATACTCCTTTTGCCCAATAAAATCTAATTATTATGTCATTTGTCAGACAATACATAAAGCCAACACTATAGTGGCTTCCATGGTGCCATTGATACCGAGGAATGTTGAGATCGACAGTGCTGCTGTACCTGAACTCACAAGAATTTGTGTTTTAACGGAGAACATGTAAGTATTCCTTCTTTTACTAGTTGTGAGTGTGACTCACGGCTTTTTAATCCCTATATTATGGTTATGGTTTAAGACATTTATTTCTCAAAAACAGAATACAATTAGTCACTTAGAATAAGAAACACTGGTTCATCATTATCATCATTTCAGCCGAAAGACGTCCACTGCTGGACATAGGCCTCCCCCAAAGGGGGGGTTTGCCATAATCGCCACGCTTGGCAGGCGGGTTGGCGATCGCAGTATGGTGTTAAAACGCTGCTGCCCATTCTCTAGTAAGCCCCTTAGTCGCCTTTTACGACACCCACGGGAAGAAATAGGGAGGTGCTATTCTTTACGTCCGGCACCACACGGAAACACTGGTTGCGTACATATAAACGTTCCTTGGAACTACGCTGCGCTTTTTAATATATCTCGATTAAAAATATACCCTTACTCCCATCCCGTTACCAAGCTAATAAATAAATTGGATACCTAGTGATTTCATTTGTTGACTGTATATTCAAAACGAGAACTAAAAATATCCTACCCATATTCCAAATTATTTGGGGTCGGCGCGCTATGTCTTGATTTTCCATAGGTACATCTGTGTTAGCCATTATCTCAGTATAGTCACCTCCTTTCTAGCCTTAACTTCTTTCACACAATCCATCTGTCATTTCTTTAATATACTACATCACACACTACTTATACTACTTGCTATTTACAGCATTCCATTCAGTTCTTGGTTCATTAGCAAGAAACTGACGACTATGGCCAAAATGGACGTGAACACTCGAATTGTAATCGTAGGCGCATCTAGAACCGCTTTAGGATTCCTGAACGCTTTACTATTTGGGTATGTTCCTTAGATGTATTATACCATTGCTATATTTTACTGTAATACCACCTACTACAGAACAAAGCCCTTTTTCATACATAGAAATAGATGGATAGCATTTTTCGAACACCATGCTTACTTGTTTTGACTTAAACATCTCATTATTGTTATATAGCTTCTGCCCGCGACTTCGTCCGCGTGAAATGTCTTCTTTTCCCGACTCACTGCGTCGCATTGCATCGCCCGCCCGCGCTTTTACTCCATTTTCGATTATAGGCTTCTACATACCGGGGCGACTTGTCGCGCGACGCGACACGACACAAAGGCACCGCTCGTCCCGCAACACGTGGGGCCTTTGTGCCGTGTCGCGTCGCGCGACAAGTCGCGCTGGTATGTAGAAGCCTTATAGCGTTCTTTCAGAGTCTCTTTCTTTTTGCTCGGCTCCCGACGGTCGTAGCATGTTAAATACTTATACTTTAACCTTCTTCAAAAACAAAATCAAATACAACTGATAGTTCCAAAGATTACCCCCTACATACAAACAAAAATTTTTTACCTCTTTATAATATTAGTAGGTATATATACACCCGTAAGCCTATATTCTTCGAATGGCGTTGAGTGGAGCCGTGAAAACGGATAAGAATGCATATTTCTTTAAAACCCATTGCCGAAAATAAACAACTACAAATCACGCTGTATAACCGCTTTGAAGATAATTTCCGTAGCAGTTTATCAACGATATTTTGTTATTAATGAAAGCATTAATTAACACTGATTCCTAAGGTGTAAGTCAGTCAAGTATCTCGGAGTCTATGTAGATAGTTCTTTGAGCTGGAAACCTCATCTTAGCAATCTCATATCGCGAGTCCGAAAGTGTATATTTATTTTTTTAAACTAAGGCACTCCGCGGACTTCCGTACCATTAAAGCTGTTTATTATGCCCTGTGTCAAAGTATAATAAACTACTGCATCACAGTGTGGGGTGGGGCCCCCAAGACAATCCTACTGCCTCTGGAACGAGCACAGAGAGCTGTCCTCAAGGTTATGAGCTTGAAGCTGTTTAGATATCCCACCTCGGCTCTCTACACCGAATGTCAGGTCCTCACTGTGAGACAGCTCTTTGTTCTTGGCACCATTCTGCGCAAACATCCCTCCGTGATATACAAGCAGAATGCTGCTAAAAAGCGTAGAGGCTTCGAGGTATGCTCAACTCGCGGATGTAGAACAGCCCTTGCTCAGCGTCATTATGATATTCTGTCCAACCATTTATATAATAAAATAAACAAAGTATGCACCATAGCTCCCATGTGCCATAATGGATGTAAGACCAAGGTCACAAAGTGGCTACTGAGAACGAGTTACGATAAGACCGAAGACTTACTACATGTATCAATCGCTTAATCTTTAAGTAGTTAATTAATTCATATATTTATAATTAAATTTACACAGACTTATATACACACAAGTTTTCACCATATTTTATCTCTCTCTCAATACATACACAAACACATTCCCCCACATAGGTACTTTAACAGACACATCATAACATGCATTTTCTAGTAGCAAGTAGTTTTTCTTAATAATAATATACTGTGCTCGTCATACAACTACTGTTATATCATCAAATTATAGGCGAGGACGCTGGCACCCTAAACACAAGTTAAATCTTACTCTGGGTGCCAGAGTTCATCGAAAACACTCTTTATTTTAGTTGTTACGCTGCATAGTGTTTAGTGTTTACCTAAGTGTTTATGTACAATGGAAGATAATAAAAATATTTTCTTTTCTTTTTCTTTCTTTCCTGTAACACGAGTTACAACCTACCTAGCGCAGGAGTCAGGGTTTCTCTATATAAATGTAATATATTTTTATGTCAATAAAATATTATGTTATAATTTTTTTGCCATTTCAGTCAGACATCCACCTACTTAACATTCAACAATGTGACCTTAGTATCGCCGAATGGACTGCCCTACACGAGTCATTCTAAACCAGCAGCTGAGTCCATGTTCCTCAAATATTTTAATGGCAGCGACAAGTACTTGAAAAGTGTTCCGTATACCTATTACATGAATGTCGTCCAGGCGACTATGATGGAGATCGATCTGTGAGAATTCCTAAATTATTATTTTGAATTAGGTGTTAAGTACTCCAATTTACGCCGTAGGTGATATACCTAAGTGTTGCTGGATAAAGAGAGAGAGGAAGGCCAAAGAAAATACGGATCGATTGTGTGAGGAATGATGTGAAAAAATCGGCCAGGTGCGTGTCGGACCACGCACAATGAAGGGTTCTGTAATTGGGATGAATTTATCCCAAGAACAAACATAACATTGTAGTTGGAAAACATGATCCCCATACATTCCAACTGCAAATGTAAGTTTGTACGCACAATATTGAGTGATTTACCATGTTATTTTAAGATCACAGACTTCTTATAGGTTTTCTTACAGGTTTTCCTGTAATCTATAAGTAAAGAACTATTTTCTGTATTTTTATCAAAATTTTAGGCTCAGTAGTTTCGGAGTTATCGGGGGGAATGGTCATTTTTCATCTATTTTCTTAAATAATTTCAAAAGTATGTATTTTGAAATTATTTATATAATTATAATAATAATTATAATTAATTTATTTACGTAACACATCCGTGTTTTGGTCACAAAAGTTCATATGTGTACTAAATTTCAATTTAATCGGTTCAGTAGATTCGGAGCTAATCAGCTGTTACAGACACACGAGTGATCCTATAAGGGTTCATTTTTTCCTTTTGAGGTACGGAACCCTAAAAAAGGGAGGTAATGATAGCGTGACGGTTGACAGAGCAATAGCAGAAAACGTGTTACGCCGAGACCCCAGGTAACATGGGATAGGGGCAGGAAGGTGATGAGGGTTACGCCGTAGGTATGGTCAATCGCACAACTGACTTTGACCCCTTATTTACGCCTTTATTTTGTTATTTCATAGAAGTGAGAGCGGTTTCCTTCGTTAAAGTGTGTACTACTGACACCTTTGTCCAAGCCTTTGTCCACCAGGAGGGCAGACAGTATAAGCTAAGGAAAAAACAGAAAAGTTAACTCAAGGCTGCATAGATGGGCGTCGGCAGAGGGCAGATAATGCTATTTTCCGGCCCCCCTAAATGGGTCCAGGGACGCGCGCATCCCTCTTAGACGTTGCGAGGAGAGTCAAACACCTCACTCCCCCCGCTTGACCTGACGGGGCCCACAGGAGCGGGTCGGCAGGGCCGCTGGCACCAGTCGGCAGCTGCGTTGAAGATTGCTTAAGTGTTCCCGTAGCCTCCAGTGCAAGTGTGCGTTAGTCAGTAGAAGTATGACATAATATATCCCCAAAAAAAAGTAGTATGTTCCACATTTGAGTACATTTTCTTTTCGTATGTTTTTCAGGCAAGCGAAGTTCATAACTTTAACGAGTGGGAACAGATATCATTACGACCTTCTCTTTCTGTTTTTTGGAAATCAATATCAGCATCCAGATCACATGGCTCAACTGAACCAACGAGAAAATGATATTAGGTAAGTAAATTATTAGAAAATGATCTACAAAGGGTGTAAAAATACCCTTAACGAAGTTGGGGCACGACTTCCTACTTCCCGGTAATGTGATATTTTTTTTGTGCTGGACCATAACTGGGAACCTGATGCCGGATGACGGCTTCGTGAAGGGTCGTGTTACATCCTGTACAGTATATGTATATGTAAATGCCGAAAACTCAAATGCAATTCAAATTTAAGTCGCCGTTACGTTTAAATTGTCCTTATCACCTGTATATGAACTATGAAGCGACGGAATACGAACCGAAGAACAAATGAACGCTCGTTTGTCGTTTGTTTATGTTTTCGTTGGATACGTTGGTATCGGTCAAAAGTTAACGTTATTATGTTGCATATACTGCCACACTATACCATATAGGTACTTTTAACAAATCACAGTGTAAAGATTTTAAGAACAATCGGAAATGGAGCGTATCCCTATGGACCGACTCGACGTCGGGCTACAGGACATAGAAACACATGCAACATCACATGAACACATCTTACACGACTAAACACACCCCCACACACACACACCCACAATACACCCCTCCCCTCTCATACACCACACCACACCTACCCCACCCCATCCACTCACACACCCCCTTTTAGACACATACTCACATATTCATAGTTAAATCAGGTCATAATGGGTTTATCAACACACTTATAAAAAGGTTTCTTTTGTCCACGAAGCTACAGTAGAACACTGGACTCCTAGGGGCTCCAGGGTTTCCCTAGGTTAGGAGGCAGGGTTTTTCACTATTTGTGCAGCCTTTTCCCTAAATCAAATGTTCCTACCTATTGTGAAATGTATTGAATTGTATACAAAAGGTATTTCGTTTCAATAAACTTATTTTATTTTTATTTTATTTTTTTATTAATGGGTTCAGAAAGTCTTAAAGAAAAGTGTGAATTGTGTAGATTTTCGAGTAGGTAGATAACATTAGAAAATAATATTATATAGGTTTTTTTAATGGTTTTATTATAATATTTTTGATAATTTATATTCTATAGAGGTAGGTACCTGTTGTTGCTTTATGTGTTAGATTATTTTATAATTATGTAGATTCACTTACCTACTGTTTTGACTAAATACCACATTGGAATAGTGTTCATAATATTAATTCAGTTCTATAAATTAAATAAATTCTATTGTTTGAAATTTTGCATGCCGTAAGGTAAAATGTAATGGGACTATTTATTGTATAGATGTTACATTATAAGCAAATCAAATATTTCTATTTCTATATTATCTATATAGAATATTGTTTATTGCTGCTGCAGGTGGATATCAAATAACGATGTTCAAAATTAAAAAAAGTGTCTACATCATACTCACTAGATACCTTATTTTTCACTTCAGGAGAAACACGTCAGCGCCCCAATACACGCGTTTGGGCCAGCCCAGATTCAGTGACATGGAGATACAGATCGCCAATGACGAAACTCCGGAGAATGTGTTCATTATCAACGATATAGCTCAAGCGAACAAGGCTTTGGACTACGTCAAGAATTTTATTTATGATGATCATAGTAAGTAGTTTATTGAAAAAACACAGCCGACTTGAGAACCTTCTCCTTTTTGTGAAGTCGGTTAATAAATAAAGTTATCTGACATAACTTAGACTTAGACATAACTTTACAAATTAATTTCACTTTGTAATATAAAAATAATCTAAAATATTCACATATTAAGTTATTAAGAACTGCTCCAATTTATCATATATTTTTTTCAAATCATTAACACTACTCGTTTAAACGTGATCTTCAGTATAAATTCACTAAAAGTCGGTTATCGTCCCTTTAAATTGTTTTCAATTTGAAATGCTGCTAGTTTCGACTCATACAGTCACACAGATCAGTAAGAACCACTTGCACTACGAAAATCCATTACTGCGACGACTGATGTGCATGATTATTTTTATTTACATGATTGTTACTTTCGTTTGTTCATTAATAACTGTATAAATTAAAACGAATAATAAGTATTTGAATACAAAAATATAAAAAATAGCGGCCGAGTGCGAGTCGGACTCGCCCATGAAGTGTTCCGTAACAGCAAGTAACATAGTATAAAAGTTCTTGTAGTTCGTTGTAACTTTGATCGATGTTTTAATTTATGACGTATTAAAAACTACTTACTAGATCTCGTTCAAACCAATTTTCGGTAGAAGTTTACATGGTAATGTACATCATATATTTTTTTTAGTTTTATTATTCTCTTATTTTAGAAGTTACAGGGGGGCCGGGGACACACATTTTACCACTTTGGAAGTGTCTCTCGCGCAAACTGTTCAGTTTAGAATAAAAAATATATTAAAACCTCAATATAATTTTTGAAGACCTATCCATAGATACCCCACACGTATGGGTTTGGTGAAAGTTTCAGTTCTAAGTATGGGGAACTCCCAAAATTTATGTGTGAAAATCTTAATGCGGTTCACAGAATACATGTACTTACCAAGTTTCAACAGTATAGTTCTTATCGTTTCGGAAAAAAGTGGTTGTTACATACGGACGGACAGACAGACAGGCATGACGAATCCTTATGGGTTGCGTTTTTTGCCATTTGGCTACGTAACCCTAAAAATCGCAGCCCACCGTTATCGGGGACAGGGACCAAGCTACCAGTGGTCAGGGTTCCATAGAGAGAGGAACATCCTAACAATACGAGCCGTGTCTAGAAGTACCGCTTTCTGAACTGAACCCTTGCTCCAGCGGCCTAACGAAAGCCACCTCAGGGGTTGGTCGAGATTGTTACTATTATTATTTGGTTCACGCTGTATTTCCTTTATAGAGAAAGTCATCATAGTGTACGGCGCAACGATACATGCCTACTTATGCATCAATGCACTTTTGGAGATCAAAGTCCATCCTGAGAACATAATATTTATAGAACCGTTCCCACTAGAGGATCCCACCAAGACTAGAGTACCTGTGTTTGATAACGTTAATGTAAGTGAAACATTCTATTATCTTTGACTTCGTACATTAGATATTTATTTCAGTATGTAATATGGCTCACCTAATATCATTATTTATTCGTTAAATACTTTATAATATACACATCCTCATCACCGCCACACCCCATCTGTTACTCAAAGGTAGTACTATTACTTATTCTGTGCTCAAAGCCGCATCTACTTCCCTCCGACCTCCGTAACTCTGATTTTCTGAGATTCCAACCTTGGTAGAACTGTAGGCTTACGAAGAAAGTGTGACTAGTGACTGATGTAGTTTCATGCCCAATCAGAAGCACCCGGTTAGGCTAAATACTTATTTTTTTTTATGTGAAACATCTAATGCGGCGGGTCAGAGGAGCTGTTGGCGTGGCGAAGCGGCCAACAGCCAACATACAAACTAAATTTAAGTAAATAAAGTTTTTTGTTTTTGATTATGCCATAAGTATTTCCTTTAATAAACCTAAAGGGGTTTAAGGGGCTCGTGGCTAAATAATAAGCCGCACAGGTTGATCGAAGGTTAAGCTATGCTTGCCGCGGTACGTTCGTGGATGGGTCACCATCTATTACATATCGAGACCCCTCCGCAGAGGCGTAGCGTGGACTAATATAGACGTGGGCGAAGTCGCATCAGCGAGGCCCCTTTTCTTTCGTTCCCAAGATCTACCCAATAGATCTATCCTACCAGAAATGCTTTGACACGACATACCTACTCATGATAGTGAAAAAATCTACATGCGCGGTGGGAGAATATTGAAAAGCATAAAGATTTGAAAAGTTTTAGTTTGAACCTTTGCACTTTTTATGGCCTATGCGAAAAACGCTTACTCATAGCTATTAATTCCTGAAAACTCTCGTATTCCGTCAAACTAACGGTTGCGGTCTTTGAAGGTAGTTACAACGGCCTCGCACTCGCGCTTAAGAGGGGCTTCTTGTGAGGCCACAAACAAACACGCTTTTAAATTTGTGACGTTCTTTTTCGAGCGTAAAATGGAACAAATTAATTAATCATCTATGGTAAAGTCTGGGGGCATCGCATTTAAAAGGTCTCGCGAGGGGCGGTGGCCCACTTCGTCCACGCCTAGCTACGCTACTGCCCCTCCGTGTCTCGGAAAGCACGTTAAACCGTTGGTCCCGGCTGTCATGTCGTTACGAGTAGTCAGAAACTGAAAAGTCTGACAACCAGTCTTAACTAGGGGTATCGTGTTTCCATGGTCGGAAGTGAGAGCGCGTGGGACGCCGTCGCTTCCTTCTGTGAGGATGTGATGGTCGTGAAGGAGACGGCGGAAAGGGAGAGGGAGGATACAACCTCCCTTTCAATCCGTAGCAGAGTCACCAGGCGCCGGAAGGCGCGGAACGATCTCCGGCCGCCTTAAGGTGAGGCCTGCAGGCAACAGACTTTGGGAGTTTGTTGCCTGAACAGTGAAAGGCCCGAGACGGCGGCGCGCCGTGTTCCGCGCGCGCCTCTCTCTGGAGGAATTGCAGCCGTATGCGGCCGCTGAGGGTGACGGGGTCCGCATGAATTCATGTGAGCCAACACCTAGCCTAGGCAAAGCATGATGAAATGCGTAAGCACTCCAGCACACCGGCTAAAGGTAGCAGCAGAACACCGTGTGGTTTTAGTCAGTAAGAGTCTGACAGGCCCCTTCATCCACCCCAAGGTGAAGGACATCCAAAAAAAAGGGGGTGTCGTGTTACCCAGTACATAACTAGGTTGTGGAGGTCCAATAGGCAGTCGCTCCATGTAAAATACTGGTATTCTACATGGAGCGACTACCTATACATATTATAGCTGCATCTGGTTAAACTGGAAACCGACCCCAACATAGTTGAGAAAATGCTAAGCAGATTGGTTTATTTCCTTATCTTTCAACTACGTAGTAATGTTATCATTCAAATTTCAATTTCAATACAAAACCGATCACAAAGCACGTATTTTTTGCTTAGAACCAAAACAGTGCAGAAATGTTGTATGAAATGTCATTGTTGCACTGTTTTTCAGTGCAACAATGAGATTTCATACAACATTTCTGCACTTTTTTTATTTTTATTTAGATATAAATTTACCACATACCTACGTTTAATTAATGTCCCCCATTAAGTTTAATACTCGTTTATCATGTATGAATTAGATCAAAAAGATACTGGCTGAAAATAAAAATCGACCGAATAAAACCGACTTGGTGAAAAACTTTGTTTTCATTAAATTGAGGTTTTATTTTGAGTAGGTATATTTTATCACGGTGCTCGTAGGTTGGTAGTTGAAAGAAAAGTAGATTAGGTACGCACCTTGTTTAAAGTGAGTAATTAATGCACTTTGCGCTCGGTGCGATAACCTACTATTAATAAACCATCCTTTCATGCATATTTTCTATAGAAAATAGTTTCGATGTTTCACATCTGCCAGGAGTCCCGCGAAGCCCATTTTTTTTGAGGATGGAGCAATCGCATCTTTTTCTTTCCATGTTGAAGACAGTTAAGTAATTGTAATATTTTCGCTCGATACATTTTTTGTTCGAAAATCATGTCATTTTTGTTAAGGATAATTATAAAAACAAACAAGATTGTTCGGCTTTTATGTCTTAAATAAATATACACAGCAAGAAAATATAGCTTAATATCCACCCACCAGATATTTTTTTCTCTAGATCAATATTATTACTTTAGTTATAAACGAAATAAGAATTGAGACTTACGCTATTTAGTTTCGTGCTCGAACACGATCAAAGAGCGCATGCGGTATTCAACTTTATTGCTGATGTGTTAGCGCTTAGCACATAACGGAGTGGCGGGGAGAATGGGGCGGAGCTTGTGTGGAAATTTGATTTAGACTGCCTGGTCTTAATAAATTACTGCCTCCAGCCAGGGCACTCTCTGTGAGGTACAGACCCGGCTTAGGGCATCCGTGGGAGAGGGCAGATGCTTTTAATACTTTACTTATATATTTCTCATTTTGACATTCCAGGTGGACCGAACGGTAATAGACATCTTGGATACTCTAAAAATAAAGGTTTACAGATCCTTTTACTTCAAGTCTTGGTCTGTGACTGTTGACAACATTATAACCCATGCCGACTTCTTGTCTTATGCCGATTATCTAAACCTAGAGTGTAATGCGTTGTTTTATTATGGAAGAGTTGGTGTTAATATGAGAGCATTCATAGGTACGTAGGTATATTTCTATCATGTCAACCGCGTGAATTGTAGTGCTGCAGTAAGTAGTAGTCAAATATAAACTGATAATTCTTTGGGGGGGGACCGCGTATCGGGAACCGCGAGAGAAGTCCCTTTGGCCGAGAATCTTAAAAAGGCAAAACAAGGATGGCAAGTCTTTTTCGGTTTTTCCATCAGGAGTTTCTCAGAAGCAGAGTCTGAATTAATACATAAATAAAACTAATACTTATAGACGATTTTTATGCTATTATAAGAAAGTGGCCTCAGTCGTACACAGGCTCTGGAGAAGCTCAAGCTCAAGAGCTTGTTGTTGGTGTTTGCAACGCGACTTGACGGCATGATCTCCGTGTGATTGAATGAGCTGCACGTTAGTGCTGTAGCTCGCCAAGCTCTGTGACTCGGCCGGGGAACACGATGTCAATTTAGTGTCGTGTTGCCTGTTTTTAATTGTTAATTTTATTCTTGTGATAATAATATAGACATTGCAATGTGTAACATTGTCTGCAATAAAGATTAATTTTGATATACCCGGTTGATGGCAATTATCTATTACTTACATGGGACTCAAACAGGACTGTTGAAATATTTAGTTTCCCAACTGACATAACACAGGCGTATTTTTTGACTGGATACAGAAAGCGGAAATTTGCGCGTTGTGACGCAACTTGAAAGAACCTTTGTCCAGTAGTGGACTGCGGTTGACTTAATTCATTTATTCTAACTGAAATTACACAAAGTCATGTTTAAGTACGGTACACCCTTTTACATGGATAATAGGGTGTAGTTACTGTACTTAAACATAACTGGCGGAATGTGGGTGTACTATAAGTACAAAATTCTCTGCCTAACCCTTCGGGGATTACAGGCGTGATATGTGATGTTGTTATTATTATGTTAAGTGAACTTAAACTATAATAATATCCTATATTCACAGTGTAGTTAATTGCAATTGTTCAGCTACATCTGGTTACGCTGGAAGCCGACCCCAACGTAGTTGGGAAAAGCCTTGGCAAATGATGATGAATTAATTTAAATTATAAGGTTTTTTTTTAATAATCATAACTCATCACGCCTGTAATCCTCGAAGGGTTAGGGAGAGTGTACCTATAGTTAAGCAACATTTCGCCAGTTATGTTTAAGTCACATATAATAGGGGGCTGGCTAGCCTATTGCCATCAACCGGGCACAAATCCCGGAGTCTGCTACTGAGAATTTCCTAATGGAAAATTCCAAATATCACTTTCCCCGACCTGGGAATTGAACCCAGGACTTTATGCTCAGTAGTAGCGCTTGCGACCAATGAGCCAGTTATTATCATTAGATATCAAAACCTATCACTTACGTAAAGTTTCCCTAGTTAGTTTAATTTAACCCTGTATATTCTCCAGCGATCCACAAGAGCGGGCTAGCGTACGATGGCGGCGTAATAATAGACCACGAATGTCGTACATTAGACCCATATGTGTATGCAGCGGGTCCTTGCACGAGGTACCACAAACGATACTACGGAGATGCGCGGAGTCATAAGTATTATGACTGTTATGAGCTTGGGGAGAAGGTCAGTTTAATATTTGGTTTTCGGTAAATAGACCACTGAAAAGAAAAAAAAAGACCAAGAACACTTAAATGCAATGCAAAACAGGTCATAATGATGAGAGCTAAGACTGAAAAATATACCAGAAACTCAAGGAATAGAAAAAGACGTAGAGGAAGACAGGTGAAAAGTTGGCAGGATGATCTGCCAAAAGGTTGGTGAAGAACAGCTCTGGACAGGAGTAAGTGGAAGGAGATAGAGGAGGCCTATGTTGCAAGACAGCCTGACCTGGTAGCTGATTAGTTTATAAGAACTTGTTTATGTACAAAGGGTCAGAGGAAATAAAGGCTATTTTTATTTTATTTATTTAAATAGACCACTAACAGAATCTTCCATCATATACCTCATCTATCGCTTTCCATCAGGCGTGATCGTAAATGAATAATAGAGCCACACATATTATGGATTTTAGAGCTTTGTAGAGCTGATCATCTAGGCAGCCTTTTTTTTTGGTAATGTGCTGGAAATCCTCATGAATGTTCTCCGGGGCGGACGGAGGGGTCTGTCAGACTTCTATTGACTAAAACTACCCCGTCCCACACTTGCACCGGAGGCTACGGGGGCACTTAAGCAATCTTCAACGCAGCCCCAGACTGGTGCCGGCCCGCCTCTGCAGGCCCCATCAGATCAAGCGGGGGGAGTGAGGTGTTTGAGTCCCCCCGCGACGTCTAAGACGGGCAGAACATTACGCTCCACATCGGGTCTTGTATGATAGGGGGCGGTGGACATCCCGGAGTCCGCCGTCTCTGGACCCATTTAGGGGGGCCGGAAGAGGGCATTATCTGCCCTCTGTCGACGCCCATCTATGCAGTCTTGAGGATTTTTTTTGTTTTTTCCTTACCATAGACTGCCTGCACCCGTGCTGGACAAAAGCGTTCCCCATCCAGGAACTCTTCCTGTGCCACCTCGTTAATTGAAAAAAAATAAAAAATATGTATTTTTTATTCTGGTTACAGTTGGGTGCTCAAATAAGAAACCAACTGGACCCGCTGTTCGTTGAAGCGAAACCAGCCTTTAGATATATATGGGCCCAAGATTGTATGAAAGTTGAGAAAAATCCCTTCAAGTCAACTACATCGTGAGTAGATATTATAGAATAAAAAAAATCGGCCAAGTGCGTGTCGGACTTAACATTGTAAGTAGTTGAAAAACATGTTCTCCCATACATTCCAACTGCAAAGGTAAGTTAATACGCACAATATTGAGAGATTTACCATGTTATTTTAACACCGTAGGCTTCATATAGGTTCTCCTGTATCTTTATGTAAACAACTATTTTCTGTTATTTTTTTTCAAAATTTTGGGTTCAATCGTTTTGGAGTAAGGTCAATAATGGTAAATTTTCATCTATTTTCTTAAATAAATCTAAAACTATCTATTTTAAAATAATTAAAGAAAAAAAATATGAGACCCTCACAACAAGCCCTTTCATTTTTGATAATTATGTCACACGGTAGTTAGCAAAACTTTTTTTTAATTTTCTAACTTGCTCCCCAAAATGAATTATTTACGTTACACGTCCGTGTTTGGGTTACAGAAATTCATATGTGTACCAAATTTCAACTTTATTTGTCCAGTAGATTCGGAGCAAATCGGCTGTGACACACGGACAGACAGACAGACAGAGGAGTGATTTGTATGACCTACAAGTAGTTGTTCCGGGTCTGGCTGTTTGTGTATGTGAGTTTAAATGTTTGTAAACGCACCCACAATACAGGAGAAATTCCTAGTGTGGGGCAACATTTTAAAAAGAAAAGAAAGTGATCCTATATGGATTCCGTTTTTTCCTTTAGAGGTACAGAACCCTAAAAATGTCGTTTTAATATTAAAGTGGTAGGTAGCGCTGGAATATTATTTTGAATTTAAAATTAATGTAAAAGCATTTATATAAGTCAAGAATGTAGTAATGAAAATCAACGTTAATTCTCAGCGCCCCCTCGGTCCTTGCGTCCTAGCCTCTAGACTAATTAACCTGTGGGTAAATCAGGCCCTGCGCATGGGTCACACAATGTGTGTATGTAATTCGGACTCTCAGCGTCCTAGTTCCATATAATCGTGAAACGTTTTATTTTCACACTGGACCCCTTCCTTGTCCGACGAATGTTTGTTTAGTTAAATTTCTTAGAGATAGGTCCAGTGGCTCCAGATTGCTACTTATTAAAATACACCTTATTTAGCCTTATTGCCAACCGTAGACTCAAACGTTATTTATTTCAGTTGGCACCTCTGCTCATCACAAAATACAAAATTATCAGATTTAAATACAGAATTTAGTAAATTATTTAAAGTTAAAATTATAACGACGCCACCAAGCAATAAGTCGGTAATCGTAACATTCGTATTTTTTTTTATGTAATACAATTACGATGTCAACATTAAATTATGTGTGTGAAACGCCTTGCAATTTAATTTAATTTAATAAATAGTACATAAATATGATAGGTAAATTGTTTCTTAATATACACGCCACTATTGCAGTAAATTTGTTAAAAAATTTCATACGTAACATTACAATACGGATTTGTCCGACGTTATTTAATTTTAATAGATATCTTAAAAACGATACGTAATTTGTTATTACGGTGTTTTTGTTTTTTATTTTAAACTGACACAGAATATTGCGACAGCGGCCACTTCTACATGTACCATAAGTAAACACAAATTACAGGCGTAATCATTGATGTATTAAATAGGAAGATAATAATATGGTACGCGCTCCTCGATGTGGACCGCATAAATTAGGGGAAAGAACGCAATCGACCTACATTACTCTCAGTTTGCGGGGAATACCCGAATCGTAATTAGTTTCCGAGCTATAGCCCGCGTAATATGTATCTCTATTTCGGTTGTCGAGTACATGACGCACGACATCGGGTCCATTTAATATTTACGTGATGTTAGAGAGTGGCCTATCCTCCTATTTAATACATCAATGGGCGTAATGCATACTTTATTAGAGCCAGGCCACTCGCAGTTTTATCGAGACAACGCAAGCACATAGGAAGCTCTTGGCAAAGCCATTTTTTGTACAAGAGGAACCTGCCTGTACATGATCCGTTTGTTGTCTATTGACAAATTAGCTTAAGATTAAACGAAGTTAGCTAGCCTTGAGGGATAGCTAATAACTAATAGCTATAGCTAATAGCTATCCCTCAGGGTTGGTTGATTTCGTTTAATATATTTAGAATAGAATAGAAATTATTTATTCGCTTAAGTTAGTTATACAGATATGATGTAACTTGGGCGCGTATTGCAGAGCGTCGCTCTATGCTTGGGGCTAGGTTCAAGCCATTTGATTGGTTGAGACTAGTTTTAGGTAGTGCTTGAGTGTTTTGTAATACGGGACTTAGACTATGAGGGAGTACTCCAAGAGTTGGTTAGGTTAGTCTCAAGTCAAGCCCCCACAGATAAAAACTCATTTTGTTTTTATCTGTGGGGGCTTGTATTTAGCAACTTAAATAAATATTATTGTTATTATACTGTTATTCTTATTAGTCTGTATGCCTTCCAAAAATAAAATAATTTTAATTAGATACCTTTTTTCAAAAATATTCAATGTATTATATTTTGATTTCGCTACGATTTCATTTTTTGTATTTATCTAGAATTATAGCTTATTTCAAAGTTTCCAAGATCAAGAGGTCAAAAGACCCGATCTTTATAAAAATTTAATTTACCTTCGCAACAACAATACTGTTGTGCGAGTTTAGGTAAACAGGCAGGTAAACGGTAACGTTAAGGTAAGGTTGTAATCAAAGTGATCACCTCAACCCATAATATCTGACTCTCGGTAACGAAACCATAGCGCGATCTAATTCGATTTCAACTCCATCTATCGAGCAATGGGCCAACTGTGCCATTCACGGAAAATATGAAAACATACTTTTTGTATACTAGATTTTTTTATGTTTTTTCCGTATTAGTTAAAAATAGATGATGGCTTTTTGCATGTAATGTAATAGTTATTTATGATATTAGTGCGGTAAGTTAGTTTTTACATCGAGGGCTTACCATAGTCACGAGTTTGTAAATACCAATTTCCGCGCGTGTGTCATTCTACGTATTTCAACACATTTGCGAGAAAACAGTACAATAGGTAATAAAATAAGCCATCAAAACATTTTAAGAGAATTATTGAGTATTGATTCGAGTCTTCCATGATATAAAATTATTGTAAATCATTAAATAGCACTCACGATTTTGGCGGCTCGTTCAAGATATCAGGTGCAGTAGATTCCATATTAATATCGGATTCCTCGCTTGAACTCATATTATTATTTTGTAAATATCAGTCGGAAAGTCGCAACAATCTTTGACATTTCTAATAAGAAAATGGCGCGAATTTGCAAATGGCGCCACGTGCTTATATGGTGAAAATTAGTACTACATCTTTCGTCTCATTTTCTCTTTAATAATAAAGTGAGATAAACGTATTGAGCAAAAGCGCTTCCAAGGAGGTTCGATCATTCAGCTTATTTATTCTCGTAATTTGAAACTCCTTGGTGGAATTCATAAATCATTTTTATGGTAAATAAAAAAAATACCGTAAAGGATACGCACGGCGCTATACATCGAAGGGGGCGGTAAAACATGTAGGTACTTAAGTGAGAGTACCTATTTTACCGCCCGTTCCGTTGTATGGTGCGCAACGACCGTATATGGTCGTTGATGGTGCGTAATTTTTAACTTTCAAACAATGTATGCAGGCTTGGTAAATGCATTTTTTGAGCAAAAGTGTTGAAAAGTATATTTTTTA
This sequence comes from Tiliacea aurago, assembly GCA_948098905.1. NCBI lineage: Eukaryota > Metazoa > Arthropoda > Insecta > Lepidoptera > Noctuidae > Tiliacea > Tiliacea aurago. The sequence continues at coordinate 17,349,828 of OX402591.1, read as the reverse complement.
ATGTGTTTGTAGCATTGATTACGCTCTGATAACACCTCACTTATGTATCAAACTGTGGGGTTATAAAAATATGTAAATGAATGCAAAATCTTCGCACTTCCTGTAAGTACTTTGAGGTCATATTGATAATAACTTACTATTGTTTTAGCGTCAAAGAAAATGTATAGGATATTGCAGAATATAGGGCGCATATTCCCGCGTCTCAAGGATTACCGCCTTTATAAGCAATTGCTTTTATGTTTATCCTGAAGAATTCGGACGGTCACTGTTATTTAAAGAAGTTGGTCCTTTGATCTTTGATAAGATCGCAAATCCAAAACCCCGGCCAAGTGTGAGTCGGATCACGCTCAATGAAGGGTTCCGTAGTTGGGATTAATTTATCCCAAGAACAAACTCAACATTGTAGTTGAAAAACATGTTCTCCCATACATTCTAATGGCAAATGTTACTTTGTACCCACAATATTGGGGATTTTCCATGTTATTTTAACACTATAGACTTCTTATAGGTTTTCCTGTAATCTATAAGTAAAGAACAATTTTCTGTATGTTTTGGAAAATTTTAGGTTCAGCACTTTCGACGATAAGGGCCCCGGAATGTTGAATTTTCAGCTATTTTCTTAACTAACATTAAAACTAGCTACTTTGAAATTACAAAAAAAATCTATTTGAGACTCTCACAATAAACCCTTTCATTTGATACCACGATACAGTTCGCAAAAGTTTATTTTTAATTTTCCAATTTGCCCCCAAAAAGTGACCCCATATTCATAATTCATTTATTTACGTTACACGTCCGTGTTTGGGTCACAGAAATTCATATTTGTACCAAGTTTCAACTTAATCGGTCCAGTAGATTCGGAGTAAATCGGCTGTGACAGACGGACATACAGACACGAGTGATCCTACGAGTATAAGGGTTTTGTTTTTTGCATTTGAGGTACGAAACCTTAATAAAAATCAAATAATGATATTTGTTTTGAAAATAATGTTAAAAAAAACCCAATATCACTTTGGGATCGGGTTTCTCCATTAGGAATTCCAGGCCGTGGCAGTCGGGGTTTGTTCCCGGTTGATGGCTGGTTCATATTACACACTTATCTAAATATAAAAGTCACAGACAGAGCTGAAATATCTCTTGTGCCAGAAATTACACAGGTGCATGTACCACAGATTACTAGATAAACTACTCCATGTACTTACGCGCGCTAACTACCTTCCGGCCGCCGCCGGGTCGCACTTGACCCATTTTTAGTGGGTTGCCGACAGTCGCCAGGCGCGCGCGGCGCGGTGACGCGCATCTAGGTACAAAGCAAGACTCACTTTACGCTTGTAAGGTTAGGTACATTTTCGTTCGCAGCGTCTAGCGACTCCAAGGTGTAGGCTATTATAGTAGTAGGTATTGAAGATTTTGTATGGAGTGATTTGTCTGGTAATCTGTGCCTGTAACCTTCAGGTCAGAACTCAGTAACGCTACTTGAAGGTAGAAATAGCTATAGTAGTACTTCTCTGGATGATCACCTTCACAAAGAGCTTTACTACTTTAAAATAAAATGATGATGAATTTAGATAATTTATTCCAGAGTTAACAAAGAGGGTACCCTCCATAACAGCGATTACGCAAGACCGGAGATGGCATTGATAGCGCTATCAAAACCTAAAGTCATGTACTGCGTGCTGCCCGGAGGCTTGAAGTACTTAGAAGTACGCTCCCCCGGACTGAAGACACCTCATAATTATGTGCAATCATTGGGATATAATGTTAGTTGTTATAAAAGGTGTAATTACCTACTAATATTATTTCAAGTTGATTGATAGGATTTATGTAATAAAGAACTGTTGTATTGTTGATCTAGTATACTTGTCAAAAAATAATAGTCTTGTTTTGACATTTAACTTGAATCGATTTATCGTGAGTATCGAGTACCGAGACCATCGCGACGTAACTAGTGAAGTGACCATACGATGGTGACTTCACTAGTTATGTCGCGATGGTTAATAGCGACAACTTTAAGACATAAATTATTCATTAGTGTATCTTGATAATCTAAAATATCCCATCGTTAGGTATAAGTAGTGTTTTTTTTTCAAAACGAAGATCCACTCACCCAAAAGTCCAAAAGTTCACACACCCAAACCCTCCAAAAATTAACTCTCCTGTCGTACTAAGTGATTGTATATATATTATAAATATAATTTTAGTTAGATTCGACTAACATTTTTTTTTTTGCCATGGAACATATCTTGAACGACTCGACCTGTACCCTAATTGCGTAACACAGTTTGAATCGGAATGATTTAGAAGTATATTGCTAATCCGTTGCTTCTTAAGTTAGAAACCTCTGTCTGCTCAACAACTTAAATAACGCAATGAATTTTGTTGAACTGTCAAATTGAAACCGATTCCTACTGATAGTGTGTTACGCAATTAGCCTGCAGTTTCATAAAATACATTCGTTTTATGGCTCAGTTGACTAAAGTAATTTGCGTGTTATGTCGTGGCTATGTCTGTATTAACATCTTTTTCCTCAGGGATTTGTATTCGAGACATTCAAAGCAGGCTACTTCAAGATCCACCTGACTAAAGAATTTGTTGTTGACGGCATCACGTGTGTAGGTCAAGGCAAGTTTTCTCTGGAAAACTTTAAGCACATCTACGGCCGTCCAGCGACAGAACTCAATAATATGCACTTGAGATATATGGTAGGTAAAAACAATATGAAATAAACTATCTTTCACAAACAAAAAAAGTTATCAAAAAATGAGCGTTTTTAAACATTGCAATATTGTGATGAAAGATTCTACAACCACGTTCTTTGGTCTTAGATCCTGGATTACTGACTGCATTTATTATGTAACAAAGGAGACGTTTTATTTGATGATGATGAAACGTTTATAGTTACAAAATTATTTTCAATTACAATTCGAGACATCGTTTTTGCATTCCTAAAAAAGTAATCAAGTGTGATGAAACTAATAATGTTTTGTACCTCTCATAACTTGAGATGGTATTTTATTCTCCATGACTTGCATTTCAATCACAATGACTTATTACTTGTGTTATTATATTCATATTTTCCATCAGGCAAACAAATTGGATGACTTCTTTGAATTCTTCCGATCGCCGTGGGCATTCTTTTTGTACCACGACCATGCAGACGATCTGTTTGCTATGATCAAGCAACTGTTCCCCAAGGTAACATATTTGGACATGTAAGGGCTTGTGCACACCACATTTCTTAAACGCGCCATTAACGCGCATTTTAGAAACGTCCGTCGAGAGCGCGCTTTTATCCTACAGAAGGTCTACAGGTTGCGTCTGACTCGCGTCTGTATCGCTACAAACGCGCGTCAACGGCGCGTTAAAAAACGTGGTGTGCACAGGCCCTAAGCGAAAACAACTTTTTCATTACATAAAGAACTTTAGAATAGTTATTTGTATTATGTTCTTTAAACAAAGTTATTTGTATTTTGACCGTGCATATGAGTTGCGTTTGGCTGCACCCATTTAAAAAAAAATTATAAATGTTTTTTCTAATGCAAATAGGTTTGCACAAACACTTTTACACGTCAACCATAACATTAGATGACGTCGGCGTTTCCTATCTGACTACCTACTCTGAGGAGAAAGGCCGAAACAAACTCAGAGGTCAAAGTCTATTTTAATGTCTAGACATATTCTTGGTCAGATTATGTGAAGACCATGTAGATTGGTGTTTGAAGTGGTCTTTTGATGAAAGAACCACACAGATTGAGTGGACCTGTCCAGTCAGTGCACGCATTTGTAGTATATGGTTTGATCGGCAGGCTTAGATGATATTCTAAGTCCATAATTAAAAAAGCAGAATGACAAAGAAAAAAATAACTAAGTACCTATTATTTATAACACTGTATTATAGGTATACGCATAAGTTTCCCTTATGTTAAGAGATTCAGGGTAGCCATGATTTATAAATTGGTTGTCAATATTTCAGGGACAATGCAAGGGGCTAACCCTCAAGGAAGCATTACGTGAAGTTGGTATGAAGCTCTCAATTGGTTGTCCGGTAAATATTACTTTTATCTCTTCTAGTATTATACCATTATTTGTAAAATAACTTAGGAGGGACCCTCTTTAATGTTGATCAGCGTTAATTATTGTGCTTTAGTTTTTGCTGTAGGAGCAAGCACCGTTTAGCCAAAAAAAAACTATTGCCGAGGCCATTTTATAACGCTGTTCTGTCGTCAATACGATGAAAACAAACAAAAGAAGCCTTTATCAGCAAGATACATAATTATGTCTAATTACCCAAGTCTTTTTTTCCATGGGGGTAGGCAGAAACTAAGAACTCCATGTGCTAGAATCGTTAAATTAGATAGCCAAGATAGTTATCAAAATATACTTTTCACATTGCAGACATTCACAATGGACACAAAATTGGGAATACAAGCGAATTTCGAGAAGTCTCCACACATTGAGGCAGTGATAGACTTCGTGATTGACTGGCTTTCCCAGAACGACGTACTTCTACCTATGTACCTGCAAGCAGGCCAGACTGCTCATTATGAATACGATCTTGATAATAACCCCCTGATTATTAAAAAGGCGAAGAGGGAGTTGGGTCAAATGCTTGTGTAAATGTTTGGATTAGTACGAGCTTAGAAATAAATTGTCTGGAAAATGTAGAGGGTTTCATTTTGTAAACATGAAAATACTATCTAATTATTAGTTCACCAACATAATTATCAATATGGCAACAATGCCATAATGTTGCTTTATCAATATCAGTAGTTTGACTAGCTCTTTTGTGTGATCCAAGCTTAATATCCAGCAGTTTTTTAGTGGCCTGAAAATGAGCCTACAGGATGTAAAAGGTTTTCCTAGGAAACAATTATTTCACTGGATTGGTATTCACACTTCAAACCTTATTTGTCTCCTCAAAAAATTACAATTACCTACTGTAAAAAAAACAATGCCTTTATTATATATTAAAAAAAAAAATGACAACCTCGACTGTTATTGTTATGACCTTGTCATCCGATTAATTTAATTAATTTTATATTTAAATATTTCTGTTAACCATTTTATTGTAATCATTTTCTCTTCATGACTCAACCCAAGGGTTGCAGCAAGCCACTTGTGCTGAACGAGCTCTTGGTCCAGAATGTTAATACTTGGGGTAACGTGCAGTACAATATACCTTTGAGGCTGTCCAGCAATGAGACTAGAACAAGCACAAGTATCGGCCTTCGGCATATACCTGCTATACCTCATGCTTTGGATTGTGTAAGTCAGATATCTCATTTGTAGTAGGCTATATTGATAGCCTACTACCGTCAGGTCATGCGGGGGAGCGGTGAATGCAATATTACAATTCCGCATCCTCGGCGTAAAGCAGTTGAAGGAACAATGTTGATGCCCTCTATGGGATCTCTCATCGACAGGAATTACGACTGGTGGCTGGGTCAGACTGGATGCGGAAGGCGGAGGACAGGGTCGAGAGGCCTATGTCCAGCAGCTGAGTTCATTGAGAAATGAACTTACAAACTTTAATCCTTTATTTAACCCCTTTAGGGGTTATACTATTATATAGGAAAATTTCAAGGTTCAATACCTAGCGGTCAAAATACGTCAACCAAAATACCTACCCGGTTTAGACTATGCGTTGTTTGTCAGTGAACGTCCGTGGCTGAAACGCTACGAACTATACAACGTGTTTTTTTTGATATCCCATAACTCTAGGGTATGATTGAGGCCATAGAATCAACTGGCATATGAGTTATGTTCCAATCCTTCGTTTTTTTTTTTTTTTTTCATTTTTCATACAAAATAATTCGGCAAAGTCACGATTATTAATGTAAAACACCCTTACGTGAAATATGACAACGTCGCAATTTAGCTTTCCCTTCACTAGGTGCCGCTGCCGGCGCCGGGAAGCCCCGATACCCACATACCTACATATTTTATTTTACTATTTATTTTACTACACTACTGCGAAGTTTGGCAACCTCGCAAAAGTAAAGATTCGTCATACTGGTGACAATTTTTGACCTAATTTAATTATTATTGATGATATCTCCGAAACGATGCATTTTTGGACCACCTATTCTAGGAGTCATAGTATTATTTTTACCTACAGAATATAACCCTAGAGTTATGGGATATAAAAAAAAAACAGGTTGTATATAAAAATCTTAAATCTTATCTACTAACTACCTAATCTAATAACTTCTCACAAAAAAGAAAAGTAAGTATAGAAAGTTTCAAGAAATCAGAAATTTCTGCTGTTGTTTAGTAAGAACGCAAACTTAAAATTCATTCATTAATTTATGACTTTAGAAAATAGATGATCCCCTACCAAAGCGTGTCACAGGCCGCGACATGGTGGTGGAAAAAGAGTCTTACAAAACCACCACGGGCGAATACTGTGTCAAGCCAAACCCTAACAAGGCGATGGAGCGATCAGATTGTGCCATCAACTGCCGACGAGTAAGCTTCATGACTGGAGTCGAAAAACGGGTGAGTTAGGTATTTTTTTTTTTCATTCAATCGTCGAACTAGTGGAGAAGTAAAATCTCATTAGTTTGGCGGTCGAACTAATATGTATAATTAAACAAACTACTGAGAATAAACCAATTGCACTACAGTAATGAACCGTGTTTTCTAGTCTTTACAGCTGTCTGCTGTAGGTAGTTTAGCATAAAAGCTCAAGATGTGACAAAATATACCCAAACCGCGAAGTTTACGTTGACTTTCCAGGCTAAAATGTATTAGAGGTTCATTGCAGTGCGCGTGTGTGGTGTTAGACCATTTATAACATATCGCGTCAGAACGAAGTCTGTTCCTCCATTACAAAAACTTGTATTCATCTGGCTAAAAGCTCGACGTCATAATCTTTATTAAAAGCAAGCAAAATCAGTTGATCGTGTGTGATATAGCATCGTAGAGTATAAAATATCACCATAACTGTGGTCTATTGACTTCCAACTCATACTTCAATGTTCTCCAGTTAAATCCATGTATTTGCAGTTAAATATTAGGTACTTACCAATCTGCTTTCAGTTACAAGGAGTCAGCATCACGAACCCGATAATGATATCAGAAATGAAGGATAACTTCAGAGGCTTAACAAAGTCACCTTTGGCTCCACCAGACATTGAGATCAAAGCTCCCGACCCTGAATATATTTTTGATGTAAGATAAACACCATGAATAACCTAAATTAACTGCTCTGTTGGTCTCGTGGTCTGAATCGCGAATGCTGAGCGTGGGGTTCTATTCCTTGTTCTTCTTGGGTTAGATTCCCAGGTCGGGCCAAGTGTTATTGAGTTTTTCCATTAGGAATTTCTCAGTAACAGCCAGGGGTTTGGAAGGTGGCGGTGTGAGACCCCGTGCAACGGAAAGCACGTTAAGCCGTTGGCCCTGCGCCTGATCTCTCCCGTCGTGTCGGATTACCGTCCCACTGGACTACGAGAGTGAGGACAGAGAGAGTGAACTTTTGTCTGTGCTCACACTTGTTCACTATAATATCTCCTGCGTCAGTGGCTCGGCTCCGCTGAGATTGGCCGCCATGCCCGAAATTAATTCTGTAGCTTCATTAATACCTTCAGCATCATCATCATGACCTGGACATGACTAGGCCCTTGCTTTGCCACAATGACTGGTCCTGTGCCTGCCGCTTTTAGCGAATTTCCGCGTCCTTCCCAAGAGAATGGGTGATATGGATGGGTAAAAACGACTGAATTTTCACAGATACGGCAATATCCAGACATTTTTGCGAGATGTTTAATCATGCCTTTGTTATCGACTATTCGCAGTATTGTTCATGTAGAACACACACACACACACATGCACAATACTGCTTGATGATTTAGCAGTGTTTGCTGTTGCTATGGGTGCAATTTTATTAATTGCACAAAAAAAAGAAGATAAAAACGGTTAAATAAATTGTAAAAAATACTCATTTTCTTCGTAATGGTTTATTAATATTTTCGATAGTACAGACGGCTACAAATCAAGCTATAATTTCCAGTGTAATCTGGTCTCGCATTGTATATGATTTCCGTACAGTGCGAGATCAGCGTAAACTGGATTTGTATAGCTTGATGTGTAGCCGTGTGTACAGTCGACATTCTTGTATTTTGACGCCATTTTGAGGGTAGATGGATGTGATCATATTTGTACGCTTGCTGTTAAATAGGATCCCTAAACTATGATCATAGACAATTTGAATCATGCATTAAAAAATGCAATTCATATAATTGCACTCATAGCAACAGCAAACACTGCTAAATCGTTATCCATTTTGACGTTCAACTATGACGTTTATTTATGATCACAAGTGAGTGTTAGACCTTGTCCAGAAAGGGCGAATTAGCCACGAAACGTTTCACGCGAATCTATTCGCGCGTTAGCGAAATACTAGGCGCCAGTACATTGCGTCCACAAGCATCGCGCGAGTTCAAATTACGTGCGTAAATCGCGAGCACTTCGCCAGACTCTCGACTCGCGCTTGATTCGCGCGTATTGCGCGCGAGTCGAGCTACTAGAGACGCCTTGCCTTGTTGCGTCCAGTTAACGCGTGAACTCCAGAGCGAGTGCACGTATCGAGGGAAATAGAGCGCCAAATTTTTGATACGGAAATGTTTATAGACGCGCGTTGGTATGCTCCTTCTGGACGCAACGGTCGCGCGTACTACGCGCTAGAGAATCGCTGCGAATTCGCCCTTTCTGGACAAGCTCTAATCCTATGTAAAAATTAAGAACAGCATCATTTAAATACGATCATAGAATTAAAATTTGACAGACATAATGAAATCATATTTTTATGATAAATAAATATGCCTAGTGTAATTGGGGCCTTAGTCGTGACTGAAAGATGAACGAATAAATGAAACAAACTATGAACGTCATCATATTTATATTATTTTATATTCATTGTCGAAATGGAAGACCTCTTGTCAAAGTGGCGCCAACGGGTGGCGTGAATTTTCATAAAATAAAAAAATCGCCATCATCATTGTAAAAAGATCAAGATGGCGGTGTTAGTTTCGATTTTATCCACGCGCCAGATGTCCTTGTGCCGTTGTAAATAAGACTGATGCTATTATCATAGGTCGTGGCAGCCGGAAGGAATGAAGCACCCATGATATTCGACAACGTTGCAAGAGGAATCCATAAGCAGCTCGACCCATACTTGTCAACTTATAGAACTTACCACAGGCCTTTCACTCCTGATGATCAGAATGGCATTGGAGCCAAAGATCATATCACTTTCTACTCTGAATCCAAAGCTCCAAGGGTAAGTTTAATTTTCATGTCTATTTTAATTTTTTATCGTATTCAGTAACTTGACAGTTGGAGTAAAGGCTTCTATCCTCTCTTTCGCCGATCGGCCTCAATGAGGCCGATGAGGCCGATGTCAATTATGCGGGATTCGCCAATCGGTCTGATTCAGTCCGACTGATTCAGTTCGTTCGTGGCGCACACCCATTTTCGCGCCAAATAGGCTGGTTCAGAAAAGGTTCCTCTCATCTGTCAATTGACCTACATCAGGCCGATGTCAATTATGCCGGATTCGCCATCCGATCTGGTTTAGACCGACTGATTCAGTTCGTATAGTGGCAAATCCCCATTTCGCGCCAAAAAGCCGACACGAGAGAGGAATAAATTAAAATAAAAGAATGAGCATAATTGAAAGTACCTTACAATGCATGTAGTTTTAATTGAGTTTTATTAATTACATTTTAAAACACATTCCGCAGCTGTAGCCCGCGAAATTATATTTTTTTTAATGTTTTTTTGCAATTTGCAGGTCAGCATCAGGTTGTATCTTTATCAAAATATGATTCGCGACTATATCAAATAATTACCATCATCATCATCATTTCAGCCGAAAGACGTCCACTGCTGCACAGATAGGCCTCTCCCAAATTTGCCAAAGTTGCCAAATAATTATGTATTTACAGAATTATAATCATTAGAATCATTAATACATCTCTAAGTTAGATTTGTTCCATTGAATGCCTTTTCATGAAATAATGACATTGAGGAACAAATCTAACTTAGAAGAGACAGCACTGACCTGCAAATTGCAAAAAACTTAAGAAAATTTTAATTTCAAGTGCTACAGCTGTGGATCCACCTTAATGAATTCCCATAATTATGTGGAGACGATCCTAGCTGCTACAAGTAACCTCCGCCCCGCCAAATACAACTATTGTTGTTCGAACAGAACTAAGTAGTAGATATTAGAAAGAAAGAAAGAATAAGTACTTATTGGGACTCAATCATAGAAAAATAAAAAACAAAAGTATATAAAAAAACCAAAGTCTGTACGAGGCCAAAAGTGGTAGTATTTACGCTGGTAGCGAAACCGCAGTAGTTCAATTCAACTGGCTCGCGTCATGTTCCGCTACTCGCATCGGATTCGAGTAGCGGAACATGACGCGAGCCAGTAGAATTGTACTACTGCGGTTTTGCTGCTATGGTTTTACGGCGGAGGTGTGCTATCAGCGTCAAGGTTTCATTTTGTTAAATCAAGAGGAAGTTGTCCAAAATCAGCTTGCAAGAATCCATCCCAAAGCTTGGGTTTCCTAACCGTCATATTACGGTCGTAATTGACTGCTATCCATTTTGTCACCAAAAATCAAACAACCACTGTGATTTTTGTGACAGCTGTCATTTTCCGGCCGTTATATGACAGCACTGCTTTAGGAAACCGAAGCTGAACATTACAGCGCTTATTACGACAGCATTTTATCTTATAGTTTAATTAAATTAATGTTTGTTCGCAGGTCAAAGGATTTGGACCGAGGCACAAGGAAATATGGATGCCTTTGACAGGTAAAATACACAGAGGTGTCTACGACAGGATCCATGTCAAGAAAGAATATAAAGAGGTGGCTGCGTGCCATAATCCTGTCAGCAATTTGAAGGGGTAAATATTAAGCTTGTCTTTTGAAATCTCATTTTCAAGGTTCTATACCCAAAATGTGAAAACGCGAACTTATCACTATGCCTACGCAGTCTGTCTGTCCATCCGTCCGTTCGTCTGTCTGTCTGTCTGTCTGTCACATGGCTAATGTTTTCAATATGGCCTTTATCTTTTACCCATTTACACTTAGTTCTTAATTTTCTGTTGCTTCGTGTAAATTCTGTAGTGTACCTATATGTCACCGTAAGATTGTGAGAACCGTTAGGTAGTTTATAATCTATCGGTATTATTACCGCATGCGATCGGTGTCGCGACAGCAGCCGGCGAATGCTACTTCCAAGTTGCTCGCAGCTAGGCAGGCTATTTAGCAGGTATTAGCGCAAGGTGTTACGTCGCAAGCAAGTTTGATACCAGTTCACAATTTGTTGGTTTCTCATGGATAGGTCCGTCGGATCGGATCGGTTTTCCCTTCGATCAAGTATACTATTATTATTGATAGAAGAGTTTTTCTATCGAAAAATAATGCGTTAAATTGCAAATGGTTTGTTGCAGTTCGCAATTTTTCGCCAGTTTATAATCTAGCGGAAATAATACCGATAGATTATTTTTTGGTTTGACCGAACTTCATAATTATACGGGAACATATATACAAACCTTGGTAAATCTAAAAAAATGAATCTTGCGTCACTTTTCCTCAAGTCTCATTCAAACCCTCATCCCGTTCACCTAACCCACCTTACTGAGATCAATTCTTTCTTGCACAGAACATTCATCACGGAAACAAAACAGAAGTATAAAATCCCGTATGCGACATCGTCTCTCGCATCCTGGAGCCACAGCGAGACGTTTGACCTGGCTCCTTTCCCTCCGAATCCTTTCCAAACAAACATAGCGCCGTTCATGTACTGCAGTGACTACTGCCACATTGCCCAAGGAACTCCCCCATATACAGTCATAGACCAAATCAGCCACAAAATGCCAGCTCACAAGACTTGCCAAGAAAAATACGTGGTATCTAGAGACTATGTACTATAAAATAAAACATACTTATATGATGAGTTTGACTTTCCGTTTATTTGCTTTTTACTGCATCTTGCGAATGTTTTTAACAGTAATCTTGGATGGTTTTTAACAGTAATCTTGGATGTTTTTAATAGTAAAGTAAATTGTTATTTGCGTTGTTAATAAATTTTCTTGCATTTCGGATCAATAGTGGCGGCATCACACTGTTTACCGGGATCATTGGTTGCGGCATAACACTTTTTACTGCATAATCTTGGATTGTGTTTAACAGTAAAGGAAATTGTTATTTGCGTTGTGAATCATTTTTCTTGCATTTCGGACAGTGGCGGCATCACACTGTTTGCCGGGATCACTGGTGGCGGCATAACACTTCTTGCCGCAATCAATCGTGTGGGCATAACACTGCTTGCCGTTGAGTGTAGGAGTTGTGAGAAGCAGTAAATATTTCGAAGCCTGAAATGTATTACAATAATTTGTGTATATTCAGACAGTCTACGATGGATGGACTGTGTGAAAGACGGATAATTATGGCTGCAAATGGAGTGACTACCGAGATGACGACTACTAGAAAAGTATGGAAGAAAAGGACGAAGAAGAAAAAAGGCAGGAGAATGATGATGATGATGCATTTAAGCTGCTAAATTGCAGTAACTATACACAGTTCACTTGCAGTCGGTAGCATAAATGAATATTAAGCAGCTACGCAGCTATTTAGCATGCAGTCGTTAGCACTGCGCGCCCACTGCACGTTTTGGAAATTGGTTAGGTAACGTTAATAACGGAAGCCCATTGACACAAAAAAAAAATAAGTAGGAATTATTGAGCACAGTAATTTACTTTTGTTGCTGACCGCTTCAGGCGCCATCTCCACGAGCGACAGAATCGCGGCGATGAGAGACTCCTCCGTGCCTCGGAAAGCACGTTAGGCCATTGGTCCCGGCTGTCATTCGTGGATCTTTGACAGTCATCAGAAGCCCGAAAGTCTGACCACCAGTCTTAGTATCATATTACACAGTTACTGGGTTGTGGAGGTCAGATAGGCAGTCGCTCCATGTAAAATACTAGTATTCGGCTGCATCCGGTTAGACTGGGAGCCGACCCCAACATAGGAAAATTAGGCTAGGCAGATGGATGTAGTTGCTATTACCTCACTCATTTTCTCGGCGAACTGAATCGCCTAATGTCGCATCATGACGCTCAGTAATTTCTAATACAATATTCAAATATGCTAGTGGTATCACTAAGTCCCTTTTTTCACGTTATTCTCGTCTTTTTTCTGCAAATGAAAAAAATACAGTAAGTCTTCATAAGGTAAGTAGTTACAAATTGATCGGGATATATAATTATGCGGTATTTAAGGTATGCGATTGTGACCAACCAGTCGATGTCCAAAACGCTCGACTGGCTGTTCACAATTGCAATGTTGTGCTGGTGCCTACACTCCCAAGTAGCATTGCAAGCTGTTTACAAGCTGTATTTAAGTTCATTTTTATACTAGAAGGTGTATATTAAGGCTGTATAAAGGCTGTATAAGCGTTTATAACATGCATGCATTAGTAGAGCTGTATAGTAGCTGCAGAAGCAATAGAGAAGCTGCATAATAGCTGTATTAGAGCTGTTATTCGGTGTACAAAGAAACCATTACACTACTGATATCATCTTATAAGTATCTTGTAATGAAAAGTGTTCTAAATAGGTTTTTGAAGAGAATTACATTAGAATAAAAATTAAACGAACTATTCTCGATGACACGGGTACTAGGAACGTACTGAATGGTGACATTATTATTTATATCATATTTATTAGAATAAATGATAGTCTTGGACTTGGGTATCTGATGGTGTTAATAAAATTCACCAAATTGAAATTGACCGTGACGTGTATCGATGTATGGGAGACCACTTTTTTAACTATAATGTTATGTTTGTTTTTGGGATAACTTCATCCCAACTATGGAACCCTTTATAGTGCGACACGCACTTGGCCGGTGTTTCTTACCTTACTGTACTTGTTTGTATTTGTGTTCTTTCTTTGCGTCATGTTTACTGCAAATTAACGTATTTTCTTTATTTATTTTCTTTACCTGTGGTCTAAAAACGAAGCAGCTTGCGCACCCAGGCAGGGAACACTCGCACGAAACAGTACGCTTCTGAAATATCACAAATATACCTAATCTAAAATAATCTATGGAAAGTCGTTGTAATCACTAACCAACTCAAACTACTGCCGAGAATACAGAACAATCTCTGTAATCTTGAGTGCTGGGCATAAGGTTCCCCAAAACAAATGAGGTGTAAGCCCTCCTTCCCCAAAAAAATATGGTGAGGGTTACCCAACTAACAGACAGAGACACAGAACGTTTTTCAAAAACCATTTGGTAAACACTACTACCTATAAACGGCCAAAGAACGCTCGCATTACTGGGGTATGGCGCGGATACATCACCATTAAAATGTTTCTAAAGCCGCTTTAAACGTGACGGTGAAGTGAAGAAAAGCAACGCCTGTCTTAAGGTAGAGATCGTGATACCTTTTTTAACTAATCACTCAATGATTTTATAGTAGCACTTATTTACGAAATACCTATTACTTATTTTTTTTTACCACATTAGAGGCCCGATGGATGCGTAGTTCATACAAACGTAATACCAAAATTTCCGACTGGAATACAGAATATCTAGCTAGGTTCCCAAATATATATTTTGACAAATATATAATATATATTTTGATACTTAATATATATTTTTGACACTGATTTCTATTGAAAAATAAGTTTTCTATATAAATTTTAAATTCCTCATATCTCGTCTTTATATCATCCAATCGAAAAAAAAACACACTGCCTTAGGAATATATTTGATTTACAAATTATTTTGGTATTACATTTGTATGATCTACGCACGCTACGCCGGCCCTAGCTATAGTACTACTTAAACATTTTCTACCTTAAAACTTACCATTGTATAGCGTTCCCCCTAAACGAACCTAAATAGTCGAATTGTGGGCGTCCAAGCAAAGAAGTTCTCGGCGTTTATTTTCCGAGATAAGGCTTCTACATACCAGCGCGACTTGAGCGCGACGCGACACGGCACAAAGGCCCCGCACGTCGCGGTACGAGCGGTGCCTTTGTGTCGCGTCACGTCGCGCGACAAGTTGCCCCAGTATGTAGAAGCCTATACACGCAATTCTGTAAATTTGGGTGAAAAAATTACATTTTACGATTTTAATTGATTATTATCAATTAATGCTCAATTATCTACAAGTTCATATAGTAAATGACTTTGATGTGAATAACTGAGATTTTTCTGAGTACCAGCAATTTTCAGGTACCTACCAATGGTCAAATTTGAAAATCCTTTTTCTCAAATCAAGCTTTATCAGAGTTTCAGCTTCAAATGTATGAAAAAAATAATGTGCCTGTTTTTTAAATATTTTTTTAACCTTTATTATCAATTGAGTATTCTAGATACCGAATCTAGTCTTAACTCAATACGCCTCTACTGGACCTTTATTGCTTGAACGCCCACTTAGTGAGTCGGGTGGTGGTGAATGGACTGTACAGATGACTCACGTTTTTCTTCTTCTCTGTTCCAAGAATTTTAGTTTCAATTTCTACTATTGATTTGTGAGAGACATAAGTATCCTGTAATAATTTTTTTCATCTATATTTTTTATATTTTTCAGTTAATTATAGATATAATAATTTTTAAAAAGAAAGATTTTTTAAATTACTTACGCATGGACAATTGCAGCAGCTATGACTGTGTTGCGATGTCGGTAAAACCATTATGTTTTGGTTCGTTTAGCAGGTATGGCTGATTTCTCAGCGCCAGGTGCGTTTAGCTCTCCAAATCTTCTTTCAATTGCCATTCTCAAACGTTCATTTTTCTGTAAAAAAATTATAAAATTAGTAACGCCACTCTCCTTTAACATCTCAGGTAGTCTTCTACTGGCCGAAAGCCTCTTCTTTACAAATCTCTCAATTGTTCGCGCTATCTGGCTGGTCTGCCCTGCAAAACTATAATATCCAGATAACGCCACCTTCGCCGCGTTCGACCTCAATGGCGATATCCTCCCGCAGGTGTACAGTGTGAATCGATCTTTGCATAAATTAATTATATACAATATTAGTTTTAGTATATGCGAAACCCGAAACATGTGTCTAGTATTTTTATGTAAAGAATCTATGTACAAAATTTCAAAACTGTTTCATGAAAAATCACAATGTTATAAGGGTGTTATGTTACCGGGTTGTCCGTACAAAAACATGTTAACGGCGCCCCCGCGCCTCCAGGGTCGTCTTGCGCTCATTGATAATAATTTGGCAGTAGGGACCTAACCTTACGGCGATTGTATTGTGAGTAATTAAATGGTGATAACATTTTCCATCACACTTAAATATTTTTGGGACAAAATATAACTTGGTGTAAAAATTATTGAAGTCGATTCAGTTCCTTATTCTGAACAAACTATATCCAGATTTCGCATATACTAAAAATAATGTTGTATATAGCTTATTATTTTCCGAGTGACTAATAACTTAAAAGTCGACTAAATGTTTACAACAAATAAAATAACGTGCCAGCGATTAAATATTTTCGCGACTATTATGTTATGTAAGGTTCAAAATTAAAGGTGTTATAAAAACTAAAAACTAGCAGCTGCGTTTAGGTAGCAAATAAACTATACCAGTCAAATAAAATATTAGGCGAGGAGCTATAAATAATGACTTGGCGACGACTAATAATGTTAGTAGGGTGGCAAAGATAATATATTACCAGTCTAGTTAGAGTAGGTTATTATTTTTTTTTTAATGGTTAGGTTAGGTTAAAACTGTGACTTCCTACGCACGAGCCGAGCGAGCGAAGCGAGCGGTGCCGCGGTAGCGGCCGGCGAGTGCCAGAAACGACTAGATTATATAGAAAATCTAAACCTGCCCTAATAATACAATAATAATATATTATTTATGAATGCCCATTTTCTATTTTGTTTTCGCCATTAAGTTTCCGCTTAGATATTAATTCTGTTCCCAAAAGAAAAACTTGATGCTAGTTTAAATTAAAACGGATCTTATTACTGATATATTAATATGCTACCTATTACTTATTACGATACTCCTTATTAGCTGCCAACCCATTATACATATATGGTACCCACTCAATTTTTTTTTAAAACCTATATTCATTTTACTTAGTTGCCGCATACATGCCGTTGTATATGTCCGGGGAAACCTAGGTGCATTCAAATATTATTATTTAAAAAGTGAGTTTTTCTTCACTTACCCCAGGGCATATATCATTTTCGCACTTCGTCTTCTTTGCCTCGTCCTCACATTTCTGAAAGAAGATAATTAGCAAATGTTGAAAAAATATATCAGCTCCAGAAGTTAAATAATAATAATTCATTTCCCAGATCATACAATCCAATTTGTTAGTAATTACTTATACAACTTCAACACTAGTGTTATTACATAAATTTGGCAGATATTGGTAATATGATGAGAATGTCAAAATAATCAATTTATAAAGAAGATACAATACATTAGTCATCATCATCATCATCATTTCAGCCAAAAGACGTCCACTGCTGGACATAGGCCACCCCCAAATAGGGGGGGGGATTTGCCATAATCGCCACGCTTGGCAGGCGGGTTGGCGATCGCAGTATGGTTTAAAAAAAAATGCATAGAGAACGCTGCTGCCCATTCTCTAGTAAGTCTACGACACCCACGGGAAGAAATGGGATGGAGCTATTCTTTACGTCCGGTAACAAACGGAACCAATACCAATACAAAACATTACAATAACAATACATTAGTACCTACAATAAACAAAACATTATTTCGAGGCACGGTTTGAAGGCAGTATTTTCGTCCTGATCACAAGTCCTATTCTTCAACTCAAGGGTCGATTAGAGATTATGACTGCCCATGAGAGCTGGTACTAAGCGTTGGTCCGGCGCATATTCGGCAGTTAGACGCGCTACTTAGATCACTAGTCACTCTTTTTACTACATGCGAATATTCTTGTATAAGTTGCGCCGTGCCGACGCGAGAGAAGGGGATCCAACTGAGTCTGATGCTAATATATCATGGTAAATAAAAAATCTGCTGTTTTCTACAAAAGTGCAATAACTACGCGGTCAAAATGTATGGAACACCAAATTTTTTTATAACCGACACAAAATTTGTAAAATTTATAAAATTTTCGAAATATGGTATCACGTTGCGCGTCGATGTCCCTGTATTGCTAAGGTAGGGGTTTTTAAGTCACTACTTAAATTTTCGATAACGTAGTTATCTTCGTCTCATTCTTCTGATGTTTTCGAGTAAGAGTTTTAAGAATGACCAAACTGCGGAGTTAATTTGACCGGTTTGCGGTTTGTGATTCAATGTAATCATCATTCCACTAAATGACATCCACTGCTAGATTTCGCCCTCAAGCATCGCCACAAGGACCAGTCCTTGTTAGTGCAACCGTGATGTGGTCATCTTGGTGACCATTACCAAATCGCGGTCATCATAGCTATTCACAACCGTTCGATACGCTTGCGTGCCGAATCAAACATCAATCAATGTTATCAAAGGTCAGTTTAAATCATCTGACAGCTATTCTCTGTTGGGAGTAAAGCAAATTAGTAATTGTACAGTTTCGACAACCTGTCGAATGGTTGTGAATACCTATGCAGGTCACTTTAACCAGTATTATTTACTTTTCAGACTTACCCGTGAGCAAATGTATTCTTTAGGTATAGGAACTCTTGCAGGTTTCCTGGCAGGCAGACAGGGTGGATTATGGAAGCATCGCGTTGGTGTGGTACAAGGGGCTGATGGACGAGCCGGCCAGTAGCATGGCATCAGATAAGGGAAGCAGGAAGTAGGCGGGATGCAATGAGGCAGGTGGTGGCAGGAACGAGCTGCTATTGGCTGGAATACGAAGAAACTCGTTAATTGTAATAGGTCGTTTTAACCCTAATTAATTTTCCTGTTACCGCTTACCACTGAGGTTATTGCAGGCTTCTTCCGTAAGATACAATTTTTGTCATTACGAGGTGCTAGTCCTAGAATTAATACAAATGTATTTTTAATAGAATACCAACTTTTTGCAGTACGCAACTGGCACGAGGAGTTAATTCCACCGTTGGTTCTTCGAATATTGGTTTGCGATTCAGTCTAATCTGAAATTTGTAATCTTTATTTGAATACCTCTCTTTAGTTAAGAATGATGACTTAAAACTGACATATTCATACTTAACGTTCAAACCTTTAAGCCATAGCAATTATTGCAATCCACTGCGCATTTATAAGGTGGGCATGAACTGAACTGCGAATAAATCACAAAAATCAAATCAATATTTGGGGAAAATGTTTGATTTAAAAATATCTTTGGATGTATTCACTCTGAAAACTTTGTTGCTGACCTTGCAAATACAACTTCTTCTGGAACACGTGGAACACTGGGAAAATAAATTGGGAAGATGAATTATGCCAGATTTGTAATCAATGTTGTTAAAAATCACTCAATGATTACTTACAACACGAGTACACGGTGGATCATCCTGAAAAAAATAATAAAAGAATATGACTTTTGATCCAGAAGGCAAAACACAAAACAATGAATAAAAAAAATATTGTGTACAAGGCAGAAAGGTGGATCGCAGGCCGCATATGATTGACAGGATCCCTCGAAACAGCAGGTTCGACACCCGCCACACTTAAACAAATAAGCATTGTTGAAAGCGAATATATTTCACTAGTTAAATATTACAACGATTTATCAACAAATATTGTAAATTATACCTTTAAAGATGCTGGCAAATCAGTATTGCTCTAAAACAAGAAAAATAATAATTAGGTAAAGAAACCAACTTTCCAACTATTTATAATTAAATGTTTATAAAATGGAACCAACCCTATTTCTGCAGCAATTACTGCTATAACATATTTGAACGATAGCTGTCTGATGAAACACAGCCTTTTCATCATCCTTACGTTTCAGTTTAGATGGTTTGGCTCCAACCATGCCTATATTAGACAAACCAAACAAGTTATGTTCTTTGTCCAGCCGCAGTATAGTTGACAAGTATTTGTCTTCAAAATTGTCCTGTTCTTTGAGCTCATTTTCGGAAACTTGACTACAGTTAGAGCTTGATGTATTAGGTGATATCGACGGTGAACTGGAAGTAGTGTTTAATGTTGGTAAAACGTTTAATACTAAAGTAGTGACTGACCAATTTAATTCACAATCACGTTTTTCCCAGTGAAATTACCTACTTTTCATCGTCTCCGGACACTATTAAGATCTTCTTTTCTTATGAGTTAATTTAGCACCTGTCAATGCGTTCACATTTCTGGAACGACACCATGTCAGTGTATATTGATGACAGCAGCCGCTTCTTATATTTATTTTATCTTTAGATACATACCTAGAATCAGGACCATCGTCTGGATCCTCACTTAACCACTTCATTTTGGTTAGTTTCAAAACATTTGGGTTGTCGCAAGGAAGAAAGTTACTTTCATCATTCTCAGATAAGTTGCTATCTTCACCAGAAGTAGTTGTTGGCTAGTACAAAGTCACTTTCAATGTATAAATGTTTATAATCAAAGCTAATATTGCACAAAAACAATAGACAAACTTGCTAACATATCGGGATGGGGATGAGTCGGCCTCTTGCTCTCCCGCTTGTTCATCTAGTTCGGCTCTCTTATATGATTCAGCAAGTTCGTGAAGTGCTTTAGATCTTTCTACTTGTATGAGATGGTCTTCGGGAATATCCTAAGATGGTAATAACGGATAAATTAACTGGTTTACATTGCTACGTTCTTAATCGTTTTGTAAAAATAAGTAGGTAATAAAAGACTTACTTCATTATGAAGGACAGATGAAGCATCTATGATGTTTAAAGGTGCCATTTCGTTGGACCCAAAGTTGGGACTTATGTTCCCGCCTGGTTTGATGCCATTGACAAGACACACGTAAGTGAAATAAACATTTTGTTCAGAGGCGCTACTTGCTAATTTCATGGTGTCCGAGGGAAAGACGATGGAGGGATGGTGATGGTAGTATGTGTCTGTCACTTTTGATTTGAGCGTTTAAGCGAAAATTCCGTGCTGTTTATGAATCATCTGAAAAATGGGCTACTAGTTTGATTCTTTTCAAGACTTCATAAAATTTAAATTTAAATATACGAACATTGCGTTTGGTCCAAATTTTTGGTCCAAGTCCTTGTAAAATTTACGAAAAATAGCTTTACTTATGCCATTTTTTCTGGATACACTGTGACATTAATTCAAACTTGACAAAATAATTATGTTCTTTTATATTTCTTTTTGGAGATTTTTGACCTTAAAATAGTACCTACCTATTTAGTTATTGCCATGGAGTTTTTGTTCATTGATAGATTTTGGTAGTATTAAATATTATTTGTACTACATACTCTAAACATGCTGCAACTAATAATATGGTACCATCACAAAAACATGGTAATGATACGGTAAACAACCTCGTGTCATAAATCAAATGCCGACCAACAATGGTGCCGTCATTTCCAAAATCCGCGCCGGTTAATTGTATGAAATTGTTCCATTATCTGATTAGGAAGCAATGTTTTACGTGCTTTAAACAATGTTGATGTCATGGTGGGAACGAGCGGGCTACGACCTGCGGATGTTGGCGAATAGAACTGGGCAAGTGGGCAAATAGGACTGGGCAACTAGTTATTAGGTAGCTACATATGTGTTTGTCGTATGGTCTCGTTCTGGTCATGAGAAAGTATTTTTGGAAAATTGTGTGTTCGGATGGAGGAATGATGTGATGATAAATATGAATGTACTACAGTGTGTGATAAACAAAAATCTGCTGTTCCTTACATTTTGACGAGTTATGAGAACATAAATGTAGGGAACAGCTGATCCTGCCAGGGTTGCGAGTTTTTCCGAAAGGGATATCGTGGCCCTGGCACACGGGCAAATGAAGGAACATGGGTGGGTTTTAGTCAGTAAAAGTCTGACAGAGTCTAACTTCTCCCGCTCCGCCCAGAGCGGGAGAAGTTATTTGAAAATTTCCCACCCAGAAAAAAAAAAGGGAACAGCTGATTTTTTTTCGCGATTTCAGGTTTAGTATATAGTAAAAGTTGTTCATAATGATGAGTACAATGACCCCTTAAGAGGTTGTGCATTAATTCCGGGACATGTTGTATATATAATGGTAATATTGATTACGTCTCTTTAAATCTAGGTACTTATCTTTCATTAGTGGTTATCACGGTAGTCACCCCCTTTCTAGCCATAATATCTTTCAGGCAGTCCATCCATCGTTTCTTTGGTATTCCCTACTCTTATAGCTATCCACATTCATACAGGTATCATAACTACGTATTCATAATACATATACACCGTGGCATTTTAATCGTCTTACAAAGGCAGCCCACTTCATGTATCCAATTACTAAACTAATCATTCATAAAAGTTACAAAACTAATCATTCATAAAAGTAAAAAAAAAATACTAGGTAACTCTTGAATAATAAAAAAAAAAGTATTATTCATTATGACGCATGACGTAGTTTGAAACACCGTTACGAGCGCGGTGCAAGCTTTGCGTTCCAGGGGGCGGCGCGGGATGGAACGGCAGACTTGCACCCCGCTCTTATCAGGGTGTTTCAAACTACATTATGTTATGCGTCGTATTGAATAATATATATATATATATTTTTTTTATTGTTATGAATAATTAGTAGTCCTTTGATACATGAAGTGGGCTGCCGTTGTAAGAGGTGTAAAATGCCATGGTGTATAACACTAAAAACATGAAGTAGATCAATATATTTAAAACAACGTTTCTAACATTTAACACTACAATAATTAGTAGCAGTAACAAAAAGTGGAATACGGAAACAGATCCAGTTATAATCGGGTCTTCTATTTCTGGGAAAGAAGACATTGTTAAGAATCCAGTGTCCGTAACCCAATGATGTGAATGACACCAGACCACACAAAAACGAATTACACTACCAGAATAAAAACTGATTTTGATAAGGTTAGACGGACACGCTTCGTTCGCATCGCGGCTTGCGAACCGCATTTTACGCTCGTACCTTTGTAGATTTTAATCGTTGAATGTTTTAATAGATTGTAAATATACTTACTGTTAAAATTTATTCTTAAATAATGGGCAACAATTCGTCACTAGAATCACAACTTTCAATAGTAGGAATAAATCTCTACTTTAGAGTTAATTGAATTAAGTAATATAAAGAAAAAGAGAAAAAAAGTTTATTGGTCATAGAAACACGTGCATACACAAAGATTTTTAGCAGGCAGACCCTGCATTGTGTTGTGGCTGGGTAATGATGTTGTGTTGTTTATGTTTATGCTCCAAAATGTATAATTAGTTACATAACTAAGCACGAGTGTGTCTGCAAACCGTGAGTTGAATAGCAGAATTATTTGGGTCCCGAAAATTATGGAACGCTAAAAGGCAAAAAAAAATCACTTACCAAATTACCAAATTATACATCTAGTCCATCTTCGGGCCATTCTGTTGATTTATTGTCAAAAAGCTATAATATCTAGTTGTGCGTGATCTAAAGCCCACACAATACGAGTATTATGAATAGCTTTAAATGCCTGCGCCAATCTGAAGCAAACGTTCGTAGCGGTGAATCATGTTACCACCAGTGATCGTCAACTGTTTTTAGGCAACACTTGTTAGAACTTAACCACAGCTCGGTTTATCCAATCAGAGATGAAACCAGGACAAATCCAATTAATCCATCTTTCAGATGCTGCCAATCTTTACCAATTGTCTTATTGGCAATAGCGAAAAAGATCTAACTCAGCTTTGGGGTCATTTCCTTTAGGAACGCTTTCAAAGCACTTGCCCAAAATATGTATCTACCTAACCTTTTTTTGGATCTCTTCTTGGTCGCGCACTTCATTACTGAAGGTCGTGTCCCTGAAAGGCCTTCGTGGCTTTATGAATGACTTTGAGGTCGGAACTATCCCACGGGAACCTAGATTAGCTTATCCGTATGCTAGCTGCTACGCGTAGGCCAGAAAACAAAAAATATTCTCACCATTCATTTGAAATGTTCTAGCGCAGCTATTGCCATTGACCAACATAATACCTACATGTTAGCCAAGATATTTTAAGGCTTTAAATTGTAATAACTTTTGACCGAGTGAACCAATTACAATGAAATAAGGGTCCTCCCCAGGGTGCCATCTATCTTTTTGTCAACGTTTTTACGAAATCGGTTCAGTGGTTTAAGCGTGAAAAGGTAGCATACATACAGACAGGCAGACTGACATTTACTTTCGAATTTATGATATTAGTATGTGCCAAGTCTACTTGAGCCGACTGGTATTGCAAGAGACGATGGCAAGAGACCGGATGGTATGAGTTTGATTCCATGGAAGATGGGCCGCAACGCTGCTGGTATGGGATGCAACCTGTTCAGACACGCTGGCCCCTTCCCATCTGCATGGAACCAGCAACAGAGCTGGTGCGGCTTCTGAAGCGACTGAAAAAGCTAAAGCATCCAAATACAGGGGTCTAGGCTCCGAATATGATTTTGTCCCATTCGGTGTCGAGACTCTTGGTCCGTGGGGTCCTAGCGCTATAAGGCTTTTTAAGGAAATAACAAAAAAGTTAGTCGACATCACAGGAGACCGAAGAGCTGGCAGCTACCTCGGACAAAGAATTAGTCTAGCTATTCAAAGGGGAACGCTGCCAGTATCTTCGGAACCTTGCCTAAAGGGACTCCTTTTAATAATATATTTTAGTTATTAAAAAAAAACTATATTATGTTATATTTTGGGAATAAATTTCTCAATAAAAAAGTTATAACTTATTAAATTATATTAGTATGGATGTTATTCCACTTCATTCGGTTCTTGGCTTCTCTCAGGGCGGTGGTAACAGAGGTCGTGGTTACTCCAGAGTAATTTAAAAAAAATCCTACCATTTACCTACACTCTTCCAGCCGTTAACAATATCTTGAGAGGTACATCTATAAAAAAATGTTTAACAAAAATCTTTCGCAAAAAAGTGTGAATAAAAATGTTTATACCCGTAACAATAGCCACTACAACCGAAGATTCACAACCTCTGAACCATGCCGGTCGAAATGGAGGCTGTCTACCGTATCATTTTTGTTGTGACCCATCCAACGATGCCGACATCCCATAATCATAAAACATTTTACTGACGTGTCGGTCGTTAAAAAATAGGAAAATTTTCTGACGTTTTGTAACAAAAATATAGGAAAATTGTGTGGGATGATTAGTGAAAATAGTGGTTTATAAGATTTTATTGATTAATTTTAGAATAATGACTATGGGTAACAAAGTGTGTGTTTACGTGCTGTTTTTCTGTGTTTTCCAATGGACTAATGCACAATTTGGAAGTAAGTATACCTACTTATTTTATTTTAAATGTTATTAATCAATGTTGTTAAATATTCTTTTAATTTAGAAATATCTTAGATTTCATTGACTAGTTTTAAGTATTTACTTACTCTTTTGACTGATTAAAAAATAATCAGATTTCTTGAATTTTCTTTGTTTTAGGAATTAGGTAGTACTTAACGTGATAAGTATCATCTTAATTTATTTATAACTTTGTAGAGTTCATGTTCTGCGTTTGAACCCTGCATTTGTATGCAAATTTTAATTGCAATGATCGCGCGTTAAACCACAATGAGCATCATTGTTTGTAACGTTACTCTAGTTTAATGGCACATAGGTAGGTAGGTAGCCCCGGATTTACGCCTAGGCCTACAAGTCCCCCGCCTAGGGGCCCGGCCAGCCTAGGGGCCCCAAAGCCACACCGACCAGGCAGCTTGTCGCGGCAGGTGAACAGGGCTGGATAGCACATGCTACAGACTCCGCACTCATATCATGGTTGATACCCGTAGGAAAGAAAAAAAAATCTGCCCTCTCCGAGGACGGATGCAAAAAATTTCAAGTTCGCTGCGCTCGCTCTTGCATCAAACTTTTTTTTTATTTCTTCAGCTTTTCTGCATAAGTCTTTGGTGGGATGAGGAACAGGGTGTAAAGTTCACTCATCCTCCCTTTTCTATAGCCGCTACAAGTCTACAAAGCAACTCCTATTTCTACATTAAATTGTCAAAAGAAATCTAATCCCTCCGAGGCGAGGTGCAAAATCTTCGAGCCAGCCGCTCGCCATTGCATCTTAGTTACTCTTAATTCTTCAACTTTCCTGCATATGTCGACAAAGTTACTCCTTACTGTATGAATAGTCAAATAAAAATGATAGTTGAAAAGCAAGCTGACTTATCCGAGGTGCTAAAATTTCTTTGAGAACCCGAGGTGCTAAAATTTATTTTTTCTTAGAAAGATCACTGTTCATTCACTGCCGGCACCAGCTATGCGAAAAATTAATCATGTAGGTTTTACAAAACGACTATAATTAGTATTGTTTGAAGAACGTAAGTTGGTTCAAGTAGGTAACTTGAGTGTTAAGGAATACGAGGAAAAGAACGTATTTGTTGTAATTGTAATTTGTCAAAAAAACTAAAGGATATCTGAAAGAGTCACCAAATGCTAGGATTCGAGCCCGTAACTAAAACTCCTACATGATATTATTTAGGGCCTGACATTTAGGTGATGAGGACTCTTCCTCCTTTTCACTTATTACACCATCCTGATTTAGGGAAAAGGTCCCTGAATATCGCTTAGTGTAATAAGCTTTTAGCGCTTATAAAACGAACGTAAACCAGCGTGGTCAACCTAGTTCAATTAACCCAATGGCCCACCTAGTTCAGAATCAGATATCTTACCCTCCATTGATATCAGAAACTAGCGTCTGCCCGCTATTTTCGTGCGCCTGGAAGTCAAATATACCTAACTAGCTTTACCCGGCCTGGCTTCGCACGGGTAGCACTATTTATCCTACCCTACCCTACCTTAGTAGGGTCAAAAAATCAACTGTTCCCTACATTTTGACGAGTTAAGCGAACATAAATGTACGGAACAGCAGATTTTTTTCGCGACTTCTGCAGTGCTATTCTGTAACCATCACCCAGTTACGTACTTATTATAAATAGACGCGTCATACACGAACATTAGTGCACTCAAAAACAGCGTAGGTAATGGCTTACCTAGCTGCAATCATGGCTGATTGCAGCTACTTTTTTGCATACAATCATACAACGCGTGAAGAAAAGGAAAGACCTATACCGATATCTGTTATTAGAAAGAGATGAACATACATATTTAGTTACGTCACTAGCTGCTGCATGTTCATTGGCACGTACGTAATAATAATTAATATTATTGCCATTATTGAGCGCAGATAACGCATCTAAAGGTTAAAGTCCATTTCACGAAAGAAGTCCCGCGGAAATAAGTGGAACTAATTATTATTATACGCTAAGTTAGCAACATTCCTAAAATAACCCATGCCTGCAGCGCCACGTCTGCGGGACTTCTTTCGTGAAATGGACTTTACATCATTGCCATCACCATGAAAACTTAGATGAAGTGAGCGTGGAGTGAACTGTCAGTGTCATCCCACCTGACGCTAGGGATGGACAAAGGATTACATTAACAATCATAATCGAGATTTGGAACAGAAATTCAATTTTGTTTTTTTACATTAAATTGAGTTTGACTATAATTCTGTTTTGCTATTTTATTTAAAATCTCCCTAAATAGTAATGTTAAAAAACATAAATACTAGCTTTGAAATAATATAAAATGATCAATAGAATTAGCATAAAAATCTTATTAAAATCTCGATTATGATTGTAAATGTAATCCTTGGTCAATCCCTATCATCAGTGGAATGACACTGACAGCTCACTTCACGCAAGAATACACGGTGATATTTTCGCAGAATCGACATGCTGGTTTAGTCCTATAGTAAAAGTTATTCTTAATGATGAGTACCTTCTATGAACCCTTAAGAGGATGCCCATGAATTCAATTTCACCCTGTGTATGAAGATAGATAGAAGGTAGATGTCACTCAGCAATAGCGGTAGCTTTCTACAAGTAAAAAAAAATTTAATTGGATCAGTAACTACTTCCAGCTCTTTAGATGAACTCGTCTAGTACCCATCTGTCGCTCAGTAGGTTCCTACGTTTGTTTTCACATCCCCACCAGCATGTCACGTAAATTGAACAAATGATGCACCCAATAATTGCAGGTGACTGATGATACAAAGGCTAGCCTCGATCAGGGCACACAGTAAAATTATATTATCTAACATCATTTTGTATCAAGGACGTGTTTGACGGTGAATTACCATTGCATTATGATGCTGTTCGTTTCATGTCAATTAAATAGAAATATGGTACCAACGACCATAGATAAACATAGGGTATATTTATTGCAAGTAACAAAAGCGATTGATATTAAAGTGTAGGCTTACTGTCAGGGAAACAAGGTCAAATCTGATGCAGCTGTACAGAATGTTCGGAGACTGAAATTGGAAAGTTTTTCTGGATTAAACATCATGCAGCCGTTCTTCAAGAGTTAAACAATTCCTAACCGCCAATCAACTTGTTAGTCATTCTTAATTCAAAATGATAACATTTCGTTCTCGTTCTATAGAGCGATGTCAGATGCTTCACTTTTCCGTTAATTTTTGCCTTTCATTTGGCATCTTTCAAAAGTGAAAAATTAATTCAGAAGCCGTAGCATCGTAGTATTAATTAACCGATCCAACGATGTTTGATTTCGGCACTCCGCATCTTTCACTTGCCTACCGAATGATCTAAAATGAAATGAAAGGATGCGGATGAATGTTCAATTTTATATAAATAATAATAATAAGTTTATTTATTTTCTCTCACAATAGTTTTGTAGCACTACAACGTACGGCATTTCATACAAATTTTCAAGCCCTTGTTTTTCGAAATGACTGAACCGATTTTAATGAAAATTCATACGCATAAGCAGGATAAAAAGGTCTAAAAAGTTAGTTAAGAACATTTTAGAAATGTCTTATTTGAAAACAGATAACTGGAAATCTGTTTCTATGGAAAATTTAAAATCGGTCTAATTTGGCTGTATCTAACACTATTTTTCGAAAATGTTCTTAAAACTAACTTTTTAGACCTTTGTATCCTGCTTATGCGTAGGAAGTTTCTTAACATCGTGCATCGGTTCAGTCATTTCGAAAAACAGGGGCTTGAAAGTTTGTATGAAATGCCGTAAGTCGTAAACGCTCTTAACAGTTTTGAACTATAAAAAATCACATTGTGAGAGCTGGTGCCTGAAGTAGATTTTAGAAAATACCTGTATTATAGGTCACTAGGCCCCATTTAGTGGCATACTACAAACAAACAGGCAGGTAACATGTATTTCTACAAAAAAAACCCTACTAATATTATAAACGCGAATGTTTGTTAGTATGGATGGATGGATGTTTGTTACTCTTTCACGTAAAAACGGCTGGACATATTTTGATAAAATTTTGTATCGGGGTAGCTGACACCCTGGATTAACATATAGGTTACTTTTTATCCCTATATTCCCATGGGATCGAGACTTACGCGGGTGAAACAACGGGGCGCAGCTAGTAAAACATAAAATAAAAAATTAAAAATATTATTTTGTCGTGAATGAACGTGACATGAAAGAAAAACGAACCTTCACTCGGGTGAAGCGTATGATACTGGCTTTACGGCAGTCTCGATAATACTTGACTTGAAAAGGTTTTCATCGAGACGTGATACATAATGGAATCATGACGTAATCCACTAAAATGTTTTCAGGTATAGGTCTAAGCGTTGGAATGGGAGGAATCGAGTCCGATGACGTGCTTTTAAGTATAAGGGTAAGCTATTACATTAGCAATTTCTTTATCTTTTACCTTAGTGATGGTTCCCGTACTATTGGACTAAGGGCCAGATACTCGCCGTTGACCTTGGCAATACAAATGCGCGTCGCGCTCACGCCGTGCCACCCTTAACTTCATAGGGAATATTTATTTTTTGTAACGAAAAAATTAATATTTGAAAAAAATCACATATTAGAAATTATAGATAATAAAACAGCCAAAAAAAAACATGAAAATATCTTAAGTAGTTTGAAAGTAATATCATTTTTATGCTTTGGGTAGTCATTACTTCCTGAATTTATTTCATAAAGTATTTTACTACAATACTTAAATTTTCACTTATAGAATTGATGTTTAAGCGTTCTAGTTTAACATGCATTTTTTGCATAACTTACTTGCATTATATGAGGGCGTAATAACTGATTTAAAAGTCACTAAAATCTTATATCTGTGCCTTAACACATCACGATTACCATGATTACTGTCATTCAAGAAGTAGTAAAGTTTATATGAGGTAAATGAGGTAACTATGGAGTTTCTTGCGCATCCTCTTCTATACCAAACTAACTTCTGGAACCATCTAGAATCAATCATAATTATTCTTGCACATTTTTGACATTCTAAAGTGCCTTTTAAGGCGACGATAACCGACTTTTAATGATTTTATACTGAAGATCACGTCTAAACGAGTAGTGTTAATGATTTGAAAAAAAAAATAAAAAACTGAGAATGGCGCAAAATCTAACAAGCGTATTTTTCTGAAACCATCACCAATTTAAAGATAATTTAATTATTACTATTTTAGTATACGTGTTTTATTAAAACACCTTTTGTTTTGTGTATAATAAATTAATAATTCGTCAAGTCGGGGACAGCGCTCCTTGGTAAGCGAGTCCTATTACTGGCTGAACGTATGACGCGTTGCGTGAGCTCAGTACAGAACACGCAAGCTAACCTCTCAAGGTCACTGGCATATATCTGAGTCTTAATGGCATACTTAACTTACCTAAATTAATGATTTGACTTTGAAAACACGAAATAAATTGTATGGTCTACCTACTAAATATGCTTCCCCGTTGTAATATGTTCTAGCCTCACGTTTTCCGGTTTCATTAAATACTTACTGTAATAATTGCGAGCTTAGTATACGTACCTCTGTCCTAATTCCCATATTATGATGAGTAGTATCTTGTATTATATTAAGTACCCATTCTACTTTGGCTCATAAACTCAAAGTACCTAGACATGTGAATACAAAATTGTGTGATCTTTAGCTTTGAAATCATTCTGCTAACGATCGCTCATTAATAAATGTAAAAAATGTGATTTAAATATACTTTTATTTCAGAGTCCATGCCCACAAAATACTACATGCGTACCAGTCAGCTCGTGTCCAATCCTAGAAGACCTCATGGACTTTTCATGTTTCTCTTCAGATAAGTACGTAATAAATGTGAATGGGCTAGCGGTAAAGATCATTCATTCGCCGGCTGTCGCTGAAAACCAGCGCTGGGGCTCTGTCTCGCATAGGGTCGCAGCATTATGCTGAGCCGTGGCCGTTTTGCGTGAATGTGACCCACATTTTCCCCCAACTTGTTCTTATTTTCGTCACATTTACCGCAAATAAAAGTATTTTCTCTCTTCCTTTCATTATCTATTTTAATCATCTTTAAACTTTCTAGATGTTCATTAAACTTTTATTTATTTATTTATTTAACAGTTTATGTACACACATATATACAGACAAGAAAAAAAAAGGAACAGAAAAATACGTACAAAGGTGATGCTTATTTCTAAAGAAATCTCTTCCAGCATACCTGCGACAAGGAAAGTAGACGAAGAGATGTAGACAACGTGTGTAAGATTAAAAGAAAGAAAGAAAGAAAAAAATAAATATCACTAAAATATATATAAGTATAAAATAATAAATACATAATATGCAACTATGACGAAGTGGAAAGATAGTGTTCTTTGACCCTTCTTTTAAAAACTGCAACGGTTTGGCAGTCCCTAATAATTTCAGGTGGAAGTGAATTCCACAACCGAACCGCATGCACAGAGAAGGAGTAGGAGTAAAAGTCGGTAGAGTGGGGAGGTGATTTAAGGAGATTTCTAAGATGGGACCTGCAAGGCGCATCAGAAGGACGAGCGTAGGAAAAGCGTTCCCGCAGATAGGATGGCGCTCCAGGGTTGTGAAGGATGTTAAATAGCAAACACAATAACCGAGAGTTCCTGCGAAGTCGAATAGGGAGCCACTCGAGTATCTTGCGGAAGTTAGAAACATGATCATACTTTTTAAGGTTAAAAACAAAACGAATCCAGATATTTTGCAAACGCTCAAGTTTTTTTTTTTTAAATGCTTTTTGGAGACATGTAATGTAATTTTAAGTTTTTGCAAAGCGAAGTTAATGCAGGAACTTGATTTAGTAGAAAAAAGGAAAAGGAAAAATAAAATATTTGTACTTATATCCGACCTATGAACTACGCAAGCATCTGACGTCACACAAATCTTTCATCGAGCGTAAATTTTACCCTACTTACATTATCATACTTTCTAGATACTTCCACCGCCTCAACCAGCTCATATGTGGTAACGCTGGAGATGAGGACTACGTTTGCTGTCCTTCCTGTGACTGTGGAAAGGTCTTCCAGGATGGACAAGATAAGTGTGGTCAAAGTATGGTGCGAGGAGTCGACTACAATGGACTTGGAAGCCAACCTTGGACTGCTAGAGTTGGGTTTACGCGTGAGTTCAGAATTTATGCTATTTGGGGATTTCTGGGCCTTACCCCCCCCTCATATTAACAATGTTATATTAACTGGGTGCTCAGTTAAATAATGATTTGGATAGTCTTATCTCTTGGATAAGTAAGAATATTAATCTATTTTATTAATTTTACTTAAGTGGAGAAATAATGACTGAATTAATAAAATTGAGAAATTATGGCTGTATACTTTCATAGTTTTCAGCAAAGAATTTTACACGTAAGTACACACGGCTACACATCAAGCTATGCATTTCCAGTATAAGCTGATCTCGCATTGTGTAGGACTTCAGTACAATGAGAGGTCAGCGTATAATGGAAATGTATAGCTTGATGTGTAGCCGTGTGTACAACGACGGATACGTTAGCTACTATTACAATGATACGAACTGACTTATGAATAAGCCTTTGTTTGAAAATACATCGATACGGAAGCTACCGCGTGCAAAATTATTTTCAGTAAACAAATACAATTTATATGTGAGTGCGTGTTTTGGATTCGAACTCGAGACCTATGACTTGGCAGTCCGACGGTCACACCACTAGGCTTGATTCTATTCTATTCTATTATTCTATTTTTTTTAAAACGTTGCCCCACACTAGGAATTTATCCTGTATTCTGGGTGCGTTTACAAACATTTAAACTCACATGCACAAACAGTCAGACCCGGAACACCTACTTGTAGGTCATACAAATATTTGTTCCGAGCGGGAATCGAACCCGCGACACGCAGCGCCCCGTTCAGTCGCTTAACCAATGCGCCAACCATGCCGTCGTGATTATTATTAACACAAATAAGAAAACAAAATAAATTGGCAGCGCGGAGTCTGCATTTGTGCCCCCCCTATTACATTGGTCTTAAACATAACTGACACATTGTGGGTGTACTATAAGTACACCTCTGCCCAACCCTTCGGGGAAACAAGGTGTGATGCTATTTTATATAAGAACAAAATACTGCGATGAATCATGGGAATAAGACATTTTGTGACTGGCATTCGTTAATGATAATAATCATAACAATAACAATCATGTCGAGTTGATTTCCTTTCTCATGATCTTAATATTTTAACCAGTCTGAATCAATTATTATTTATACCTAAGAGCAATTTGTTAAAATATGACAGAATGGGTAATTTTTGACCGACTTCAAAAAAGAGGAGGTTTTATGTTATTCTGTATGTATTTTTTATACTTACATGTTCATCGATTTCTACGTAATTACTGGACCGATTTACGTGTTTTTTTTTTTCATTTAGTAGATATAGCTTGCGCGGGGGTCAAATATAAATTGTATTAGTTAATACAATATAATATTTGAAAAACTAATCAAGCAAAGTTTTGCTTGAGTAGTTTTTTAGTAAGCTTCAGTAATACTTACTTATTTTTTCTGCTTAGTATAGTACATAGCAGGTAGTAGTGTACGTGTGAAGTCGGTACCGCAATTAAAAAGTAAAAAACAAAAATATGAAAAAACCGGCCAAGTGCGAGTTGGACTCGCGCACGAAGGGTTCCGTACCATTATCTAAAAACGGCAAAAACATCACGTTTGTTGTATGGGAGCCCCCATTAAATATTCGTTTTATTTTAATTTAATTATTTATATTTGAAGTGATGTATAACTAAAGATTCTGTGAATATTTCCGTGTATTCCCGTTGTCCCCGTGCGGCGTGTCCCCGTCCTACGGGGACAGCAAATACTTCCCGTTATCCCCGTAATTTGGTTTTACATTCAAAAACATGTTTCTGGTACTCGCCGGCCGCTGTCGCGGCACCGCTCGCTTCGCTCGCTCGGCTCGTGCGTTGTGTGGTCACAGTTCTAACTTAACCTAGCTGTTTCGATTTAAAAAAGGTTTACTTCGTACGTTATGAGGACAACGGGAAATGAATTTAATCATGTCCCGCTGTCCTCGTGACTGGGATATGGCATACGGGGACAACGGGAATACACTAATATTTCAAGCGTCTACCTGTTGCCGTTATCAATATCGAGCAAAAACGAGCAAAAAAATCACGTTTGTGGTATGGAAGCCCCCTTCAATATTTATTTTATTCTGTTTTTTAGTATTTGTTGTTACAGCGGCAACAGAAATACATAAACTGTGAAAATTTCAACTGTCTAACTATCACGGTTCTTAGTTCTATTAGATACAGCCTGGTGACAGACAGACAGACGGCGGAACCTTA
Source organism: Tiliacea aurago (assembly GCA_948098905.1). Lineage (NCBI taxonomy): Eukaryota > Metazoa > Arthropoda > Insecta > Lepidoptera > Noctuidae > Tiliacea > Tiliacea aurago. Next base: position 17,315,126 of record OX402591.1, on the reverse strand, counting down.
GTAATAGGGTTCCTGTTTTACCCTTTGGGTACGGAACCCTAAAAAAACAACCGACTTCCAAAAATTACAAAGTGAATGAAGTCGGTAAAAATAGCTTTAATTTCGAAATGAAAAGTCGTTTTATTTCTACTTTACTGTAGAATAGAAATCGCTAGTCTATCGAAAATGTACTACACGGAAACGTCATTTTTGCCTACTCTTCCGTCGACAAAACGCTTCTCTTCGGTTGTCGTGCTAAGCCTGCAGGACATAGGATACTTTCTATGGCGGTAGTACGATTCCGTGGGATAATTTTCGACGTCCACGCGGGTGCAGCCGCGGGCTAAAGCTAGTAACAAAATAATAGCTTTGTCTTGCCCTTGGGTTAAACTTTGCGTGACTGATATATTCACGACTAGGTACTTGCTATAGCCTGCGGCTTTTGCATGCTATTTCCGCTTCAATAACAACGCAACATAGTTAAAGTTTAAATATGGTGCAAAAATGGTGGGAAAAATACTGTTCATTAAAATCGGTTCAGTCATTTTGAAAAACAAGGGCTTGAAAGTTTGTATCATTTCATACAAACTCTTAAGGCCTCTGCCTTGAATTTTACGGGCAGCGGGGCGGCGGCGGCGGCGGCGGCGGCGTGGCTTGACTGGAGTGCACCGCTCGTTGCCCGCTGCCACGCCGCTGTTTTCGAGAACCGGTCCATTTGATTTTACGCATAAGATCCTGCCGCTCCCGCGCCGCCGCCGCCGCGCGCCGCCGCCGCCCCGCTGCCCGCAAAATTCGAGGCAGAGGCCTCAGTGATGATGCGTTTAAATGTTAAATGCATCACCACTTAACATCATATTATTTTCTTTCACATAAACCTACATGGGCACTTATGAAACGTCAGAAGCTAGGTGCACGGTTCCAATTAGTTGTTTCCTATAGAGAAGAGCCGGCAAGAAACACTACGGTTACTCTTTTAAAAATAATGGGCTTGGACAATGTTTTCAAGTTACAGTGTTAATAGGTACCATCGCGGACACTGGTGCCTAACCACTTTTCGTTGAAAAGTGGTTAGGCGCAGTGTCCTTATGGGGCGACAGTGTAGGCCCGTCAACAAGTACCAAGTACTTAACAAAATATAAAATGGTTTACAAAGCTACAGTCTATTAAGCCTACAACGTTCTCATATTTACAAATTAAAAAAGAATCTATATAAAATATTACTCAAAAAAATAAAAACCTATTTATTAAACCAAATGCCATAAATTATGATTGCCATTACAATTGTAACAAATCTGAATTAATATTCTGTCCACAAAAGCCACTAATAATTTTTATTAATTGTGTCAAATAACGAAGAGATTAGGTATGTCAAGGATGTAAAAAAATACATTACATAAACATCAGCCAGTCTATTCTATTTAGTGAAAACTTTGGTGAAGTGAATTGTCAATAGTGTGAATGACAGCTTACTTCACGTCATTTCACCTGGTGCTAAGAATTGACACTTCAAGCTCACTTCACCGCAATTTTCACGATGAGATTTAGAATAGATCGGGAGTCCCCATTGTAAACGGTTAAAATAATATCCTTTTGGGGATTCCTATGTCGAGCCTCGACTTACGAGTAGTAGGTCGTGGGTTCTAATCCAGACAGGCGCTTTACTTTGTGTAAATAATTTCATCTCTAGTATTCTCAAAACGGTGAAGAAAAACATCGTGAGAAAACCGGCATGTCCTAGAACTCCCTGGTCCGCACTGGACCCGCGTGGTGGATTACGGCCCACTCCCTCTCAAAGAAAGAGGAGGCCTGTGTCACAGGGACATTGGGACACAGGCTGATTATGTATGTCAAGCAATGGACGTTTTTCAGCTGACATGATGAGCCCAAGTCCAATTCAAATCAGTCAAAAATAGAACCATTGCATTTACTAACTACCCTTTTTATTTTCATTTGATTTAGACAAAGAGACAGGTAACGTGCGGTTTGCGTGTAGCGGCTCCATCATAGGAAAACGCGTTATCTTGACAGCGGCTCACTGCGCTCTCGCCAAACCAGAAGGATATAAATTGTAAGTATAGTACTTTTGATCTGTTCATTTCTTTTCTTATACCTATCGTGTTTTTTTAAATTTTCTTATTTTTGGGTGAAGGCCGTGAAGGTTTACATTCTCCTTCCTTCCATACTTTTTATATCTTTGGAACACACTGGATCGTCAATACCTATCGCTAAACTACTGACTCGTACTGACTGGACCTAAGACCATGAGAATAGGTTAAATGCTCTAAGGACTGGACCGGTCCATAGGCTAGTAGAATAAATATCGATGTATCGATAATTAAATCGATATTTTTTGTTGTTTACTTATAATATATCGATATTTTTTGGCGATATCTAATATTTCGATATAGGTATCAATATAAAATATCAAGTATCGAAAATGTATCAAATACGATAAATTTCCAATAGCAACACAGAATATAACAGCTGGAATTCAGAGCCGTAAAAAAGTAAACTTATCTTTATCAATGTTTTATTCATTTAAGATTTTAAATCAGAAATGATATTCTTAGTTTGGTATTTATATGAATAAAAAATAAACTAACAAAAACAAAACAAATTACTTAATAAAAATCTTTAAAATTTTATTCTTATTTTTAATCTTTGGCTTTCAAACTAAACCTAACTAATTTAGTTAAGATTTTTGCTGCTGCAACAAGACAGCTTCAACTAACACGCCAAAATCAATAGGTCAGCCCTTCATCATCAATCGGAGTCGAGCATTTCATCACTTTTGTTCGGCATTAAAATTTATTAAACTTTCAAATAATTACCACTTTGATTTCTTAAAATAAATTTCTTCTTCTTATTCACTCTAATATAATGAATGCCTCTCTTTTTGTGAACCTCTATTAATTCTTATTTTGGGGTCCAAAAAATACTAAAAATATTGTTATTGTAGGGTACCTCACCTTACAAAAAATTTTTTTACCACTTCGTTGGTGTGATTAATATATACTTATACCCATGTCAAGTTATAGCTTGCTAGTACTAAGGGTCTCTGAGCTAAGCCGCGGACAGATAGACAGATGGTGAAATTATAAGTGTTCCTTGTTGAGTACGGCAGAACGCCACGGTGGCGGCCGGCGTACGGCGGTATGAGATGTGTGTATACTCATGTTTGGACAAATAAATGATCTTATCTTATCTTATTTTATCTTACGGAACCCTAAAAAGTGTAAAATCATTAGAAGATCAATAAGTTTTTAGAGGGTCAGTTAAATATCTTCCTTTTTCTTCTAGATCAACCGTGGTGGTTGGTGAATGGGACATCGGCCGGAGCCCGGATTGCAACGACTACTTCTGTGCGCCCCCTACTCAGGCCATCAAAGTGGAGAATGTGATCGTCCACCCGGGATACGAGCAGAAGATATTCAGACACGATATAGCCCTTGTGATGCTCAAGGAGGAGATTAAATATTCAGGTACTTACCTATTGATATTTTCTTGATTTTAAGTACTACTTGAATGAGGGTAGTTGATATAGTTCCAGCTAATGGGACTTGTCTGCATAGTTCCAGCTAATGGGACTTGTCGGCATAGTTACTTTACTCATGAGACTTTTTTTTGAGATTATATGTATAACAAGCAGGTACATAGATAATTAGAGAGCAGTGGTGCCCCCATGGTAACGACCGGAGTTGTAGGTCGTAGATTCGAATCGTGATAGGCGCTTTACTTTGAGTAAATTATTTCATCACCACTGCTCTCAAAACGGTGAAGGAAACCATCGTGAGTAAACCGACATATCTTAGAACCAACAATTCGAAGACATGTGATATTTACCAACCCGCACTGGGCCCGCGTGGTAGATTACGGCCCACTCCCTCTCACAGAGAGGAGGCCTGTGTCCCAGCAGTGGGAACATTAGAGGCTGATAATGCTATATAGATAATTAGACACGTAGCATACAATTTGACCACTTCAAGTTTGCCTTCGACAAAACGATCTTGTAGGTAATCATCTAATGCATCTTCTATGGTGCTTATGGAATCTAAACCAGAATAAAACAGCAAGCCTCGCTTCTGCTTTCTGCTTCAAGAGATATGTGCAGAACTTTCAAACTTAATATCAGTGGGTATTTTTTTTTATAATAAAAAATATGGAGTTCATTACATTCAGAGAGATGTTTATCTCAAATTAGCCTGAACTGTGCTAACATTGACCTTGTATTTACCCTTGAACGCAGTTTGTTGACTGACAGACGGATAGCCTGAACTTCCGGCTGTCACTCATCCTCCCATAACATCACACCCTTTTGCCTTTTTCCAGTGACAGCTGCTCCGATCTGCCTGAATGATAAGCCGGAAATAGTACTGAATGAACGAGCCTCGCTTGTCGGCTGGGGCAAACTGTCGGGACAAAATAACGTGGTGAGTGAAAGATATCCATCAGTTTTTAATGATAGGATGTCATGTCAGGCTAATTGTTTTGTCCTTATCTGTATTTGTGACCGTGATTTGTATGAGACCAATTTTGTGGAAGGGCAATTATAAATTTGAAACACGTGTTTGTCAATCAAGTTAGTAACGTGGTTGAATCAATTTAGAAACCAGCATTTTTGATGTTTTGAATAGACGATAATAGAATACTCTTTATTATGTACACCATAAAAGTTACAGATATAAATGTTTAAATTGATTGATTGTTTGATTGTTTTTGATTGGGATATTTTAAATTCATGATGTTGTGCAAATGTACAATAGGATTGGCTTATTAAATCAAAGTGTGGTGTAAAACACAAAAAGATATTGCTTAAAGGACTACACTACTTCCACGGACTGTCTTCAGAATTTTAGATGGCGTCTAATATTTGATCCATGGAGATTGTTATAGTTTAGTTTGGACGTAAAACATACAATAAATAATCAAACCGTATCTCTACGTTGACGTCACGGTGGGGATTGCGGGCCTCGAACTCACACTCCAGGAAAACATTCTCTTAACCTTTCTGTGCGTATTTTAGATTTCATATATGTTTTTAATTATACGTATATATTTACTATGGAATAAACTATTACTTGGCGTTTATAGATTACAACAAAGCTTTTGGGAGGATCTCACCTTACATGGCAATGCAATAATTAAACTCAAATGCCTCGTACACTCTTGCACAGCGATGTCATAAATCCTAAACAAAAGACGATCTAACTTATAATATAATTGGTTACAGGTAAGCCGACAACAACAGCTAGAAGTCCCTCTTGTACCCCTAGAAAACTGTGAACGTATCTTCGGAGAATCAGTCCCAGTGAATGAAGGACAGCTATGTGCCGGAGGAGAGGAGGGGAAGGACGCGTGCTCGGGTTTTGGAGGTGCCCCACTACTACTGTTTAGGGATGGACGTCATGTGCAGGTTAGATTTTAAATCATCATCATCATAATCATCATTTCAGCCGAAATACGTCCACTATTGGACACAGGCCTCCCCCAAAGGTGGGTGTCCTATTATAGGTGCTCCTCTGCCTAACCCTTTGGAGAATACAGACGTGACGTTTATGTTAGTTGTTTTATTTAGTTGTTTATATTAGTTGTTTTATATAGTTGTTTATGTTAGTTGTTTTATTTAGTTGTTAATTTTGATGTTTATGATAGTTCTGGCCGTTTTCACCATCGTTCCCTCAAACCCCTCCTTACTAAGGGTCTCTTACCTAATTTTGTTTTCACCAGATTAAAGGGGTCCTACGTAAGGACCTACATAAGTGACAGTTTTTTTTAAAATCAGGGTCCGACGTAGATTAATGTAAAATAGTACGAATTTGCTGGGTTTTTTTACATTACCTCATGGTTTTCGACTAGAGCAACAATTTCTTTCCAGAAAAAATATAAAATAAAAAATGGCCCATGCGTCTCGGAACCTAAATGGGTTCTATGGTCAAGGTTAACCCAATACTGCAATAAAATTGGTAGAATCTTGAAAAAAAAAAAGTCCTCGCGCCATAGTCCCTTTTTTTGTTTTTTTTTGTTTGGGAAATTATCAAATAACTTCTCTTGCCCTGGGCGGAGCGAGAGTGTCAGACTTTTACTGACTAAAACCCGCCGTGTTCCTTCAAATGCCTGTATAAGGCTACACTCCAACCCATATCGGAGGTACTGACTTATTCCTGCAAATATTAAATATAAAAAATTTGGTATTGCGAGTCGTAATATTAATAATCACCAGTGTATTATGTAAGTAGGTACCTGTGTTTAAAACACAAAATTTGAAAAACAAATAGAAGTAAACAAGTAAATACTTTGTAGGTAGATATTAGGTAGCTAAAAAAATCATCTGTCATCTGTGTATTCTAAATAGTGTTCTATTTTTTCTAACAAAAATAACACACTGACCTTGGATAACCTAAATCGTTTTGAAGAAGTCCTCATTGTCATATTTCGTGAAAAAAACCGGTCTTTCGCGATAAATATGTGGTGTGGCCGTCTCGCGTCTGAATAAACTTTGATTCGTAACTAAATCCACAGTTTCGATAGCTTCTAAACTGTCAATAAAATCATCCATTTCGTCTAAACTATTCGCGTTCAACAACAAATAAAGTGTCACTTAGCGCCAAATATCGGGCCCCTATATTTAAAGGATCCCCTAGGATCATAGGTGTTCCATAAGTGATGGTGAACACGAAACGTGTTTCAAATTTCTTAAGTGCCTCCCAAATTTAAGGAACGATGGTGAAAATGGCCATTAAAGTCTTAATATTGTTGGTTTTAACACTCATATGTCTATTTCAGGTGGGCATCGTATCATTCGGTTCAGAAAACTGCGGCAGCGAGGGTGTGCCCAGCGTATACACAAATATAGCGCACTACTACCGATGGATCGTGGAAAACTCACCTTCGTAACCTTTATGCAACATTACTCCAATCAAATAAGCAGATAACAGTCGCCTAGTCACGAAAATACGGTGTTGTGTCGGTGAAATATCTTACAAAATATAAAAATTTAGGAAAATATCTAAAATTATAATTATGATCTAAAAGTGAATGATTTGTATTCAAATATCATGACCTACTAGTGGTTACAGTTTGGTTAATAGTGAACCAATCGCTGAAGATATAATTACGCCAAAATTTGAAAGATACATGAAGTGACCTCTACTTTAATTTATTGTTCTCTCCGTATTATTTGGCTAAAAATATGTAAAATATTTGCAAATAAAAAATCTAAATGAAAGTTATAATGTTTCTAATTCGTGGGTATTTGGACCACTATTGATTTGATGATATAAAAAAAGAAACTGTAAAAAAATTACACAGTTTAGTTAAAAAGTATGTAAATTTATTGTTTGTTCAAAGTAATACGTAGCGCATTGCCATGGAATTGTAGTGTTCTGCGCACGGTGGGATGTTTCTGTGTATCGAACATAAAGTTCCTGTGAAATCTTCCAGTGCCGAGTCTTGTAATTGCTGGTTGAAAACCTGAGGACAAAAATAATAGATATCAAATCAATTTCAAAATCTTAAATCAGGTACAAAAATTACTTTTTAGTAAATCAGTGTAACATCTTTATACCATCAGTAAAAGCTAGTACGGTTTACGTGTAAAAAGACTGGACCAAGAAGAAGAGTAGCCTTGGGGAACTCCAAAAAGGTAAGTCCCTTTTCAGTTTTTTAGGTTATTAAAACAGGCACCAGGTATCCTTGAGCGTGTGAAAACGGCCTTCTTCATATTGATTTAGTAGAAACATCGGTACATGAAGAATGAGGCCTAGAATGCTGCGTAAAGGAACTTCAACAAAGATTTTTACAACTTACGGAATTTCATACAAACTACAAAGCCCTTATTTTTCGAAATTACTGAACCGATTTGAATTAAACTTCTTACGCGTATGCAGGATACAAAGGTCTAAAAAGTTAGTTAAGAACATTTTCGAAAAATAGTGTTACAGCCAAATAAGACCGATTTTAAATTTTCCATAAAAACAGAGATTTCCATTTATCTCCAGTTATCTGTTTTTATATAAGACATTTCGAAAATGTTCTTAACTAACTTTTAAGACATTTGTATCCTGCTTATGCCTATAATAATAAAATACCAGGTAATAACCTGAGAAAATTTAATTTAAAAACCAAAATAATAATAAAAAAAAATATTTCCCAAAAACACATACAGATAATTGTACTTTAGGTTTACAATTTTGAGATTATGGAAGCAAACATTCACAAAAACATAAAACATTTGGATGCTGCAGAAATCTGTACACAATAGATTAAACCCTGTCTCTTAAACTAGGGTATCCTCTATCTTAAGAGACAGTGAAGTTTCATTAAAATCGGTTCAGTCATTTCGAAAAACAAGGACTTGAAAGTTTGTATGAAATGTCGTACAGTGGTACCCAATTGATAAGGCGCGTCGTGAATCTTCGTTCGCACAGAAAAGAAAGTATGGCCCCGAAGATTAACGAAAGAATGCTTAAACTTACAATCAACCTGAGGTCACTATTATAAGGTTCATAATACACTGGAGCTGCTAGCGTGCACTCGATCAGAAGTATGGCGGCTGACAAACATGCCACGCGGCGCGCGCTAACATGGCGGCAGCTGCCGACCAATAGCGGTACAGGAAAAAGAACCGCGGTGCGTGGAGCGTGCCGATTGGTCAATAGCATTTCCCGCACTTTTAAAATTCACCTTCTGCGCAGGTACATCGGTAAGCCATATCAATTGGGTACTACTGTACGTCGTAAACGCTCTTAACTAGTTAAACAAAAGAACATTATACGTCATTTGTTTTGTTATAAGTTTTTCTTCTTGTATTTCGAACCAATAACAAAAGCTTTTTATAATCTTCACGAACATCATCTGCCAGCCTTTACCCAACTATGTCGGGGTCAGCTTCCAGTCTAACCGAATGCAGTTGAATACTAGTATTTTACATGGAGCGACTGCCTATCTGACCTCTACAACCCCTTTACTGGGTAACACTTGCCCCTTGGTAAGACTGGTTGTCCGACTTTCGGGCAACCAGTCTTACCAAGGGACTTTCTGACAACCCGTAACAACTGTCAAAGATCTATAAATAACAGCCAGGACTAATGGCGGGGTCTTGGTATGTAAAGATGGTCACCCATCTACGGACCAACCGCGGCAAGTGTAGCTTAACCTGATCGATCGACCCGTGTGTCTGTTATGAGTGTTATGACTGAGCCACAAGCCTTTTATAATATTCTATTTAATCAAAATCCTATGTTTGGACGATGAATGCTCGTTGTGGTGCGTGGATGGAAGTTATAATAATAAATGCGGTTCCCCAGTGGGTACTATAAATACTCATTAAAATTTGAATATAACACATATACAATACGTGAAAAAAAATATCCAATTCAATTAATTTATTAATTTTGTGAACAGGGGTAAAAAATATACAGATGTTGTACAAATAAATGTTGGTCCATAATCCGTCCCGCCATGAGACATACAAAATTGTTTACGTCATCAAATGTCACATTATAAGTATTATATATTATATGACATTGTCTAATTCATAACTCAAGTGAAAATCTAAAGAGGGCAAAAATTCATTAATTTATTGATAGACAACTCACAGCCTAAACCGCTGCGTCTATGAGCATACAATTTTGCACATGAGTTACTGAAGGATACCTTCCTTATAAGGAACTCATGCGCAAAATTGTAGTACAAAGGAAGGATTTCTGAAAATTCACTCCCCAAAGAGGTTAACTACGAAAGTTTGTATGGAAGATCATCATTTTTGCTGATGGGAAGTCCCATCTGGCGCACGGCTTGTAAAATCATAAATCTTGAAAAAAAAACACAGGTTGTTTATTCTGTGCATTGTTTAAATTGTGTTTATACATAGAAAACATAAGTTGTGCCTAAAGAAGATTTCATTTCAATAAAATAATGGTTATTTAAATCATTATTCTAAGGAAGTGAAAACTTCTTTAGGCGCATTTTTAGATACATTTTTACTTCAGTCCCCATATTGAAGTAAAAATGTATTGCCCAACGCGCCTAAAGAAGTTTTATGTGGGGGACGGGGGTTTTGTGTGGGGGTTCTGTGTAGGGTAGTTGTGTGTGGGTGTGTGTGTGTGGTTCTATGTTTTCTATAAACACAATTTAAACAATGCACAGAATACACAAATTAAACTTTTCACGTGGTCAATCAATTTAACTTCACTTACTGCTACTACAGCAGGTCGGCGCGGGCATGTCGGTGACACGAACCCATAAGTTTTTACAAGAAGTTTTCACTTCAAAAATACTTTAAAAGTGTAGTCTTACCCCGTTAATAGTTATTGTTGGAATAAACTTGGGTCTCACAAGTTTAGTGAGATATTCTTCTTCGAGCTGCAGTGCTGTGCCTCGTTCAGAGTTAACGCATTCCGCCACCTTATCTACTTGAACGCCAGCTCGTAAGGCACACTGAAAGTATTAGATATAGAACAGTATTAGACATTTATATTTATAACTAGTGACACGACCTGGCTTCGCATGGGCCTAGCGTTTTCCCAACTGCATCGGGGTCAGCTTCCAGTCTTATCGGATGCATCTCATCATCACCATCATTTCAGCCGAAAGACGTCCACTGCTGAACATAGGCCTCCCCCAAAAGGGGGGGTTTGCCATAATCACCACGCTTGACAGGCGGGTTGGCGATCGCAGTATGGTGTAAAAATGCATAGAGAACGCCGGATGCAACCGAATACCAGTATTTTACATAGAGCGACTGCCTATGTGACCTTCACAATCCAGTAACTGGGCAATACGATACCCCTTGATAAGACTGGTTCTCAAACTTTTGGGCTTCTGACGACCCCGACAACGACTGTCAAACATCCACGAATGACAGCCGGGACCAACGGCTTAACGTGCTTTTCGAGTCACGGAGGAGTCTCGGTATGTAAAGATGGGCACCTATCCACAAACCACCTCCGGCAAGCGTAGCTTAAACTAATGGATCGACCCATGCGGCTGTTATTTCATACTATGTAGGTTTAATATTAATGTTTTATACACAAACCTTCCGAAATAAATTCAATAAATGATAGTGAAAACCACATCATAATCCGTTGCGATGTTTCAAAGAACAAGGCGGTCACACAGACACACACGAAAAGCGAGTTTAATTCAGACAAAGACATTAAATTCTTTACTGAACAATAGACATAGCGACATAGGATATAACGAACAAAATCGTAATCCGATACATTTGTCCTAGTGGGCAAAAGTCACTCTGTCTAGTGTGGTACGCCTGCATGTCAAGTCGCATTCGTGTCCACCATAAGAAAATTATAGTAATGATAATAATAATAATCTTACTACTTTACTTACTTCTAATTTTGCTATATTATCACTGAGAAATTGTGTCACTGAGAATTGGCATCACAGTTTTCCTATGACATTTATTCGCATTGCCTCTTAAAGTTAAAAGTTCTAAGTATCTTAAATCTCGTTGAATTCAGAGTATGTCAATAGGCTGATTAATATTACTTTTATTATAATATCATCATCATTTCAGCCAAAAGATGCCACTGCTGGCCTTATTATATGAGCTGTCTAATCATAAATACTGATGTTTACAATCATTATTCCTTAGGTATGAAAAGCAACTGGCGAAATATACATAAGGACACCTCTGCATAGCTCTTCAAACAGGCGTGATTTTATGTTTTGTGTGTTGTGAAGAAATACATCATTTTCTATTGTATACAACAGATGAATTTCATTTAAATAAATACATATATCAATAATAACTTCTTGATGTAAATATTATAATATTTGAGGTGGGATAATACTGTTTTAATAATTATCATAAATTAGTAAGTCCAAGGTCCATAACATGTAGCGTATGTATGCAATCTTTATTTAGATGGCAAACATGTAGCATTTAAAGATTTTGGCAATTTATTATGAAGTTTTAGTTCAATGGTATCAATTTTACCGTAAAAATATAACCAAATAATATAGCTATCAAAAATAAGGTCTAGTGGTCGCAACTAAGATTGCTGAGTACGGGATCTCAGCTTTGATTCCTTGGTGGGGTAAAGCATTATTGAGTTGTCCTGTTTGGAATTTCTCAACAGCAGCCCGGAGTCTGAATTAGTGCTCGGTTGATGGCAATATTATGCTCGCTATGATTTCAAATGACCTAGTGAAATATATGGGTGTACTAAACACATCAGTCTTCTACAGTCTTGGTTATTTATATGTTCTAAAATCCCTATCTTCAATTCGTACTTCCGTATCCCCTCTGGTACCAGCTTCCGTCTGCATTTCGCAGGCAACATAAGAAACCTTTTGCAAGTCGCTTCGCCCCTGCTCCATGAGATCCAGCGTGCAGCTCTGCACCAGGTTACCGGCACACTCAGAGGGGCCGTGCTGACATCGAAAACCATTGTATCCTTTGTTTATACTCTGGAAATTATAAAAAATCTTCATTAGCATCATCTCCTTTATTTAAATCTACATAAAATAAATCTTGTTCCATCGACTCCGCAGTAAAGAAGTTTTAGATAAACAGATAACACGGTATCCCTTTTTTTTTCTTTACGTGAACATATAAATCTTCTTAAACCGGTAGTAAAATTCTTAATTAAATTTAAAACTATGATTTTACAAGGTGCTATTTACAGAATAATGCATTTTCACCATCACTACGGTTATCCTTTGTTTAAAAGTTTTTTGGTTTGTCAAATACTGTATTGGCTTTGAAATTGATTAAAACTGCATGATCATAATATTCAACCATTTCTTTTTATGCGTGATTGTGTAAAATTATAATTACAATATCTTCAATACTCACTGTTGCTTTTCCAAAGGGTACTAATCTTAGCATAAGATACTTGTGCAGCAAGTTTATGGTCGGCTGTAGTTGTCCAACGATGAATTCTCTACTGTCCGAACATTGGCTCTCGTAGTACACTGTGATGAATATCTAAAAAGTTAAATATAAAAGATTTGATTATAGTATCAAAGCAACGTTTTGGAAGTCTATAATAATAATAAGCATAAATCGTTTATTTCAGGCATAAAAAAAGATAAACGTTTGTTTTTCTGGTCCTTTATCTCTCTTCAGGCTTCACTGAATTTTTAAAGGTCCGTATTCTAGAACGGTTTTGTGGTTGTTTAAACGAGAATTTCTAGAAATTTGTACTAAATCTGACGATTTTTTATGGAAATTTACCACTGATTTATTACTGACTGCTGTTTCACTGATTGTTTCTGAACACGACCCTGACGTCAATGGTATGACTAAATATGGTAATTTTATTGAAGCAGCTGTTCAGAAAAGAATATATTACACTCGTACGAAATTAATTATATAACAAAACATATAAACAAACATAAAATATCACACGTAGTCTAATAATAAATTTTAGGATCAAAAACCTGCAGGTGCAGGACAACTTTCACTGCTCCAGATAATATGAGGTGTTGACCTCATCTAGTCGGCATGTGGACAGTACACGCCTAAATGCCTTGGCTAAACTAGTTGGGTATGCGACGAATGATAAGCATATTCGTGACCTATCCGATCACGATTTGACATAAAAATTGGTCTTAAAGGCCTTTTAAGTGTTGGAGTATCACAAGGTTGTATTCTAAGTCCATTTTTAGGGTTCCGTACCTCAAAAGGAAAAAAACTGAATTTTTATAGGATCACTTCGTTCTCCGTCTGTCTGCCAGTCTGTCAAGACCCTTTTTCTCAGGAACGCGTGGAGGTATCAAGTTGAAATTATTAAATACGTAGGTCTACAGTCCCTTAAAGCTTTAAAAACATCAAGCTTCTACGTCAATGCAATAAAAAAATACGGTGATTTATGCGACTTATTTTGATAGTCGCAAATAAATCAAAAACTTCAAAGGGTACTTCCCGTTGATCTAAAATCATGAAATTTGGCAAGAAGCAAGGCAAGTAAAGGAAAAAATCAGAAAGTCGTTGATTTGTAGTTTTATCATACAATTTATTTTTTTCGTTTACTAACTTTGCAGTTGGAATATTGACCGTAGGTTATATCGTTGTATGGGAGAACATGTTTTTCAACTACAATCTTAAGTTTGTTTTTGGGATAAATTCATCCCAACTACGGAACCCTTCATTGAGCGTGGTCCGAGACGCACTTGGCCAGTTTTTAGTAGGTACCTAAACTACCTAAGTACTACTTTGTGGTGATGTTCATGTCTCAAGCATTTTTCTATTCCTATAACAGCGATATTTAAGTTAAAAAGGGGTTTTATTAAACGCAGTACGGCTTAAGAAACGTAGAACGTAAGTTTTTTAGTAGGTACCTACGTAAATACTACTTTTGTATCTGGAATGTTCATGTCTCAAGCATTTTTCTGTACTTAGGTACAGCGATATTTAAGCTAAAATGCGGTTTTGGAAGGTTCAAAATTCCAATGAGGATGTTACAGGCGACGATCACGATAGCGACGATTATAATTCGTGACCTTCACTGTTGAACGCCTGAGCAAATTCCAGCGACAAAATATGAAAATATAAAAAAAAAACTGTTTCATAGAAAAATAGTAATCTGGCCTATGTAGGTAACTATGCTATGTTCCATAGTGTTGCTACGATAATTTGTCACGGAAATGATTTAATGTTGGCAAATAATGAGTTTTTGTAGTGTCCGTAATGTTAGGTAAGTATTACTGACACTATATGATAAAACATCGGTACAGCGATTTCTACTAAAAAGGCACTAACACAGTTTATGGTTACCTATTCTCAATGCACTAGCATTAGTAAGCATGTCAGAAAAACGAGATGGTTGTGATAATTGACACACAATATTTATTGATTGAGAAAAACTAAACAAGTCAATTGTTACAAAGATCCCAAAAAGCTAAGTAGAGAAAATTGACGATGAAAAAAGCTACGATTGTTGTAGTTTTCACATTAGGAGTGGTTTAGAAATCATAAATTTTTAGAACAGTTGATGCATTATTTATAGTTTAATCTATTTATTTATCTGCATTATGGCGCATTTACATTAGGTCGGTCACCGAAGGCGGCGGCCGCATTCGGTTTAAGTGAAACGCTTACGAATACGGCCAAACGAATACTTGTTTATATTAGTCGGTGACCGAATACGGTCTAACCGACTAATGTAAATGCGCCATTAGTTAGGCACTTTCCATGGTGTTATGCCCGTTATGTGACACTTTATAAGTTATTAATGATTAAAAAAAAACTGAAGATAATGAATTGAAAAAAATATATGATAAATTAGAGCATTTTCTCAATAACTTAATATGTCAATAATTTAGATTATGTTTATATTACATAGTGAAATTAATTTGTAAAGTTATGTCTAACGTGGATAAAAAACTGAGAATGGCGCAAAATCTTCCAAGCGTATTTTTCTGAAACCTTCACCAATTGAAAGATAATTTAACTATTGATCTTTTAGTATACGCGTTTTATTAAAATACCTTTTGTTTTGTGTATAATAAATGAATAGTGCGTTAAATTGGGGACAGCGCTCCTTGATGGGCGAGTCCTATTACTGGCTGTACGTAAGACGCGTTGCGTGAGCTCAGTACAGAGCACGCAAGCTAACCACTCAAGGTCACTGGCATATAATTATCTGAGTGACAATTTTTGCAGTGCCCTTACAGGGTGCATGTTTGAAACTTGTATCCTTATGCCAACCTCTGTACAACATTTTTGCAATGAACTGATTTGATTTTAATTTTTAAATCGGTCGGGCAAATTGTTATTGGGTTTTTTCATTTGGAATTTCTCAGTAGCAGACCGGAGTCTGCATTTGTGCCCAGTTGATGGCAATAAGGACTCCCCTTACTACATGAGACTTAAACATAACTAGCAAAATGTGGGTGTAGGTATTGGTCACCTCTGCCTAACCTATCGGGAATTACGGGCGTTATGTTATGTGTAAGTATTTATTATTTGTACACGTGTTTGTTCCTAAAGGGGTTTGTATCAGATGACTTAGGACTGGTTAAAGTAAGTCCCTAATCCCTTCTAGTCCCTAGTCCTGATTAAGCTACCCATAATTTTCTGTGCCATGTATCCCACTGAAAGAGTTCTGGTAAAATTCCACTGGAAGTTTATTTGAAACTGCTCATTAGGAGAAATTTAAAATGGTAACAGGTATCTGCTGAAACAACGATAATTTTATAGCTACGTATGATGAAAAAATAACTAAAAACATGAAAACAATAACTTAATCAGGAAAACAAAGATTTCAATCTGGCTTTGTTTTCCTGATTGAGTTATTCATATACATGTGTCTACTTATCTAGCTATATGAACACAGGCTTAAGAAACATCGAAAATTATGGATCACATAAAGTGTATTAATTTAATATTGACACAACTGTTAAAAGGTGTAATGTGCGTCGTGTAGGTTTTCTTGCTATTATTACTAAGATGTGAAATCTCATTTTCTATTTACTTTTCACTTCAGTAGTCCCAACCAGTATGACGAGTGGTCATTGGATTTAAATAGGAAACACGTTTATTCTACTTGTACCTACATAATAATATATAGTTGGAAAAGAAAACCTTATTGGAGCAGGGGAAAACTAGCAACTGATAATACAAATTCTTGATGAAGATATGTAAGTAGGTACGTACAGATATTTAGCAAGATCTCCAACTGAAACTCATGTTACAGACGAAATTAAATGTAAACCTTTAACAATGTTTATTTTTTTCTGATATCGTTATTGTTGAGAGAGTGTAAACGTCATTGAATGTTGTACGTACAAAAATTTAATAAAAGTGTTCGCTTGGACACATTTAGATACGGCTTAATGGATTCGAGTGTAGTGAATTTCAAAATTACTTTTACCTTTTGCGGTACATCACTGCCGACTTGATTCAGCGCAAAAACAAACACAAACACTAGATGACTTATCCTTAACATATTTTACTTTGAAATAGTGATGCTTTGTTTAAAATAGATGTTGAGTTGCTAGCTTGCCGGGTTATTTTTGAATACTGTTTAATATTTTTGTGTAAATATTCGCGAGTAAATGTTATAATTACGTCAATTCACGGCCGGTTCGCACCTGGCGCGACTCACATGTGATCAATTTGTACTACGATGTGCTATTAAATGCAGACAACGGATAGCGATAGACTGATATTGCAGGTACCACATTGTTTTCCATGAGTGATTTTATCAATTAATTATTTGCTTTTAAGACGTTAGAAGGTTGATTTTATACGTAGGTACATATTTAATTTATTTAAGTTATATAGTGCAAGCAATAGAGCAGGTGCGGAGTGTTAATTTATTGATTCGCATTAAGATTTTACTAACGTGCAGATTAGCTGATCGTGTTAGTTAATTCATTCTTAATATATTTAATGTTGTAATTTTATACCATATTATTTTATTTTATTCTCAATATAATTTCATATATAATCAGCTCTCTATTATTTTTATTTAAGACGTTCTCAGTAACAGCCATTTTTTTTTGGCTGGGGAATTATCAAATAGTTTCTCCTGCTCTGGGCAGAGCGAGAGCCCGTGCCAGACTTTTACCCACCCGTGTTCCTTCCGTTGCCTGTGTGCCAGGGCCACGATATCCCTTTCAGACAAACTCGCAACCCTGGCAGGCATTGGCCCTAACGGACCCTGTCAGTTAGTGCCATGCTGACATCTCTTTGAGGCGCGCGTGGATGACAACGCGCCGTCGACAAGGGCCTGGTCCATAACGGACGTTGAGCTACCCATCGCTCACCGTCCGCAAGCCCGCGCCTACGGTGGCCGGGAATCGGCCTGCGACTCCCGATGCTCGGGGCGTCTCCTGCGGCATCTAGGGGCGCGAGGGTGCGAACCTTGCCTCTCCCTCACGCGTTCCGCTTCCTCCTTCGCGAGCATTACTGCTTCGCAGAAGGAGGTGACGGCCTCCCATGCACTCTCGCTTCGAACCATGGCCTGAACTAGGGCCGGACGCGAGAGATCGCCGCCGCCGATCGCCTCCGTGAGGACACGGCGGTGCTCCACCCAAGCCGGGCAGACCTCCACCGTATGCTCCACCGTGTCCTCTCAGTAACAGCCTGGATCCTAGAGTCTGTATGGATTTGTGCCAAACCTTCGGTGAAAATAGGCGTGGTATTTTGTAATCAGCTCAGTTTATCATCACTACATAGTATAAGTCTGTCCATATGTATGCAAAACTACGCAATGGATTTTGATGCGGTTTTTATTAATAGATAGAGTGATTCAAGAGGAAGGTTTATATGTATAATAAATGCATAATATAGTAGAGAAACACTGCACATCAGCATTGCATCCGTGCGAAGCTGGGTCGGGTCGCTATAGTAAACAAATTATAAAACTAACTACTTATTGATCGGAAAAAATACAAATCTTTTACTAACAGGCACATTTCATCATCCTATTGATGTATAAGAGTAGGTATGTATCTTTCTTTTCTATTCTTGCCTTTGTGGTTGCATGTTATTGGATTTGGGAAGTAGTGTCTTGATAACTTGTATTCCTGTGGTCAGTGATAGAAAAGTAATGTAAAAGACTCTTTGTCCCAATGATCTCTTGTTCTCAGCAAGAGCTGTTTATAGCTTACGTCGTCACGTAGATAGTAACAATATAATTATGTCTGCACTCTTCAAGGGCCGACGACAGCTGGTGGAACAGATGAGTCCTGGAGTGGAGACCGCGTATCGGCAAGAGTAGTGTGGGACGAACCCCAGCTAGATGGACCGACGACCTTAAAAAGGTGGCAGGAACAGACTGGATGCGGAAAGCGGAGGACAGGGTGTTGTGGCGCAGTCTAAGAGAGGCCTATGTCCAGCAGTGAACTGTGATAGGCTGAGTTGATTGATTGACTCTTCAAGGTGGTAGTGGGCTGACTACTCGGAACGTGCTTATAAATCGCCACTCGACTATTAAATAGTCCCTATAGGTATAAAATTATATTATACGTATACAGGGTGGAAGGGACATCGACGCGAATCCGTTTACCATGGATTCAGTACATCATTTTTGACCCCCCTGCGTTAAAATTTTTCGTCGGTTATCAAAAAAAAAATTCGCTGTTCCATACATTTTGACCGAGTAGGTATTGCACTTCTGTAGGAAACAGCAGTTTTTTTTAAAATAACCGACGAGAAATTTTAACGTAGGGGGTCAAGAATGATTTACTGAATCCATGGTAAACGGATTCGCGTCGATGTCCCTTCCACCCTGTATAGCATTAGGCATACATAAATTTATAGAACATACTTACCAAGTTTGCACCTGGGTGTATAGTGAATATATGATTGCTCCCGATAATATCATGATCCAGTAAGGTTGTATCAAATATACAGCATACGATAGCAAAACTACTATAATGAGAAAGTATACTATTTCCATTAAATTTTACTGAACATCTTTTATGCGTTTTGGTCTGAATCGGAACCCATTGTATATTTTATTTAAAGGAATTTTGAGATATGATTTCCAGTCATGGTGGTCAAGTCTAAGTGTCAAATTTATTACCGGTATAGATTATTTTTAGTTAATCTGTATTTTTAATTTATTTACGAAAAGGTTTCATCCAAATCCTTATTTATGATTTTTGTCGTACTCGTGCACTTAAGTAGGTATACTCGTGATTGTATTTTGTATTAGTTAAATTGGTGAATCAATCATGCGGACAGGCGCGATATCGCGCCACAAGACACGCGTCGCGCTGTCTGTCGCGTTCGCGATATCGCGCCAGTCTGAAGAGAGAGAGGTAGGCAGTGCTGGCCCACTGGCCACGATTTACGTGTTGTAGGTCATAGGTTTGAACCCCGACAGGCGCTTTACTTTATGTAAATTATTTCATCAGTAGGTACTGCTCTAGAACGATGAAGAGGTGAGGAAACCGGGATGTCCTAGAACCAATAATTAGAAGACATGATGTGACATCTACTAACCCGCACTGGGCCCGCGTGGTAGATTACGTCCCACTCCCTCTCATCGAGAGGCGGCCTGTGTCCCAAAAGTGAGAACATGTAGACTGATTATATTATTATATATTATTATTGTAGTTGCTTGGAGTTGAGAATTACCTATTGATAAATTCTCACTACAATATTATTTAAGGTAAAGGTCAAGGCATCACCGATCAGACAAAGAAAAATGTTTTATATTCATTTTCACAAATAGGGAGGTAGATACTGAAATCTTACTATGCGTAGGAACAGTAGAATAGGGCGCACGCTTAGAGCATTTAACCTAGCCGCACGTCAGTGTTACAATTTTTTTTTTTCTGTGGCAACTGGGCCGTGTCGACTATTCTGCCAACGTCATGTGACAGCCACGCGGCAAGGTGAATCTTCAAACTTTGCGTTTCGTGGTTCATGGATCTTTTTTATACAACATGTCCTAGAATTAACGCACAACCTCTTAAGGGGTCATTGTACTCATCATTATGAACAACTTTTACTATGGGACCAAACCTGAAATCACGAAAAAAATCAACTGTTCCCTACATTTTGACTAGTAATTATTCGAACATTCGAACATAAATGTAGCTAAGATTCTTTCTTCGATTGGACTTTTTCTTTTCAAATCTTATTTTGTTGATCTATAAACTTAAAACAAGGCCTGAATACATCATCATCATTCTCCAAACTTGAAACTTGGCACGAATTAACTATTCGTAAGCACAAATAAAACAGTTTGTAATTTTAGTTTTATTTACTAAAGCATTGGGGTTGTCAATTTTTGTATGGAAGAATTTTAACGCGTGGTCCGATTAACTCAAAACTCGGTATTTATAATTAAAACCAAAAATAAAGAATACACGTTTTTCGGAAAATCTACCCATAACGGGGTGAAAAGGGGGCTGTTTCAATAGTTAACCTTAAGGGGTTAATAAGCATCCGCAATTTAGTGGCGAATGTCGAAGAGCGGTGGCCGCCGTATAGCGTCCCCAATTTAGCGGCGAATGCGAATGCGGGGCGGTGGCCGCAATTTAGCGGCGAATGCCGAAGAGCAGTCTAATTTGGCTGTCACACTATTTTTCGAAAATGTTCATAACTAACTTCTTAGAACTTTGTATCCTGCTTATGCGTATGAAGTTCAATAAAAAACGGTTTAGTCATGTCGAAAAACAAGGGCTTGAAAGTTTGTATGAAATGCCGTACGTCGTAAATGCTCTTAAAACATCATTTTAAACAGTATCCCTTGTAAATAATTTTACAAAATTGAACATTGTACATCTATAAAATTTATGCAATACATTAAACAGTACTCGCCATGAACTGATGTAAAATCGTTTTGTATTCTATCCGTATTCCAATTCCACCTGTTACAATTCCTTTTTAAAAATATTTGATAAAATTCTTTAGGTGCTCGTCCATAAGAATCGAAATATTGGCCAACACCATTCTAATCAATACGAGATATGTATGACTCGTATGTATACGGCTACCCAATGCGACCCCGGATTATCGTTGGTATCCAAATTGCTTATCATATACGTTGGCACTTGGCTGCAAACAGATTACGGTTTATAACCTACCGGTAATCTGCTTGCAGCATATACATTAATTTCTAAACTTGGATGAATTTGTTTCAAATGTTTCTGTATTTCTATTGTATTCATGTTATGTCATTGATGATTATAGTACCAATCTATCCAGTGGATCTTAAGGGAATGTTGTTGTGATTAAGCATGATGAAATAACATTGAAAATAATTATACTTACTAAATATGTTGTCCTCATATTAATTTAAACAACGTTAACAATAATTTTGCTAAAGATGTTGGCCTATCATTTAAAAGCAATTAGTACATGATATAAAAATAAAGTAAATTAAAAAATCTAAAAACCCGACTGCGTAAAAAGTAAACATAACAAACAAGATTTATATAAATTAATACTTTAAACAATCTCACGCAGTCGGAGGCAATACGAGTAGATCGTTATTGTTAAGAAGATGCCTCTGACAGCATGAGATTGTTTATACTATTAATTTATATAAATCTTGTTTCTTAGGTTTACTTTTTATGCAGTCGGGTTCTTTTTTTTTAGTTTATTTTTTATTTTACACTTTTTAGTTAGGATTATAAGATGGTAAATTAGGTTATTTACTCACTTATAATGGAGTGATAACGGCCTCTTACTCACTAACTCCAAAAGTTCGGAATAGTTTTTTTTTATAATTTTTCATTTAAATTACATTTAAACATATAATATAGGGTGTCCCAGAATGATTTTCGTTTTAGATGATAAATAAAAAACAACAATATCAATTAAAACTCGTTTTATTTATTGTTAAATTAAAGAGCAGTTTTTGAAGTTTATTTATGAAAAACAACCGTTTGCAAATGCGCACCATTCACTTGTTCACACTCATTTAACCTGGAGCTAAAATTTTGAGTTACTCGCTGGAGCATCGCTCTTGGAATAGAGTTGATTTCTTTAGTGATTCTTTGCTTTAAAACATTCAGGTTGGGTGGCAATGGATTGTAAACTTTACTTTTTAGGTAGCCCCATAGGAAAAAATCAGCAGGCGTTAAATCAGGGCTCCTCGGTGGCCAGTTGATGTCTCCTCGGCGACTTATCACTCTTCCAGAGAATAAATCGCGAAGAGCAGCTAATGAGTCATTTGTAACATGAGAAGTGGTAGCCATACTGGTTTTGCATTTCTGTAGCCAAAAAAGTCCGGATCATATGGCAATATCGATCAGAATTAACGCCCTGAGTTCGACCTCAGTCATCCTCAAAAAAATAAGGACCGATAAATTCTTGACTTGATATGGCAGCCCAAACAACAACTTTTGGCGAGTGCAAGGGACAAGGGGGTGGGTGCAAGGGGGTTTGGGGGGAAGGGGGGGGATGCAGTTCTAGCGGATTCTCGGAAGCCGCAATTTTGTTTATTCACGTGACCGTTGATGTGAAAATTCGATTCGTCGGAAAACCAGATGTTATCGAAACTCCTAAAATGGTTTTTCATTGTCCTGCAGAATTCGACTCGTTTATCAGGATCATCAGGCTTCATTTCTTGAACAATAACAATTTTATAGGGGTGAAAATGTAAGTCTTTCGAAATAACACGATGAACCGTAGATTTGTTCAAATTAAGAGAAGCTGCGCGAAATCTCAACGACTGTCGTGGGTCTTTCTACATATAGTGTATTATTATCTATGCATGGGTCGTCCATAACATACTGGCGAACGCGGACGACGTTCATGCTCCGCAAGGAACAAATAATTGTAAGACCTACAAGTAGTTGTTCCGGGTCTGGCTGTTTGTGTATGTGAGTTTAAATGTTAGTAAACGCACCCACGATACAGAAGAAATTCCTAGTAAGCGGCAACGTATTTAAAAAAAAAAAAAGAAAAAAAAAAGTGGTGGCTGCCACATAACGTCCGCAAATTAGCGGCGAATGTCAAAAGGAGCGGTGGCCGCCGCATACCGTCTACCGCGAGAGCGTGCCTTGAATGCTCCCTTGCCCCCCTTTTTACCCCGAAACGAAAAACTTCAATCATAAATGAGTGAGTGTGCCTGAGTGTGTGTGTTTGATGAGTGAGTTTATCAAGACGCGAAGAAA
This sequence comes from Tiliacea aurago, assembly GCA_948098905.1. Classification (NCBI taxonomy): domain Eukaryota; kingdom Metazoa; phylum Arthropoda; class Insecta; order Lepidoptera; family Noctuidae; genus Tiliacea; species Tiliacea aurago. Next base: position 17,291,597 of record OX402591.1, on the reverse strand, counting down.
GAAGAGTAGAATCCTTACTTAAAAACGTAACGTTTGCCTCGTAAGGGTTACATTTTGAATAAAACCAAAAAGTTGTAAGGCGTTATTTTCTGTGAGTAACCGGTATAAATAAAATACCGAGTTTCAAATAATCAGACCGCGCGTTAAAATTATTCCATAAAAACATTGTTACCCCCTAAAAACAAAAAATGCTTTGATAAGTATCCGTGCCAAGTCTCAAGTTTATTACCTCAAGGATTTTTTTGACAAACAAAATCCCCCCTTTTAGCTTAGCCTAGGAATCGCGGACTGTAACACATTATCCTCGAGCTGGCTCAGCGTTGTACGAAGTTTCAATAGAATAAGAGGCCGGCTTATACTGGTGTTGTTACCACTGAAGTGCGGCTTACCGTACCTACACTATTTCTCTCTTAGGTCCGACGCACATCTGACGAGGCGCAGCGCAACGCATTCGTCACTGCCAAACAAATATCAACTTTGCACTGGTTGATATAAAGTTGAAAATAAATAAACTTCAATTAGCGCGTCGAAGCGGAAAGAGCACGCGTCTCATATTGTTTATTCTGAACTTTATTGTTTGGCAAGCAACGTTAATATTTGTTTGGCAGTGACAACCGCGCTGCGCTGCGGCTCGCTACTAGGTGTGCGAGCCGGCCGACCCTTATACTTCTCTTATCTTGTCCTATGCTACGCGTACACTCTTACGGTATAATCTCTTATTCTTTTCTTATCCTCATGTGTCCTACCCTCTTACTAAAATCGTTTTTCGTTTCTCATCCTATGTTTACACTATTTCTCTCTAATCTCTTGTTCTTTTCAATAAATTGATCAAGTACAGAACAAATCGGCTTCCTAGACCCAACAACGGAGTTTTCGGTTGAATATTCTTTCTGAAACGCGTCGTACTCTTCTCGAATGTTCGTCGATAAGTTGGCAATGGACTTTTCATAGTAACTCCTGGCTTCTTCTTCATAGTTGTGAATTTGAGAGACTGGTTGTAATGTTGGTGGTATGTAGTTGTCTCTTGCTTCTGTACGGAACGTTCTGGAAGATAATTTAGGAGAAGACTAAGTCGTGTTGATATTAGATAGGCACAATTGATTTATATAAAGCCAGAATTCATCATCATGTCGTTGCTGAAATATACCTACTGATTGTAAAGTAGGTAAATTAAATATGTCTTGATTGAGTTAAGTAGGTTACTTACCCTGGCACCCATTGCAATTTGTTATGGGTTCTTATTTCCCTGAAGCCCTCCTTAAACTTTTCTCTATCGTAAACAGATTTTGGTCTGAGTACTGGTAGTCGCCATTCCGTTTGAGGCTTTGGTGTTCTTGTCTGAAAATAAAATGTATTTCAGTAAATTATGTTCGGTCACACGCAACTGAAGGAACACGGGTGTGTTTTAGTCATCAGTAAAAGTCTGACACACCCTTCCGCTCCGCCCCGAGCGGGCGAAGTTATTTGATCATTTATCATCCAAAAATAAAAAAAAATAAAAACCGGTCAACTGCGAGTCAGACGCGCGCTCGAAGGGTTCCGTACCATTATCTATAAAAATGGCAAAACAATCACGTTTGTTGTATGGGAGCCCGCCTAAATATTTATTGTATTCTGTTTTTTAGTATTTGTTGTTATAGCGGCAACAGAAATACATCATCTGTGAAAATTTCAACTGTCTAACTATCACGGTTCATGAGATACAGCCTGGTGCCTGACGGATAGACAAACAGACAGACAGACAGATGGCGGTGCCTTAGTAATAGGTTTCCCGTTTTACCCTTTGGGTATGGAACCCTAAAAAGGGGTATAAAACGATACCCCTTTTTTTTCATTAGTTCCAGTAACTGCTGGGTTGTGGAGGTCAGATAGGTAGTCGCTCCATGTAAAATACTGGTACTCAGCTGGATCCGTTTTGACTGGAAGCCGACACCAATATAGTTGAGAAAAGGCTGGGCAGATGATGACCACAGCACCTGCTTACGCTCTGTCTGTAGTTATGATGATATGATAGTGATGATGAGATGGTGATATGATAGTGATGATTGTGATATGATAGTGATGAGATAGTGATGATAGTGATATGATAGTGATGAGATAGTAATATGATAGTGATCATATGATAGTGATGATGAGATATTATGATGATAGTGATGTGCCTAACCTAAACTTCCTTGTACTCTACTACTACTTTTACTAAACTTACGTAAGCTATATCCTTAAAAGTGTAATAAGTGACCACATCCTTGTTACACGACGGTCTCTGCAACTGATCGGCAGTGTACGGGCGGTGGTGTAGTCTACTAGTCGTCAGATACGGGTCCAGGTACTTCTCGAAACCTTCGTGCGTTGTGTCAATAGGTTCTAATTCTGTTCGCCAACTTGGTTCGAGTGGAAGCTGAGAAGAAAAAAATAAAAGGTGAAAAAATATAAAAAGAGTCAAAACAAAAATTGCAATGTGTTGGTTGACCACCATTTAAACCACAAGAATAAATTGTCGGTCATATATTTATTTCTTAACATAGGTAAAGAAATACAGATCTTATGTTTGATAAACAGAGCGCTATGTTATGCCAGGAGGCGTACAAATATGGTGTGCAAATCTAGCTGAGGATTACAACTTAAAATTTACTCAAAATATTTGAAAATCATTCATATTTATGATATTAAATTAGAAAATAAATTGATCAATATTATTCAATACTCTAATGGTGTCAGACCTAAATGAGAAATTATTAAATTGTCAAAAGTCTATGTCAAAAAAATTAAAATGTCAAAATTATTTAAGTAATGTCAGTATTAATAATTGTAATTCTAAATTAATTCGTGATTTAAGTTATTCGTCTATAGCTTAATAAAATGTATCAAATAAAAATGATAAAAGGAGGAGAATGGTACGAAAGAATGAGAAGTATCTGAAGTATTTATTTATAAGTAGGCAGGTAGGTAGGTGATCGAATCGTATCGCATCTGCACGCAAAATATGTCGGCGTCGATTTCCAGATCAAACTGACTCTTTTGAACTGAAAATCGCCGACAGCATGTATGGACAATTGACATCGAAAGAAAATCTATCTTCTAATTAGAAATCAATTGCCGCTTGCCGCATCTAGGCCGATTCGGCAGATATTTTTTTTGTATTTCGTTTGTTTGACGACACGGTTGGCGCAGTGGTTAAGCGATTGACTGCTGCGCTGCGTGTCGCGGGTTCGATTCCCGCACACAACAAATATTTGTGTGACCTACAAGTAGTTGTTCCGGGTCTGGCTGTTTGTGTATGTGAGTTTAAATGTTTGTAAACGCACCCACAATACAGGAGAAATTCCTAGTGTGGGGCAACGTTTTTAAAAAAAGAAAAGAAAGAAAGAAAGATTCGTAGTTGTCTGAACAAACTTGGTATAATAATAAATTATAAGTGAAATTTTCATTAGGCGCGTTGAGCACTTTTTGGGTGAATAAAAGTCATGGAACTCGCGTCATCGTCACCGAATTATTTCCATGACTTATTATTCCTACTGTTTTCACTTCTATCAGCAGTCCCCAAAGACTGCCCCGCATGTTTTTGGTTAAATCTCCGGAAATGTCGGAAATTTTAATGGTATTTTTGTATGAAAATCTCAAAAATAAATACTTTCAGGTTGACAGTTCTGCTGTCACATAACGACTGGAGATAGAGACATGAAATTCACCCGGGCAATGCCGGGCACGAACAAGTAGTAGTTATGGTAGAGTCGCGTATACTTACGGGGTCTTGAGGTAGTCTTGTGGGAAGTTTGTACTGATCCTTATCAGTAATCAGTCGAGGAGGTGTTACTGGTGGTGTGTAGCGACTCCTCATTTCAGTCGTACCGTGCGCAGAACATTGTGGTACTCTATCTTCTATCTGAAATTATAGAGCAGACAAACCTTCTCTACTCAAAAATATTGTTATCTAGAAAACTCTTTTTCTATTTATGTGGAGATCGGTGTATTTCAACTTCAAATTCAGCACATTTGGTTATGGTACGGCTCCGAAGACAGCTCGCTGGTCCCTACTAAGAAAGTCAGATTTACAACTTTTCTAGCTTGAAAAGTTGTAGATCTGTTCTATGTTCTATGTTATAGGGTTTGGTTTCCGCACTTAGTCCTTCATGTGGACCATTGTGCGTTGTAGATCTGACTTTCTATTGTTTATCTTTGTATTTAGAACATAATAATGTAATAAAGTGAAAATTCGTCAAAATGTAGTTCCGACATTTTTATCGGGACCTAGCTATACTCGTAACTATAATTTTGACTCTTTTGTTAAAAATTACCAATGTTTGAAGTACTGTATCTCGGGTTCTATTTGACCAACAGAGCTACGGCTGCGCTCATATTGTATAAAATCTTGTAAACTTAAAAGATGTAATGATAAAATTTTCTGTAAGATACACGTTTTAGAATAGTATTACACGTTTTAGTATAAGTCAAAAACTGAAAGAAGTCCGAAAAATTCGAGGATTTTTGAGCGCAGTTAGCACAGGTCTTTCTAAGCTGCAAACTTGGTTTTACACTATTGATATCAATCCTAACAACATCCCAAAAAATCAATACCTACGGTGCATTTATTTGCCATCTACGATGTTTTAAATGATTGGACTACACTGTCTGCTAGGCAGTGACAATGCTTTAGCTGGAAAAAAGAAGTAGTACAACAAACTTCCCAGCAGCACGGCTGTCTGTTAAGTTAAGTTAAGAAGAACTTGATTCTATACAATAGTATGGAAATTACTTAAAATTATGAACAATACAAAACATATTATGTCAGCTAGCACACGCCGTTATACCTACCCTTCTAGGCTGCGGGTAGACATACTCGTTTTCTAAACACAACGTGTGTTTGTTGAATCTCTTAGTTTCAGGTAGTTTGAAACCGTAGTTTTCAGCAGTCTGCGACCTCGTCAACTGTTTAGTGATATTGTAGTCACGAAAGTAGTTCTTCACCTCTTCGACTGGAGTTCTCTGTATAACATAAAACTTATTCGTTTGCAGATACAAAAGTTTCATTGCTATACTTACTACAAACGTAGGTACTTAAAATGTAACATTGTAGCGGCATCAACATCGCCACATGCGAACTACTCGTCACACTGACGTCACGCAAAATCGCGCAAGCAAAGTTTACCTCGCGACTAGCATATATACAACATCCCGACATCAATCGTCGGGCAGTTGCCCACAAGACACAACACCCGTCTGGTCAGAGGATCCTCCCCTTTCTATAGAGTATGAGTGAAATTTACACTCTATTTCTCATGCCCCTAAAACATAACATCGTGCCAGTATTCGCCGAAGGATTAGGCAGAGATGTATCTATAGTACACCCACATTTCGTCATTTATGTATAAATCCCATACTGTAATAGGGGGCGAGCCTATTGCCATCAATTGGGCACAAATCCAGACTCCGGGTTGTTACTGAGAAATGCCAGATGGAAAAACCAAATAACACTTTTGCCCGATCCGGGAATTGAACTAGACCAACGAAGTAGTCTCTTAAAATCTAATTAGGAGCATATAGGCTGTCATCATAATCGAGCCGAAAGACGTCCACAGCTGGACCTAAGCTTCTCGCACAACTATCGCCACAACATATCTGCTGGATGCGGAAGCAGGACTTTAGAGTGGGTCACAGCAAACTTTTAGAGGTATGAGAAACAGGGAGTAAAGTTCACTCATACTCTATAGAAAAGGGAGGCTCCTCTGACCAGACGGGTGTTGTGTCTGGTGGGCAACTGCCCGACGGTTGATGTTGGGATGGTGTATATATGGCGCGGTACACTCTGCTTGCGTGATGAAGGATTTTGCGTGACGTCAGTGTGACGCGTAGTTCGCATGTGGCGATGTTGATGCCGCTACAAAAAAAATTCCGATGTCAAAAGCTTTCCACTCACTCAATATTGCAAACATTCTCTTGGAAAAATACTTACCTAATAATTAAAAGCAAGTCACTTCTGGCTAGTGTTGCAAATTCAAGTGACTGCACTTGGTAAGCTAATATTAAGTTTTTTTTACAATTATCTGGAATTAAATTAAAAATATTCACCATCTCCTTCAACACCTCTGGTACATCTCTCCATTTTCTTCCAACAGTTTCACTTGAGGCCCCGGTTCCTGGATGTTTCGTTACAGGGTATTGCAAATGCACTCTGTCCCAATGAGGTACAGGCAACTTTTTGGGGTAATTCGCTTGCATAGTTCGTTTTTCGTCAAGTGGGTACAACATAGTTACTTGTAGGAATGTGTAGAGATTTGTGGGCAAAGTGTGATCGATGTGTATCATAGCATTAAATCAGTTGCTATGGTTGCGTTACTATTCATATTTTGGGGCCGATCATAGTTTTAAGTTACCTTTTGTTTGAGCAGTTGTTACGGGTAGTTAGAACCCCGAAAGTCTGACAACCAGTCTTACCTAGTCTTAGTCAGGTATCTTGTTACTCAGTAATACAGACAGTCGCTCTATGTAAAATAGTGGTATTCAGCCGCATTTTGCTCCTGCAATATCGTTGGGAAAAGGCTAAGCAGGATGGTGACTTTTGGGGGGGCTACCAGAAATTAGGATGCAAAAGCCGTTTTTCCTCTCTACATCGATTTGATTTACCTACTTAATCTACTTATAGACAAAAATCCCCGGGGGATGTAATAGAAGGGGAGATGAAAATTACATTATTTTTGACCTAGGTTTTTTTTTTTTATATCTAATTGCGAAAATCAACAAGGGGATTCCAATTTACAATGAAAGTTAAGGTACTTCACACCAACAAATGTAATCAACACACCCACAGAGTGACGCGACAAACACGGAGTTCACAGGTTCAAAAGATTTACGCTGGTAGCACACCTCCGCCACGAAACCATAGTAGCCAAACCGCAGTAGTTCAATTCGACTGGCTCGCGTCATGTTCTGCTACTCGTATCCAATTCGAGTAGCGGAACATGACGCGTTGTTAAAATAAAAGCGGATTGTTACTGTTTTCGAGATCACCACGCTCGCTCCTGCATTCTCATTTTTTTGCATAACTGCAATTTGCATTTCTCATTTTTCAATTATCCTACTTTACGCAAAGGACAAGGGACTCGCAAAAAATTGCCGCCCGGAGCCCCGCAATGGTTGTAGACGCCCGTTTTTCCATCGGACCACGGACCGTGGTTTTCATATTTGTATGAGTTGGACACCGGTACGGCGTCCGGTGCATTTACACACATATAAGCCATACAACACTGCGGGTCCGGCAAAAAAATCGGTCCGTTGTCCAGTGAAAACAACGAACGTCTACAAGCGGGCAAGGCCGCCGCTGCGTAGCTCAATACATCTGCCTACTTAGCTTATCTACCTTAAGATTGGCAGCGAATCGGAATACTCTAATTTGTGTATAAACCATTGAAAATGTTGGATGTTTGTTGCTCCAAATGGGGAAACAAAACAAAAATAAAACAACACATGTAAATTTGGTAAAAATCCATTTACTCCTTCACAATATGACTGAAAACTTTATCAAAACACCATACACGTGTTTTAAAACTAACGTTAATAAGAATGACGTAATAAATACAAATGGCGCGCTTTATATGCGCGTACGACAGTCACATATTCAGAATCAATTGTTGCCTACTCGCTCTAATGTACTGGTTTTAATGTCCGAGTCTTGGAGAAATGTTTTAATAAATAAATGTTAACGGACCAAGATTTCTCTTCTAATAGCTAAACAGGGATAATTTATTAAGGATCTCTTTATGGCTGCCTCTAAAAAAAGATGCTACATAGATTTGTTCCAAGTAATCTTCCTAAAGTTTATCAAACCGCAACAACTGTGCATAAGTGTCAGTCTTTAAATAATGAAGAGTGGGTTTTGATCGTAAATTTCGAATTGTAACTCAGACTTTGATAACACCCAGGGTTATTGAGTCTTCCACGGAAAGAAGGCAAAAAATCCGTAAGAGCGATGACACTGGTAGTATACCTAACATGTATGAACTGCCAGGGTTGCGAGTTTGTCCGAAAGGGATATCGTGGCCCTGGCACACAGGCAACGGAAGGAACACGGGTGGGTTTTAGTCAGTAAAAGACTGACACCCCTCCCGCTCCACCCAGAGCAGGAGAAGTTATTTGATAATAGCCCACCTAAAAAAAAAAAAAAAAGGTTTGAACTTAGATGAACTACAAATAGGTTTAAAAACAGTAGGAATAAGTTAAGTATAGATAGTGAAACAACTAAACACAGACATTAATGACGTCAGGATTCTACATATTATAACGACCATCGGTGCCTTCTATGGTAATTATTATTATTAATAATGTCTTTTATGGCGTTCGTAAACTGTTTACAAATTGGCAGGGTCTTATGTTCGAATTCCGTGGTTGGCAGTGGGATAGAGGTATTATAATTGTTTAAATTCTACAGCTACTTCAGTTAATTCAATCATTTCTCCAAATCGTACGCAATAGTTTTGATTGCACTGACTGTTACTACAAAATACGAACTACAAAAATATTGTCCGTGACGAAATGTAAGGCAGTGTTTCATCTGAATACGCTTTGTATAAAAGGTAAATTCTAGCCAGTAGTTGCTCACTTATCAAGATTAGAAAAAGGTTAGTTTTTTTAGATAATAATAATACATTTATGGAAACTGCAATCACACTATAATTTACCCTTTATAATTCTAACGTTTTGTTGTTTAGTTACCTTAATGTTACATATAAATAAATTATATTAAGAAACAGCTCTACGAATATACAAAAATTAATACAAATCCTTACAGTATTACTAATTAATACGATTAACATCACAGTTCATAAACAAGTTAGTAAGAGTTAAAAATATGTATAGATACTTCAAAAGTAAATTTTAGCACTAGAAATGTTTAAAGAAATACTTAAATTTTATTAAACTAAAACAACAATTTGGTGAGTTTATTTAGTGTACCTATGCGACGAAATTTAGGAACATACACAAACATACAGAAACATACATTTGAAGAAAATAAACACCGCCTTTATAAGACAGTTAGATAGCCCCTAACTGCAAACATCAAGTCAGGCGTAGGTACTACACAATATAATAAAAAAATGGTGAACATTTATCCATACATCACATTCAACCTCCGAATGATAGCTCCCCACGCGATACAAAATGTACAAAATTTGGGAGTCACGTCCCGAAAGTTCAGTCAGAATATAATAATATAAAATTAGGTACTTATACATTATTGAGTAAAAAAGCTACAGTTATAATGACATTAGTATGCTCGTTGAGTAGCGACGCTTTAAAAATACTGCCTATAAGCGATGTACTTATAAGTAAGGTAAGCTTAGAAAACGTTAGCACTTACAAAATCAGTTGAATAAAATATCACTTTGATTTTATTGTTAAGGTGATAAAAATATAGTTTCTCATTCGTTCCCAATATAATTTTAATGACTTATTGATATTAATGAGCATGATTTGACAACCTAGTGTTCGAGAATTTATTCATGATTTTCGTGCAAGTGTGTTTCTTTACTTTCTACTGCTAAGAGATTTCTGTCGCTTCTTATTGCTAGTTATTATTGTAAGAAGCAGTCTAAGGGTAAGATAGTAAGGCCTGCTGAGGCCAAGCGATCTTGGCGTCTATTCTTCTGTAGGCCAGTGTGAAGTTCTGTCCACTTTTCTCTGACATAACTTCTTGAGGGCAGTCGTTCTCGTTCAGCATTGTCTCTGTAAGAAGGATAAAAACATGGTGTCAGTTTACTTTGTTAATATAAACGAGTTTTAGTAAGATTATATAGTCTTGTTTTGTCAGACTACATTGTGCTCAAGTACAGTCTAACAACCTATTTGGTAGGAGCTAACTTGCAACTCATTTCATTTCATATTCACCCGAAAGACGTCCACTGTTGGACATAGGCCTCCCCTAAAGGGGGGGGTTGCCATAATCGCCCCGCTTGGCAGGCGGGTTGGCGATCGCAGTATGGTGTTAAAATGCATAGAGAACGCTGCTGCCCATTCTCTAGTAAGTCCCTTAGTCGCCTTTTACGACACCCTGAACGGGAAGAAATGGGAGTGTGCTATTGTTTATGTCCGGCACCAAACGGACATTCAACTTGCAACTACTTTCAAATAATGTTGAGAGTGCGCTAACTGCACTAGTCCATTGCCTAAAGTAACCCTTAAGCATACAAAGTTATTACACACACAATAAAACATAATATTGGCATTGCAGTGGAAGTATGAATAGTTTTGCCTGTCGCCAGCACATCAAATTATACCAAACTGTCAAATTACTCCAAATAATTTTAAACCTTATTAAATTGTTGATACTCGTAGTTAAATTCAAAATCGAATGAGAAAACTTGACAGTTCGTGGTAACTTTATGTGCTGGCGATTGTACAACCAAAAAAAAAAGTAAGTCGGGGCCGTTACAACTGGGCCACCACTGCTCCCAAAATTATAGGATTATATTATATTATATTAGGATTAGGTATATCTATCGTTCGAGTCATGAGTCGACAGGGGCGAACTGCTATATTCCGGCAGAATCCTTATGATATTGAAGCTGCTGACCCACTAATACGATGATCACTTCTGGTAAAGGCTATTCTGCGCCGATAATTGAGTTCATAAAAAAATCGCAACATTTTTTTGGGGGCTCTGAAATAATAAAAGTTACGTACCGTGGCCATCGTGTAGTGCGAACAACGCGTAGTCCTGCGGGTTGGTGATGGCGGCGGCATGCGCGAGCGCGCGGCACAAGTCACGCGCGCGCGCGCCGGGCCGGCACGGCACCGGCACGCGCCGGATGGAGCCGCGGCACTCGTCCGGCAGCACTACGCGGACCACGGCTACGGAACATTGTTCGCGATTCGTGTCCATTGAACCGCGACGCCACTGCTGGGGACAAGAGTCTTCTTAGCCATACAGGAACTTAGGTACATTAGACATAGGTAAATATAGTTTTTTTTTTGTTTGGGTAATTTTCAAATAACTTCTCCAGCTCTGGGCGGAGCGGTAGGGCGTGTCAGACTTTTACTGACTAAAACCCACCCGTGTTCTTTCCGTTGCTTGTGTTCTCGGGCCACGATATCCCTTTCGAACAAACTCAAAACCCTGGCAGGCATTGGCCCTAACGGACCCCGTCAGTTGGTGCTGACATCTCTTTGAGGCGGGTAAATATAGGCTAGGCTGGGATTTTGATCAAGTAGGCTTGGACAAGTCCGGTTAATCATCATTTCAGCCGAAAGACGTCCACTGCTGTACATAGGCCTCCCCCAATGGGGAGGGGGTTGCCTTAGTCGCCACGCTTGGCAGGTGGGTTGGCGATCACAGTATGGTGTTAAAATGCATAGATAACGCTGCTGCCCATTCTCTAGTAAGTCTCTTATTTGCCTTTTAGGACACCCACGGGAAGAAATTGGATGGTGCTAATCTTTACGTCCGGCACCACACGGATTTTAGACAGGTATCTTTAGGAAAATGCGGCTAAATATCAGCCTTTATTTCCACTTTGAGCCCTTCAACTTCATCAGTGTTAAGCCCCAAATAAGACAACCATGATAGGTATAACTTAACCTAACTTGCGAAGGTCAGAAGACCGTTGCTATACTTCCGTACCTATAAGATATTAAGCTGACTCTAATGATAGGCTGTAGACCCAAAATACTGTCAGTGCTGACATGAACATAGCAATTTAAACTTCGCAACTCAAACTACAACATGTTTTACACGACACTTACAGAAGGCGTGTTACTATCCTGCTGCGGTTCTGGCGCGAGTCTCTTCAGCACGGCTACGGCAGAGAACAACGCAGTGAGGTAGTAGCCCCCTTCCCCCGCCAGCAGGGCGGCCGGCAGTAGCCCCGCCATCAGTTCCGCTTCGAGCTCGGCGCACACCAGCCGGCTGCGCGCGACGGTCCACGCGAGCACCGGCAGGAGATCGTCAGCGCCCACGCTGCGTTCGCCACGGATCTGGAAAAATATGTTCAGATGTTTAGTTCGGATTCCATACTGGGATGACTAAACACTTGAAGTACCAACACTGTTACAACGAGCCTTTGGCGCTCGAATGACGTTGTTAGGGGGGCGTTGTTGGTGACCATTTGTGCAACCGTTTTGTGAAGTGTATTGAAAGAGCAAGACGGCGGCGTTTGCTCCGATTTTGGCCACGACCCAAAAATCCTTGTACGGCTATAATGAGCCTAAGCCATGCAGTGAATAGAGAGCTTGGACGGTTAAAACGTTTCTTGCTCACTTCCCATTAGGTACTATCGTGCTGCCGTGGACTCCCTCGATAATATCGTCACGTTAGAAATATTATAAAGCACACAATCGAAAATTTTTACGGTACTTATACCTATTCTTTTATTTGGAAAACCAAACGTAAAGATATTAATTTTGAAAACTGGGTTTGTGCTGGTATTTAGTGATTGAGGACCCACTCATACGAAGTCGAAAGTAAACTTAATCGATTAATATCATATTGTCAATTAATCATACGAGTATAATATACTTACAGCATTAAACATAACAGATATGGCGGCAAGGAGGTTCTCCAGCTTGTCAAGCGGTGAATCAGCCTCCTGCATCTTGAGGAAATGCTTCGAGATCACGGCCAGGACTGCCGACGACGGTACCTTAGTCGACTCCTGAAAGAATATCTTTATATCAACACTAGTAGTGCTCTCAACTATGATCATGTTGGTAAAGAAAAACTACAACCTTACAGCGTTCCTATAGCTTATAAAAGTTTTCACATGGCAGTATTAAGGAAGGGATTATATTAGTAGGTATTTATTATTATTATTTGTAATCTTTTATATTTTGTATTGGTTTTAAATAATTTATTTTTTTACATTGTTCTCACATATAGCGACAAGAATAATGTACCCAGGATTTTGTAATATCTTGATTTAAAAGAGTGTCCTTGGAGTTTTTTGCCTATTCTTCTCCATAGAGATCTACGTTTTGGAATGGGCAAATAGCTTCAACTTTCTGACGAACTGACCGACTCTTTGACAATTCAAAAGTGTGTGTGAAATAAATGCTTTGAGTTTAAGTTGAGTTGAGTTTGAGTTCGAAATGCTTTGAGTTTGAGTTGAGTTTGAGGTACCTATAGTTTCAGATTTTTTATTCGGCGGTTAACGGTAACCTACGCTTGCCGGGGTTGGTCCGTGGATGGGTGACCATCTTTACATAACAAGACTCCTCCGTGCCTCGGAAAGCACGTTAAGCCGTTGGTCCCGGCAGTTATTTGTAGATCTTTGACAGTTGTTACGGGTCGTCAGAAGCTCGAAAGTCTGACAACCAGTCTTACCAAGGGGTATCGTGTTACCCAATAACTGGGTTGTGAGGTCAGATAGGCAGTCGCTCCATGTAAAATACTGGTATTCAGCTGGAAGCCGACCCCCAACGTAGTTGGGAAAAAGGCTAGGCAGATGATGACGATGACCTACATGGAACCAGCAGCATGCATGCATGCGGCATGTCCGAAATGTCTCATTTAAAAACAGATAACTGGAAATCTCTGTTTCTATGGAAAATTTAAAATCAGTCTAATTTGGCTAACACTATTTTTCAAAAATGTTTTTAATTAACTTTTTAGACCTTTGTATCTTGCTTATGCGTATGAAGTTTCATTAAAATCGGTTCAGTCATTTCGAAAAACAAGGGCTTGAAAGTGTAAACGATTTTAATCCGTGTACCAAATTTTATTCAAATCCGTTCAGCCGTTAATCTAACAAAATAAACGGACAAAAAATTTAAAAATTATATTTTCGGCATCAGACTCATCCCCACATTTTTTTAAATATTCAATGTACAGTTTTCGTAACTATTTTATTATACCTATCTAAAGATCAGACATTTAAATAAAACACCCGTTAATAAAGGCTTAAAGTAGCAAAAAATATGCATTTAAAAAAAATTATATTGTTTAAACATACCTACTATACGTATATTTAAAAAAAAATCGCCGTCTTCTATATTTTTATGATATAGAAAAGTTGGCAACCCTAGTTCATGGCACTAGGCAAGGTGCACCTTAGAATAAGGCTTTCAAGAACTCAACCACACGCTTGTAGTATTTGTCAATATTAGATACCTTTATCCCAAGCTGCAACGGTGTGGCGTGTTGCGCTCGTTCGATGGCAGCGTGCAGACGGCGCACGTCAGCTGAATGCCAAGCCGCCAGCAAAGAATACAGGCGTGCGCGCAACGGCCGTACCACTAGTCGATGCATCACGCCTTCTAAGATCGCGTCCAGGTTCAGGAATTCGTTTGGTTTTAGCTGGAAATTGAAAATTTACATTATTTTAATCGACTGTTGTTGAATCTTTCCAATTTTTTTTTCCTATATTAATTATCAAATTGGCGGTACTTTATTCACATTACAATCTAGCCTAATAACTAATATGTAATTTAAATATAACTATAAAATTACGAAATCGTGCAATAACGTCTTTCTTATTCACTATAAGTCAAAGACACTTGATTCACGTGTTCTTTATAAAAGTCAGCACTTGCACTACAGTTTAAATTCACTTACACTGCACTAAACTAACTCAAACCGCCTTATTACAAAACAAGATCTATATATTGACATGGCTTAAACCATGAAGCCAGTTTTTCTAATAAGAACTTAACTGTGAGTTAAATACCGTTCATAAACAAAACTGTAAGTTGTCAGTTTTGTATTAGAAACTTTACCATAGACGGAATAAAGTTCGAAATTCAATAATGGCTCCATGGTTTAAACCTGGGTCTGAAGATAAACCTTGTTTTGTAATAATACGGAATAGGTTTTACCCTATTTAGTTTTCGAACTAAATCAGTGTTGTCAAGGAGTTGGATTGACTAGTTGATTTCCAATGAAACCATAATTATGTATACCTACTTGTTCTTTACTTTTCTTTGACAATAATGTTTTTACAATATTTAATTTGTCTGCCTTAGCATAATATATCCTTGAGTAGAGTAATAAGGAGGAGGATTATTTTTTTATATCAGCGAAAATACCATTTTATATGAATTAATCCTGGTTGGCTTACCTTGAGTCGTTCTTTTTCCACTTCTTTCTCAAACTCTCTTTCACCGTGTTTCACCAGATAGTTTTTCATTCCTGACATAAACTGCCTCATGTTGCGCATCATCACCTGGAAATAAAACAATTATTACATTTTATTATTCTGCAAATAAATTATTCTTATTCTATTAATATTACTCTAAGGGCTTGGTTAAAACAAGCTTAAAATCAAAACAGTGTGTGTCAACGATTTGCAGCCACTGGATAGTGCAGTAGTAATGTTACTAAAAACCCTTCTCATAGCAAAAGTTGGAGTGAATTTCAAATATTTTTAATATAATGTTACCTGCGGACTAGTATCTTTAGAATCGAGCGTGCACGCAATAAAGTTGTCAATATTCTGTGCGAAGGTCGTACTCTTGTCCTGTGCAAGGTGCAGCGCGTACGCACGCACAGCCGCGCCCGCGCCGCGCGTCTGACGACCACCGCGCAAGGCACGCACTCGGCCCGCTGCTGCTTGGAGAAAAGAAAATAATGAATTAGGTTCACACATAACATAAAATCACAACTGTAATCCCGGTAGGGTTAGGCAGAAGTGTACACCCACATTACGGCAGTTATGTTAAAGTCCCATGTAATAGGGGGCGAGCCTATTGTCATCAACCGAGCACAAATCCAGACTCTGGGCTGCTTCTGAGAAAATCCTAACGAAAAAACCCAATAACACTTTGCCCAGCCTGAGAATCGAACCCAGGACCCCACGCTCAGCAATACCACTTGCTAACACTAGACTAACGAGGCAGTAAAAGCAAGCAGCAAGTTGGAATAATTAATTACAATGCCCTGTGATTTAAATAAATGACCACCTCAAACACTTATTTTTTTTATGAATCACGGTCTAAAATGTTACTGCAACTTCGTGGTGGTTGAGGAAAGAGTTCGGTGTATACCAAATTTTTTTTTGAGTGGCATATGAATAATCTTAGTGCACCCTGGTTAGTCAGAAATACAGAAATACGAGCACCTAAAGATACCAATAGTGAAAGAAGAACTGTGCGAAAAATGCTAAATAGAGACTGAGCAAGCACAGCAATTGAAGAACCTTCTGAACAGACAAGGGGAAGTAATCCGCCTAAAGAGATGGCAACTCCGGAACTTGGACCAGAGACAGTAAAAATGTATAGTTTACTTAGTACTGAAACATTTATTGTGAATGTTCAATGGAACATCACATAAACAATCTCACACGAAGATCCCTTCTGATTTTGGCTAGAAAGCCGATCGCAGATAAAAACGAGAACGAAGAAAAGTGTCATAATATGAAGTTTGACCGCCACTGAAAATGCAGAGGGTAGGTACAATATTAGGCCAAATATTAAATTAAATTACCATTGACCCTGCTACCAAAAAATTTAAAATCAAATCAATTTTTATTTCAGACAAAGTTATTTATGTTAACAGATTATCACAGAAACGATGATAATTTAAAAAGAATATTATAGCACTAATAGTAACATTAATGAACAGATTATATTTTTTTAAAGGTAGAGTTACATTACAGACTAAGTCCCGTATCACAGAACGTCACTCAATTCTCAAGTATTACTTAAAACTAGTTTCAACCAATCAAATGGCTACTTACATAGTTACTAATGGCTAGTTACTTATATTGTGGACGGACATAAGTATATGTTATCCAAATGAAATTATGGACTCACATGTAGAGAGAGTTAGCCTTTGAATTGTACACAGTTCAAAATGCAATATACACGATGGATGCACGTCGGAAATAATGACCTCATAATCTACATATCTATGTAGATTCGCTCACATTACAATAATAATTTTATCTGTGTATCTACAATTCTACACAGATAAAATTATTATTATAATGTGAGCGAATGTTTGCACTGAGCGATTTTTCGACCTACATCTGCACACCCGGTTCACACCTTGAATCACTTGACAATGAGTCAATATGTGATAAAAGTCCAATTCAATTAGGTATTGTGGTTTGGCTTTATATTTATGGATTTGAGCTTTAAAATGAGGACAAAGTATTAGTTCAAGTTTTGTTGAGTTTAATTTACCTGCTTTTTATAGGAGCCTAAGAAGTCTAATACGTATGAAATAGCTAGGTGAAAAATATCTTGTAATGAATTAAAAGTTTTGAGCATTTAGTAAATTTAAACCCATTTTTTCATTGACATTCGTCTTTCCATTAGTAACAATATTTTAATATCGATTTATATTGGAAGCACGTCATTGATAATTATCAGAAACATTTTGAAAACAAATCCAAAAATGCTAATGAGTATGTAATATATTCACACTTAAATGGCGTGAAAAACAATAATCATTAACAATATCTTAAAGTTAGATGTTGTTAAACCAATGACATTTACTTAAAATTGGAAGCCCTAACTTAATTGTTATAAATACAAGACTTATTAACACATAATTAGTGTACGTTGTTACAGCAAAAGTGATATATTTATTGTCCCAACCTCATTCTGGTGATATTTATAGACAGCTTTAATCTCGGCATTGCACAAAATTAATATTTGAAATGAAACAATTTATTATTACCTACATAAGTACATGTTAGTGGAGGCAAAAGATTCGAGAGGGTCTTCTTCGTAAGTTTTCGGGATTTCGACTACTTCCTCAGTCTTAAATATTTTGCAATGTTTCACTTTACGGTACAGGAGTCGCCAAAATCTTTTGAAACTGTTTAGTACTCTTCGAAATGAACTTGAACGTAACGGTTTCTCACTTTCGCAGGAACTCAATTCGTGGCAATGACAGTTGGGTGGTTTAGCAATCACATCTGCTCGTATCCTATTGACACTCCTCTCGGCCAAAGTTCTGCATAGATCAGTCAATGTATCCGTTTTCTTCAGACATCGTTGGAACCTGGGCTCCAACAACTCTTTTCGGGAGACCACAACCCATTCACTTTGATAGACGAATTCCTTTAGAGTGTCTGCTCTGCAGTTCTTGATGGTGGTAAACGCATACACATCACTAGTCACGTGCGAATAGACATCCAAAACATCCAAAGCTTCTTCTGCTATCGGTACATCTTCATCAGGTGGAATGAAGTGTTTCAATGAATCAATTTTCTTCAACCTGGGCTCAGCCTTGCTGGGGCCTGGCTTCTCTTCCGTCAACTTCTCGCACCTTCCTTGGAACCACTTTTTGAACCACGTCATGGCTGATGACCCTGCGGTTCTTGCCCGCTTGAACGAAAGACTTAAATCGGTGGTTTCTCATTCACACAGGGAGAACGGCTCACGTCTAATGCTGTTCCAACGCGGGTTGGAAAGCGACTGTCACTGCACTGGCCCAGTCTGAGAAATTCACGGCACGCGCAGACCTTTGCTCTTTAGCCATTATTAATTTATTTACAGAGCTAATGGAGTAAAAGATAACAGATGTGCGCTGCGGTCCTATTGTGTGTGCTCCACTAAGTTAATTAATTTGATAATGAAGTGTAATAATTGATTAATTACATATCAGTCTGCAGTATGCAGAGAACATCTGTGATTTTGCATCGAGTGATACGAATGAAACACTGCACCGAGATAATATATTGTAAATGAATAAATACAAGGAAAGAACGTGACTGTTGATAGTAATTACTGAAAAATGACTTTTAATATTTTAATAAAACACTCAAGTACTGTTTAAAAAAGGATTTAGAAGTGATTCTCCGGTTTTAGTTTAATCTAAATTAACAAGTAAGTAAGTATTATCACAACTCTATAATATAAATGTATTTACATAGCATGATAGGAGTACGTTGTGTAACGTGCGTAAATAATTTAAATTGACGACACGTGCACTGACGTAATATTTCATCTACAATGGGAAGAAATTGTTAGTTAGTTATCAGGAGAGGATAAAACTAGAAGAATAGTTAGTTTGTAGACGTGCAGATATGTTTTAGGAGGCCATTAGTTTGCTGAGAGACCACACGATCCAGGTATTATAATAGTCGTCTATAGAACATTGATAATTATTACCCTGTGCCGTAATTTCGTGCCATTCAAATGTTAACTCAATTGGATTTAATTGGGAGTAAAATATCTTTAGGTTGTATTACAACTTTAACTTACCTAGTAAAGGATCTAATCGGTCCCTGAAGCTCTTTGCCCTCGTGGCGACTGTTGGTCCTCGTCTTGGGATAGGAGACTCCCATTCACTTGGCTCCTCCTAAAAATATACGCATAAGATGCTTTTGTGATTACTGAAAATATTCCAGAAATTTTACGAGTGTTATTTCAATATTCTTGTAATAAAGACAGAGACGAGACCCTACCCCAAATGTTGGGGAAGGCCTATATCCAGCAGTGGACGTCTTTCGGCTGAATGATGATGATGAGACGAGAAGGAGGTGACCTACCTTCTAAAGAGTCAAATAATCTCAAGGATATCATGATATTTTTTGTCGTCAACAAATAAAGATAAAAACTTGGTTCAATATTTAGCAAAATAAACAATTGTTAATCAAACAAGAAAAGAAAACAATAGCGCTATCGTTAATTTTAGTTGACAACGCAAATTCGCATAATTTCTAACTGTTCTACAGCTGATTTTCCGTCGTCTAAATCCATTCGTGGAAGAACACAAATAAATTGGGATAACGGCTCCTGCTCTTATAAAGACTAACCCCGTTATTACAAAACAAAGTTTATCTTCAGACCCAGGTTTAAAACATGGAGCCATTATTGAATTTCGAACTTTATTCCGACTGTGGTAATTTCCTAAACAGTTTTGTATAAAAAACGGTATTTCAATCACTGTTACGTTCTTATTACAAAAACTGGCTCCATAAAAATATAAAACTTGTCTTGTAATACGGCGGTATGAGTTTATACTATGCGGTACGTTAACTTACATTATCATAAACTTGGTGGCCATTCGATGGAGGGATCAAACCGTCCCACTGCGAACTATCCCAAGGTTCAGAAAACACTGTACCATCGTCGCTTGCCTGTGAAAGAGATAACTCTATGTTTAAAATAAAACGAATATTGTACTGAAGAAAACAGGTCATGAATTTAAAGTAATATCTTCAGGATTTTTCAAAAACTCATTTAACCGGCGAAGCCCCGCCGGCACCGAAAAGGTGCCGTAAACAATAGGTTCATTAGCAATAATAGGTATTGGAAGTTTTAAATGTTTGCTTGAAATAACGATATTGCCTTCATCAAATGCTTCATAAATTACAGTTTCATAAATAATTACCTGTTCAGATAAGGGTCTTAGGTCGTGAACATTGTCGTAACATGAAGCTCTTGGGGGCGATCTGACTTCCTCTGGCAACATTGTTGGTTCTGCATTTAGCCTCAAATCAGGGAATCTGTCATAGACAATATAAAATTGATTTAAACATTGATTTCAAAGTTACTTTCCGCGTTGCTAATGGTTTTAAAAATCATTAGGACAGTTGACAGAATATAAACCTGGCTTTAAATTATGGATGTCTGTAGACCTAGAAGTCAGATAATCAGAAATGTCGTGATTCACACAGTGTTGTATGGGGCATCCCATTAAAAAAAAACATTTCTTACCGTTGTGCAACCACTTGATGGACAGTCAAGTGTTGAGTTCCATCGTCAACAGCGCTTAGTCGACACTCCTGCTCAGCCAGCGAAGGGAACATACCACTCTCACTATTTGAACCTTCCTCATGCTTGTCTGCAAGCAAAAGGAACACTCACTGATAATTTTCTGTTACTTTTCCAAACTTTCATGTTTTAATTTTAAAATTTTTTATGTGCAAGATAAAGAGTTAACCGACCGTAAAAAGAAACCAAAAAAATCTAAAACAAAATAAATTAAAAAGTCAGACGGTAAAACCCACACGACTTTTGAGTGGGCTAATTAGGAGAAGCATCGTATTTGTAACGGTATAGGTATGTTGGGAGTGCAAGAGCAAAATTTACAAGCAGCATCTACTGTTCTACAGTATCTCCATAACACTGACTTATAAACTCCCAACTGGAATCAACGGTCCAAGTCTGGTCGTTCTTGCCTGTGGGTGGCTTGTTCGCGATTCTTGGAGGCTGCACTGGTTTCATCTTGGGTTTGCTGCGCAGTGACATCAGGTTGTCCACCGATGATGACGTGTTTGGCGATGATGCTGAAATGGAAATCGAAAATAATTTAATGATTGTGATGATAGTACAGATCTAAGACCTGCAAAGCAAGCTACGCAGTAGCTGTCATTTAAGAATATGTTTAATACTTGAGCCATCAAATACTAACGATTGATGAATATGAAAATTGTAAACGATACGAGCATTCATCACGATAGCACTAAAAGCTAAAATAAGTTACTTACGAGAGAGTTCCTCAATACTATGCATATCGCGCAGAGGGTAGTACGGATGATTTTGTGTCGGTGGTTCCGAGTAGCGTTGGGAAAGATTCACCCCAACTCTCAGCAGCTTTCGTCTTTGCACTTGTGGTAAGGCAGCCTGTGAAAGGAGTAACATTTATAATATTAGTTGAAGGTCTACACGGATTTACAAAATAATTGTTTAGTAGTATACTTACTTCCTTTAAAGCATCTACAGGATCAGCGTAGAAGGGGCTGCCAGCATTATCCTTTTCAGATTCGTCACCAAGAGAATTGAGAACACAATTATCTTCTAATTTCACTGTCTCCATACTTTCAGTACTATAGTTCTCTCTATTTTTGATCACAGCTTCGATCTCTTCAGTCAATTTCTTGTTCATGTTCATAGCTATATTAAGTTTATCTGGCCTCTTTGGTATTATATCTCCCTTACTGTTTGTTGTTGCTATGATTTCACTCGAACCTTTGAAGCTCTTCTTCATTGAACTATCCGAAAGGTTTTTCTTTTCATTCAGACTTTCCGTTGAATTCATTATAATATGAATGTTTTCTTTTTCCAATATGGATTGTGTACTTTTTGCTGCATTTAGTTTAGCTGTAATAAATATATAGGTAAATACATTATTTCTGATTTGATTTGTGATTATTGAGTGTTATTTAAACTTATTTGTCTTACGTAAAGTGTCTGGTAAAAGATCGGGTCTTTTACTTCTCATCAGCCCATTATGAATGTTGTTTTCGTTTTCAGCTTTTAACGGCTTGAAAGTGGAGCAACTGTTACTCTCTGGTCCCCAAATATCTTCGTAGTCTGATACTTTGTCCACCAACGAACTTCGACAGTACACACCCGGAGATTCTAAGATATCTGATTCCTGAAATATGATACTTGAATGTAGAAGATAGCAATAATGTCTGAGGGTTCATAAAAAAATAATTGTCTACGGCTTCAAAACTTTGGGCGCAATCAAGAAAACTTGCATGTAGGTTAAAGATGCCACAACATTGTGTTTGTGATACGTGTTATAACATATTATACAATATCGTGCGATTAGTAGTCCAAAATGCACATGAAATGATTTGCATTCAGAAAACGTGTACTCTACCTGGTAATGCTTGGACTCCTTTCGGTGGGAGTGTTTACTCCTTCTCGATCTACCAGATGGCGTGCTACTTGCTGTATTCGTATTTGGAGACAGAACTTTATCTCGATCTTTCCCCATCATAGGAGATATGATTGACTGGTTCGATGTTGGCGAGAAAACATTTTTCGCTGATATAGGGGAACTTCGAGATATTGGAGAGAAGATCTCACTTTTGTTAGTTTGACTCAAAGGAGAAAAGACACCGCTTTTAGAAGAAATTGTGTCGTTAGAAACAGGAGAGTTGATTTGGCTTGTTGGCGAGAATATTCCGCTAGTGACTGAGTTAGTGCCGTTAGGTGACACGAGTTGATTAGGAGCAAATGTGCTACTAGATTTTGTTAAACTGTTCACAATCGGATCCACTGAATCGGATGTATTTGTCTGAGACTGTTCTACTGGTGATCCAGTATCGACATTGTTCTGCTCAGTCATCTGACGTTTGAAGCTCCCGTGCAAACTAGCCGTCATAGCATTGATGCACTCCCCCTCTGGTGACATACGGTGCATCATGTTCTATACAGGAACAGGAAGTTATAGTCAGTCCATGAGTTAAATTAAGTACTATATTTGAAATAAGAAAATAACAGTTTTACAGGTTAGATACAAACAAAATTGTCTGGCATTGGCAAAACAAATTGAACGTGCAAAGCATACAAGGGTGCACAAATCATGCATTAATCTAATAATCCTCACCTGGGATTCTCCATTAGAATCAGCAATGTTTTTTGTATCCATGATGCTGAATACAGAGTCTGCACTACTGTTGTTATTGACTGCATTAGACGCAAGCGTTAGTTGTAACCTGTCGCTCTGTATGCTCTCATTGATTTGATGATTGTGAATTTGTGTGTTATTGACACAGAATGTAACGGTGGTAGTGACTGTTATGTTTCCATTCTGTGCAACTTTATTAATGGGGCTGAAAGCTTCAGATTTTGGAGATAAGGATGGCTTGGAAAATGGCGGTTTTGCCCATCGTGGAGGTGGAGGAGGTGGTGTCGTTTTAACGTTTATTTGGGTAGGAGAGTGTTGTGTATTGGTTGTTGGAAATGTATGAGGCTGTGTTATATGCGCCTGAAAACAGGTGAAGCTTCTATTAATACAGTTCTAGATAACAACACCATTAAAGCTATAACCAAATTACATTTATACTTACTGTACTAGACATAAGGTTCAACGTATTTGGTGGGGTAGGTCTAGGCGCTCTGATGAATGCACTATTGGGTTTGGCTGGTGGTGAAGGGGCGGTTTTGCCTTTGAAAGTGCTGAGGTTCTGGTTTTGACTCGGTGGGGAACCTGAAGTGTCTATTGGTGACATCTTTAGCACTACGTTTTGATCCTTGTCGGGGCTCAGAATATGTTCACGGGAGTTTGTTCGGGTACCTAGAAAATCAAATAGGTATGTTCAACACAATGTCCTTAGATTTCTCAAGATTTTTTTGGAAAACACTTTTATCTAAAAGAAAAGTTTTCAAAAGTTTAAAGTTTAAGTTTGTAAAGGTTTTCTTTTTTCTTTTGTCTTTAAAAAAGTTCTTAGTAAGATACTTACTGGCATTAAAGCTACTAAGACTAGATCCCGTATCTGACGGCGTGACGGCCATAGGTACAACACCATTCGCCAGCTGACAAGGAGAGAGAAGATTGTTCGGGTTGTTCTTTGGGTTTGCCATCGGGTAACCCCAGAACTCTTGTCCCAGAAGAGCTAAGGAACTTAGTTGATGACGACTCTTTGCTTCTCGAAGGGGACGAGCTAGTTGTAACTGCACTGGTAACTCGTCACTAAAAAGGGAAAAAGGGAAAAAATTAACATCAACGTAATCATTCCTCAAGATTTTAAAATAGGTAAATCCAACAGTGCACGCCTCACAAACAGAACAATGTTGACGATAAATTTTACGGAATAAATCTAAGAAAATTCATAGATTTTTGTTAATATCTTTTGAACGGTTATGAGTTTGATAACGAAAATCAATAGGGCTCATCCGAAGGATGAAAGAAAACTTATAGAAGAAGATGTTTAATCTTTTGTGTGTCACGACGTGAATTGTGACGACAAACAGACACACTTTCCAACGGAAAGAACTACTTGTAATTTTTTTATACATTTTTTTGCTATAAACAACATGTACCAGAATTAACGCACCATAAGTCTCTAGTTTTTAAACCTTCCTTGCTAATAATATGAATTTCATGTATAATTTTATAGAGAGTGTAGAAACGATTTTATGTTAGAAAATTTTGACAAGGCGACATATCGAGAGCACTCTTACACGCTGAAGCGTTTTGAGGGCGTGCAATAACAATTCTTCACATAGAAACCAATTTTTATCCGACAACGGCAAAGCCAACGAAGGGTTATGATTTTGAGAAGAAGCCCTGTTCTCGTAACCTGTGCGGTACCGCACCGAGTGGACCCAACATGCTGCTGCGCCCTGCTGTACCTACGACACAGCTGTATATTTCACGTCTGCACCACTCCACGACGATCGAAGAAGTCGTGCAGTATGTGAAAGTGAAGACCAACTGGATTCTGAGGGTCGAAAGGTTGGAATCGCGCCACAACATCAACTTTAAGTCATTTGTGGTACGAATCCCAACCAACCATCTACAGACCTGCTTGAAAGAGGACTTTTGGCCGAAAGGTGTCGTATATCGACGTTTCCGAAGACGGTTACGCGACACCACGCAGCGAAACACGACGTTGACAACGTGTGTTTAGTTATAGTTTAATTTGGTTAATGTTACTATGATAAAAATATGTATGTTTAGGTTAAGGTATTTATCTATGGGCCTGCGTAGCCTGAAATAAATGGATTATTATTATTATTATTATCAACAAGCTAAGTATGTATACTATGAGTAAGACCACATAATTTTGACTTGCTTACGCTGCCGATCAGCTGTCACTGGCATATCCGTTAGACGGAGCGTGGGAAATGGAGCTTAGGACTACATTATTTTTCATATCGTATCGTTGGTATGGTGTATAATTAACCTATAAGTTGGTATGGTACTAACTTCCAAAAACCACATAAGGAAAAACATACTCACACTCACTTTCTAAAGATTCCTACAACATGACTACCTATATTCATAAAAAAAAACTGCCTCCCTGGTCTAGTGGTCGCAAGCGCTACTACTAAGCATGAGGTCCTGGGATCGATTCCCAGGTCGGGCAAAGTGTTATTGGGTTTTCATCCCATCAGGAATTTCTCAATAGCAGCCCGGAGTCTGGATTTGTGCCTGGTTAATGGCAATAGGCTCGCCCACTGTTATATGGGACTTAAATCATCATCATCATTTCAGACAAAAGACGTCCACTGCTGGACATAGGCCTCCCCCAAATAGGGGGGGGGGGATTTGCCATAATCGCCACGCTTGGCAGGCGGGTTGGCGATCGCAGTATGGTTTTAAAAATGCATAGAGAACGCTGCTGCCCATTCTCTAGTAAGTGCCTTAGTCGCCTTTTACGACCCCCACGGGAAGAAATGGGATGGAGCTATTCTTTACGTCCGGCACCAAACGGAACACGGACTTAAATATAACTGGTGAAATGTGAGGTACAGCTCTGCCTACCCCTTCAGGGGTTACAGGCGTGGTGTTATGTTTTATGTATGACTGTTTATATCTAATCCAGCCACTCACCAGCATTGTGAGTAATGTGCAATCAGTTCAGGTATGTTATCGAAGCGGTTGTGGGAGGTCTCGAGCCCGATGCGGCCGCCTGCAGCCTGGATGAGGTAATGTTCGATGTAAGGTCCTTTGTCTGCTGGCAAACGGACACTGATGGCCATGGTGTCGGGCTGACTTGACTGACGGACTACGAAGTTCTGAAAGTTAAAAAAGAGGTTTGTTTTTTTAGATACCCGTATAATATAATTACGTTGGTTGATAAGTTTTAGCGTTGTATAGTTCATACTAATTCCATGATTTTAATTGAATGATAGTGTAATGTATGGGTGAGCGATCATTTCTTCGAATATAGGTAGAAACGTTATTTGAGCGGAAACTTTCAGCTAAAAGGGTTCGGATCACGAATTTCTGAAAGGTAACAAAGAGGTTTTTAAAAGTTTTAGATATAGGTAATAAGTTGATTGATAAGTTTGAGAGTTGTGTAGTTCATACTAATTCCATGATTTATCTGAATGATAATGTAATTTATGGGTGAGCGATCATTTCTTCGAATAGAGTTCGAAACGTTATTTGAGCGGAAACTTTCAGCTAAAAGGGATACCTACTATGAGTTATTAGCTTATACAACGGGGAGTAACGTAATTATATTTTATTCTTCTTGAAAGTAATAAAACTTTTAAGACAATTTTATACAAAAATAAAGTAAGTTTTACATTACAAAAGTGTCGTATTTCTTTACAAAAAGTCTAAGAAGACCTAAAATTTTAGTAATTTATTCAGGAACTAAAGGCCTAAAATTCTTTTATTTTTTTTAATTAACGTAGACAAAGACAGTTTTTCTTCAACGACAACCTAAAATAAAAGTCTAACATTCAAACTACTTACTCCCTCCTCTTTCCCTTGCAGCAAATGGAAGGCCCCAGCCCTCTGGATGCCAGGTAGGAACCACACGGGGTGTGTCCTGATCAGTCTCTCTAGAAGCCCGATGTCGCATGGTGGCTGCTCCTCCGACCCTGACCCTGAGGAGTCAACTGAAGAGCAGTCACCTCGAGCGCCCTCGCCGTCTGATGATAGACTTTCTCGACTCTGAAATTAAAAGAAAATAAATTAAAGCGTATGAACTGAGATTTATACACAGAATTTACTTTTTCTAGGCATACACACAGCTTCATCAACTAGGGACCACAGCAAAAAACACGGAAGTTCAAATCCGAGATAGCTGGATTACAGCGTTTAGTATTTTTACCAAAACATTTTACAAAACCAAACCATTTTTAACCGACTTTTCAAAAAGGAGGAGGTTCTCAAGTCGTCTGTATTTTTTTTTTTTTTTTTTTTTTATGTTTGTTACCTCAGAACTCCGTCGTTTATGAACCGATTTGGAAAATTCTTTTTTTATTTGAAAGGATATACTTCCAGATTCGTCCCATTTTTATTAAAATCCAGTTCTGATGTTGGGATCCATGAGTAATTGAGGGAACTCATTATCATATTTTCATTAACAAGTCAATCATTTGCATTCAGAAAGTATAATTTGGTGAAGTGGAACTGATGAAGAAGGCCACAGATGGCCACCGGAACTTCTCAATGATTAGTATTTCACGGGTGGCGATGAGATATCTGGATTAAGATAGTTAAGCGAAGAAAATTTAAACAAAAAGTTCTGATCAAAATAGTACCATCAAACTGATCTGATAATGAAGCCGGAAGGTAGGCACTGGAACTCCGTAATAAAACAATGTATCCTACCCGTGTTTGGTCTTATTGGAATTGTCATGAGATGCACTCTAGCTATAAATGATTTTTAACCGACTTCAAAAAAGGAAGAGGTTCTCAATATATATATATCTAGCCATATATACATATAAAAGGAAACCGTGACTGATTGGTCTATCAACACAGCTCAAACCACTGAACAGATTGGGCTGAAATTTGGCACGTAGGCATCCGCTAAGAAGGGGTTTTTGGAAATTTGGCCTTTAAGGGGGGGAAAACGGGGGGTTTTGTTTGCATGAAAAATCTTATTCTTAGAGTTAAGAAGCCGCGGGCAAAAGCTAGTATTATATAATATGTTCAGGCATAACTTATTTGTTTAAGAACTGATTTTTATAATTCTTTTATTTGGTAGACTAAGCTTGCGCGGTCTCATTACATTACAGATTTACAGCTAACTCTTCAATAATACGTATTTAATCCACTCGGTGTATATTGATGGTGTTATAAAACTTCCTGTCACTGTTGTTTTTATAGCAAGTAGTTGTATACGAATTGGTGTGGGGTAGGTACCACTAAAAAGTGAAAAATAAAAAACTTTTTTACAAAAAAAACAACCGACTTCCAACAAAAACACTAAAAAGTGAAAAATAACTTTAACTTCGGAAGCACATAACATAACATCACGCCTTGTTTCCTCGAAGGGTTGGGCAGGGGTGTACCCTGTGTACACCCAAATTTAAATATTATATTTAATTTAATTTCGGAAGTCGGTGGCCCTAAACAAAAATACAAAACCAAAGACACCGACTTCCGATACTAATCTGTCTAGTTAGATCGGAGGTTTTAAGATCACTTGTTGGAGGTTCAATTCCGAGAATCGTAGTTTTCTTTTTGTCATAACTTAATTTTTTTCTGTTTTTTTTCCTACTTTATTTTGTAATAATAATAACAAAATTATAAAAAAAATAACATCTAGTAAATAAAGTAAATAACCATAAAGTATTTTTTATGTACGCAATTATTATGTACTTATTGCTAAATAATATCACAAACATTAACATTTTGTTTATACAGAACAACAATTTTTGTTGTTAGAATTAGAAATAGAAATAATTTTAATAAACCAACAAAATCTTACAACTTCACATCACATCACATCCTCCTCATCTCTCTCTCTCTCTCTCTCCCGATCTGCTTTCTTATAGTTTACGTCTATCATATTTTGTCATCATGTAGTCTTGCAACTACATTATAAATGTAGATTTGCATTGAAAGCCAGAGCCGGAGCCACCTGCTCTTTAAACAACGTTTTTCTTGCAAAAAAAATATATTAAAAAAATATGCTACAATAACTTTTTTCTTAATTTGACCGAGATCTATCTTTTGAAAATATGTGTACGAATGTACGCGAAGTCTAAGTGCGACACAAAGTATGGAATTTGGTCAATCTTCTTTTTAAGAAACGAAATGTTTTCGAAAGCAGTCTCAGTCCTGACGACTCATACCCTAATTTTGTTGTTGTTATTGTTTACCAACGTAGATATAAAAGTTAATTAACCCATTAAAAACTTATTTTAACGAACTTCACGTTTAGACACGCTCATTAACCGAATATTTAATAACAACATTAACGTATATTGCGTTCACAGGGCCATTCATTTCCATTCATCGCGTACATTAGTACTAACACAGTCAGAGAAAATGTTTCGCTAATTGAGGTTGTGTGGCACGTGAAAATAATCATAATAGGCAAATATTAGTGAATCCCTTTATGAGTCAGAGCTCGAGCTTAGGGGGCTCACACGAAAGCCCGTCTGCGGCCTAGCTTTATGGCTTCGCGCTGTGTGTACACAGCCTATTAAATTCGCAGTGAATATTATACGTTTGTAATGCGCTGAGTATAATGTTGTTAGTTAGACGCCCATCTCAAATTATATTCCTTTATGGTAATTTAATGGTGATATTCAATTTTGAATATGTAGAAACGAATAAAGGTGTTAATTTAAATGGTTTTGCAGGAATTTGCGTGGGTGAATATTGAAGCTGAAATACGGATCTGTTTTAGTATTTTGTAAAGACAAAAGCTGTTTTTTTTTAATACTCGAGCTCATATAAACATATGTATGATAAATACAGATAATGCTTATTGTAGAATTCTTAATAAGATCCAACCAAACATTTTTATTAAGAAACCTTTAGTACGCATAAAGAGACCCTTATTCAAAATAT
The DNA here is from genome assembly GCA_948098905.1 of Tiliacea aurago. Lineage (NCBI taxonomy): Eukaryota > Metazoa > Arthropoda > Insecta > Lepidoptera > Noctuidae > Tiliacea > Tiliacea aurago. Next base: position 17,261,491 of record OX402591.1, on the reverse strand, counting down.
GATTCACAAAAACGTCTGGGATGAAAGCAAAGCCAAAACAATATGGGACGCTTCATATAAATGTCACTTTGATAAAAAGTGAGTACAATATTTTAGGGAAAAAACCCACGACAATCTCGCTTCAAACGGAGAGAAGGCTCTTTGTTCACTAACTTGGAAATATTATTACTCGATTTTCCCGCAAAGGATACGCGGCTTTCACAAAGGAAGGCTACCAATTTCATACAGGCTCATCCATTCTAGTTTAGTTGTTTATATGTTAAAGTTGTATTACCCTTTTCGTCCGGCTGTTGCCCCTGGATAAGATTTTATCATGATATCTTTGTTCATATCCTTAACAGATCGCAATTTTTCCCTCTGATCTTTTTATGAATTTCAAGTAGCCTGCGGTCATGGGTTTGAACCTTTTTTTGTACAATAAATTAATATATTTCAGGATTGCTCACAATATTTCCTATTTTCATGTAGGGTTTTCGTAGCTAAAGTTACATAGGTGCATATACTGCGCATGTTAGAAAAAAAAACTGGATTTATACAACATTATTTTTAGTATATGCGAAACCGGAATAAAGTTTGTTCAGAATAAGTAACTGAATCGATTCCAATCATATTAACACCATCTTATATTTTATCCCAAAAATATTTATGTGTGATGGAAAATTTCATCACCATTTACTTACTTACAATACAATCGCCGTACGGTTAGGTACCTACTGCCAAATTATTATCAATGAGCGCAAGACGACCCCGGAGGCATGGGGGCGCCGTTAGCATGTTTTTGTACGGACAACCCGGTAACATAACAACCTTATAACTTTGTGATTATTCATGATACAGTTTTGACATTTTGTACATAGAATCTTTACACAAAAATACTAGACACGTGTTTCGGGTTTCGCATATACTATAAATAATGTTGTATAAGTACTAGCTTTCGCCCGCGCCGCAGCTTCACCCGCGTGGAGGTCGGAAATTATCCCACGGAAACGTTTTACCGGAATAAAAAGTATCCTGTGTGTTAATCCAGGCTATAAACTATTTGTGTGCTAAATTTCATTCAAATCCGTACAGATGTTTTCGCATGATAGTATACAACGTGCTCCTTTTGATGTCCCATAACTCTATAAGGTATATGCTATAAGCAGGGCTTGTAACCGGTTAATTTTTATTTCCGAAGAAACAAATTATTTTTGATACAATTTATATTAGCATCAAAGATTGCTTCATCGCATTAAGTTCAGCATTGAGTTTGTAACAAAATATTAAATAATTAACGAAATTTGTTCGAAAACCTTTATAATAACGGTTCAGGTTACATAGAAAATTAACCGGTTGCCAAGCCCTGGCTATAAGTAAAAATCCTAGAACAAGTTTTTCAAAATTACATAGATTCGAAGATAACATTATAAATACTAACACTAAACTCGATGTCTCTATGTTTCATTGTTATGTACGAGTAAATAATTTATATTCTAACTAATCATTCAAATTTACGGCTAAGAAAATGCGACGTAGTCATATTTTACGTAGGGGTGTTTTACACAAACTATCGTGATTTTGTCGAATTATTTAGGATGAAAAATTAAAACGACAAAAAAAAAAACATCATAATTATGCAAGTTGATCCTTTGACATGGTCTTATTAATACCCTAGAGTTATGGGATATAAAAAGTAACACGTTATATTACATACAATACAGTAGGATTGCGTATTATTTATTAATAGTAATTTGAAAATAAGATAATAAGGTTTCTCCTCGACCAAACGTTATTTTTCCACACTTTTTATTTGGTTCATAATCGTATGTATGTATGTATCAATTTTAAATTTTCTAGTTATCTATCCCCTATGTTGCACCTACCATGTTTTGTCTCGGCATCACCCTAAGGTTGACTGGTAGAAAATGCCTTAGGCATAAGTCCACCTTTGTACTTAAAGTATTTTTTTTACATGTGCATACAATATTAATAAATAAATAAATACAATAACCGTTTGGTATCCGAAAATGTGACATAAAAGCTCCAGACAAAGTTAGCGGAACGAGCTTGCCGCCAATTAAAAGGACTGATTTGTGGCCGATAACAATTACTTCGGCTAAGGAGATGATTGGCAAAAAGGAAAAAGAGTTTTACTAAGCTTGCAATAAGCTCCAATCTAAGGGCTTGTTTCACAAGTTTGGGATGGGCATTGTTTACCGGATATCATATTAAAAATTGGAATAAAATTTACATGTAAGATTCTTTGCTAGATAAGTTAACCGAATATTATGCATAAGAAGTGAATTAGCTCACACAAATTGTAAAATAAATGTGTTCGATACACAGTCATTTCTTTCAACCACCTTTACATACTGAGACTCCTCCGTGCCTCGGAAAGCACGTTAAGGGTGCTTTTCCTGTCATGCGTATTATCGCCCGCATGCGGATCCTGTATTACACGCTCCTGGCCACCCACAGGATAAAGATTGCGTTTGTTACTGCAGTGTCGTGCGTGTCGCAGTGACTAAACTCGTGCACAAAGATGAACGTTAAAAAAGTAGTAAGTAATGCGTGAAATGAAAATCGGTTATTCTGTAAATAGGATATTAGAATCACTTTTACACGTCATATAAAAAAATTCAAAATAGGGTAGATGTAGTCGACATTTCCTATCTGACTACCCCTGAGAAGAAATGGCGAAACAAACTCAGGCGTGCACTTCTTGCGTCACAGTAAAAATAACACTGAAAGCAGAAGAACGCCGCCCGCATCCGGTTAGCACGCACGCGCGCTGCGCGCCCGCAACCAATCCGCGTTCCGCGCGAGTGCGACCCGCATGATAGGAAAAACATGTATGAAATGGTAGGATGCGGACAGCCTGCACGCGGACCAAAATCCGCGCGTGGGCGAAAATACGCAGGACAGGAAAAGCGCCCTAAGACGTTGGTCCCGGCTGTCATTCGTGGATCTTTGACAGGCTTTACGGGGCGTTAGAAGGCCGAAAGCCTGACAACCAGTCTTACCAAGGGGTATCGTATTACTCAGCAACTGGGTTGTGGAGGTCAGATAGGCAGTCGCTTCATGTAAAATACTGGTAATCAGCCGCATCTGGTTAGCCTGGAAGCCGACCCCATCATAGTTGGGAAAAGGCTTGGCAGAATGATTGAGTCATTTCTTTCAACATTTTCAGCTATTTAAACATAAAACAAACTGCCATTAAATAAAAGTTATCATTAAACACCAAATAAAACACACATCGAGGCTTATGTTATGTGCATAAATATTCATAATTTGAGGCGAGTTTGTCCGTTAATTGAGACAAAATTCCTTTGCAGCAGCGGGTTTATGCGATTTGCCCGTGTAGTTTTGAATTAAAATTGTCCACATTTAATTCGAATTGCCCTGCGAATGTGAATATTTTACTTTTCGACATAATTAATGCGAAATTGTGGTTTGGTTCGACTAATGGAATATACTGGTACCTAGGGTATGTTAGTTATGTTTTAATTATTGTCGCTTAATTACGGTCTGTTTTTGTTAATTTATAATAACACAACATAATATCACGCCTGTACGCTGTAGGGTTAGGCAGAAGTGTACCTAATTAGGTGAGTCCGTGGCATCACAGCGGGCCCTATCAGCGCTGCTGTATTTATTTTTTAAATATCGCGGCATTATGCTGAGATAGGAACCTTTTTGGCATCGCACAAGTTTTGAATGTTAGTTTTAAATGCTATATTTGTATTTCTTGTGCGTGTCCCAAATAAAATATTTTTCTTTCTTTTTTTTCTTTAATTTTGGTCGTAATAAAATGTTGCTGATAGCGCACTGCTCGTATCTATATAAATTAAGAAATATTCATACAAACATAAATTAAGAAATTTTACATCGGGTGACACAATGGGCTCGGTATAAATAATTTCATCACCACTGTTCTCAAAACGGTGAAGGAAAACATCGTGAGGAAACCGGCATGACTTAGAACCAAAAAATCGATGACATCTACCAACCCGCACTGGGCCCGCGTGTTGGTTTTCGGGCCTCTCCCTCTCACAGAGAGTAAGGAACTCACAGTAAGGAAAAATCTACCTGTTTTTAATAAAATAAATGATAGACATCATTTTAATACTAGAAATAAAGACAAAATAGATCAGCCATTTTTCAAAATATCTAAAGTACATACATCTTTAATGGGGTACTGTGTTAAATGTTACAATAAAATACCTTGTGATATATTGCAACTAAATGAAAGAAAATTTTAAACTCATATTAAAAGAACTCTTTGTAAACAAGCATATTACAAATTAGAGGATTACGTAAAGTCTAGACAAAATCAAACAGGCTGCTATTTTAATTGTATATTTTATTATTTATAAGACATTTATTTTAAATTCGGTGATTACCTTAACTCACACTGATATTTTTATTTTTTAGGAAAACGTTTTTTTTTTTTACAATTTTTGTAAATGTGTGAGCACCATGTATATATCACATAATTCATTTATCTGTCATTGCTTCATTCTTAACTCTTTTTATTACCTATTGTGGTATTGTAATTTTATTCTAGGTGCATCGTATCACATATAATTATATTTTTTTTTTTTATTTAATTATCATATATACAAAGAACACAGGATTAAGATTGCTATTAGCAATCAAAAACCACTAAGGTTTAATGTACCTACCTATAAAAAATATTGTACAAGATTTTAAAAGAGTAACGGTGGAGTTTCTTGCCCATTTTTCTCCATACGAAACTACCTTTTGGAAGACTTTGGCTATTTAATAAACATTTAATGAATTAAATTAAATGTTTATTAAATAGCCAAAGTCTTGAATGAGCGGTGAATCGCCACGCGGCATGCGTCGCCCCGCCAGCCATGAGTTTTACGTGCCCTTATATAAAAAAAACTGCCAACGGAGAAATTGGCTGATTTTCTTGTTGTTCATGGTTGTTACTCGTTATGATCAATGAAGTCTTATCATGATAGCAAGCCGTAAACAACATTTACATAAAACCGTACTCAATAAACTTTAAAAAGTTTAGCACGTAATGTGCAGTGTAGTATCCGTTTTAAACGGGTAATTTGCAAGGAAAAACACCTCATTATGTCTAGGAGTAATTGCTAGAAAGTCGGGCGTCACTCACATTTGTTTCATTGGATTTCTCTTCAATGCAATTTAAAATAGTGTAGCGTTAAGTAGGAGAAATAAATTGTCTGTTTTTTAGCATAAGTATCATGATTTTAAAGAAAATTGTGTGCTTTTTTGGCCCTGGCAATACTCGAAATTCTTAATTACCTCAAAATCAAAAATATTTGCATTTCACATAAGCCTACATGGGCACTTATGAAACGTCAGAAGCTAGGTGCATGGTTCCAATTGGTCGTTTCCTATGGAGAAGAGCCGGCAAGAAACTCCACGGTTACTCTTTTAAAAAAAATTGGCTTTTACAATGTTTTCAAATTACAGTGTTAATAGGTATGCGCGGACAGCGTAGGCCCTTCAAAGTACCAGGTACTTAACAAAACAGAAAATGGTCTACAGATCTACAGTCTATTAAGCCTACAACGTCCTCACATTAAAAAAAAAAACAATATAAAATATGATTAAAATAATAAAAGTTAGAACCTTGTTGAAATTAAATTGCAGGTATTTATGTCAAATAAGAAAACATTATGTCAGTGAAGTTTGTAAAAAAAAAAGTCGATTAAGCCTACGTTCTACTACGTTCTCACATAAACAACCATTACAAAAAAAAAAAAACAATATAAAATATTATTACAATAAACCTATTATATTATTATTACAGCAGCTGATGGAGCCACCGCCAATAAAGAAGCAATGTGGCAAATCATTGACAAATATTATGTTGGTCGGTAACTACATAGCAGTGGTGGCCTAGTGGTAACGACCCTGACTTACGATTTGTAGGTCGTGGGTCCGAACCCAAGCAGGCGCTTTACTTTGTGTAAATAATTTCATCACCACTCAAAAAGGTAAAGGAAAACATCGTGAGGAAACCGGCATGTCCTAGAATGAATGAATGAATGAATGAAATGCACCGACCCCATCATGGTTAAACCAGACTCGATCACTTGAATGAACCCAAAGATTCGCACTAGCCCCTGGAGCGTCATGTTTCATGGGACCACAGAGACCATTGCATATCAAAGAGTAGACTGGGGGGCGCGATAATGGTAGGGAAAACCGTGTGAGGAAACCGGCATGTCCTGTAAAAATTGGGGCTCGCGTCGTAGATTACGGCCCGCTCCCTCTCGAAGAGTGGAGGCTTATGTCCCTGTCCCAGTAGTGGGAATATTTTAAGGTGATTTTAAGGTAACTGCAGGGTTTATTTATCTCTTGCTGTCGTGTTTTTCCAACCTAAAAATTAAAACACCTTTACTTTTTCAGTTCTTTAGCTACTACTTTAAAAGAATAACCACAAAGTGCTGCTGCAATAATAAATAAATGCAGCTTTATGATAATAGCAAAGAAAAACAAACAAAGCTCTCACCAAAACTTAAACATCAAAGTTTAAATTAAGCACAAACCCGCATTTAGTAGTTAAAAAAATGTTCAGTTTCTTCAGCTCAAATGGGTATCGCGAGGAAAATTTGCTTGTACTTCAGAGAGAATAAATTAATAAGCAAGAGTTTTTTGCTCTTGTGAGTTCTCGGAACAGTATTTTTAAGATTATTTTATTTTGCATTAATAGTCTATGTTTTTCGTAGGTCGGTACCATGTTAACCTGTCAATGGATTGCCACTTAGGTGAAAGCGCTCAACGGTTTTCACGATTATATTTGTTGTTATTTCAAGTGTATTTTCTATGAACAATCCGGCGATTGTGAACCAGCGGTTCGTAAGACATTCTACGATTTAAATTAAAAGGAAGGACTTGAGTTTTTTAACAATTTTTTTAAATGATGTAAATATTCATAGGTAAATCTGATTACTTAGTCTAAAATATGGCTCCAACCTCCATGGGATGGTCAAGGAGTTAGTTTTTTAGGTATATATATATATATTTAAGGAAAACAACCAGTAGCACAATAAGAAACAGTCATAAAATCTTAAATATTACATTCTAAAATGATTTATTGTGCTACCCACTACGCTCTCCACAGATTACAATATAAAGTATTTAAAAACTAGCTAGTAACACAGATACAATACCGAAATATCAAATCGATTAATATGGGATCAAGGCTCAGACAAACGCAACGCGACAGCATGATGCGACTTAAGGCCTAGCGTGCACTACCATGCGTTTTTTTTACCACATATCTGTGAAGTTTATTTTTTATTTTTATAACGTATTACGGAATCTCATAGAAGTGCGCGCATTGCGGTGAAATAAACGCATGCTATACGGTAGCAAAAACCCACCGCGTGCGGTAGAATAAACGCACCCAAGGCAGTGCGTGCTAGGCTTAATAGAACAATTTCTATAAAAACTTCAGACTAAAACCAGAATCACTTCCCACTGTCACATCGCGCTTGTCTACGGAAGTCTTAAGACTGACTTACAGACGGATATCTATATCCGTGATGAGTGAACGCTATAAATTCACGAGTATTAATTTAACTTCCTTACCTTAATTTGTAATTAAATGCCAAACAGTCCATGTACCGTAAAATATTTCCGATAATTATAACAAACAACGCTCGGTACATTTCACCACAACATTAATATCCGCATAAAACATACAACGTGATAAAATTAATTTCGCAGCAATTTGGGGCATTTAAACGGGCATATTACAGGCCGAAAATGTCTACTATACGGGAAATTAATTTCACGATCGGTAACAATAATAACTGCAATGAATCATTGGTGACAATGGACCAGGCGGCAGTTAAGGTGTCAAATTTTGTGGTACAATAGGACCCACGGTAACAAATATCACACCACCGCGAATGCTGCTGGAGATTTATGTGCCAAGTTGGTTTGCAATTAGATTTCTTCGGTGTGAGATGCGGATGTTTGGCCATGTATGGTAGCCACTTATGTTGCAATTGAAATATAAGTGGAATTGGTAACCGCACTTCCATAATTACACTTCGAGAATGAGAACACTTATAGTAGAGTGGAAATGTGTTTTTATGTTACTTTATGGATTCAGTTCTAAGGGGTGTCCCAACAAGAGCGCCGGATTTAAATTTACCGCTATTTTGTTAATACGAGTTGTACCTACGGTGTTTTTTTTTTGACAGTTGTCACGTACAGACCACGCGATTTAAGAATATGCAGAAGTATTCAAACCAACATAGTTTAATTATTGTAAAAACAAATTACAAAAATTATGAAAGTTTGGCGAAAACAGTTCGCCAAGCCGTCTAGTTTTCGGTCGCAATAATGCGCCAAATGAATCGACAGTGAGGCGTTTAATTACAAAATTTGAGACAAAAATTTACGCTGATGGATCAAGAAGATCATTGTTCCTCGTCGTCGTCGTCCTTGTTGGTCACTCGAACATATAGCCGCAGTAAGGGAATTTGTGGCCGAGAATCGCTGAACTTCCATTCGGCATCGTGGTCAAGAATTAAACATTTCCAGGAGCACTATGCAAACTTTATATTATTATGTACAGGGGTTAAAGAGACTGCGTGCCATAGCTTAGGGGTAGGTTCAGTATCGATAAAGGAACCCAGGAAAAAAAAAATGGAAACATTTTTTTTTATTAAACATAAAATAAAAAGAAATTAAGCCTCTTCGTACTTTAACGGGCTTAGGACCGTCAAATAAAATAATTTTAATTCTAATCGATTGCTATTTTAAGTTAGTAGGTACTAAATTAGGTTGATCTTGCAATATTTTTTTGTTTTAATTTCTTTTTCCTGGCTTCCTTTATCGATACTGAACCTACCCCTAAGCTATGGCACGCAGTCTCTTTAACAACCTGTATATAATAATTTTGGTAAAAGATCTGCATTTGCACGAATACAACCATATAAAATCACAATACAATATTCACACGTAAGGTAGGTAATAACATTAAATATGGAGTAAAATAAAATCATTATCTGCCAAGTATTTTCCCAATCCACGGACCAACCCCGGCAAGCGTAGCTTAACCCAATGGATCTACGCGTGCAGCTGTTTACTACTTAGCCACGAGCTCCTCTTAAAATAAAATAAAGGTAAGTATTTAAATGACGTGATCAAAGTTAAAAGATAAAAAAAAGCAATAAACTAAATTCAAATTAAATTATTACTAAATTATATTACATAAATTAAAATTCAACTACGGTTCCTGAAATATGCATGCAAGTCAAGACAAGTACTCCAGGTACCTACCAACTTCAAAGACACCCCAACTTTAAAGCTACCTCACGCTTCACTTCACAACTACTCCAACACCTATTACATAAACACTTTGCAATAGCAATCTCTTAAAGGCATCTGCGTCTCATGGAAATATCGCAAAGCACTCTGCTCTTAGTGTCGCATAACAGTTCACTTTTACACGAGTTTGGTGCACAAGTGCGAAGCGGTCGCACGTGCTATCACGTTGTAAATGGTTCGAACGTTTTAGGAGCAAACGCCGCACACCTGCTACAGGGCAAAGGGAAGTTTTAATTAGGTAAAAAGTTTGCGAGAATACGTAATAGGGTATCGGTAGTCGTACGATTTTATGCCCGGTTAAGTAGCTTTTAAGAGGTAAATGATTTTCGAATTTTGGAACGTTGAGATTAGTGGTACGGTAATGTCTGTCTTTTTCATTATTATTTTGGGGTTGGTATGTAGGTACAGTCAAGGAAGAAATTTGAATCAGAATCAGAACTTTATTTGCTATGAATGTAGGTAAGTACATGTAATAAGATGTTGTATATAAATGAATGAGATCGGCTACAGTCTACCTTACGGTGGCGTGCAAATTATTATATAAATAAAAATATTAGAAAAAAAATTAAAATATTTTTACGTAAATAAAAATATGTTTACTTATGTACTAAATTAAAATATTGTATAAAACATAGTATATAAATATTATATTATTATTTTTTAAGCACATTAGAGTTAATTTTAATTGCCTTATTAGTTGTCCTATTAAGTACTTCTTATCCAACATTTTGAAAATGACAAAAATGAAAATAACAGTTGAATAGGTGCACGCTACGAGTATGTGGGAAATAATTTTGTTTCAAAATTGCTAAAGTGATCACTCTTTGAGCATTTGAAATGGACTCTTGCAGAAGTAGTTTCAATATGCAGATTTCATGTTACAGTTCTACGAGCTTCGTAGGCCATTAAAAATCTTTTCAAAAACTTAGCATTTTTATGAAAAACTCAACAAAACTTGAAAATGTTTATTCAACCACAGAAAACCGTCGCCGTCGTGACAAACTTTTAACGAGCATCAATCGAATGCAGACAGTGAAAAAAATCATCCAAACACGGACGAAATGGTAGCAGAAAGAAACTCAGGTCAGAAACTGGGAATAAAACAGTTATTACTTCACAAACAAACTTACAGCGCCCTTTAGTTTTCTTCAAGTTCAATCAAAGAGAGCAAACAGTGTTTGTGGTCCAGTGTGGGGGATAGGAGGGGGATGCAACGGCAGATGACTCACCCGGGGTGGTTAAAATCAATAAGTCGGGGCTACCCGCTCGTGTGTACCCATCACATTGGCGTAATAACCATTTTCTGCGTAGAGCGTTCATACGCGTTTTTTTATTATTACTGGTAATTTTGTTGATGTTAATTAAAATTTCGTGGAAAATACCGATATAAATACGTAACTCACTCCATTTTCCGATGGGGCTAGGCAGAAACTATAGAACGCCACCTGCTATGCTCCTTTCATACTCCTTTTGCTTCGTTTACGTTCATTCATACAGGCAGCAAAAAGTAAACGTTAACGGGGTTACGTCATCGGGATCTCTAGTAAGGATGGGCGTGCCTCAAGGTTCAATTCTTGGCCCTTTCTTATTTCTAGTTTATATAAATGATCTTCCTTACATGATGGCTAACTTATCGGATATAATTCTATTCGCTGATGACACTTCTCTTATTTTTAAAATAGATAGAAAAAGATACGGATGTCTTACACGTCAACGTTAGTCTGGCTGTTCTTTCGAAATGGTTCGCAGCTAATAATCGCTTACTTAATGCGATCAAAACAAAATGTCTTAAATTCTCATTACCAAATGTACCCCAAGTAGGTCTTAATTTAAAACTTGATGGTAAGAAGCTAGATGCTATTACGGAAACTGTATTTCTAGGAATTACTCTAGATTCCAAATTTCAGTGGGGTGCCTACATTAGAGCTCTTTCAGGTAGATTAAGTTCAGCTGCATATGCAGTAAGAAAAATAAGGCAAGTTGACAGATATAGCCACAGCTAGGTTAGTGTACTTTGCTTACTTCCACAGTATTATGTCTTATGGCGTTCTGCTGTGGGGATCGGCCAGCCGACGTAGATTCAATTTTCATTTTACAAAAGAGGGCAATCCGCGCGATCTATGGAATGGGTCCTCGTGAGTCCCTTAGAAACAAATTCAAAGAAATTGATGTACTAACTCTGCCTTCTCTCTATATCTTAGAAAGTATTTTATATGTTCGCAAAAACTTAGGGCTTTTCAAAATAAGAAGTGATTTCCATAATATAAATACACGTAGTAAACATGAAATTGTGTTACCCAAATTTAGATTAACTAAAACAAGCAAGTCATTTCTTGTAAACAGTATCCGCTTTTATAACAAGTTGCCACAATCGGTTACAGAACTTAGTGATGGAAAATTCAAAACGCACATTAAACGTGCCCTTATCAAAAAAGCATATTATAAGATTAAGGACTACGTTGAAGACAAGGAAGTTTGGCATTCATTCCTTCTGTACATGTGGCCTCCCTGGTACCTCATTAACGGCAAAACTATGTAAATGTCTATTAAGAGCTCCCAAATTACAAAGTTATTTTTTAATTTATTTTTATCTTTTTTTTACAAACTTCACTGACATAATGTTTTTCTTATTTGACATTATTATACCTACAATTTAAATTTCAACAAGGTTCTAACTTTTATTATTTTAATCATATTTTATATTGTTTTTTTTTTGTCAATGTGAGGACGTTGTAGGCTTATTAGACTGTAGATCTGTAGACCATTTTCTATTTTGTTAAGTACCTGGTACTTTTGATGGGCCTACGCTGTCCTCTCATACCTATTAACACTGTAATTTGAAAACATTGTAAAAGCCAATTTTTTTTTTTTTAAAGAGTGACCGTGGAGTTTCTTGCCGGCTCTTCTCCATAGGAAACGACCAATTGGAACCGTGCACCTAGCTTCTGACGTTTCATAAGTGCCCATGTAGGCTTATGAGAAATAAAAATATTTTTGTTTGTTGTTTGTTTGATTTTTCTGGTCATACGAAAATAGGAGCACTTACTTAATGAATGTTGTGTTTTCGCTGGAATTAGTTTAATATTTTTGTAATTACTTTAGTCAAGACTAGTAGCCTAAATAGAAACTATTTCCATATAAAATGAGGTAGAATTTTTTATATTTATCTACATAATTTAAAAGCTAAGCCTTAAAAATAATAATATGTAGAAGTATATTTTTGGCTACTTTTTATTAGAGTGCGTATTTTATCTATTTTTTTTTTGTAATTTGTGTCTTGTTTGACCAGAATAAACAATTTTTCTTTCTTTTTTTTCTATAATTATATTTTATATTACCAAAAATTTTTACTCGCAAAATTCGCTCCCCAAAAAGTCCTGTGTACATTTTCGATTTCACATCAACACAGACGGCGAAGTTAAATAATTAAGTATGTATATCGTAGTCAAAGTGCACATAGCCCGAAGGTACCATTACCATAATAAGCGTCCCGGAAACTGGACAGGGGAGCCTTAGCTCATGGGGTTTGATGCCATTGACTTGTCGCCTGACTTACGAAGCGTAAGTCGTTTCCTTTATTGAAACCCTGATTGCATATTTTCGAAAATCGTTCGCGACGGCCAATTAAGCGGTGAATAAGACTGTGGTTATTAAAGATTTTGGTTTATAAGAAAAAAAATGTGGTGTGACGTGATTTCTGTGTTTAAAAGATATTAAAATTCGTAAGTTTGTATGTAGGAGATAATCTTCGGAACTCCTGATCCGATTTCGAAAATTCTTCCACTAATGGATAGCTACAGTATTGCCGAGTGTCACAGGACATATTTTATGTTAAACAAAAAATTCAAGCAGAAACAGAGCAAAAAACCGGCCAAGTGCGTATGGGACCACGCACAACGAAGGATTCCGTATTGGGGATTAATTTATCCTAAGAACAAACTTAACATTGTAGCTGATAACATGTTCCCTCATCATTCCAACTACAAATGTAAGTTGGTACGCACAATATTGAGAGACTTAACTTTTTTTTCTTTTTTTTTTCTTTTCTTTAACTTGAAATTAAAGAACTATTTTCTGTATTTTTTTTAAAGTTTTGGCTCAGTAGTTTCGGAGATAATGGTCAATTGGTGTGTGAATGGTCAATTTCCATCTACATATATTATCTTAAATAACATTCAAAATAATTATTTTAATAATATTAAAAAAAAATTGAGACCATCACAACAAATTTCTATTTTCTGATGTGCCCCCAAAAGTGACACTCATATTAAAAATTCATATATTTACGTTACTCTTCCGTGTTTGAGTCATTGAAGTTCATATGTGTACACACGGCTACACATCAAGCTATACATTTCCAGTATACGCTGACCTCTCATTGTACGGAAATCCTATACAATGCGAGATCAGCTTATACTGGAAATGTATAGCTTGATGTGTAGCCGTCTGTACCTTTCAACTTAATCGGTCCAGTACACCGGAGCAAATCGGCTCTGACAGACGGACAGACAGACAGAAGGCTCCCGTTTTTTCCTTGTGAGGTACGAAACCCTAAAAACTGAAGTTTTTGTTATAATAACGGATATAATTATTAGGTTTTATTTGGCTCATATTTAGGATGGAAATGCATTTAATCAATTGTACTCATTCATGTTACCTACTCGTACCATGTTACAGAAAAAACTGATAAAAAACAACATTGTGCAACTAACGATTCAATAAATAAACGTCACGAAATAAGACCGAATAATCAACGAAAAAAATCGCATCCATGAAAAATGTGCAATAAAGCAAAAATGAGCTACGCATCTATCCTCCCTATTGTTGTATTAAATCGATGGCATCCACTGCACCGCATGCAAATTAAACTAGGGATGGCTTCATTTTTTTTTTCAACCGACGATTAAATTCTGCCCCGACGAGGGAAGGGTGCAGACGGAGTTCCGGGCCACCCGATAATCGTTCCGTGTTGACAATGGTAGTAATTATCGCGTATAAAACGCCTAACTTCCGAAGTTTCGAATCAAGACCCGACTTTTACCGAATTCTGCCGAGTCGATTCAATTGCGAAGTTTATTAAAACTAGTCGGGTGTAACGAACGCTTTTCTGCTAAGAAGTAGTTTGAAAGCTTTTAAAGTGATTGCCGTCATAACATGATATTAATTGAAAATCGGGCAAGAAGTTTACGCGCCATTAAACAAACATGGAGTCAATATTGTAATAGAGGCTATTAGAACCAATCAAAGCAAATAACGATATTTAAACAATTTTGTAGACAATTTAACTACCTTAATTTTTATGACCGATCAACAAATTACTTAAAACATTAGTGTAGGTAAGGCGATTACCTATTTATTTAAAGAGAAATTTTAAGGGCATATAAATAATGGGTGTACATTTAAAATAGCGTTAAATATCACGCGAAGTCTCCAGTTTGTCCCCTGTCGTTAAAATGTTGATAAATGGGGGCAAGCGGAGTTTCATTACGTTATCTATTCATTTGCATGGCAAACGAGCCTTTCAAAGAGTTGCCAGTTATATTCAGATACGTGCCTACCTATAAAATATGAACCTTTATTATTCCTATAGAAAACACACCTGTAGGTATCGTAAGTAAAAATAAATGACTTGCAGAAACTTTTATATTATATCATAGTAAGCTTTGAGCAATAGGGTTGATTTTGATATAACACTAAAAAAAACCGGCCAAGTGCGTGTCGGACCACGCACAATGAAGGGTTCCGTAGTTAGGATGAATTTATCCCACAAACAAACTTAACATTGTAGTTGAAAAACATGCTCTCCCATACATCGATATACGTTACGGTCAATACTTCAACTGCAAATTTAAGTTGGTCGACTATTACTCGTTAACTTGTAAACTCTACTTAGCTGTGATAGTTTTCCTTTTAATTGAATTTCCATACTACTGCCATGATTTTTTTTTTTATTACTTATCCAAAATCAATTATTTAGCTGGCAGGAGCACACACTTGACTCTAACAAAAAATAGCACTTTAAAGCTTAATACGAGTATTACGCAAACGGATCTCAAAATTGACAAATGGCTTACACAGACCCACAATATTTTTAAACGGCCTATCCCCCCCCTAAATACTCCACACTATGTATTAGACGAGAAAAAAAATATCATCCCCGTCTTACGTGCAAGGGTGTGGTACCCTAAAAAAAAATGTTTTTCATGGTTTTATTTTACAACTTTCTCGGCGTGATTAATATGTATACCCATGCCAAATTACAGACAGACAGACGGACATGGCGAAACTATAAGAGTTCCTTGTTTACTACGGAACCCTAAAAATGTATAATGCCTTTTCGCGAGTATATTTACGGTTACGCCAAAAGTGAATTTAACCCTCAAAAACCGAAGCGCGCCCAGTAATTACCCGCAAAATAATTTAAAACACCATTACAGACCGTAACTGGTACGGTACGAGTTCCCATCCAAAATTCTAAGTCGCACATGTCATTTATGTGCCGCAAAAGGCAGTTAACTTCGGCCCCCCGTTCTAATTTGAGGGTTAATCGGCAGTCCGATGGACCAGTAAGTGTAGTGTAATGAATATTATGCTTTCGGGCTATCCCTTTACTTTTCGGTGTAGCCTTGCAAAATTACCGTTTAAAATAATTGCGTAGACGTAGTAGTTTTGTTGCGAAGCTAAAAGTTACTATTTCTATTTCAAATTACGTTTTTTACGTTAAAAGCTCGCATTTCCGATTTAAATGCAAAACTGAGTGCAGTATAACCGTACCATTACTCCCTATACTTTAAACGAGAGCCGGCGACAATGCAAGGGTTTGGTGGGGCTTCAAGCATTTACAAAGCAACGCCCGCAATTGACTGAGAAGTTTTACACCTCAAGTGGGCACCCCTGTCACTGTAGTGCGGCTGAGTGCAGCGGCAGGGTTTGTAAACATTGCGGTTGTGGCGCAACAACGACTAATTGTCATTTTAGAGAGAAAACATGCAGCAAGTGCTAAGGATAATGTACTGTACGTGCGTTTAATGTTTCTTTAATTAGGTTTGGGGCTAAAGACGCCGCATACTAAAGAGGTTTTATGTAAAGTTGTAAAGTGCGAGAAGATTATTTATTGACCTTTTAGTCGTCATTGCTATTTCTAACGAAGGATTTTTTCCCGGTAAACTGTTTCCCCCTTATTACAAAACAAGGTTTATCTTCAGACCCAGGTTTAAAGCATGGAGCCATTATTGAATTTCGTACTTTATTCCGACTATGGTAAAGTTCCTAAACACAAAACTGACAACTTAGTACCGAACTAAGTTTTCAGTTTTGTATAAAGAACGGTATTTCAATCACAGTTACGTTCTTATTACAAAAACTGGCTCCATGGTTTAAGCCATGTCAAAATATAAATCTTGTTTTGTAATAAGGCGGTTTTTGTTTTGGGCACCAAAATACCTGTCTCTTTTTAGGCAAATCTACCTCCTACTTTATTTCAATATTTCTGCCAAAACACCGTGAATAACAAGATAACATTTAAAAAAAATGTTTAAGGGTGTCGGATTTTTGTGTACCGTAAATAATTCCAATTTGAAAGGAACATCAAACGAAAAGCTTCCCCTCCCTACAAATTCCCTTCTGCAGAACCACAAATTTAATTCTGTATTGACTATTGAAAAATATTGCTTCAAGTAACATCACTCTCTTCGCATTCACATCGTAATGTCAGGAAAATAGAAAGAGGAGACGCATTCCGAGAACCGAAAACATACAGCTCGAATACTACACAAATAAATGGCTAAATATAATTTCGTTCTAATACTATATTTCATTTCAAAAATGCTCCTCGTTCAATCTCTTTACATAATGCCATCCGATATGCAAATAAGGAATCCAACAAAACTGGAAGTACAGTTTCAGAAAAAGTCTGCGGAACTAAAAACTAAATAGGACCGGCACGGTTCATTAGGCTACATCCGAATGGAGTTGCTATTCGTGATTTAAAAGTTTCCGAAGTCTGGAGAGAAATAAAAAGGGTTCCGTAAGTCCTTACCTGACTGAGGCTGTCTCCTAGACTGCCGTCAGCGTCGACAGGTCTGAAGAGCTGGTCTTTGATTGGTAAGTCTCTTGATCTATGTTTTCTTTCTTGAGCTTCCCTCATTGCTTGGGTCTGAAGTCTTTCAAAGAACTCTCTAGGCTTCAGCGGGGGTGGGTCGTCGTCGGGTGGTGGTGGCGGCGGAGGGGGCAGCCTCGTACGAGGTAAACTTCGAAGCAAAGACCTCTCGTCGTCTTCCGTGGAGCGTTCATCGTGATCTGAGTCTGAACTCCTGCTTTCGCGTCTTCTTATGCCCTGGAGATGTGGCTCGAGGAATGTCGCATTTCTGGAACAAGGAATTAAAAGTTGGATTAGTTTTAGGTACAAGTAAGTAAAACAGGTCACGAGAAGAGGTGGAGTTGGTGGGGGTGGGGTGGTGGTCTGTCTGTCTTCTAAGACAGACAGACAGTTATAAAATACGAAAATAAAAACAGTTATAAATAATACTTCGAACAGCAATGATTGACAAAAAATTGTCCTGGCCCTGCAGTCTCGACATAAGATAGCGATCGCTTTACGACCGAATTCGATCACAAATTCCTGATGGGATCTCTAGACGGTCAAAATTGTTTGATAAGCACGAAAAAATCACAATCTTCTCAAGCATTTTTGATCGTCTAGCGACTCCATTAGGACTTTGCGACCGCATTCGGTCGTAAAGCGATCGCTTTGTATGTCGAGACTGCAGGCCCTGGGGAAAACTTATGCAATCGTAAAAAAACCTCTTTCCGCAAATAAATTAAGCAGAACACCCACAATTCAATCGGTACTCCACAACTCACACTATTAACTCTGCGAAATAAATACACTATTAGCCATCTAGCCGACGCGGAATCGATTTCGGCTCATCTAGTTGCAGCTTACCAACACATGGGGCCGAACTGACCAGACTAAAGGGACATTAACTAAGATTTATTCCCGAGCACGGGGCCCAGCGCGTAGGTAGTAATTAAAAAGCTGTGCACGACGTGGTACAGTCAACGGCGAGTCCATGTAACAATTTGACATTGACAGCGACTTCATGTCGTATCAGTAGAGGCGGTTTTCGTTGTTCAAATGTTAACATTGAGGTGTGGTCGAATGTACTAACGCAGCGAGTGCGTCGGACATTCTTTCGAACTACTTACTCAGCAGGATTTTGTAAAGGAAAGGTTTCGCAATCTTGAACGTGGTTCGATAATTAATACTCGTACAATTAGGGTTGATGGTGCAACATACTTGGAAGGCCGAATTCAAACTGACTGGTTTTCTAAACGAACAATAACTTGTTAAACCATTGTTTGTCGAAACCATTTATTCAAGTTTTCCGATGTTTTCAATTTTATGAGCTTATTTTTTAGAAGTTCCGAAACATTATTTTTGTTCTACACGTACAATACTACGTATAACATTCATCAAACACACGTTCGTTTGAGCTCCGCAATTTAACCCGTCTCAGCGGGTCTGTGTTAAAAACGTTTGTAACCCTTCGACTGATGCGAAGTGACACTCAATTTGTTATAGCAAATGATGGACATGTCACATGACCAGCGTTTTTAGAATGGACAGTCCATGTATGGAATATGGATTGTAAATGATTTGTAATTAGAGAAATCGAAACCAATTTTTATTGTTGAAAAAGTGAGTTTGTGTGACAACAAAAGTTACTTTGACTGTCACACTCTGCCTCTGTAAAGTTAATTATTGCCTGCCTAAAACCTAACCAAACTCAAACTCAAAGCATTTATTTCAAATAAACCAATTTCAGGCACTTTTGAATTGTGAAGGGGTCAGTCAGTCATAAAGATGAATCTGGTACCTATGGAGAAGAACGGGCAAGAAACTCCACGGACACTTTTAAATTAACATAAGGTTACAAAATATTGGTTACTTACATCATTTATGTTGAAATTATACATGTGAGAACGATGCAAAACGTCAAAAGCGTCCGTAATAAAAAAATAAAAAAAGACAATTAAAAAAATTAAATTAAATTAAAACAAGCCATGGCCGATAAGAGATGACCAGTCCCTACAGATGGCACACGTTCACGAACATGACGACGATGAAGCCTAAACCTAAATTAAAATGTCGATGCAATGCACTCTCGAAGAGAAAATTCGTAGGCTCGTTTTAAAAATACATAAAAATGCTGTGATCGAAACCTGAAAGTTTTATGCCAACTGGCACTTTTTGTGCTATCGATGCGACGCCCGTTTGCGAGGTGACACTCAATTTTAGTGCCAACACATGGCGACTAGACAGAAGCGATGTGTGATGGATTTTGTTTTAGATCCTATTTTCCCCCGTTACTGGTTTGTGGAGGTCAGATAGGCAGTCGCTCCATGTAAAGTTCTGGTATTCAGCTGTGTCCGGTTAGACTGGGAGCTGACCCCAACATAGGTAGTTGGGAAGACATTATTATACCTACAAATTTCATTTCAACAAAGTTCTAACTCTTATTATTTTAATCATATTTTATATTGTTTTTTTTGTTAATGTGAGGACGTTGTAGGCTTAGTAGACTGTAGATCTGTAGACCATTTTCTATTTTGTTAAGTACCTGGTACTTTTGACGGGCCTACGCTGTCCTCTCATACCTATTAACACTGTAATTTGAAAACATTTTTAAAAAGAGTAGCCGTTGAGTTTCTTACCGGCTCTTCTCCATAGGAAACGACTAATTGGAACCGTGCACCTAGCTTCTGACGTTTCATAAGTGCCCATGTAGGCTTATGTGAAATAAAATTTTTAATGATTTTGATTTTTAAAGGTCAGGCAGTTTTTTTTTTCACATTTATAATAGGATAGAATATTCAAAATTATTCCAAAGAAACAATGGAGGACTGTGTGAAAGATGATATGCTAGAAAGTACTACCGAGTTGAAAACTAATAGAGAAGTATCCAGGGGAAAAAAACATTTTGTGCACCAAGTATAATGGGATAAGGGCAGGAGAATCAAATCAATAAATCGAAATCAAAAGTCATTAATACAAACTAGGCTGAGAATCAGCACTTTTTTAACGTCAAAAATTACATGAGACAGTCCCCCAAAAACGCCCCCCACCCTTCACCACTTCCTAGTGCTTTAGCTGGGAAGAAGTGGCGCAACAAACTCCCCAGCAACCCAGGTGTCTGTTCAGTTGGAAAACTTGAATCTACACAAAAAAATGTAAAATCATGTACAAAACATTAACAGCACACGCAACTATCCCAAAAAAAATAAAAAATCGGCGAAAACTAATATATTCAAGCAGAAATAACGTAAACAGAACGTACCTAAATAAAAGCCTCCAGGCATAATGGGCGTCCCGCTTACATAACGCTATAGCTGTACGTAATGACGATGATATCTTAAATGCTTTTTTTAGGGTTCCGTAGTAAACAAGGAATCCTTATAGTTTCGCCATGTCCGTCTGTCTGTCTGTCTGTCTGTCTGTCCGTCCGTCCGTCTGTCGCCAGCTTAGCTCAGAGACGCTTAGTCCTAGAAAGCTGTAATTTAGCATGGGTATACATATTAATCATGCCAAAAAAATGGTAAAATAAAATTATGAAAAACATTTTTTTTTAGGGTACCTCCCTTACACGTGAAATGGTGATGATATTTTTTTTTCTCGTCTATTCCATGGTGTGGGTATCGTTGGATAGGCCGTTCAAAAATATTGTGGGTTTGGCGAAACCATTTTTCAATTAAGGGATCCGTTTGCGTAATATTAAGCTTTAAAGTGCTAGTTTTTGTTAGAGTCAAGTGTCCCCCCCCCTGCAGCTAAATGGTTGGTTTTGGATATGTGAAAAATTCATGGCAATAGTATATATAACGAAATGAAAAGGAAAACTATCACAGCTAAGTAGGCTTCACAAGTTAATGAGTAATAGTCGACCAACTTAAATTTGCAGTTGGAGAATTGACCGTAACGTATATCGATGTATGGGAGAGCATGTTTTTCAACTACAATGTTAAGTTTGTTTTTGGGATAAATTCATCCCAACTACGGAACCCTTCATTGTGCGTGGTCCGACATGCACTTGGCCGGTTTTTGTTTATTTGCTTTTAAATTGTTTTGTCTTAATTGTTTGTTGTTGTACAAAACAACTTGTATTTTGGTAATGAAAAATATTTTTCTGCATCCAAAGTAAAAATAAACTTCAATGCATTTAGATGTAAGCATCTAAATGCATCGAAGTTTATTTTTGAATTTTTTTATAAGTGATAATGATGATCTCAAATCATCATCATCATAAGCACAGAATATATAAATATCTAAAGGTTATAATAATTATGTTATATGAGTATAAGTAATATATGTACCGTGTGGTGCCGGACGTAAAGAATAGCACTATTCCATTTCTTCCCGTGAGTGTCGTAAAAGGCGACTTAGAGATTTACTAGAGAATGTGCAGCAGCGTTCTCTATGTATTTTAACACCATACTGCGATTACCAACCCGCCTGCCAAGCGTGGCGATTATGGCAAACCCTCCCCTTTGGGGGAGGCCTATGTCCAGCAGTGGACGTCTTTCGGCTGAAATGATGAAGTAATTTATGACGTCCGGTTTTTCCTTGTTATAATAGAAATTAGTTTTCAAAAGTTTTAGAAGATAAAATCTCTTGTTAGTTTGCTTGAATAGCACATTATTGCATCTTGCACTAAAAAACTAACTATTTTAGGAACGGCATTCAGCAGACAGTAATTAAACATGTATGTCTAATCAATTGGAACCGACGGAAACTCTCCGTAGCTTAGTTTAGAGTTTCCTATTAGATTAGTCAAGTAATTCTCTGAATAGTTAATGTAGACTCAAAGCGTATACGTAATAATGTGCTTAATAAATTAGACTGCATTACATCTAACGATTTTAGCTTATCTGAAAGAAAGTATTAATAAATAATTGTGGCTGTGATGTTGGGAAAAGTCTACAGTTTCCTTGTTGGTAAAGTTACAATTAATATGTGATTAATCCTTCCTTGAAGATTCCTTCTATACTATATTTACTTTCTTATGTATTATATTGTTTTAATTAAGTATTGTAAATATGAAGACTGAATGAATGTGGGTTATTGTTTATTTTTGTTTTTTTTTACTCAGTTTTCATCATTGTCTGGCAGTTTGAGTAATTTATGCAGCCTACCCAAATGTCCTTTCTTTGGTATTGTTCGTTGAATCGTTGAGCTCCTTAAGTTCTCAAAATCGAAAATCAAAATCAAAAATATTTTTATTTCACTTATGCCTACATGGGCACTTATGAAACGTCAGAAGCTAGGTGCACTCCTTCTGAGTTGAGCTGCATGACTACTGACAAATGCGTGCACTGACTGGACAGATCCCCTCAATCTGTGTGATTCTTTCATCAAAATCATTCATTTCATTTCAAATGATCAAGATCATTTCAGGCACCAATCTACATGGTCTTCACATGATCTGACCAAGATTATGTCTGGACTTTAAAAGAGACTGTGACCTCTGAGTTTGTGTCGGCCTTTCTTCTCAGAGTAGTCAGATACGAAACGCCGTCGAAACGCGCATCTAGTTTTTTTTTAAATATGATTGACATGTAAAAGTGTTTGTATAAACCTACTTACAGAAAATAAATCATTTACCATTTATAAAATAATTCCTTCAGGTTAAATTAAAATGATCTAATTGTATACCAAAATATTTGCATGTTATGATTAAATATATTATGTTAAGCTACTATTATACTACCATTGTAAGAACTTTTGTAACCATATTTGTCAGCAAATAAATCTTTGACTTTGACAATTAATTACTAAAAGATGACTGTAGAAAAAATATCCATAGAATAAACGGAGGATCTTTTGAGCGTGTACCTTTCACGCTCACTCATCTCAAATGTTTGCGTAATACAAAAAAAAACTTGTCATCATCATTAGCCTATAGGTAATGTCCCCACTGCTGGGACACAGGCCTCCTCTCTGTGAGAGGGAGTGGGCCGTAATCCACCACGCGGGGTCAGTGCGGGTTGGTAGATGTCACATGTCTTCAATTTTTTGTTTCTAGGACATGCCGGTTTCCTCACGATGTTTTCCTTCACCGTTTTGAGAGCAGTGGTGATGAAATAATTTACACAAAGTAAAGCGCCTGTCTGGGTTTCGAACCTACAACCTACTCGTAAGTCACGACCGTTACCACTGGGCCACCACTGCTCCCAAAATTATAGGATTATAAAATATATTAGGATTACGTATAGTCGTGAGTCGACAGCGGCGAACTGCTATATTCCGGCACAATCCTGATGATATTGAAGTTGCTGAACCACTAATACGATGATCACTTCTGGTAAAGGCTATCCAGGTGCCGTTATTTGAGTTTATAAAATAATCACATAGAAAAAGCACTTTTTTTTCCGAATTTACCAATTTTGAGGGAAACTTTACCAATTATTATTTCCCTTAAAATCTTATTCGGACACCGACGAATATTAAAAAAACAAATCGGGCCAGCCGTTTTCAAATCACGCGTTTACAATGAACAGCATTTAATTTGTATTATACAATATTATTTTTAGTATATGCGAAACCTGAATATAGTTTGTTCAGAATAAGGAACTGAATCGATTTCAATAATTTTTACACCATGTTTTTTATTTTCTAAAAAATATTGAAGTGTGATGGAAAATGTTATCACAGTTTAATTACTTACAATACAATCGCTGTACGATTAGGTACCTACTGCCAAATTATTATCAATGAGCGCAAGACGATCCTGGAGGCGCGGGGGCGCCGTTAACATGTTTTTGTACGGACAACCCGGTAACATAACGACCTTATTATAACTTTGTGATTTTTCATGATACACTTTTGAAATTTTGTACATAGATTCTTTACATAAAGATACTAGACACGTTTTTCGGATTTCGCATATATTAAAAATAATGTTGTATAGATTTAGTTACCTACTCTGTGTAGGTATACATCTTTTTTTTGCATTTCACATCATACACAAGTAGCGTTTTGCAACCCCCTTGTCCCCTCCATCACAGTAACAAATCAGCATCGCGTCACATGTCACCCCCTTGGTCATTACGGGCGACTGGGCAATTCATTAAAACGTCATACTGCCACCGTCACAGGTGTACCGATGAAAACCTTAATTAATTTTAATGCCACGTATCATGTGCGAAGTGTTATTAATATTAAAAGTCATTAACAGAGGTTACGGTGGCTCTGTGGGCAGTGAAATGGTGAATTCGATTCCTTCGTTGTTAATGAGAGGGTTTTTGAAACGACTGTTAATTAATGGTTTTTGAGTTTGGCAAGATGTAAAGGCATATAAGGTTGGTAAGGCCAGATTGCCTACTTATACAGTCAGGCTCAAAGGTATACATTCAAAAATGTTGTGAAATGTTGTGTTGTGTTGTTGTTTTGTTTGTGTTGTGTTGTTATGTGTGTGTTGTTGTTGTTTATTGTTGTGTCTATGTTAATGTTGTGATGTGTTGTGTTGTTATGTGTGTGTGTGTTGTGTAATCAGTTAATGAAAATCAGGTTTTTCGGACCCAGTGTACTTCATTAGTTATATCGAATACACTTCCATTCGAGCCATAAGGCCGTTAGCTATGACTTTTCACCCAGGGAAAAAATACCGAAAATCCTAAAAAGATTTTCCGCTTCATTCGTATATATAACTCAACAATTTTTCAGATGTGGCAAAAATTTGGCTCAATTGTGCCTACTACAGCAAAAAGTATGGATTTTTGGACACAGGTCGGAAGTGCCGGAACCACGAGATTAATGTGAATTCCGTACACGCACTACGGGAAAAATATATTATTTTCGTTTAGGGCTGACACCTGAGTACCGGTGAATTTAATTATAGATAAGGATGAAATTATAAGTTTTATTTTTTCGAACAGGTTGACCAGAATATATAATTGAATTATTTTTCTAGTGGAAACGTAGGTAACGTTTCGTTTATATTAAACCAAAGTATGGCAAATAATGCAGAAAAACCAAACTTGTAATTTAAAGTACGACGCAAATGGAAAAATTCACTTAATAATCTAATTATCGGAACACCTAGGCACAAAGTATCCTATAGAATACCTAAGTAGGTACTTATGTCGTGACGCTCTAGTCTAGATTAAAAAAAAACAACACCCAGTAATCAGAATGAAGAAAGTTAAAGGTTTTCAGTTTTCCTATGTTGCACTTTCACAAATGTAATAGGACATAACATCACGCCTGTAAAATACGAAGGGTTAGGCAGACATCCACATTTTTCCAGTGATGTTTGTCTGACGACACGGTGCTTAAGCGATTGACTGCTGCGCTGCGTGTCGCGGGTTCGATACCTGTACGGAACAAATATTTGTATGACCTACAAGTAGTTGTTCCGGGTCTGGCTGTTTGTGTATGTGAGTTTAAATGTTTGTAAACGCACCCACAATACAGGAGAAATTCCTAGTGTGGGGTAACGTTTTAAAAAAAAAAAAAAAAAAATAATAAATAATAAAGTCCCATAAAATATGGGGGCAAGTCTAATAACATCAACCGGGTACAAATCCAGACTCCGGGCTGCTATTGCTATAGTCCTGATAGAAAAACTCAATAACACTTTTCCCGACCTGGGAATCGAACCCAGGACCTCGTGCTCAGCTCGTTTTCTGCATTTTCGTAGTAGCGCTTGTAACCACTAGACCAACGAGGCAGTCAATGTAACAATCCGTTCAATTTCAACTCGTGCCAGCCCTATTCATTCACGCCGCATTGTTTGTCATAGCCGGGCACAGCCCTAATGGTCGGCTTTTGTTTTTCTTCATTTAGTGACCGCCTCTAGGGTACCGCTATTTAGATACAAAAGAACCCAACGTTTGCAGGAACACTCCACTTGATTTAATGTAATAAAGCGGTTTGGATGAATTTAGTTTGTTATTTTTGTGCATTATGTTCCCTGTGTAGGCAAATAAATTTTATATAAAATAAAAGCATGTCGAATCGCAATGGGGTCGAAAAAAGATGGTAACGTGACTCACGTTACTTGAATGACTGATTTAGCCTTTAGTCTTATAACATCATAAAGTACCTAATTAATTAGAGACCGACCGATTTTTTTTTGTTTTCGGCCAAAAACAAAATTTGGTGTGCTTTGGATTTTCACCGAAAACAAAACAAATGTTAAAGTAAAAGAAATACAGGTTCAATCTTATAGTCGTTGGTTTTTACCGTTTAAACTTAAATAAAAAAAAAAATCTCTCAAAGAAAT
The DNA here is from genome assembly GCA_948098905.1 of Tiliacea aurago. NCBI lineage: Eukaryota > Metazoa > Arthropoda > Insecta > Lepidoptera > Noctuidae > Tiliacea > Tiliacea aurago. Next base: position 17,234,882 of record OX402591.1, on the reverse strand, counting down.
AATTATTAATTTTAAACAATTTAAAAATAGGATAAAGGATAGCAAAATCAAATTTTCTGCCTGTTCTCAGTTATTGTGCTGTTAGTAGTTGTAATCTACGGACTTTCTTAAAAAAAAAACAATTTTAAGAATTGATTGGCAGGATATTAACTTCTTTCGGCTTAAGCCGAAATTAATATTTTTTTCCGAAAACAAAATTCAGTCATCATTCAGTCATCACTCAAAAAGTACTTCATCTATTTTGATATAATTTAATTTTAAAATTAATAATCTCTATTTTCACAGGATATTATCAGGATATTATTCACAGGATAATATTATTATTACTCTTTATTTTTTGATATTCAATAACCGTTAAACATAATGTACATATTTTAAAACAAAATGAAAGTATACACCCTACCGTTTTCTAGTTCCACTTAAGAACCGTTCAAGCAACTTTTCCAACTCGCACTGGAAACCCGTAACTTAATCTGGAGTGGGCAGACTCGGTAGATAAAAGTCGAGGCTAATGCAGCATTAAACCTTAGACCTAACGAGAGTTTATTAGTAACAGAACACTCTCAACGTAATCTATCTAGTTTTGTGGGAGAGGCTTTACGGTTCTATTTCGTGCGGGAGTCGGTCTGGTCTGTTAGGTGGGTTTGGTGTTCATCCTGTAAAGGTTGAGATTCTCTGGTTTTTTTTATGAGGCTTAGCTAAGGGTTTTCTGGTTCTTTGAAGCGCAAGGAAGGAACCGTTCAATGATGGTAAAATATTTTACCACAGTATTTGTTCTTGTTAGATATCTAAGGCAGCGATTTTAGGCAGCAATATCAATATTATATAACATTACGCCTGTATTCCCTGAAGGGTAGGCAGAGGTGCACCTATAGTCATCATCATCGTCATCATTTCAGCCGAAAGACGTCCACTGCTGGACATAGGCCTCCCCCAAAAAGGGGGGAGGGGGTTGCTATAATCGCCACGCTTGGCAGGCGGGTTGGCGATCGCAGTATGGTTTTAATAAAAAACCGGCCAAGTGCATGTCGGACCACGCACAATGAAGGGTTCCGTAGTTGGGATGAATTTATCCCAAAAACAAACTTAACATTGTAGTTGAAAAACATGCTCTCCCATACATTGATATACGTTACGGTCAATTCTCCAACTGCAAATTTAAGTTGGTCGACTATTACTCGTTAACTTGTGAAGCCTACTTAGCTGTGATAGTTTTCCTTTTAATTTCGTTACATATACTATTGCCATGAATTTTTTCACATATCCAAAACCAACCATTTAGCTGGCAGGGGGGGGGGACACTTGACTCTAACAAAAACTAGCACTTTAAAGCTTAATATTACGCAAACGGATCCCTTAATTGAAAAATGGTTTTGCCAAACCCACAATATTTTTGAACGGCCTATCCAACGATACCCCACACTATGGAATAGACGAGAAAAAAAATATCATCCCCATTTCACGTGTAAGGGAGGTACCCTAAAAAAAAATGTTTTTCATAATATTTTTTTGGCATGATTAAAATGTATACCCATGCCAAATTACAGCTTTCTAGGACTAAGCGTCTCTGAGCTAAGCTGGCGACAGACGGACGGTCGGACAGACAGACAGACAGACAGACGGACATGGCGAAACTATAAGGGTTCCTTGTTTACTACGGAACCCTAAAAATGCATAGATAACGCTGCTGCCCATTCCCTAGTAAGTCCATTAGTCGCCTTTTACGACACCCATGGGAAGAAATGGGATGGTGCTATTCTTTACGTCCGGCACCAAACGGAACACCTATAGTATACCCACATTTAGCCAGTACAACATCAACATCTCTGCCAAATGCAGGCTTTTTTCCAGAAAAGCTTATCTGTATATTCTAACCATAACTAAATGAAACGAAAGGTTTGCTTTGGTCATGGAAAAATAACTTTTACAAATCTTTTAGATTTTGTATTAATTTTTCTGTTGTTATTTTAAATACCTCATACGACTGGCATGACACCCTGCACTTTACCATTACATTCAAGTTAAACATTCCTCACTCATACGCTATGATCGTATAAACCTCATGTAGAATCAGCGCACAATCAAAGTAAGCGGTACGTTTTATCGTGCCGCATTTCTACGTCTATTGAAAGGATCGGTTTTGCACACCGTATCTGTCACAAAAGCTTCGTTCTCCGTCTCGTGTACTCGCCGTTCTCAATGACGTTCTGAATACGCGCTTACTAGTGGAACACGATTCAAATGTATTTAAATTTATGCGAGAATGGAACCGTTCTACCTTTATCGTTGTAATTGTCGGTTAATTTGGGGGCATTCGTCGCGGGAGTTGCGTAATGTGTGTGTACTATTGTTTCATTCATTTTGTGAGTGTCATTCATTATTTGGTTCTGCGTGATTTTAGCATGTGATTTATTTATTAGCAGCCTCAGCCTTCCTTCCCTCCTTTCCCTTATCCCTATCTACTTCTGTTTGTGACTAATCTTTAAATATAGAGTCGATGTCATCCAGACATCTACTCTTTTAGCATGTTAGGATTTTTTTTAAGCAACAGTTATTTAGCAGATGTTTTAATCAAATTATCTATTATTTGGAACTATTGAAACCTACGTGGAGGATCATTCCTGCAATTCATAATGAGACCACTTAAAACCATAAGGTTCCACTCAACAACATCGCATACCTATTATGCTTATGCGATGTTGTCCAGTGGAACCATATACAACGTGTTTTTTTTGATATCCCATAACTCTAGGGTATGATTGAGGCCATATCAAAGAATCAACTGGCATATGAGTTATGTTCCAATCCTTCGTTATTTTTTTTTTTCATTTTTCATACAAAATAATTCGTCACGATTATTAATGTAAAACACCCTTACGTGAAATATGACAACGTCGCATTTTCTTTTGTCCCTTCACTAGCTGCCGCCGGGAAGCCCCGATACCAACATACCTACATATTTTATTTTACTATTTATTTTACTACATTACTGCGAAGTTTGGCAACCTCGCAAAAGTAAAGATTCGTCATACTGGTGACAATTTTTGACCTAATTTAATTATGATTGATGATATCTCCGAAACGATGCATTTTTGGACCACCTATTCTAGGAGTTTTAGTATTATTTTTACCTACAGAATATAACCCTAGAGTTATGGGATATCAAAAAAAACAGGTTGTATAATCAAAACAGTTTACGACGTTTTGTTTATTACAACGAAATTTTGAGGTCCCAGCATTTCTGTTTACTTAACATAGTTTTTGGTTATAACGACTATCGGTTATAACAATCGTAATCCGATGGTCCCTTCAAAGTCGTTATAAACGGTTTTGACTGTAGTTTTAAGTGGTCTTATTATCAATTGAAGGAATGATCCTCCTCTTAGGTTTGAATAGTTCCATGAATAGCATCGTCACGTTAAAAAAGTTGGTCCTTCGGGACGGAAACCAGCAGCAGTGAACTATTTCAGAAATTAAAATAGATATTCCAAAACTCACCATGTCATGACGAAAACAGCGGCTTTGCTAGGATTATATTATACTAGCTGCTGCCCGCGGCTTCACCCGCGTGGCTTTTTCTAAACATATAAATCTTCCTCTTAAATCACTCTATCTATTAAAAAAAACCGCATCAAAATCCGTTGCGTAGTTTTAAAGATCTAAGCATACATAGGGACAGACAGGAAGTGGGAGGCGACTTTGTTTTACAATATGTAGTGATAAAACACGAAATAATGAATGCAAAACAAAATAGTCTATTTTAAAATCGGTACCTATACTATTTTTATTTTCAAATTAAATAATATTTAATGATAATAACAGCGTTTCAAATTATAAAAATTTTCCCCCTACTTTTTATTTCCGCGTCACTGCTGAGCAGAGTGCGAGGTAGTCGCAACTATATCCTGAGAGCTGTGGCGGAGAGCTATACTCCAAATATTCGGCATTTTATCCGGAGGTTGCTCAGGTAGGAAACATGTTTTCTTGCCTGGTCGTCCTATGCGTGGAGTGTGCATCATTGTATTTAATTTTATTTTATACCTTTAACTACTACTAACACTAGAATATAAGTTGTTTTGTAATACTAACATAATATGGATCCCTGTTATCTGTAATAAATGAATTTTAATTTAATTTAATTTATACACATTTAAAAATACAGTCACAGTCAAAACGCCTAGCAAACAAACAAAAGAGTCGCACGACCTATCATCGAGAACCTTCAGTAAATGTATTACTAAGTAAAGTTACAGTCCTCGACTGACGGTGAAGAGGGTACTTGTATCTGAACCGATAACGGCCACTCTCGGCTCGGTCTACTCTGTCCTTGATGCCTCTAAACTTGACACTCGGCTATTAATCTGTGTGCGATAGCGTAATTAATTTGGCACCTCTTGATAAATGCTTGGAAGAATATTGCGGTATCTGTTTTTGATATTTGGGTGGATTCTGTTGTATGGATATAACAATGAATGGGTATTTTGAAATAGTATACAAGAGTTTAAGGGTGCTCGCCCACGAACGATTTTTTCGGTGATTTTTGTCAGAAAGAAATACATTCACACAAAAATCGCCGAGAAAATCGCCTATTTAAAAGGACTTGTGGTTAATTTATAACAGCCGCACGGCTCGATCGATCAGGATAAGCTACGCTTGCCGCGGTTGGTCCGTGGATGGGTGACCATCTTTACATACCAAGACCCCCCCTCCGTGCCTCGGAAAGCACGTTTAAACCGTTGGTCCCGGCTGTCATTCGTGGATCTTTGACAGTCGTTAGGGGTCGTCAGAAGCCCGAAAGTCTGACAACCAGTCTTACCAAAGGGTATCTTATAACCTAGTCACGGGGTTGTGTTGTCGCTCCATGTAAAATACTCAGCCGCTTCCGGTTAGACTTGTAGCTGACCCCAACAACAAAAAAAAACCTCAAATTAGATAATGAAACTTTGCATATTAACTGAACTAATTTCCCATTATTTTCACCGTAAAAAGAAATAAACTAAACTATCGGTGCCTTGGAGTCTTCTCCCTGCCTCCCTGTCTTGCTTGCTCGCGTGACCGCCAGCAGTAGTGTACGAGCGAGATAAAGAGTGAGGTGGCGCTGAGGTATTATAGACTCTTAATACGGTTATAAATAATCCAGTACCGGTACGCTTCAAAAAGCAAACGGTAAACTTATCATTCTTCAACTTCAAATCCCTTATATCAATTTATTTGGGGTCGGCGCAACATGTCCCTTTTTTACATACTTCTCTATTAGTCGCAGGGACCGTACAACCCCGGTTAAGGGTTAAGCCTTTTGAAGGGGTAACCCATTCAATGGGTTACCTTTATTATGGTGTAACCCATTGGAAGGGTTTTATACTAGACACCCATTGAAAGGGTTACTTGATAAACCATTGAAAGGGTTACATGATAAACCATTGAATGGGTTTTATACTTGAAACTCAGTGAAAGGGTTACATGATAACCCATTTCAATGGGTTCTATACCTACTTGAAACCCAGTAACATGAAAAAATCATAGTATTATGTTATTTCGATATCCGCCCATCACGCGTAGCAGGCCCAATTCTATCTCTATTCTACCCAGGGACCATTTTGGTTACCATTTTAGAAAAACCCCATCGAAAACCTTTTCAATGGAAAGGGTTTTCGATAAGGTTTTTCTAAGCAGTTAATCAAAAACCCATACGGTGTGGATAATTTTAAATGGCTTAAATTAAGCCGTTCAAAAGGGTTACCCACACCGTATGGGTTTTTATCGAAAACCCTTTCAATGGGTTACCAAAATTAAATTTAAGCCGTTCATAAGGGTTACCCTTATCGTATGGGATTTGGTTTAACCGCTTAGAAAAACCCCTATCGAAAACCCTTTCAATGGGTAACCAAAATGGTCCCTGATTAGTCGACATCTCGGTAGTCACTCTCTTTCTAGCCATATCATCTTTCACACAGTCCATCCATCGTTTCTTTGGTCTTCCCCTACTCTTATAGCCATCGACATTCATACTCAAAACTTTCCTCGCGACATTTTCCTCATTCCTCCGCATCACATGACCATACCATGACAACCGATTTCCGCAAAACTTTTCAGTCACCGGTGCCACTTTAAGACTTCCTCTTATAGTATAAACTATAGCATTTTATAAATTTTTCATGCAAGTTCACTAGGTATTTTTATGTCAAAATGTTCTCATGGAACAACTTTTAAAGCGTTAAACTTTTAACCCTCGTTTTTCCGCCTCTAGCTAAAATGTATCTATTTTATATTAGTGGAATATTTTTGACCATTTCACAGTCAAAATTAAGCATACGTGTAATTATTATTTTTTGCTGCAGAGATCAAAATCAAAAGTCATTATTCAAATTAAGCTGAGAATCAGCACTTTTTAACGTCAAAATTACATAAAACAGTTCCCCAAAACACTCGCCCTTCACCACTTCCTAGTGCTTTAGCTGGGAAGAAGTGGCGCAGCAAAATCGCCAGCAGCACAGCTGTCTGTTCAGTTAGAAAAAAATGATTCTCTTGTTGAACTAGATCGAAACCCTATATTATGAAATATGTATGACATAACATCATGCCTATATTTCTCGAAAGGTTAGGCAGAGGTGTACTTATCCGTCCGATAAGGACCAGGCCTGGGTCAACGGCGCGTTGTGTTCCACGTGCGCCTCAAAGAGATGTCAGCATCAATTGACGGGGTCCGAAAGGGCCAATGCCTGCCAGGGTTACGAGCCTGTCCGAAAGGGATATCGTGGCCCTGGCTCACAGGCATTTGAAGGAATACGGTGGGTTTTAGTCAGTAAAAGTCTGACACTCCCTCCCGCTCCGCCCAGAGCGAGAGAATATTATTATTCCCACCCAAAAAAAAAAGAAAGAGGTGTACTTATAGTACCCACATTTCGCCAGTTATGATTAGGTCTATAAGTGTATGAAATATAAATACCTATTTTAAATAGGACCTACCTAATATTTTATATAAAACTAAATAATTCATCCAGTAGTGCTAATAGGGCAAATAAATAAAATAGATGTAAAATTATGAACAACTTTAGAGCTTATGCAAAATGGAGATGTTACAGCGTACATAAAATATCAAACCATAACGTAATTTCGCAGGTGTATGTGCCATGTTTAGTCAGGCTTCTATCTGACGTCACAACGTCGGTGCTTCGCTAACGAGATTATAACTGTACCAAACTAAAGCTCTTACAGCCATGATGTTACAGTAGCGGCTTTTAGTCTACACCCTTTATATGAGCGATGTTTTTAGCTCCGCGAAATTTAAGTGCTCTAAAATTGTTGGCGGTTTAATGTTAGATATATTTTCTTAGTGGATAAGTGAAAATTGATAAAATTATTATGAGTAAGGGAAGTAGGTATGCACCACGTGCTACGTTGCATATATTAGTATTTTAAAATGAAGGCGGCATATTACTGTTAATTAAACAAAGAACTAAATACTTTGACTAAGTACCTATCCAAATAATAACTTAAAATTTTTAATTAGTGATAAATTATTTATTTTCTGTAAGTAGGTTTGTACAAACACTTTTACACGTCAATCATATTAAAAAAAAAACAAGATGAGGTCGGCGTTTCGTATCTGACTACTCTGAGAAGAAAGGCTGAAACAAACTCAGAGGTCACAGTCTCTTTTAAAGTCCAGACATAACCTTGGTCAGATCATGTGAAGACCATGTAGATTGGTGCCTGAACTGATCTTTTGATGAAAGAATCACACAGATTGAGGGGACCTGTCCAGTCAGTGCACGCATTTGTCAGTAGTCGTGCAGCTCAAGTCAGAACTTGAGTGCATTAGGTGGTTTACTAATTTTAGTTAGAATTGTGTTTGTATTTCTTCTTTCATGACGGTTCCTTAGATTTTTAAACAGTGTTTATCGTACGCCTAGAAAAATAATACGTGCATTATACTACAACTTTCGGCAAGTATTTACACAAACCCAAATTATTTAAGCAAGCATCGACACAAAGTGAATAACAAATTACTCAACACAGCCCTGTATTTAAACATTTACGTACTTCAAAATTCAGCACCACTCCACGGCTTAAATCAAATAATACTATAGCCGCTTCCAAAATTGATGTACGAGTAAGTACGTCAAGCAAACTCAGCCGTCAATCGAAACAAAAGGCGGTGTTAACCCTGTTAACGTCTGCGGGCAACGGGCTGGAATGATAACACGGATCCAGATAATGGTCCTAAAGGTGAATTTAGGTCCAAATGACGATATGAGAGGGTTGATGGACAGAATAAAGAGATAATACGGCGATGTGGTGAGGTTTGCAGTTGGTTTTGAGGAAACGGGTTTGTTATGTTCGGACATGGTTTGGACTTGCGGAGTCTTATCGTTGAGGTAGATAATGGAATTATTTTACGAGGAATTTCAGTGTTGCTTTAAAAAAGATATGTTAATAATAACTTATTTTTCCTAAGATCGAACTGACATAAAACAAAAAATATATTTTTGGTCTGTGACTGGCGATCTTTCGTTGTCGAGAGCTAAACATTATGCCAAATTTCAATTTCCCACGTTGCATTGATCTCGATAAAATCTCCGTTACAGACGGACGGAAAGAAAAACAAAAAATAACCTTTAGGTTATTTCCTTTTTCTTTTAATTTAATTTAAAAGTGATTAAATGAAATTAAAAGAAAAAGGAAGGTCCGTCTGTAACGGAGATTTTATCGAGATCAATGCAACGTGGGAAATTGAAATTTGGCTTTGAAAGAAAGCTTTTAAAAGGTTGATTACCAAAGAATATACCAAAACAAACCTTGCCGTTCAAATTTATTTAATTATCAGGATTTCTGTAAGTTAAACAGTTTTACCTCGATAAGTACCACTACTTCCAAGGGGTAAAAACTGTTCCTAACGGTAGCAAGCTGGTGAAACGGTTCAGTAACAGTATATTATCATAAGTAATACTTAGTTATTATCCGGTTACCAGCCACTATTAATACAAATGAAAGGTTGTCCGGGAAGTTTCTACTCATCGACGCACAGCCATCCACTTTCTTCAGGAAGCTTTAACGAGTAACAATATCGTCACTGATATACATCGCCAGCTGTATAGGGAAAGTAAGGTGCAATCATAGAACAAATGACGTAACATATAAGATGCTGTAGTTAATCTCGTCCCAGATGGTCATTAATCATGCTGTTTGCATAACTTTAGTGTATGCAAGCTTTGTTTACTTTAATCACGGGTACAACATTAGTTATACCGGGTTTTGTAATAGCGGTCATTACTTCATAAGTTAAATGGGAGGAGACAATGAGATATGCGACTGCAAAAATATATCAGCAACATTTGGTTACAAAATATGAACAGTCCTTTTGAAATTGGAATGAAATTCCCTAGAACTGGCTTCTTACATTTCACAAACAAAAAAATATCACTCATTTGTTTTCTTTAATAAACCCCGTAGCATTGTTAGGGTTGCCCTCTCTAATTTAAGTAACACGACCTCCTTTATTTGCCAAATTGATTTTTTTGCTGATAAACCGAATAATTATGCTAAAGTGAAATCTCGTCAGTGCTTCTTAATCCTCAGGCTTGGAGTACAGAAGGGATGATCAAAGAAAAACAAGATGGAACATCCCTGCTTCGGTTAATATATAATGAGAGTCTCGTTTAAATCTCCGTGTTTACATTAATTTAGTGAATATAAATGTTCGTCGGAACCCCGCTTTAGAACTCTGCCTTGTCTTTACTTTGGAGGCTTGCAGTTTTAGGATTGTTAGTTAATTAAATTTGCTTTTTATAACCAATCCTTTAAAGCTCTCCTTCCATTTAAAAACCGTTTTCTATGCTGTCAATTTGAAAGTCAAGTATAATTATAATAAATTGTCCTTCATGATGAGTGTAACGTTAGCATAAGAGCTATTAAATTAAATTCCAACGCGTGTCCACGTCGCGTTAAACTATGTTCAACGTAAAAGTTTCGCAAAGCATCTAGTTAAAATGTTTAGAATGAGAAACAACTCTTGGATACATTTTCAACAACAGCTCGATTAAGGTAGCTCTGTTATTGCCAAATGGCAATTTTTATTTATGTTAAAGATTTTAAATTGTCGTAAGTATTCCACTTTTAGTTTAGCCAGTTCAGCCTTAAGGCGACGATAACCGACTTTTAATGATTTTATACTGAAAATCACGTCTAAACGAACGAACGTGTTAATGATTTGAAAAAAAAATATGTTAAATTAGAGCATTTTTTCAATAATTTACTATAAGAATATTTCAGAATATGTTTATATTACAAAGTGAAATTAATTTGTAAAGTTATATCTAACGCGGATAAAAAACTGAGAATGGCGCAAACTATACCAAGCGTATTTTTCTGAAACCTTCACCAATTTAAAGATAATTTAGCTATTGATCTTTTAATAAACGCGTTTTATTAAAATACTTTTTTTTTTGTGTATAATAATGCGTCAAATTGGGGACAGCGCTCTTTGATGGGCGAGTCCTATTACTGGCTGAACGACGACGCGTTGCGTGATCTCAGTACAGAACACGCAAGCTAACTATTCAAGGTCACTGGCATATAGGTATCTCCGTCTTAATGCTCTTAGTTTAACCACAGTTCCAAGTTTATGTACCTACTCTTTGTCACCTACCCTACTTATTAGGGGGTCTTTGAACACCAGTCTATCTACATCGCAAATAATTAGAGGTCCAAAAGACAGACGCCTATAAATCGAATATAAATCTAATCCTACACTAATACTGCAACAAAACGTTATCAACAATGTCAAGTGTACAATTATTGCGGGGATTTGGCACCGCTTGGGTTACAAGTTGGCAGTTGGCACGTCGCGACACCTTCGTATGCCATTGCCAATGCCAGGAGTGTCAACATGTCTCAAAGCTTTAGTAAAATCAACTACATGTCAGTAGTACGAAAACCAACCTTACGGCTAACAAATAACGGCGCAGTCAACTTCAAATTGGTACTATGACGTATAGTTGAGTGTACATTACTGAAATGTTATGCCGTAGTTTGTACTAATCTTTGGATGTGCTGTAATATTAGTTGATGTTACTGTCCCATAGCATTTCTCGTGCCATAGAATAATATGCTACTTTGGTTGTGATCTAATTTGACGAATGTGTCTTGTAAATTGACAGAAGGAATTGTCTAGACCTCAGCCTCGTATTTGAAAGAATATTGGGCGTAATTTAACCAAAACCTACCCTTTATTAAAAGCAAATAAGAAAGTAACATATTGTCACTAACTAGTTTATATTTTATTCAAAGTGTTTCATAACCACGACTTAAAACTGAAAATGTTAAGAACTAGCTATTCCTTTGAAGTAAAGCACAAAGAAAATGCAATAATCTCATTCGTTAAACTCAATTGCATCTTTTCACAGCTGGAAAAGTACAGAAAAAAGGAATAAGGCTGTCAATAAAGATGACGATCAAAGCGGACTATTATGGTACAGCGAAAAGAACGGTAAAGAACCCCAACGAATAATTTAAACTTAACACCAATAAGAAATCATCACAGTCTACTGCTTGACAGTTTTAAAGTACAGCTAAAGCACAAAAAATCATAACAGTTTATAATAAAGCACCATACCAACGGTACTAACGGGTGTTACAATAATCTATGAAGGAAGTGTAACAGTTTTCATATACGTACAGTCTTTTGTACGACCGTTACGGCATATGTGGCTGCTGAACATAGCCCGACGACTTGATTACAGCTATTTGTTTGCCACGCCTTTAGGACCGCTACGTTGAGCGCGGGCGTCATGTTTGCCGCTCCATATATCATGGGGAGATTGTTTTTTTAATTTAAAGTTTGCGGAAAATGCAGATGTGAGCGGTGTTGTGGGAGAAAAATTGTTAAGGGTTTATCGTAAGAAGTGTGGAGAAGAAAGTTTAAATCTCTGTAATGGTTGAGATTATTTATTACCAAAAGAGTAGGGTAACCAAGCTAATAATATCTTTACACAATGTTCGGGTGTACGATATGGGTCGTGAAAGAATGAAAAAATACATGAAGTGTTAGCTAAGTTTGATGCGTTTTAACCAAAATTAACGCAAATAAATGCACCAGGTATGAAAATTGATGTTGATTTTAACAATAGTTCAAGTGAAAGATAACATAAGATAGCCATGGAAACCAATCAGAAAGTAAAAGCAAATAATATATCTACGATAGTGCTAAGTAAAGCAAATAGAAAAGTCAAATAAATAAATATATCCTTAGCCACATCCTTTTGATGAAAAGTTAATTTTGAAAACGATTCATCACAAGGTTATGTTAAAATAACAAAGCAGTTACAAAAATAAATAATACTCCTTATGATATAATACCCTCTTATGTAAAGCTTAACTATGTTGAGGAATAACGGAAATAATTGGGTGTTCTCGGAAAGACTCAGACTTGCTTTAATAGTCCTGTTTGCTTTCTATTTCATTATTGTGTCTCCGTCTCGTAATAATAATATCTCTCTGTAATTTTGTTTCGTAATTGAGACGTGGGTTGTTGTATTATGATTATTTATAAGAGCAGTTGTGTTACGATTGAATTAACTTTCTGTTCACAACATACATTATGGATAAGACATGAATAGTGCTATCGATAATGCTTCAACAACTATACAAATACATAGTTTAATTTTTTATAAAGTATAAGTTTTGCAACCTTCGGACCATTAGGGAAACCCAACATACTTTATAACTGTACTTATTTAAACTTGTTTAAAGCCTACAGAAACTAAGATATACACGCAAGAAACCTCATCAAAGAAACAAACTACCAACTCCCTTCATAATATTGAATGCAGCGTATAAAAGACATAATTATAGTTTAGTTACGATGAAATCCTTCCTTGAAAACTTCACTTCCGTGCCTAGACCAAGAGCTTCCTCTGCTAAATCTACACTACAGTCACTCCAATCTACTTTAGCCCTTGATGTTATAAAAAAAGAGTTCGCAAGCGCCGCAGCAGTAAAATTGCTGAGTCCAAATGCTTGAGAATCGGTCTGGGATACGCTTGAAGCATTTACGGTGCATTTTATTGATGCAATAAGTGCTTGACGACTCGGTACTGCATCTTTTCGGTCTACGCTTTTTGCTAAAGGATATCGAGGATTGAAATGTTTTATTTTATAGGAAGAGTCGTAAGCTGTGTCTAGTAATGAAGCTACCTAGATCAAATATGTACTGTCTATTAGTCTAATTGTTGAGAGTTTTAAAAATATTAAGATTTTAGTAATAAAAATTTCATGGATATAATATATTGACATAAAAATGATCTCCATTTGGAAAATCTTGACTAAACTGCTTTTAAGTCTTTAAAATCTTATCTTTAAGATCTTTTTTATTATTAAAGTTTCCATTGAAAACTTCAAAGAATATGTGTGAAAATTTTCTGTAGTAAATTCAAAAAGCTCTGAAGCCCATTCACTTTATTAAAATTTTCTTCCAAACCACACTGTAGAGCACTCCGGTCTACTTTGGTCTACATTTTGTTCATACGTCGCTTTCACATTATGCTCTTAATGGGAAATACCTATATTTATTGGCTTTACCTACATACTTTATGATGTCTAAGTTCGTGTGTTATATTTTTCATGGGAACGTGTCTTCAGTTGAGAAAGAAGTTTAGTTTAAAAAATAAATATGATACCTACTTTTTAGTTTTAATAGAACATTAGTCTCCATGCCATTTTCAATTGGTATATTTACTTTGGTGGGTTTGAAAAGGGAACACATTAGAGAAGAAAATAAAAAACAGGAAAGACATTAACAAAATCGTTTTTCGGAATCAAAGGACCAAAAAGTGTTCAAAAAGACCAAACTGCATTAAAATTTTAAAGTCGAATTCTAAACAGCTTGTAAAGAAAACAAATGCCGACCAAAAGAGAAAAGTAATTAAGAAGATTCTTAAAAAAACAAATTTCTTTTTCAAAATTCTAATTTCAAATTATTTATTATAACGGTCATTGAAATTCAGCGCGCATTGCGCTTTATCGCTCGCTATTTATAAGGTTTATGCATTAGGCAGCACGTGATGCCAGCATCGTTTAATTAAAAACAAGCCTAGCGTGGTTTCGTCTGCGGGTTCTGCGTTAAACGCTGTTTAGTGTATGGTGGGATAGATTTTGCAAGGCTTTAGTAGCCGAGAGATTTTATCAGAACGAAATATGCTACATTAATAATTTGATTTGCTTGGATTATTTATTTCAGTAGCAGAGTTTGGATTACAGCGCGGGTGATTTCAATTGGCTCGTCCCCTATTACATGTGACTTAAACATAACTGATAAAATGTTGGTGAACTATAGGCAGTAGGTATACCTCTGCCTAACTTTTCGGGGAATGCAGGCGTGACGTCATGTTATGCTATGTTTATTTAAGTAAATAATACAATAACTTTATTTAGTTCAGGTTATTTACACCCATTGCCAAACATAATTTAACAGAAATCACATCATATCACACTAATATTACAAAGGCGAAAGTTTATGAGTATGTGTGTATTTTTGTTACTTCTTCACGTTCAAACGGCTAGACCAATTTTGATAAAATTTTGTATGGAGGTAGCTGACACCCTGGATTAATATATAGGCTACTTTTTATCCCGATATTCCGATGGGATCGAGTTACGCGGGTGAAACCGCGGGGCGCAGCTAGTCATCTATATGAATAAAACTGAAATGCTGTTCGTTGGTAAGCACATCACTTGAGAACCGCTAGAGCAATTTGTCTATTTTTTATTTTAAAATGTTTTTAATAGTCTGAACTGGGTTTTTACTGAAATAAAAATTGGAAAATTACTTGAAATATGTTCAGATTCAGGAAAAACTAAAAGTCTTTTTTCTATGGAATTTTTGTATGAGTTATTGACAGAAAAACAGTTAATATACATCATTCATCATCATTTCAGCCGAAAGACGTCCACTGCTGAACATAGGCCTCCCCCAAATAGGGGGGGGGGGTTTGCCATAATCGCCACGCTTGACAGGCGGGTTGGCGATCGCAGTATGGTTTTAAAAATGCATAGAGGACGCTGCTGCCCATTCTCTAGTAAGTCCCTTAGTCGCCTTTTACGACACCCACATCCATTCCATCCATTTTGAACTTACATTAACTTATATTATAAATGCGAAACTGAGTTTGATTGTTTGTTTGTTACACTTTCACGCTAAAACGGCTGAACGGATTTGGATGAAATTTGGCGCACGGGCGGACCATGACCTGGAGAAGGACATAAAGAGTGCTTTAGAAGAAATGGGATGGAGCTATTCTTTACGTCCGGCACCAAACGGAACTATATAACTATAATATACATTACTCGTATAATAAAAATAAAACATAAATCATAAGGAAATATTTCACAATCAACTCATGTAAGTAGGTAGATGAGACAGCAGTTTGTAATAAGCCTGCTTCAAAAAGATGGAGTCGGGTCTGTGGAACCAAAAATAGAATGAGAACCATTTTCAATCAACATGGTTAACAATTTTTAAAAACAAACGAAGCTCTAAGAAAAACACACTCATTAATTATAAGCTACCGTTACAAAAATGTGTGTGTACTAAACAAACATTCTCATTTACGCATCCTGGGAACATATAGAAATCTAGATTATATAGGTAACATCTGCGTCTTACTGTGTCATAGGATTATTATAGGAAGATAAAATAGCTAGCCACATTCGGAGAACACATGTTACAACACTAGTTCCTGTTGAGAATGTTCCAGACGTTGTTGCTTAGAATATGGTTTCAGATAGAGTCATAAATTGTGTGTAGTTCATTAAGAGCTTTAGCTGGTATTGCCTAGGTAATTATAGTGTGTAAAAGTTCGAGAGAGATTATGAAAACTAGACGAGTAAAGGCTCGTGCAGACTGGCGCGATATCGCGGGCGCGACAGTCAGTGCTACACATTCCATGAAGTTTTCATAGAAATTTTTTGAAAAGCCTTTATATAGAGAGTTTTTTTTTCCAGATATTATTTTTATGCAATTTTCTTTCTAATTATAGAAAAAATACATTACATTACAGGAAAATAAAGAAACAGCAAGAAAGCGTTTTAGATCCAACCCATATAGGATCACTCATGTGTATGTCTGTCTGCTCCGAATCTAATCTCAAACATGGATGAGTTACGTAAATTAATTAATTTTGAATGGGGTCACTTTTCGGAGACAAATAAGAATATAAAAGAACTTTTCGCGCACTGAACCATGTGACATATCAAATGAAAGGGCTTATTGTGAGGGTCTCGAGTATATTTTTTATATAATCTTATAATAAATAGTTTTTAAGTTATTTAATAAAATAGATGAAAATTGGCCATTCTCCGACCAGTACCCCAAGTGTTAGTTTGCAAGAGAGTAAACGTAACTATTTAGTTTGCGTTAAAATTTTGACTGATAGATCATAATGCTAAGAGTATAAGAGTGAGAATAAAAATCTTAACGCAAACGCGCTAGTTACGTTTACTCAGTTGCAAACTTACACTCGGGGTACTTATCTCCGAAACTACCGACTCTAAAATTTTGAAAAAAGTACAGAATATAGTTCTATAAGTACTTACAGATTACAGGAAAACTATAAGAAGTATATGTTCTTAAAATAATATGGAAAATCTCCTTTTTTCATTATTGTGCGTTAAATTACATATGCAGTTGGAATCTATGGGAGAATATTGTTTTTCAACTACAATGTTAAGTTTGTTCTTGGGATAAATTCATTTCAAATATGGAACCCTTCATTATGCACGGTCCGACACGAACTTGGGGCGAATTTTTTTTAACTTCTTCAATGTGCCTTGTGCCTTGCATTATAATCAGGAAGGTACTATTTCAAAGTCAATGACAAAATAAATTAAACAAAATGTTTCAAATCCAACCAATAAATCAGATAAACCCCCAAACAGAAAATACTGCTACTTTATCTAAATTAAACCATATTGAACCGTACCTAACATACGGCCCTTACAGACTCCAAGCTCCATTATAAAGAGAATATTTCTCCAGCGCCACAGGGAATAGCCTCCGGTATAATTTAGTGACGTCACATAAATCATATCATACCTGAATTTACCGCAGACGTGGTCAAAGGCGAGATAGGAACTACACAAGTACCTTTAATAGTCGGTTAAGTGTTTTATGTAGCGAAAGGTACCGTTCACAGGAATTTTAGAGAAATGCTTAATATCGGATTTGTGGGAGCTCCTATTGTTAGGGCAGTACCTATACCTAGTTAAATAGTTCGAGTTAATGGTGCAGTCTCTGATTTATTTTCGACAGTTTCTCTTAAACCATTAGGAGAGCAGATATATTTAGCTATTTCTAATGGGTACCAAGCGGGTGTTAGATTTAATTTACTCAACGATCTCTAATAGTGTCATGAATCGGGTTTAAAAGCTGCTAATTGAATATGGACCTATTATCTTAAGAGTTACGAGAAGAAATAACTCTTCCGAGGGTTTTGAAAGAAATTCATTGTTTCATAGTTTAGGTTTGACCAGTGCGAACACGCACCACGACCGCCTTATTAGAAGGCTAAAAGTCACCCAAAGAGTAAGGAGAGGGCTATGCTTGGAGTTTTCCTACGTGATTGAATCAGAAATGTAGAGATCCGCAGGAGAACCAAGTTAACCGACATAGCCCGAAGAACTGCAAAACTTAAATGGTAGTGGGTACTGTGGGCAGGGCACATTGCTCGCAGATCAGATGGCCAAGGGGGCTGTTAGGTTCTGGAGTGGCGACCACGTATCGAAAGACATAGCGTTGGAAGGCCGGAACAAGGTGGAACAAAGACCTTGTGAAGGCGTCAGGAATCTGAGGGAAGCGGGAAGCACAGGACCGGTCGAAGTGGCGGTGCTTGAGGGAGGCCCAGCAGTGGACGTCTTTCGGATCAATGATGATAATGGTGTGTTATGCAATTAGCCCACCGTTGTAAGTAAAGATGATGAAATTGAAGCTAATTTAATGATTTGTGACAACTAAAGCAAGATGAGACGTTTGTAAATATCATAAATCCTTCCCATGACGTTTCCTTTCCAGTAATTTGACAGCCATACTAACATATTTTCGTAAAATTGTCAGTCATGGTGAAAACATCAAAGCCGAAGCTTCCTGGCATAAAATATAAATCTTACGTTGATTGTTAAAGTAGACATTATAGGGATAAATCAACTTTAATATAAACAAATAATAATTTACTCTGATGGGTATTATTGTAATATTGATACGTAATTTGTCTTGTTAATTTGTGGTTTTGGTGGATCCCACGGATTTAAGCTTTTGGTTAATTTGTGATTTTTACAAGACCCAATAAAAAGTAACAGTAGTAAAGTTTTAAAGTAATTGCATCCAAAATTACAGGGTACGGTACATGGTCCAAAGTATTTGTAATACATGCTACTTAGTGACATAAGATAAAATCGAATCGATGATAAAATTGTGTGTTAGAAGTTATTCTTCAGGAAATCTATCACAATTCCTTTACAACATGACGATTCATTCTCCATGATTATAAGAAACATTGATTGTATGTGATAAACAAACGGGACAATCGGCCATTGTCACAACTGGACCAAATACGAGATAACGCACGGATTAACGTGGCCCAATTTGATTGATTAAACAGTCTTGCGTCATACAATGTCTATTAGCCTTAATTTCTTATTTGCTATGAGTATTTCAAAGGCCAGCTGTTGTATAATTATGGGACTAACATTTGCCTTTAACTTTTACGAAATTAATATAACAGATTACCCAACATTCATTTGAAGCACAGTTTTTTCTTAACTAATCTCTATTTACATTTCTATTTTTGATTACGCCAGTTAGATTTACCTATTTATATGCTTTTAATAAGGTATTATAAAACTTATTTTTTTAAGTTCCTGTTCAATTTCTAGCTTAGCTAGAATGACGTATTCCTATTTATAAATAACACAGTCATTTTCACGTTCTTCTTCCACTCAAAATAATTTACAACCCGAAAATACATGACCTGTAACTTTTGCCTCTTGACCAACAAAACTTTAAGGTCGAAAAACCCTCTTTTCCCAACGAAGATTAATACGTTTCCAAGGCAGCTGTCTGAAGACCGAAGGGGTGTTCCCTACAGCTCAGCGTCAATGCTTCACACTACATAAAGCGTTCGGCGTCATTGCACACCCGTAATGTCCTCGCTTCTTCAATCCTTACCTTTCTTGGATGAAGAGATTTTGATGTGACAACGGATTTAGAATGGAATTTGAATTTATTCGCTCGTCGTATATCTTTAGAAGTTGTGATCTGTTTACTGATTAGCCGTGGACTCGGAGACTTGAACTGGTTTATGGAAAACTTTATAGTTATCTGAATTTTCAGTTAAGTGTTGCTCTTTTGAAATTTATTAACGTTCATGATTGATTTCACCAAGAATATTTTTGTTTTCATTTAAGGAGCTTCCAGGTTTTTCCGAAGTTAAAATCTATGTCTTGTCTGCATCTTGCAGTCAAACTCCCATGGGTGATGATATTTTTTTTATCAAAATATACCAGTTACTTTATGTACTATTTTATTGAGCAACGCGTCATCTTTCTCCCATTTACCCGTACAAATCGTCGTTGAACTAGAAACACTCCGCCCCACCGTTACTAGGAGAATAGAAAAACACTTTGCAGTCATTTCCTTTGCGAGATGTACTGTGAGGGGATTCATTATCAACCCCCGACAAATCCCCGGCTTTCTTGGGGGACATGAAGTACGAAACAATCGTGAGAAGGAAATGCTCTCATTATACTTTTTGTGGAAAATCTGCCTACTGAGTGGTGAAAAAAACGATTGTTTAAAGCATTTGTTAAAGCTAAATAGAAAAAGACTAATATTAACGCCATTAGGTAGAGTAATTGTAGATAATTCAGTGTGCAAAAAATGTATCATTTATTAGCTCGATACGTACTTTCTGTATGCCCAAATTTTGACAATACCATACTCATAACAACACATTCAGTCTTCTATCATAGATCGAAGCATTCAGTCTAACTATTCTATAAAACTGTACTCCTTAGACGGCGTATTTATTTGCCATCATTGCCATCAAATCAATTAACTAAACCAACCATTGATCTTCCTCCGAATTAGTTCAAGTGTTTTCCTTCCCAATAAGGCGTATCTAAAAGATTCGTAGCTCATGTTTTTGCAAGACTTAGGGAAAGGGCACATGTGCGGATGTTTTAAGGTGTACTCTAATAGGCTTTGGGTTGAATAGACTGGCTGGATTGTGGATCCAAGTGGTTTTAAGGTGCGTTGACTTAATGAAATGTACGTTTTACCTTTTCTCGGCTAATGTGCAACGAGCCGAAATTGTTTGATAAAGGTTCTCGTGATTTGAAGGGGGGCTTTTGTGTAGATATGTGGTTTTTGTTATGTGTGATAGAATTTTGATATAAATTGGAGTTATATTTAATTGGATGATAAGGGATTTGGTACCAGCTTTTCATTAGCTATTTTAAGAATTTGAGAAATACTCATCATTGTGTATGGTTTTGATTCTAACTTCTACTAAAGAGTCCATGGTTTCCTTTTATTTATGTTTTTGGCATTTTCATCAATAATGTAGCATACAATACTTGTTATTGTCTCTTAGACAGATTGATCATAGAGAGTTAGTGTCTCTTAAGGGGCCGGCGTAGCATGCGTAGTTCATACAAACGTAATACCAAAATAATTTGTAAATCAAACATAGGTATTACGTTTGTATGAACTACGCATCCATCGCCGGCCTCTTGAGATACAGGCCTCCTAGTTTAAGAGACAGGGTCTATGTTTTGTTTATATAGATGTTTTTGTAGCCTTTTGTACGAACAATTATGTATCTTTTTAGTATATCTATCACTGTGCTCAACCTGTGTCTATGTATTACTTTGGATAAATAAACATTATTATTTATTTATTGTTCGACAAAGACAACCACAATCACAAATCCTAAGGGATCTCATCCTAATTATCGAATTCAAAATCCACATCGGTTATATCTTAACATGTTTGTTATTCATACACTAGGGGATGCTGCCGATCTGATCGCTTAGCCGCCTTTTACGACACCCATGGGAGGTAATTAGATGATATAGGATTTTTTCCTGTTTCAATTTAGACGTTTTTTTTCCTGGAGATGGCAACCGTTTTTCTTCTATCTAGCTTGCTGGTCATTGCACAATCCCCATTAATTTTTTTGTAAAGCCTCCACTGATCCAACTAATATTTTATACAAAGTCACCATTACATGTTGGTACAGTCGGCAACAAAAGTAGAGTAACACTTAAATATTTTAACCTCAATTATTTCGCAAAATTATTCACAAAAAACATTGAAAATAAATCCATCGAATCATTTTGTTTTAATTTAGATGATATTTAAAGTTACAGTGTTAATTAACTTTTGTTGCTGACTACCTATATCACCAAAAATCAAGTTAAATTCAGAGATAGGTACCTACATTGTTTTTGTCACAATCGATCAATATCTAAAAATAGGGGAAGACCCAATAAACTAATAAAAACAAGGTAGGTAAGTTCGTCGCCTCGAATACGATTTGTTCCGAAATAGCTAAAATGTTTTTTATGACGTCATAAACTAGATGACTATAAAATAAGGTTCATTGTATATCGATGTCTTAGGGTTTTCAAAATTCAGATCAGTCAGGAAAGATACTAGCTATGTAGTACGTGACTTGTAAACTTCCAAGCCCAGTTTGAAGCTCTCAGCGGTGTAATTTACTGAATAAAAATCCAAAATTCACTCACTAATAGACAACAAATTTTGCACAAAAGTTCCTTAAAATAAATCTTTATTAAACTGATTTCCAGTGTGAAAATATCTTTTTTAAACTGATATTTCAAGTGACTACATTAACTGCGGCCGATGACCCCATAAAAAAAAACATTATATTATTTTTAATTTTATTTTATCGTGTTACACACAAGTTATAATAAAATAAAAAATATTATAATGATTTTTTTTTTCACTTGAAATATCAGTTTAAAAAAGATTTTTGTGTTAACTTCAGACGTGATGGGTATCGATATCTAAACACAATAAATCAAAGTATAACAGATTTTCTCAACTCATACTTTAAGTAGCAAAATCACCAGCGGTCGTTAACTCAAAAAAAAAAAACAACAAATCTTTTTATTTTGACCCCGTATATAACATTATTTTTAGGCGAAACCTGAATATAGTTTGTTCAGAATAAGGAACTGAATCGATTTCCAAAATTTTTACACCATGTCATATTTTGTCGCAAAAATATTTAAGTGTGATGGAAAATGTTATCACCATTTAATTACCTACTTACAATAAAATCGCCGTACGGTTAGGTACATACTGCCAAATTATTATCAATGAGCGCAAGACGACCCTGGAGGCGAGGGGCGCCCGCCGTTAGCATGTTTTTGTACGGACAACCCGGTAACATAACAACCATAAAACTTTGTGATTTTTCATGATACAGTTTTGAAATTTTGTACATAGATTCTTGACATAAAAATACTAGACACGTGTTTCGGGTTTCGCTTATACTAAAACTAATATTGTATATCGTGACGGTGAGCACTAATATTTTTTTTTATTATTTCCTTAAATGGGTAAAATAGGGGATAAATATTTGGATCAGGCACACGAACTATTCCAAGATAAAAAAAAATATTATTCTTAGTGCACCTCTACAGCCTTTCAGGAGCGTATCTTCCTTCATCGTTCAGTGTTCCTTCAGTGGTTAATTCTTTGTGTAGTCTATCTGTCACGGAGCTGTATTATCTATATATAAAGAAGAGAGATGTCGGATTTTGTGGCCTCCATTTCAAACAGTCTAAAGCTAACTGCGGAAGGATTCTAGGAATTTAGAATGTTCCTGCTCGTCCCCTCAACCGCAAATAGAGGCTAAAACTTTAATCCTTTCTCTGGACAGTCCTAAGTCTAAATTTATGTTTTAACAATATAAACCTTTGACTTCAGAACCATTATTATAGGGACCTGCATACAGTTTTGAAAATGTAATTAGTAGTTTGACCAGAACGAGAGGCAAACCACAAATTAGCTCATTTCGGTACATTCCATAATACTAAAAGATACCTCACCGTTGCATTTACAATTTTGATAGAATAAAGTTGTGCACCCTAATGACCTGTACCTACGACTATTTCATATTCATATCTTTATTTGCATTCCATAATGGTTAAAGGTGTAATGGCTTAAAGCTAAGTTACTATTATGGACCCTGTAGAGCACGACAAAAACTATAAAATTAATTCATAAAATAAAAATGAAATTAAGAAATAAATTAATAATCAACAATTTTTAAATATGTTATTAACATTAATTATGTAAATAAAACATTTATTTTAATGAGATCAGTTATATAAAGGTTATAATCATAAATAATTAAACATTATATCATATTATAATATTTATTATTTAACCGTGCGATGCCGGACGTAAAGAATAGCACCATCCCATTTCTTCCCGTGGGTGTCGTAAAAGGCGACTAAGGGACTTACTAGAAAATGGGCAGCAGCGTTCTCTGTGCATTTTAACATCATACTGCGATCGCCAACCCGACTGCCAAGCGTGGTGATTATGGCAACCCCCCTCCTTTTTTGGGGGAGGCCTATATCCAGCAGTGGACGTCTTTCGGCTAGAATGATGATGATGATAATATTTATTTATAAATTAATATATTACTGATCTTTACGACTTCAGGCGCTGTTAACGCCTGAAGTACGTAGTACGTAGTTAGGTAATTACAAGTCATATTTTCAAAGTTCTTTCCCAATATAATTGACATTAAAGATGTTTGAGCCTTTTGCCTTCAGATACCTAAAAGTGTTATAGGATCAATTTCTGTAATGCAAATGTCAATTGGTAACCCTAGTATATTAAGCTTTTAGAGCTTTAGTGTCGATGGCTCGAATCTAGTGCGGACATATTTAGACATTCCTTCCTAGTACAGCAAAATGTTGCTTCTCATAACCTATAAGGGGTCGTTAAACCTTGCATAATCCTGAGAAGTAAACATAATAAACTGCGAATGTTTTAATGCTAATATTTGTATGTTTTTATTCCACGGAAATGATTGGAGTTCCGATTGCTTTAAGTGCATAATTGTTCAATCCTGTAGTTTGTGGAATGTCTTAAAGAATCGACAAATGCTTAAGAGCGATTACACCTTACGGCATTTCATACAAACTTTGAAGCCCTTGTTTTTCGAAATGACTGAACCGATTTTAATGAAACTTCATACGCGCAGGATACAAAGGTCTAAAAAGTTAGTAAAGAAAATTTTCGAAATGTCTTATTTAAAAACAGATAACTGGAAATCACTGTTTCTATGGAAAATTTAAAATCGATCTAATTCGGCTGTAACACTATTTTTCGAAAATGTTCTTTACTAACTTTTTAGACCTTTGTATTCTGCTTATGCGTATGAAATTTCAATGAAATCGGTTTAGTTATTTCGAGAAACAAGGGCTTGAAAGTTTATATGAAATGCTGTAAGGCGTAAATGCTCTTAAGTGATTCTTTTGTTTTCTGTTTCAGGGTCTAGAATAAGCTGTAAATACTAAAACGTCATTCAAGACAAAAATATGAAAATTCCATGGGGGATGCCGACACTACAGAACGCCAGGCTATTTTTTTTTTTTTTTGGGTGGGAAATCATCAAATAACTTCTCCCGCTCTGGGCGGAGGGAGAGGGAGTGTCAGACTTTTACTGACTAAAACCCACCGTGTTCCTTCAAATGCCTGTGTGCCAGAGCCACGATATCCCTTTCGGACAGGCTCGTAACCCTGGCAGGCATTGGCCCTTTCGGACCCCGTCAATTGGTGCTGACGTCTCTTTGAGGCGCGCGTGGAACACAACGCGCCGTCGACCCGGGCCTGGTCCTTATCGGACGGCGAGCTACCCATCGCTCACCGTCCGCAAGCCCGCGCCTACGGTGGCCGGGAATCGGCCTGCGATTCCCGACGCCCAGGGCGTCTCCTGCGGTGACTTAGGGCGGAAGGGCGGGCACCCTGCCTCACCCTCATGCGCTCCGCCTCCTCCTTCGCGAGCATTACTGTTTCGCAGATGGAGGTGACGGCCTCCCATGCACTCTCGCTCCGAACCATGGCCTGAACCAGGGCCGGACGCGAGAGATCGTCGCCGCCGATCGCCTCCGTGAGGACACGGCGGTGCTCCGCCCAAGCAGGGCAGACCTCCACCGTATGCTCCACCGTGTCCTCCGGGCGATCCACACAGTGGTGACACCCGGGTGTTTCCTCCCACTCTATCCTGAACAGGAACCTCCCGAAACAACCGTGTCCGGTGAGGACCTGCGTCAGGCGGAAGGTGAGGACGCCGTGGCGCCTCTCTAGCCACTCCAATTGTGGCGTGCCCAACAGAACGCCAGGCTACGATCCTGACTTACATACTCCTTTTGCGTCGTGAAGAAATATTTTATCTATCTCAATCAAATAAGCAAAGCATAGTACACAATCAGCCGCAGTAACAAATGGCCTGCTACTGGCTCTCGAGCTAAATGCAACCCGTCTCGTGTACTAGAATATGTAGTGGGCGAAAGGACATCTATTCTTCATTCCCACTGGACACTCGCTGTCTTAGCACACGGAGTAAAATATTCATCATTTTAATATTACATTCGAGTTACATTTCGTGTTTCGTAAATAAAGCTGCCTATGGCGACGAGAGACGAGACAGACTATATGAAACTACTTAAGCTAAGTAAACTAGAAGTGCTTTAGTCTAAGAAATAGATGTTAGGGTCAGCGTTAAATGTCCTCTACATTTAACGCTGAGAACTATACTAAAACCTTATCTCTCTCCTTATTTTTTTTTTGCCCTTGTGTCATGATTATTTTATATAGATAAGTTTAGATTTTTTATGTATACAGTATTTAATATGTGAATGGTACACCACAGAATACCTGCAGTATTGTCTCTCCTTCCCCCTTAATCCATCCAAAGGTTATCTTTAAAAGATCGCTTTTAGCGATAATATCGCCCATGGTGTCAGCCCTTGTAAAATTTCTACATTTATATCTGTATTTTATACACTTTTTGTGTACACTATGGTGTACATAATAAAGAGTATTAATCTATCTATTTATCTACTATGAATCAACCAAAATCAATTGTCTATTCGCTTTGCGAGTACTCGTAAATTAATAAAATAAATATTTAAGGGGGCTCCCATACAACAAACGTGATTTTTTTGCCGTTTTTATAGATAATGGTACGGAACCCTTCGATTAATCGACGGGTTCTAACACTTTAAACTCTTACCAAACAGGGATAAACATGAGTGGTTTGCAATCACGGTAGCACAGTATGGCCTCAACATAGTTTTATAACAACCGTGGATTTAGTATCAGTAGTTTTATCAATCATCTGCATCAAAACTCAAACCACAACAGATCAAAAACTTCATTCACCCAAAAAGCCACTTCAAAGTTCACACACTCACCAATTCGTCAGTTTTATACCACAGTTTATTCCGCTCCGTGACTTTGTCGCACATAGTGCACCGCAATGTGGCCAATGTGCACTGACAACCCTCTCTACACTGTGTGAAAAATGCACGACTGAAAAATGCACGGCTCCATACATTACTCTTTTCCCGGCGTCGCTTTTCAAAGGACGTGAGCCCGAATATGCAATGCAATGCATACGTGAATACATACTGCATTTTCACGCTTTCGTATGCAGTGAAAGTTCCTGAATTGTCTCCGAAAGTACCCAGTTTTAAGCCGTATATCATAAGCCTCGTAATCTGTGATGTACTGACCTATGGTATTTGCTTATGTTCACTGAAATAAATTTGATAGTCGAGAAGATTTGTGTTATTTACTTTTCTCTGTCTGGGCTGGTCATAAATTTAGCTTGGCTCATTTGATGGCAGTTAAATATGCATGGCTCTGGAACACAGTGAGTGTGGAAGTCAGTTAAGTAGGTACATGGCATTCCCTTGTTTTCATTTTTAGAACAGAATAGAATACTCTTTATTATGGTTGTGTTTTAGTTTAATTTGTGATCTCATAGATGAATCCTCAATAAATATTTTTTCTTTATTTCTATCTTTCTTTTTTTCTTTCTTTATTATGCACTATAAAAATTTACAGATATAAATGTTGAAATTTTACATACATTACACATTATTATTATTGGATGAGGAAAATGTGGTGGGGAATGTTTTGAGTATGAATGTCGATGGCAATAAAAGTAGGGGAAGACCCAAAAAACGATGGATGGACTGTGTGAAAGATTATATGGCTAGAAAGGGGATGAGTACCGAGATGACGAGTAATAGAGATGTGTGAAAGAAAGGGACATGTTGCGTGGACCCCAAATAAATTGGGATAAGAACAGGAGGATGATGTCACATTATTATTATTACATTATTTACATTCGTTCATTTTAGGGTTCCGTAAAGGGTAAAACGGGAACCCTATTACTAAGGCTCCGCTGTTCGCCCGTCTGTCTGTCTCTCCGTCTGTCACCAGGCTGTATCTCATGAACCGTGATAGTTAGACAGTTGAAATTTTCACAGATGATGTATTTCTGTTGCCGCTATAACAACAAATACAAAAAAAAACAGAATGAAATAAATATTTAAGGGGGCTCCCATACAACAAACGTGATTTTGTTTGCCGTTTTTATA
Organism: Tiliacea aurago; assembly: GCA_948098905.1. NCBI lineage: Eukaryota > Metazoa > Arthropoda > Insecta > Lepidoptera > Noctuidae > Tiliacea > Tiliacea aurago. Next base: position 17,207,174 of record OX402591.1, on the reverse strand, counting down.
ATAATGGTACGGAACGCTTTGTGCGCGAGTCCGACTTGCACTTGGCTGGTTTTACATTTTAGACGCTCATTTTATAGAACTAGGCATGATGACATTATAAATAGTCCTGCCGGGTGTAGCAATTTCCGTCCCAGCATGTTTTTATAGCGTACTTCTCTTGAAAGTGGAACTTACAAAAACATTTTTGATGCTAATGCTATCGTAATATTGCATAATATGTTATAAACTTGCTAAGTACTTATGAGTACCATCAAGTTACGTTACTCCCTGCTAGCTCACAAAGTAAATAAATTGATATAAAAATAAATTAATTATTATATTTTTTAATTTTTTATTGATATTGATATTTAGGTGCGTATAGTACTCGCAACCGGCGTGCGTGTATGGCCAGATGTATAACGTAGGCGAAGCAAAAGGACTATGTAAGGAACGTAGCAGGTGGTGTTCTATAGTTTCTGCCTACCCCCATGGGAAGAAGGCGTGAGTTTATGTATGTATGTATAAAAATAACATAACATCACGCCCCTATTCCCTAATGGATTTGGCAGAGGTGTACCTGTAACCTGGTAATCGGTGGTGTGTGTACCTATAGTCAATCAATCTGCCCAGCCTTTTCCCATGTTGGGGTCAGCTTCCAGTCTAACCAGATGCAGCTGAAGTTCAGTATTTTATATGAAGTGTCTGCCTATCTGACTTCCACAACCCAGTTACTGGGAAATACGATACCCCTTGGTAAGACTGGTTGTCAGACTTTCGGGTGTCTAACGACCCGTAACGACTGTCAAAGATCCACGAATGACAGCTTGTACAGTAGTACCCAATTGATATGGCTTACCGATGTACCTGCGCAGAAGGTGAATTTTAAAAGTGCGGGAAATGCTATTGACCAATCGGCACGCTCCACGCACCGCGGTTCTTTTTCCTGTACCGCTATTGGTCGGCAGCTGCCGCTATGTTAGCGCGCGCCGCGTGGCATGTTTGTCAGCCGCCATACTTCTGATCAAGTGCACGCTAGCAGCTCCAGTGTATTATGAACCTTATAATAGTGACCTAAGGTTGATTGTAAGTTTTAAGCATTCTTTCGTTAATCTTCGGGGCCATACTTTCTTTTCTGTGCGAACGAAGATTCACGACGCGCCTTATCAATTGGGTACCACTGTACCAACGTCTTTACGTGCTTTCCGAGGTACGGAGGAGTCTCGGTATGTAAAGATGGTCACCCATCCACGGACCAACCCCGGCAAGCGTAGCTTAACCTGATGGATCGACCCGTGCTGCTGTTATTAGGTGCCACCGCGTTCGCGGAGGATAGCCACGAGTGTCTCCTTAGCCACGAGCTCCTCACCTGTACCTAGTACACGCACATTTCGCCAGGTATCTACGTACCATATAATTATAGGGGGCGAGCCTATTGCCATGAACCGGGCACACTGATACCTATACCTATGTAAAGTTTTTATGATACATAATTAAACCGAAGCGTTGTTTACCCACGTTCAACAACGCAACAAGCAGTGTAATATCCATCACAATATTAACCCTAACAAATTCAAACATCAACCCACAAAAGCCGAGCTTATCAAAAGTGTCCACTTCCGCATAAAACGCGTGTACAATTTGGTCGTTCAATAAAGTCAAATGTTTATATTTAGCACCTATATAAATAGTGGTGGAATTTATGCCCGTGGTGGCACGCGGGCGGCGCACTGGACCCGAATGAATTGCCCCCAAAATATTTGTCTGTCGTGATGTTGGCTGAAAGCCAGTGGGATCACTTTCGGAAAACTAGATAGAGATAAAATATAATGGCTTAGTCTGATCGGGAAGGTATGCGTACAGGCGCCTGGTGACTCACTTGTTGGCTGTCTGGGAAACTTCGGTTACAAACAGACTGACAGACATAATTGTGTTGTTTATTGCCTTGATAATGTGTTGATGGATATGATGAGGCCTGGGTTCATTAGGGTTGAATTATTTTGTTTTTAATTCATCTGGAAGGGCTGGAAGTTATTACTCTAATTGAAAAATGGTTTTTGTGGGTGTGATGATAACTGTATCACCTAAGCATTGACATAATAATCACCATATTCATATGCTTTAAAAGAGTAACAATCTCATATTATTTTAAGGATGAGGTCTTCATATTTCTATATTCCATTTCATTGCCACAATAAGTAAAATAAAAATAAATAAAAAATAAAATTATTTTATTTCAGGCAAGTTTTACACAAACACCCATAAAAAAAAATTAAATTAAAAAAGGAACAAAATCAAATCAAATCAAACTTTATTTATGAACATGTATGTACAACAGGTTTTAAAATATACATTTTAGCGTAATTTCTATGTTCTACCAATGCAATAGGTATTACTAATAATTTGATAAATAATTTTGATAAGTACTTATGATTCGGAAACATGCAATAATAATAATAAAAATAATTTAATAAGATTAAAATAAATGATTTCTAAAGTCTAAGTCAATTACTAACATATTATAATGTCGATAATGTCAAAAAATATTAATAGCCGTTAATATTAAAAAATTTCAAAGTCATAAATAATCATTGAAAAAAAAATCTATGGAATAATAGGCGTTCACTACTAGAAATAAGAATAATTTACTTTTAAATCGGCCAACATTTCTACACTTCATAAGTTAACACTGGCCTGATTTAATATCAACGTCAAACACAAGAAAACTTAACAAACATAATAAAATTATCTCATCAGAAAAAACTTCCAGTTTATCAGGTTACTCATATACATTGCGTGTGCTACACCACTAATAGATTCCAAGAACAATGACTTTGATACTACACTCGCAAATTACTCTATCATTATGTAATTTCAAGTTATATTACCTAGCGTTCCGTAATACATAGGTGTCAATGCTCCAACAACAAAAACCTGAATTCGGTGAAACTTTTTCTAGGAAACGTTTCGTCACAGAATTACGCAAATATTTATATTATAAGGAACTAATAAATTGTCGACCCTGGAATAAAGTTTTTAACAGCCATCAGTACAATAAAGTTCAGAGGTGTTTGGCTTACAGAGACTGGTAGTCCTTGAAATATTATAAAAGTTGAAAAGACATTCATTAATCCAGCTTTCAACAAATACTACAAATCTTACACAGAATGAAATATTACAACATAAAACGCCCCAACTCTTTAGCAACTAAATAAACAACTCTATTACGGGCAAGGACAATAAATGAACTAACAGAACAACACAAAACAACCTACTGAACTTAATAGTCTTGAATTTCAAAGCTAAAAATACGTTTCCACGGTCTAGAAGGTAGGTACCTACTTAATAGTTTATTTTTCTTTACAAGTCTTATTTAGTAAACAGACACTGCTAAAACCACAAGTCTTATTAGACAGTTTTAAATTTTTTGTAACTAACATAACTGACGAAATGTAATAATAATTTATTTTTCATACATATGGAGAGAAAAAGGGTTAACAATGCATTACTTGCATGCATGCATGCAACTTAGATCCTTATAGTAATTAGACTAAGTACACGCTCGATTTTATAAAACTCCTGACACCCAAACTAGCACGTGTCCTGTATCTCAGGTATCAGCGTTCCTTCCTGGCAGAGGCAAATTGTGAAGCCTAACTTATTGGTTACCTGTTTGAGAGCTTAAAAATAAAAAATGTTTAATTTATTAAATGTGGGTATACTATAGCTACACTTCTGCCTAACCCTTCGAGGATTACCTGCGTGAGTTATGTTATGTAAATTGTTTTTTGTAAGAAACAAAAACGGTACCACTACTTACACAAAGTAAAGTAAAAAAGTTTATTGTCACAAATGAGAGCATTCACATGAATTTGGTACATAGATACAGTATTTATTTATTTTTGTTTAGGTACTGAAACTAAGCAAGGGCTTGTGTGTGGCTTGCTTGGGCAGACTACCTACAGTATTGTCTCTCCTTCCGCCTTAATCTATCCAAAGGTTATCATTAAAAGATCGCTTTTAGCGATAAGACGGCCGATTGTGTCACCCTATGTAAAACTTCTACATTTATATTTGTAATTTTTATGGTGTACATAATAAAGAGTACTCTATTCTATTCGTGTATTTCCGGAGAACATCAAACATTGCTTCAAATTAACTGTTTAAGAGGCGTAGTTCATACAAACAAAATACCAAAATAATTCGTAAATCAAACACATTCTTAAAGTAGTGTGTCTTTATTCCGATTGGAATACAGAATATCTAGGTTCCCAAATATATATTTTGAATGGACACTGATTTAAACAAGAGTTATGAGAACAAGTTCAGCATATCTCGTCTTTATACCATTTTCCTTTCAAAATATATATTTGGGAACATAGATATTCAATAATCCAATCGAAATAAATACACACTACGATAAGAATATGTTTGATAATTACAAATTATTTTGGTATTATGTTTGTATGAACTACGCATGCCCCTTAAAACACATTAGTTTATGTCACTACATCATATAATTATGTTAACAGAATGGTACAAGTACGTAGTGAAAAACTCGGTTTACGTTACTTCTACGTAATACTATTTGCAGTAATTCAGTGGGGAAGCCATTCTGCAATCTCTTAGATCCGCGGATTATGCCTTGGAACGCACGCGACTTTGCAAGTGAATGAACCCGCGTTAGTGCGGTGTTGCTGTGTGGATAATTTCATTTTATTTTATGGTTTCTTTAGGTCATTTCTTTTGAGGTAAAATATACTGAGTTATATTTAATAAATAAATAAAAAATAATAATAAGCGGTTAATAGGCAGAGTTACACTACAGGGTCAAATTAAAATACCTTAACATATCGATATCTTAACATGATTAAACAAAAAATAAATTAAAATGATGAGTTTTTTTTGTGATCATTAACCGCAGATAGTTTAGTCACTTGAAATATCAGTAGGTATCTTTTTTGTTTATAATTCATAAACGTGATGGTTTTCGATATCTTAACAAGATAAAACAAAAAAAAAAAACTTGCTTTTCTCAACTTATACACACTTTAAGTAACATATAAAGAGCATAAGCGGGCGGTGAACATAAAAAAGTAATATTTTTGACTTTTATGTTATCGTGTTTAGATACCGATACCCATCACGTCTGCGGAGTTTCGCTAGCTAATTTAATTTGACCCTGTATAGGCTAAATGCTGATGATGTTTGGAAAATTACGAGTATCACTGCTAACTAAAAAAGGCTTGTCCAATTTTAAAGCAACTACCAAGCTCCTTGCCTAATCGTAGATCATCATATATTATCATACCACACGCTTCACCTCAATAAAAACGTAAAATTATCAATTATTTACACAAAATGTTACGTCATCCTCTTCCTGTATATCCTACTAGCGTTTGCACGCGGCTTCGCCCGCGTGGGTGGCGGAAAATATCCCATGGAAGCGTACTATCGCGATTAAAAGTAGGTACCTTATGTTTTCCAGGTTATAAACTGTGTGCCAAATTTCATCCAAATCCGTTCAATCCGGAACATACATCCAGACATATGGGCCAAAATTCTTTGCTACTATTTTATTAAATGTATAGATGAATAGATTACTTATACATAGTTGAATCACTCGACGATAGTCGACTTTAAAATAGTCTCTCCACAAGATACGATACACATGGCAGAGGGGTCTACTCTCTAAGTTCGTAAACGGAGATACGAGTTTGTCCGAAAGTAGTGTCAAAAGGACTTCATCTCTCGTATCATTACAATCCAGTCCACGCTCAATGTCATTCATTCATTAGGCATATCAATCACATCTTGTTACCACAACGGTGTAGAATGACAAAGAACCGCGAGGCGACCTTGAGGAGTATATTTTTAAAGTGTGTTTATAATAGACGGTGGCAAAGATGTAAATGTTTTTGTTCTGAGAAACTGAGAGGTAATAATAGTGATAGGTGTAGACTTGTGTCGAATATGGGACAGAAGCTAGGTGAATGAAGTACAAGAAAATCGAAGGCTTGTCTTGTGTGTTTACCATCATCATCATTTCAGCCGAAATACGTCCACTGCTGGACGTGGACATAGGCCTCCCTCAAAGGGGGGGTTTGCCATAATCGCCACGCTTGGCAGGCGGGTTGGCGATCGCAGTATGGTGTTAACATGTATAGAGAACCCTGCTGCCCATTCTCTAGTAAGTCCCTTAGTCGCCTTTTTCGACACGGCCACGGGAAGAAATGGGATGATGCTACCTTTTTTTTTTTTTTTTAAACTTTGCCCCGCACTAGGAATTTCTCCTGTATCGTGGGTCGTTTACAAACATTTAAACTCACATACACAAACAGCCAGACCCGGAACAACTACTTGTTGGTTATACAAATATTTGTTCCGTGCGGGAATCGAACCCGCGACACGCAGCGCAGCAGTCAATCGCTTAACCACTGCGCCAACCATGCCGTATAATGCCGTGCTATTATTTACGTCCGGCACCAAACGGACAGTCTTAGGTGTTAGATAATTGTATTAAAAAAAAATCAAAATCAAAATATTTTATTTCACATGAACCTACTCTAATGGGTGCTTATGTAACGTCAAAAGCTAGGTGCACGGTTCCAATTGGTCGTTTTCTATGGAGAAGAGTCGGCAAGAAAATCTTTAAAAAAAAGTGGGTAGCATGACATAAACCTAGAGCAATGATGGCCCAGTGGTAAAAGCCGAGACTTACGAGTTCTAGGTCATAGGTAATTTCATCATCACTGCTCTCAAAACGGTGTTGGGAATCATCGTGAGGAAACCGGCATGTCCTAGAACCAAAAATTCGAAGACATGTGAAATCTACAAACCCGCACTGGGCTCGCGTGGTAGATTACTGCCCACTCCCTATCGAAGAGAGGAGGCTGGTGTCCCAGCAGTGGGAACTTTATAGGCTGATTATGTATGACATAAATCTAGCTTACCATGTATTGTAGCAAAAAAAATCTGCTGCTACTGTACACATAACTCACATAAAGTACACATAATAATAGTTGATTTATTATTCGTGATTTCAGATTTGATCCTACAGTAAAGATTATTCAAAGTATGTCTTATCATTTATTTCAAATCGGCACGTTCAAAAGTGCCATTTATGTAATGGCACTTTTGAACGTCAATACTTACATTAAAAAAAATGAATTGATTCTAGTTGCCCCTTCCAAAAGATAGTTTCGTGTTGAGAAGAATGGGCAAGAAACTCCACCTTTTATGTCCAAGCAAAAGGGGTCCAATATTGGGGTATTGAGTTAAGACTAGATTCGGTATCTAGAATAGTCAATTAATTATTATTCATAAGGGGTACAACTTAATTTACGCAACTATCTGGCCGAACACTGTCTCTTAAGACACAGGTCTCCTAGTTTAAGAGACAGAGTTTATGTTTTGTTTATATAGATTTTTTGTAGCCTTTTAAATTTTGTAGAAACAATTACGTATATTTTTTAGTATATCTACTACTGTGCTCAACCTGTGTCTATGTATTATTTTGGATAAATAAACATTATTATTCTCTTTATTTCACTTAAGTACATACAAATTATATTTTTAAATATTAGAATATAAAAAAATATATATAAAAACATTTAAAAATATAAAACATAGTAGCCCACCGGTATCGGGAACAGGGTCCAAGCTACCGGCGGTCAGGGCTCCAGAGAGAGGAACCTCCTAACAATGCGAGCCGTGTCCAGAAGTACCGCTCTCTGAATCAGGTCCTTAATCCAGCTGCCCAACGAGAGCCTCGTTAGGTGTTGGTCGAGGCTCTTGGCAATTAAGCCATTGGCTGATACAACTATCGGCACAATGATTGCTGAGTCCACATCCCACATGTCGACAACCTCGCGAGCCAAGTCAAGATACTTGATTTGTTTATCTTTCTCGGCTTTCACGAGGTTCCCGTCATGAGGGACCGTGATGTCAATAATCATTGTGCGCCGCTCTATTCGATCCACCACCACTATATCAGGCTTATTGGCAACAATAGTCCTGTCAGTGATGATGGATCGGTCCCAGTACAATGTGATATTTCCACTCTCGAGAACTGGGTCGGGCACATACCTGTAGTACGGCACCTCAGATTCTACAAGGCTGTATTTCAAAGCAAGTTGCTGATGGATAATCCTGGCTACAAGGTTGTGTCTATGCAAGTACTCTTCATTAGCAAGACGAGAACACCCGGAGATAATGTGTCGGATTGATTCTCCCGGACGGTGGCATGCCCGACACACGTCAACCGTGCCGTCCTTCACAATAAATCTCCGGTAATTGTTCGTCATGATAACTTCGTCCATAATTGCACAGACAAAACCTTCGGTTTCCCCAAAGAGGTCACCAAAACGCAGCCAGGCTACGGACGCTAAAAAGTCTACATCGGGTTCATGTAGGGCCCGGAAAAAGCGTCCGTGAAGCTCCTTACTTTGCCATACCTCCCTGCGATCGTTAGTGTCAAGCACGACAGGTTTGCGCCAGTTCTCTTTAGCCAAGGAGAGCGGGGTGAGGCCCTTGTCCACCGCGACCACATCTCGATGCATCCCCACGTCGGCTTCTAGGAAATATTCCCTGAGACTGCATATCTCGCGATTGTGGAGGGTCTTAGCGTTTAAAAAGCCTCGACCTCCACATTTTCGCGGGATATACAGTCTCATTACCGAAGATCGTGGGTGATGCATTCGATATGCAGTCAGCAGCGTACGAACCCTCCTATCCAGGGCGTCGAGTTCGGTCTGAGTCCATTTGAGTATGCCGAAAGATTACATCAAAACCGGCAAGACCCAACCGTTGAAGGCACGCACCTTGTTTCCGCCTGACAGAAGACTATTCAATACTTTCTTCAGGCGGCCAAAGAAGCGCTCCTTCAACGATTGCTTCATGTCGGTAGCATTGATGCCCAACGCTTCCTACATACCCAAATACTTATAGGTTTCGGATGCGGAGAGGGCTCTGAGGTTTATGGAATCCGAGAGTTGGGTTCCCACGGATTCCACAATCTTCCCTCGCTTTACATGCATAACCGCACATTTGTCCACACCAAATTCCATCCTGATGGCACTACTGAAAGTTTCAGTTTTTTCAGTAGCTCCATCAGTTGCAAATTGTTGGGGGCAAAGAGTTTTAGGTCATCCCTGTAGAGGAGGTGAGATATAAGCTGACCACCTCTCCTCAACCGATAGCCTAGACCTGAATCCTCCAGCAGTGTGCTTAGAGGATTCAAGGCTAAGCAGAACCAAAGCGGACTCAAACTATCGCCCTGAAATATGCCTCGCTCGATCCTTATCGGTTCGCTATTCCTCTGGATATTTCGACATCCTGGATAGCGAAGGACTGTCCTCCATTGCCTCATACATGACATCAGGAAGGTGCGCAGAGTTGCATCTACTTTATACAACTCCAGCACCCTCATGAGCCATGTATGTGGCACCGAGTCATAGGCCTTCTTATAATCTATCCAACATGTCGACAGATCCTTTCGGGAACGTCGAACCTGTTGGCTAATGGCCATATCAATGAGGAGTAACTCCTTAGTACCGCGAGACCCGTTCTTACATCCATTTTGAGAGGCAGACATGACGGAGTTGTTGTCTATATGTTTGTTAATTTTAGGTCTCAAAATGGATGTAAGAACTTTATAGACCGTCGGTAAACACGTGATCGGTCTATAATTTTTGGGTTCCGCGGTGCTACCTGATTTATGGAGCAGGTGGGTTATTCCTGTCGTTAGGAATTGGGGTAGCAAACCAGACTCCAAAGCAGTCTGGTACTGAGCCGCCAAGCGAGCGTGCGATCCAACAAACCATTTGATCCAGAAGTTGTGCAGTCCGTCCGGTCCTGGGGACTTCCAGTTAGGCAACGGACGGACCGCACGAGCTACATCTTGGGGGCAGATGGTAATAGCCCCCATTTCTGGTATTGGATCGCAGGCTCGCTCAACTTTCCGAGTCCAATCACCTTCAGTGTGACCGACAGGCACCGACCAGATACTGCGCCAGAAAGAAGACATGGCATCATTATCCGGCAGGTGCGTGTCAGTCACATCTTGATTCGGTCGCTCCCAATCCCTATAAAGAGATATATATATATATATATATATATATCTATACTCTGTCTCTTAATACACAGGTCTCCTAGTTTAAGAGACAGAGTTTATGTTTTGTTTATATAGATTTTTTGTAGCCTTTTAAATTTTGTAGAAACAATTATGTATATTTTTTAGTATATCTACTACTGTGCTCAACCTGTGTCTATGTATTATTTTGGATAAATAAACATTATTATTATTATTATTAATAATAATTATATTTAAGATTTAAAAAAAAAACCATTAAAGGGCACATTTTTATCAGTTATTTGAAGTTGAAAAAACGTGAAACAAAAATTCTGAAAAATTATGATTTGAGAAAAAGCATTTTCAAATTTGACATTTGACCACTGATACCGTTTTACTTAATTTTTTCCTCGTACTTATAAACATCATATAAAGTATTTTAATATTCGAACTTTTAGATAATTAAGCATTAATTAATTATAATCTATTAAAATCGCGAAATACTATTTTTTCACTCATCTTTACAAAACTGCGTATATCTTTGAAACTGAATGTCGAGAACTGTTGTGCTATTCTGTAAAAATCTCACCGTGAAAACTTATGTGAAGTGAGCTTGAAGTGAGCATCAATACATAGTGTCAATCCCTAGCATCAATAGAATGACGGCTCACTTCACCTGAGTTCTCACGGTGAGATTTTTACAGAATACACCGGCTGGACCCTTTTTGCTTGGACGCCCACATAAATATTCTTGTTGATAAATCAATGAAGAGATTTTAAAGGTATTTCAGACTTCCCAGGTGACCGAAAAATAAATGAAGAAAAACAAAGCGCTCATTACTCATTACAAAGGAATTCCTACAAAGTATTTGAAGATGAGATACGGTAAGTAGATAAACAATAAAAGATAAATGTGACCTACATTTCTCACACGGATTTCAAGTGCATTATTTTTAACCTAGTTTTTGTTCACTTGCGTTTTACAGCTCACATGATCGGTTGATAAATGGATCGAGATATAGACCAGCAGATAGAGACGCTGTTTACTCTGTTCCTTTGAAACAATTTTATTACACACTAGCTGACCCCCATAGACGTTATTCTGTCCAAATTTCAATAATTCATACTAAATTCTCATAGAAAATACTTTTGCAGTTTTCCCGAATTTTCCAATTTTCCCCAAACTTTAAAAAAAAATTGTCTTATAAACCTTCCCCGGACGTCAACGAATCAATCAATCTGCCTGCCTAGCTCCTTCCCAACTATGGTGGGGTCAGCTTCCAGTCTAACTTGATGCAGATGATTACCAGTATTTTACATGGAGCGACTGCCGATCTGTCCTCCACAACCCAGTAACTGGGTAATACGATAAGTAGATAAGTATCTATTTATCGGACGTCAGCGAACATTTGAAAAAAAAAATTGCCGTATTGGTCCAGCCGTTCTTCAGTTTTGCGCTTAGCAACACATTCAGCCATTCCTTTTTAGGGTTCCGTACCCAAAGGGTAAAACGGGAACCCTATTACTAAGGCTCCACCGTCTGTCTGTCTGTCCGTCTGTCACCAGGCTGTATCTCATGAACCATGATAGTTAGACAGTTGACATTTTCACAGATGGTGTATTTCTGTTGTCGCTATAACAAAAAATTCTAAAAAATAGAACAAAATAAATATTTAAGGGCAGCTCCCATACAACAAACGTGATTTTTTTTGCTCGTTTTTGCTCTATATTGATAACGGCAACAAGTAGACGCTTGAAATATTCACAGAATATTTAGTTATATATTAAATTTAAAAATAAATATGTTAATTAAAATAAAACAAATATTTAAGGCCATTTTTATAGATAATGATACGGAACCCTTCGTGCGCGAGTCCGTCTTGCACTTGGCCGGTTTTTATTTATATAGATAGATAACAGACAAGACCGCCTCGTTGGTTTAGTGGTCGCAAGCGCTACTGCAGAGCATGAGGTCCTGGGTTCGATCGTCAGGTCGCGCAAAGTGTTATTGGTTTTCACATCAGGTATCTCTCAGTAGCAGGTCGGAATCTGGATTTGTTCCCGGTTGATGGGAATAGGCTCGCCCCTATTACATGTGACTTAAAACAGAACTGGCGAAATGTGGGTGTACTATGGGTACCTCTGCCTATCCCTTCCGGGATTACAGGCGTGATGTTATAAACTTTAAACTTCAATGGCCAGCAGTTAATTATTATCAAATGATTTGTTAAACCACGAAAACACTGACAGAAGCAGTGAAGACTCTTATACAATTAAAGCTGACAAGTAAAAAGTTGAACCATTTTAAACGAAAAAACGCGAACAATCATGAAAAGAAAATAATAATTTTCCAATGCACACGCAACTTTCATGTTTTGTTATGTCATGTGCAGCAAAGTGTGAAAAGCAAGACGACGCTGATCCAACTTCAAACGTTCTACTGGACAAGTGTACACACTCACCTTCAAAGGACAGATAAGTGGGAAGGACAGCAGACACGTAAACAATTAAAGCTGACTTATAAAAACCTGGAACCATTTTAAACGAAAAACGCAAACAATCATAAAAAGAAAATAATAATTTTCCATTGCACACGCGACTTCCATGTTTTGTTATGTTATGTGCACGAAAGTGTGAAAAACAAGACGAAACTGATCCAACTTCAAACGTTCTGCTGGACAAGTATACACATTCACCTTCAAAGGACAGATAAGTGGGAAGGACAGCACTAGGGCTGTCCGAGTGTCCACTATTATACATTATTTATACTAATACTAGCTAACCGAACAGACGTTATCTTGTATCTTAGACCTTACCTACTCGAGTTTATGTTTTCCTAAGCACGTGTTTCTGTGACGAATAAAAATATTTTTCTTTCTTTCTTTCTAGAACGCGATCGCAGCGGCACCAACCGGGTCCAATTGTGAATATTAACCATCCCGGGGCCTACTCAAAGACACACAAAAAAAAATCATCAAAATCGGTTCAGTCGTTTAGGAGGAGTTAGTGACATACAGGCGGGCGTGCAGAAGAATTGAATTTAGTTTATCGGCAACCTGTACATTCCGGTATCCTATAGAATAACCCAGGCATTATATAGAATGCCAATAACGTTCCGGCATAACATATAACCTCCTCCTTCTTGGAAGTCGGTTAAAAATAATAGTGCACTTATAACTTATTCTAATAGCTCTGTTAACAAAATAAGTACCGATAAAGTGGTCGACAGTCATCAAAAAGTTACCGCATAAACAAAGTGTTTGACAACCCTGCTTGCGACCTGTGTATCATTTACCTTGCCTATATCGAGGGTCATCGACTTACAAGTTCAACAAGAGATTAGAAGAGTAAGTAAGCTTTGGACAAAGTTACGATATTATTTGTTGTTGTTATTGATAGATACGTTTCCTAAAAAACATATTTTTTTATGTATCGAGACCGAGCAAATATTTGGCTTACCTACTTAACTGCCTATGTATCAGTGATTAGGAAATGTTTTCAGTAGCAGCCCGGGCTCTGGATTTGTGCCCGGTTGATGGCAATAGGCTCGTTATTAGGGTTTCGTACCTCAAAAGGAAAAAAGGAATCCTTACAGGATCACTCGTGTTTCTGTCTGTCTGTCCGTCTCTCACAGCTGAATTGCTCCAAATCTACTGGACCGATTAAGTTGAAATTTGGTACACATATGAACTTCTGTGACTCAAACACGGACGTGTTTCATAACTAAATTAATTTTGAATATCTATATTCAAAATTAGGTCACTTTAGAGGGGTAAATTAGAAAAAAAAAAGTTTTACTGACTGTACCGTGTGACATATCAAAGAAAAGGGCTTGTTTCAAGGATTTCATATATATTTTTTTTATAATTTTAAAATACTTAAGTACATACTTTTGAAATTATTTAAGAAAATAGATGAAAAGTTACCATTCCTCCCCCCTTATCTCCGAAATTACTCAGCACAAAATGTTGATAAAAATACAGAAAATAGTTATTTACTTATAGATTACAGGAAAACCTATAAGAAGCCTGTTATCTTAAAATAACATGGTAAATCACTCAATATTGTGCATACAAACTTACATTTACAGTTGGAATGTATGGGGGATCATGTTTTTCAACTACAATGTTAAGTTTTTTCTTGGGATAAATTCATTCCAACTACGGAACCCTTCATTGTGCGTGGTCCGACACGCACTTGGACGGTTTTATTATAATATGGAACATAAAACACACATCTCGGTCTAACCCTTCGGGGAATACAGGCTTGATATTATGGAATGTTGAAATGAAAATAAAAATGTCGCAAGTTAAAAGAACCAACACTTATGTTTATATTACATAGCTCAGTAATAAAATATTTACATCATATAAAAACTAACCGACTTAAAATAATAATATATAAGATAAACGCTAACAGACTTAACATAATACTATATGTACATGTAAAAAAAAAAAAAAAAGGTGGGGGATAGAATCATAGGGCATCAAAAAATTCGTCCGCATCGCTGTCAACAGGAAAGGTGCCCAGAAGGCTGGCAGCATTGCCACGTTGTATGGCGATGCTGATTCTTTGTCCGAAAAATAGACCAGCCCTCTGGTCACGTGAAGAGTCGACCAACCGCTTGGCGATATCTTGAAAAACCAAGCGGGCACTCGGACCCCATGGCCCTAGTGTTTCAACCCCAAACGGCTCGAACATATAGCTCCCAATAAGATTGGAATATTTTCGCCGTTTGAGGTTTTCTGCACCTGCAGCAGCCGCCCCAGCACAGCTTGCCGTGCTAGGAAGATGGGATGGCGCAAGGGTGTCGACACATGTTGCATCCCACACCAAAGGCCGACCTAACTTCCAAGGCATTATGGTCATTCCGTCTGGTCTCTTCCCATCGTCGCGTGCTAAGCCATTGGGTTCTAAAACAGCTGGCACCCCGACGGTGACAAGAGCACGACGGATGATGTCATTAATGCTGGCGTGCCGTGCTATCCGGCCTGCGCTCTTACTGCAAGATAGGCCATGATGTCCAAGGCAGTCGACAGCTTCTCCGCACTGGCAGCGATGCGGAGCCCCGCAAGGAGCGCCCAGACGCAGACAAGTAGCGAGCCGGAAGGTGGTGTCACCCAACATAGTGCCTGTGTTGGGAGACGGTAGTGCTTGAAGCCAGAGGCCCGACTCCCACTCACCCACAGCCAGCAGGCGGGCACGCTCAGCAGTATTGGTAGACGTATTGATAAGATTATTCCGTACCAACCTGCAGAGCGGCTCATCCCACTGTCTCTGGGAAGATGGGTTTGCGGGCCGATCTGTATCCGGGCAAGCCGCTTTCCAGACGTTCACCGCATCGGTCAAGCACGGCACTTCAGAGTCAACCAGGGAGGGGGCTAAAATATTCCGGGTCAACTTTTCAGTGCTGTGGACAGAGGACAGGAACGCCGGTAAGCTAATACTGGTAATTTTGCGGATGCCGAGGCCACCAAAACGAATGGGTAGTGTGGCTTGAAGCCACGCTCGGTCATCCAAGGCCACATTTAAAATGGATGTAAGTGTGCTGCGAATAATTTGGTCAATTTTGTCCAAGAGATGTGGTTGCTTCCATAAAGGGGAAGAACGTAGCAAATATATAAAATTTGGGCCAAAACAACAGTATCTAATCAGGGTGAATGCCGAATGTAAATTAATTTTGGATAGTCTGTCCGAAATTTCGTTGAAGTTTTTGATTTTTTCGCTGATGAAAGGAGAAAAGCTGTCTTCGAAAATTGGGGAACCTAGGAGGTGCAGTGAGCTTTTTTCTAAAATTTTGATTTGTGGGGCTATTGCATTAAATTTATCTAGGGTCAATTGTCTGTCGGTAATGTCAGAAAGGTAAATTTCACATTTTGAGGGGTTAAGTTCCAGGCCAATATTTTTAAAATGTTTTTTGAGGAGTTGTAGGTCTTTCAAAACGGTGTCTACATGACCTCCTAGCGTTCCATCATCTAAATACCACACGTTAAATTTTGAATTTAGTTTCTGGATAATTGGATGAATAGCCAAGCTGAAAATGACTGGCCCGAGAGGGTCACCTTGTTGGCATCCAACTGCTGATTCTAAAACATTGTCCTTATATAATAATTTAGAAGGGTACCTATAACATTGCCACATAAAACCATAAATTTCGGGTAATTCCTTTTTGACTTCAGCCAACAAAGTGTCCCTGTTTACAGAGTTGAAAGCATTTTTCACGTCAACCTTGAGGATAACCTCACCTTTGTTTGAGTTTAAAAAGGTGGAAAGGGCATGTACGGCAGCCTCACAGCCCCCTTTCGAGCCAAAACCAAGCTGCAGGGGCTGAAACTTAGCTGTAAGGGATTCGCTATACTTACTCGCTAGCTTACAGCATATTTTGGCTGCCGTCCGCCTGTAGGTGCATCCAACGGCGATGGGACGAATGCCGCCATCTTTCTTGCGCAGGGCACATAAGTTGGCCCCGTACAAGACATCGACGACGGCCTCGTTCACACCGCCGGTGAGCATGAGGTTCATGAGGGCCGCAAGTTCCTTCAAAAGCGACTCACCAGCTTCCCCGGCGCCTGAACTCAATAGATCCTTTAGATGTTGTGGAGTCAGGCCGTCGAGGCCGCCGGCGGAACCACTTCGGAAGGAGCTTACAGCTGCAAACAACTGGGGGGCCGAAACGTTTAGGAAGGATGAATTTAGGTCTGGAGGGTCGGGGGGGTCGGGAAAGGTGAGACCATCCGCAGGCGCTGGGTGTTTACTCTCTAGAGCTGTTAGTGTTTCTGGAGAGTAAGGCGCCACCACATCGCTGCTGAACAGTATCCTGGCTGCTCCCCTGATGTCCCCTTCACTTAGTTTCGATTCACCAACACTTGACGAAATTTCAAGAAATATAGAAAAAGAATTAACAATTTATCTCGTTTGTAATAATTATTTTATTAGTTCGATATTGTGCCAAGCCACCAAAACCCACAATAAAACGAAGATAAGACATCAAACGGCAAAGAATTGGCACATTTACATCTGATAAAACGTTTCAGTGCTTCCAGTCTCTGACTTCCCGTAATTGCAAAGGAAAAACAAGACAAATAAATGTGATAAAAGCAATTCGGTTAACTGTACACGCTATCATTTCCTAAGTTTACTCATGAAATTATAAGAACAAAGATAAAGACATCCCGTTTCCTCCGTTCGTTTTTACTCAATTTCATTCACTCTTTTCTGATGAAAACGATATTATGAACATGCGAAATCTAATTTCATCATCATTTCAACTGAAAGACGTCCACTGCTGGACGGCCTATGTCCAGCAGTGGACGTCTTTCCCCCAAAGGGAGGTTTGCCATAATCGCCTCGCTTCGCAGGCGGGTTGGCAATCGCATTATGGTGTTAAAATGCATAGAGAACGCTGCTGCCCATTCTCTAGTAAGTCCTTTAGTCGCCTTTTACGACACCCACCGGAAGAAATAGGACTGTGCTATTCTTTACGTCCGGCACCACGAGGCCACGTCCGGCACTACGCGGCCACGGCCGGCACTATAATGGCACTATTGGCACTGCCAAATCTAATTTACAAATACACAATTAAAATTGTCTCTGTATTCTAAAGTAAAACGCCAAAACAAAACAGAAATGCGGTTATTGTCTTCGAAATACGATAATGCCATACTTTAGCTTCAATAAAAGGAACTTAGGGGGAAGTTGCGAGTTGCAGACAATGAGCGCTTAAAGTAAAGGCTTCAAAGGCAATTTTCTCTGAAATTATATGTATGAAAGTTGCCAGACTGCAGAAACCGTACGAAGAATGCATTTTGTAGCATGCGCCTCGCCGGAGGCAACGACAAAGAAAAAGTGCAAGCGATACGTCAGCATCCCTATGCGGAATTATGCATATTCCTCTTCACGAGCTGCAAAGTGAATACGTAATGTGCATAATGAGATGATGCTTAAAGTATTTATGTTTCACTACGAGATAATGGAACTCGTCACCGCTATCACCCAAAAATTTGCAGCAGCCCACGAACACAGACTTCACCGACATGTGAATGTCGAGGCAATCCAACTGTTAGACAACACGAATAAATTGCGTAAGCTATAGAGAACTAAACCATTTGAGTTAGTGTAGAGTATAAAATTAAATAGAGAATGAATAATGAATAATAGTAACAATGCTGCTATAGATGTAACACATGAACAGTGTTTTTATTAAGGCGACGATAACCGACTTTTAATGATTTTATACTGAAGATCACGTCTAAACGAGTAATTTGAAAAAAATATATGATAAATTAGAGTATTTTCTCCATAACTTAATATGTGAATATTTTAGATTATGTTTATATTACATAGTGAAATTAATTTGTAAAGTTATGTCTAACGCAGATAAAAACTGAGAATGGCGCAAAATCTACCAAGCGTATTTCTCTGAAACCTTCACAAATTTAAAGATAATTTACTCATTGATCTTTTAGTATACGCGTTTTATTAAAATACCTTTTGTTTTGTGTATAATAAATTAATAATGCGTCAAATTGGGGACAGCGCTCCTTGAATGGCGAATCCTATTATACTGGCTGACCGTACGACGCATTGCGTGAGCTCAGTACAGAACACGCAAGCTAACCACTCAAGGTCACTGGCATATATCTGCGTCTTGATTGTCAGACCCTAAGAAATTTCTACGGAATTGTATTGTAAAAATGCAAATTGACATTATTCTTAGTTATAACGTAATTCATCACACGTAAAATAATAAGTTCAATTGCTAATTAGTATTTTAGGCTAGATTGTAAAGGAAAAAAAAACCTACGAGAAAACGCACGAAACTACCTGTCACAGTTTGATTGAACGTGCACTGCGAAAAACAATCTTGAATCAATTTCAACAAAACAAACAACAGTTTACCATACCAAATCAATTGACTGCTACATTCCATTGAAGCTATAAAACGTGACATAGCTTACGAAACTGACAAAGGTAACTACCGCATCACCATTTTCTTTACGACTTTATCGTGTAACCTTGTGTACGGAATAGGTCGTGAAGCGGTGTGAAAATGTGCATTGTGCACAATAGATTCAGCAAGAATTCCTATTGTGAGCACTGATTTGTTACGTGTCACGCGAAAATATCGCACACTTGAAATTTATTTATTGGAATTCTCTGCTCGCGTGTTCCTGGTATCGTGACATTGAGTTTACGGGAACTAGTGTAAATGTATCTGCTTAGTTTACAGTAATAGTTATTTATGATATTAGTGCTGTAAGTTGGTTTTTACAAACGAGTATACGAATGTAAGCCCGAGACGAAGTCGAGGGCTTACCATAGTCACGAGTTTGTAAATACTAAATTTCGCGCGTGTGTCATACAACGTTTTTCAACACATTTGCGAGAAAACAGTAGGTACAATACGTAATAAAATAAGCCATCAAAACATTTTAAGGGAATGATTGAGTATTTTTTTTTAGGAATTTCAAAAATCACACTAGGAATTTCTCCTGTATCTGGGTGCGTTTACAAACATTTAAACTAACATACACAAACAGCCTTTCTTTTTCCAACATTTCTTCGAGTCTTCCATGATATAAAATTATTGTAAATCATTAAATAGCACTCACGATTTTGGCAGCTCATTCAAGATATCAGCTGCAGTAGATTCCATATTAATATAGGATTCCTCGCTTGAACAAATATTATCGCAACAATCCTTGACATTTCTAATAAGAAAATGGCGCGAATATGCAAATGGCGCCACGTGCACATGATGAAAATTAGAACTACATCTTTCGTCTCATTTTTAAAATGAGATAAACGTATTGAGCAAAAGCGCTTCCAAGGAGGTTCGATCATTCAGCTTATTTATTCTCGTAATTTGAAACTCCTTGGTGGAATTCTTATATAATTTTTATGGTAATAAAAAAAAACCGTAAAGGATACGCACGGCGCTATACAACAAAGAGGGCGGTAAAATATGTACTTAGGTGAGAGTACCTATTTTACCGCCCGTTCCGTTGTATGGTGCGTAATTTTTAACTTTCGAACAATGTATACAGGCTTCGTAAATGCATTTTTTGAGAAAATGTGTTAAAAAGTATTTATTTTGTAAAATTAAGTGGAAAGCGGAAAATTGTCCATTGTCACGTGTAGGTACTTGAGAGAAGATAATGCTTAGAAGTGCCTGTCGTTGCGACGAATTAATTGGTTGAAGTCCCAAGTCACCTGCAATAAGTAGGATCAACTAAAACTATTTTGTGCTGGAACTTTAAATAATAAAACCTAATAACCAAATACAATAGGACCATAATATTTACTTTAACCACCGTCTTCAACGACCTTCTACCTCATCTCCCCCCGGGAAATTATCGCCATTACAGCGACAACCATTTACAACTGACAAATGAATATGCACCAGAGGATTGCAGTTCACGGAAGTATGCGGCACTGGAAGGGGTAGCCCATGGGGTAGACTTAAAAGCCGCAAGATGATGACAGGGGGCAAGTGTAATAGTCCTCAGGCCTGCTATAAATAATGCCTAAGTTAAGGGGCTAAGGGGCTACCTTCATTGTTATTTCCTTAACGGGGCGTCTTATGGCCCTCTTAATTAATTTGAAACTTTCTGAGGTCTCCTGTGGCGTGCAATTTGAATAATAGCACGGATAGGGTGGTGGAGCTTAATTTTAATTGCAAATATTTATGTTAAACGAGTCTGGAGGCGGCGAATGCCTTTCTAGGATATTGCAAATTATGATATATTGTAGGAAAACATCTTGCGCAATACTCGAAATCGAATAATTTATTATGTAACTCTGCGTTTGTTTTACATTACGATGGTCGCATTTAAATGTTTTTGGGTCTTTGTAAATGGTTTCAGTTAAGTAAACGATTGAATAAAATACACAGAGCCTTTTCTCTTGCCCACTGTGTGATCATGAAGACCAAACGGGTTATAATTTTCAGGACCTCATGCTCTGCAGTAGCGCTTGCGACCAACGAGGCAGTCCAGTACATTTTATAGTAGGTATAACCAAGCTAATAGATACATACATATACGTCTATTAGAAATTGTTATGCAGCTGCAATCAATATTCAAATCCACCAGCTTTTCTTCCGACCAGTTAGCGGTTATTAAAGAAAACTTACGGGAAAAGCCACGTCTCGTTGATTTACATAAAGTTGAGATTTACCTGAAAATAAAAAAGAAATTGGGTTAGTTAAAGAGTAAATTAATATTCTGACAAGCTGTGTCAGTAAAAAATGTAGCAGTTATTTGTTAAGGAAATAGGTTCACTGGTCTACTCCGAAGCGTTGCGAAGTATCGGACGAATGTTCGGCCGTTTTATAACTTCCATAGTTTCCTTTTTTGACTTTGAATCCTTACCCGACTTAAAGTCACATTTTTGACTTTGACTTATCTCTTTGACTGTCGTTTTTTTTTTCATTCGTCGTAGTCAGCCATAGTTAGCCGTAGTCAAGCAACAAACAAGATACTCCAGATTTATGTTCGTCATTTTCTCGTAAGGGCTTATTTACGTTTACATTAACGTATCCAGTGTTTCCAAAACAACCACTCTCTTATACGTATGAGTCATTATCGAGTATCTAAAGACATCATTCATGATTGCTGCCGAAATACGTCCACTGCTGGACAAATGCCTCCCCAACCCCGGCGGGTTTGCCATAATCGCCACGCTTGGCAGGCGGGTAGGCGATCGCAGTATGGTGTTAAAATGCAAAAAAAACGCTGCTGCCCATTCTCTAGTAAGTCCCTTAGTCGCCTTTTACGACACCCTCGGGAAGAAATAGGATGGTGCTATTCTTTACGTTCAAATTCATAAGACATTCTACTTAAAAAGGTAACGTGGTATCTGTACATGTCATACGCAAAATGAACTATGAATTAAAATTATTATTAGCAAAACTACATCCTATTTAGCGAACTCTATTATGGTACAATCATCATTTTTATTCTCCTGCCGTCGGTTATCCCAATCAATTTGGGGTCGACTCAACGTATCCTTTTCTTCCATACGAACGTGCAATTTGTCGATGCAAAATAAAGCATCAAACACAATGTTAATTAAAATTCATGTCTTGCAAATGCCATCAAAACACCCCCATACATCGTCACAACAAACTCTATATGACAAGAGATGATCACATGAGACAGGACTGCGCAAGGCAATATATTAGGCCCCTCAAAGCTGGCCGGTACCCGTCAGCCGGTCGATGTCACTGGCATATGACTAACGAGAGCTCGTAATGACACTTGCAATAACGCGATAAAGGACACTAATGGCCTTCATAAGGTGCAATGCCTTACTAAATACGTGGCTGATAGTTTATTGGATGGATAAGTATGGCGCTGAGTTATGAGCCAGTGGCGCTTAGGTTGGAGTAAATTATAGTTTCATAGATGATGACTGATGAATGATGATACATTATGATTAATACTATTAATAGTTTGATTGATTCGAAATTCACACCTTATTATCTACTGATCAGACACATGATCGAAAAGTGACTAATCGATTTTAGTCGATGCTTAAAATTAAGACTGGACTGTACTCTTATAGTTGTAGACAAAATACAAAATAAATATTCTCTTGTAGACACAAAAAACAGTTGATCTTCTTCTACCTTGAAATTCTTTGACACGTGTCTCTCATCACGTGGATTAATATCAATAATAAATAATCTCAGGTATTGTGTTTGTTATAAAATCCTTTAACAAAGCCACAGGTACTTCGTGCAAAGGCGTAATAAACTCAGTACTAGGATATTTATCTCCAATATTAACATTTGCACACGAGTCGTAAGTTTGAAAGTTTTCTTACGAAATCAGGAAAATCGTAAGATTTTATTAGCACTAACAGTAGTTAAAGTCAATATAACAAAGTTAGTTGAATATTTAGTGGTTACACAATCAAAACTTTGATTCGACATACCTGAGTGAAGTAAAGAGAGTCCCGAACCAAAATCCGATTACAAAACAATGCACTGAAGAGAATCAACCACGAAATTCACACACAACTGAAGTTTTCACGGCAGGACAGGTACAACAAGTTGAAAGCGTTACACTAGACTATGGACTGAAACAGTGAACATTGAAGATTTCATAGGAATTTCGCACGCAACGTCGCTTCCATTCGTCACCGTCGAGTAATTAGGCGAGACTGGCAACAAACTTAACTCTGCCGTCACAATAGACTGTATGACTACGCAATAAAGACGATTACCAACAAACTAGGAAATTTGTCAGCTAGAAATAAGAGCGTGCGACTACCGAGACGCACTCACGCAATGTCTACCGATGTACTAACAGATGAATTTGAAAATATATAGTGTGTTACGGCTTAATGCCAATGCCCGGGTGGCAATGATCGATAGATATACCTAGACTATTAATAATAACGATAACTGGGTCAAATGAAACACAGTGGAAGTAATTATATTATTGGTTGATGTGTGTCACTCCACACATATACTTTATAGTTTCCAACGCATATGGATAAGAATTGATGATATTTTCATTAAACTGTCTACTGTACACAATAATACTATTATGTGTCATCAAAACGTATCAAGTTAATTTAATGTACGATTAGATCATTTCTTTATGGCAGCTACTAATGATAGCATAGTTGCCGTGTTTATTGGATTAGTAATATGTTGGAAGCCGCCATTAATTTTAAATAATAGGAATATTAGATTATGTATCTAATATTATAAAAATATCAGTACTAAATTTTACTTCCTCTCATCCTTCATCTTTGTGTCCTTCACAATTAGCCGATTAATAACTATTTATAGTTTACAGTAATGTTATTCACAAGGATTTTACTAATTATTTGTATAACACATGTTTGATCATGAGCACAAAGATACATGAAATTGATTTATTGACGGGGCAGTAAGTGCAGGTACCTTAACCGTTGCAGATGCTACAGAAAAAAATCTTAGAAAACTGTGCTTAATTTTTGAATCGCTAGCTACTGCATTCATAGATATTCTTAAAAATGTCCAGCCAACAAGAAAATTAGCAATTTTCACCAAAACTTTTTTGATGCCAATCGATCCTGTTTCTAATAAGTATTAAAACGTATTTGAGACCAACTTAGGTTCCACCCTGTATACCTATCCAGTGATTGATTCTGAATATGACATCATAATATTGTATTGTGTTACAGAAAAATAAAAGCCCTGGAAAAATATGGGAAGAAAGACAGCCTGTACTAACAGCACGTTTCCGATTAAAACGGCGATCGATCATCAACTTCCCGTACCTATGGTAATATACCACAAGTCGTGAGCACGCACCGTTGCAGCCAGGTGGCACCCTTCGGGTATAGTCCGGAGTAGCCGACCGTGTCGCCACCGCTATGGCTTTCAAATATTAGGAAACGTATGTTAGATCGCGTTACTTGTGGTTAACGGTGACGGGTTTCAAACAAATGATATCAAATATTTGTCTGTTAAAATTGAAGGAACAGTTAGAATAATTTGGAAGATTATAAATATATCCAGGAAGTAAGTAAAATTAATGAAACTAACAAGGGAAACTCTTAGATGACTGCTGATAGAGATGTCTGGAAGATAAGGGTGTGCTGGGTTGACCCCAAATAAATTGTGTTAAGGAGCAGGAGAATGATGAGCTGAGAATGCATGTTCAAAAACATGCAATGGGGTTCCTCGAAGCACTGAACGAAAATAAACTCAGACTATATGGACGGTTATTTTAGTTTCTCTTATGAAAAACCATAAAACATTTTTCGTTAATCTATATAATAATACACTGGTTAACTATAAAAATAAAATTGAAGATGAAGATCTATAAAAGGCCAGAAATTCTCTACAAGATAAATTAGATTCTCAATACGTCGGACGAAGGAATTATCCGACAAATATTTCCACCGGTAGCTAAATAACTGAACGGCTGCGAATAGATTCAAAGGAATTCCATTTCCAATGGATTATTACGGACATCAACGTTCTACAAAAGTTGAGTACAAATATTATGGAAAGTGGGAAGATATCGTGATGAAGATATTCAAGAAGTTGAATTAAGTAAAACTTTATTTTGCTCGTATATTTATCGCTGTTTATCATTCATTAATTTATTTTGTAAGATGAATACAACCATGAAGATGACTAAGATAAACCCTACATTTGTAACAAGTTATCTTCGACATAAGTTTTGTTCAGTTAACATCATCGAATTCTTCGCATGAATATCTAATATTAGTGAGGTATCATTTTCATGATGAAAACCTATACATATAATTGAACTATCTGATTTCGTTGTAGATGCATTCATACGCATAGGATATAATATAAACTATCTTACATAGATAGTGTTACCACGTGCTATGTGTCTATTATAAAGACTCAGCAAATGCTCACATCATAATGAATACCTTATTTTATTCAACTGAATTCAGAAAATGTAGTATATCCCGATTGACTTCAGAAAATGTAGTATATTGTACGTTATGATGGCAATAGTAAGCACGCACATAGAGAGGAAATTGCTTATGCATATTTTAATCCTGATAACAATGATGAA
This sequence comes from Tiliacea aurago, assembly GCA_948098905.1. NCBI lineage: Eukaryota > Metazoa > Arthropoda > Insecta > Lepidoptera > Noctuidae > Tiliacea > Tiliacea aurago. Next base: position 17,181,569 of record OX402591.1, on the reverse strand, counting down.
TAAGAAATACCAAGAACTCGCATGTTAATTTACAAAACAAATAAGATACTGGAAATGGTGACACTAAATAAAATGATAACTGAAGTAATATAATAAGCAAAAATAGAGCAGCATTTGCAAATAATAATGGATTACAGAATATGTATGTGGAGAGGTCATTGTACGAGAACGTTTTACTGTAGCGGAACATGTGAAAAAACTTGGTGAATGAAACAATGCGGTTTCACTTTGTTGTATTAAATTACTTGTAGCGTTTGTTTCAATTTCTTAAGACGTCGTTAGGTATGATTTATTTAACTATGGTTTCATGGCGTATTGTCATATTTGTAATATTCTTTCAAGCTTGTCTAAAAGGATTCTTTGTGAGGCTGCTTTTATGATCCTGTGTCTTTTATAACAAGTCTCACGTCCAAATTCTCATTCGCCATCTCTGCAAATCATTATATAACTACAGACATTCTTGAAGAGTGTATTCATGAGATCGAATAGTTAATTAAAATTAACATAACCAATTAGAGAAGTGTTAATAACAGACCATGAAATATTAATAATTAACATCTGACGTTCCTATTATAAATTAAACCACAGATAAATAAATATAGAGACTTTCTGGTGGTCTCGCTGGAAGCAGACTCGTCTCGCCTGAATGTTTTACGACAAGCTGTGTCTGTAGATAAAGTGAAAATACCCCGACGACTTCGCAGATTTATAAAACGGACGCATTATACATATATTTTTTGCTTACACACTATGACTCTTCTTGGAATCTCGTAAAATAAACGTCTGTGTCAAAAACGTTTGCAGGTCATATTACTGTGAAGCTTGAATCTAGATTTATAGAGCTATTTAGTGCTAGATTGTTTTTTAGGTCATCTAGGTGTTAAAAATTTGGTTTGTGCTACAAAATTTAGGTTTATTCTCGGTGCGATTGAACTTCTCAGAAACTAAGTACACTATACATAGTCTTAAGCTTTTTTATTAACACAAGTTTTTGTTTATATTACAATATTTATGTTTAGGGTAAGGTATTTTTATATGGGTCTGTGTCGCCTGAAATAAACGGTGATATTATTACTATCGGGAGTGTTTTTTTATAATTATTATTATTGCATTTAGTTTTTTTTATTATATTAGGAGGCCATTCCTCAACGCTGGCGGTAGGTGGTGAAATGTATTCCCAAAACTACGAATGAAGTGAGTATGGATAATAATATGCTTTCATAGAAATAATCCTGGCAATTGCTATTGCATCTCAACATCCAGCTCAATCGAACTGCTAAAAACAACCCCGTTAATAATGATCCTAGTCTGTTTAATACTCTCAGATGCTAAGAAACTGATGTCATCATTCCTCTAAAGAAATCTCTCTCAAAACAGTGTAAACTGTGCTAAGTCCACATTGTTATCATGTGGACTGAGTGTAAACAGACTAGGATCATTATTTACGGGGTTGTTTTTAGCAGTTCGATTGAGCTGGATGTTGAGATGCCAGAGCAATTGCCAGGATTATTTATTTCTTTTCAAAACTGTCAGTACCACTTTAAAATCTCGCACGCACGTACTAAAACATAATGAACGATTACGTGCTGTTATCTTTATGAATGAGCGCTAATTACCGATGCAACAAGTGCGCTAGTTTCATAGCCAATCACCTTGAAGATTAGTAGAGCGACGCGACCGCAAACGATATGTTTGGCAACCGCGAGCGAGGCCGCTTGTCATATATGCTGATACGATAGGCTAATGCAGAACCATTCGATTTTGAATCGATTAAAAAAATTGTTGATTTGGAAACTCGTTGTGAAGACCCGTCAATACTTGATATGTTGGGCTTTTGTGGTGACTGTTTTATCCAAACAAATTGATTTTCAAGAGACATTATCGATTGATCGTAAGGCTTAAGATAGATTAAACCAACAAATATGTTGGGTGACCAATTCATCAAAACATTAATTGCCGTGGGTCATATAAGTTCCGTGTGGTGCCGGACGTAAAAATTAGCACCGTCCCATTTCTTTCCGTGGGTGTCGTAAAAGGCGACTAAGAGACTTGCTAGAGAATGGGCAGCAGCGTTCTCTATGCATTATTAACATTATACTGCGATCGCCAACCCGCCTGCCAAGCGTGGCGATTATGGCAAACCCCCCCTTTTCGGGAGGCCTATGTCCAACAGTGGACGTCTTTTGGCTGAAATGATTAATATAAGTTCAATTTAGTTCATAAATCTTGCATTTTTGTTTAGTCAATTTGACCCAGTTTTATTAATCAAAATTAGTTTCTGAATACCTACATATAGCTGCCAATCTAATCTGATATCTGATCTGTGTATCAAATGTTTGATTATGATAGTGAACATAGTTCGCTACTATGTTTCTCAATCAATGTCCCATATTCGTGAGAGTGTCAATTAAGGCACTAATAAGTCTAATTTCTACAATAGATCATTTTTATTTTCCTCAGCCATTTCCATTAGAGTCGTCATCGTTTCACTGTCGATTAGTTCTACTCCTGTTTCAAATGTCAACGTAGCTTTATCAATGTACGTGTTTAGGCAATAATTATTTTTATTTTAACTTTTGAATTCTGACTTATTTATAGCCCTGCCATTTGGTAAGGGTTCAGCATAATAATATCTTCTTTTTTCATGTCATCTCTGTCAGCCGGATCTGACCGTTCATTACAGTATTCAAACCCTTTCTAGACACAACATCTTTCACAGAATCTACCCATTGCATCGTTTCTTTAGTATTTTCCTACTCTTGACATAATACGAGTAGTAGTCGTTCCTTAAAACTTGATTAACCTTGGTTGGTATTTTTTTAAAGGCATGAGGAACAGGGTGTAAAGTTCACTCATCCTCTATAGAAAAGGGAGGATCCTCCGACCAGATGTGTGTTGTGTCTGGTGGGAAACTGCCCGACGGTTGATGTCGGGATGTTGTTTATATGCTAGTTGCGAGGTAAACTCTGCTTGCGTGATGCAGAATTTTGCGTGACGTCAGTGTGACGCGTAGTTCACATGTGCCGATGTTGATACCGCTAAAAATTCACTAATAATATGAAGCATCAACTTTTTCTGCAATTGAAAAGACCAGTAACCTAACAAAGTAAGAAATGGAAGACAAGAAATAAACTTTGCCGATTCACATTACCATTGTATCGAAGAAATGCTAACACATTTTTAAGTAAAATATATAAAAGCACTCTAAACTTTTACGTGAAGACTCTGGTGAAGTTCGGTAATGTAGGCGACCTCTATCACGTCTGGCGAATAACGTTACAATATGAAATGTATTCTAAACCACACTCCAACGTGAGACATTAAACGCTTAAAGAGTTTTATGATTTTTATTGAAAACAATTTCCAGTCAAATAGTGATTTTATGCGCGTCAAAGTAATGTTTAGGGTTCCGTGCCAAAATGGTAAAAAGGGACCCTTATGGTGAGACTAAGTCTGTCTGTCTGTCTGTCACACCTAGATATCACAAGAACTACAAATGCTATCAACTTGAAATTTAGAATAGTTTTAGTAGACGTTTGCCCAACTATTTTGCAAACAAGGAAAATATGTATATATATATCTTTTTTGCAAAAGGGACTGAAAGGGAGTCTTAAAAACATTTGTTTTTAGGCAGCATAGTTTCCGAGTTTTGGTCAAAAATGTAAAAAAAAATACCGTTCCCCCCCTTATCTCCGAAGTTTGTATAGATAAAATTCTAAAATTATTATATGTGATAGAAGTTTATGTAAAGATTACAAGAAAAATAAAACTATGTCTCTAAATAGCACAGTTTTTCAGAAATCATCAACATCATAATACTCATAGGACATAGGACTCGCTCATCGTGGAGAACCCTCGGTGTGCGAGTCCGACATTTTTATGGTAGATTAAGGTAAGGTTTTATGGTAGATTCTCCCTAATATAATTATTGAACTGGAATTATTGATTTCATTTCCCACATGTATTATTGTAATCCGATGTTATATAGTACCTACCTCCTGCAGCATTTTTTTAACCGGTAATATTGTTGTCACGTGTTAAATCCGATGCTCTAATGTTCTCCATTAATATCGAAAGAGATTTATGTCGAGGTTGTAGAAATTCATGGATCAAGTAAGTACCTTATGCGTTATTGAACTTATTTTAATTATATTTGATTGTAATCGACGCTAAAAGAGGGCAACACTTATGGTTTCGTAAACTTCACCCTATATAAAACAATGTTGTTGATCAACTTGAACTGAATTCAAGGAAAGTAGGTATTGCATTTCAATTAAAAACGTTTTGTATCCAATTGCAGCAACATTGACATTTAGCCAAAATTACATAACTCACGATATTTACTGGCTTTATTTCTGTACATAGCAGAAACATAATGAACATACATAAATAGTCGCAAATTGGTAGAATAAGTTCTTTTTCAATTATCTCTGAAGAAATTTCCAAGAAATTAAATAATTGAATAAAAAGAAAACGTATTGTGTGGCGATGGAGCTGAAGCTGCATAATATATCATAAAGCAGGGCTTAATGAAATAGAAACTTAAAAAAGGGGGAAGTTTTTTCTAATCCTAAGACAAAAGCTTTTAAAAGTGATTAAACCAACTTATTATCATCCACGTCAAATAAGACACTATCATAGGATCGCTTTTCACGTTTACACCGATACAAAGCCTGACAAATACCTTCAATGTCGGAAATTGTATCGTGAAAGCGAGGTAGATGGAGTAGATAATACTTAGATATAAAAGTGGCTAGCTGTCAGCAGAATTTCAGGCTCGAGGCGACATCTGCGACCACAAAGGATGTCTGCATAGCTGGTAGGTAGAGGTACAGATAGGAAATGGACGGGAATGTGTTGACGATTCGGGCGAAAGGGCGGAACTGAGCAGTGGGTTGCATGTTGCAGTTGAGTTTGAAGTATATACAATAATAGTGTGAAATGCTGTCTGTATATAAACTGTTTTGCGTTATGAAGAATTTACAAGGATGAGGACACAATTTCGATTTACCTACGCGCAAGCTGTTGATTTTTCTATACTATTATATCTACATAGTTTCTAAGATTTATACTGTTTTTTAGCAATTTTTCGAAATATTTAATTTCTTTTATAAATTATGTTTATTTGTTTAAGTTGTTATTATTCACTATTAAGATATTTGCTCGTCCTTTTAATAATTATGATTAACCCAATCTGAATTTTTAACTAAAGAAAGAATGATACAAAAGTTATGTACAAAAAACTACCTGCTAAAAATAATATTACATTGATACTGTTTCTTTATTAAAATATTAAGCTGATGATTTCATATCCTCTCTTTCGCCGAGCGGCCTTAATAAGGCCGATGAGGCCGATTTCAATTATGCGGGATTCGCCAATCGGTCTGATTCAGTCCGACTGATTCAGTTCGTTCGTGGCGCACACTCATTTTCGCGCCAAATAGGCTGGTTCAGAAGAGGTTACCCTCTCATCTGTCAATTGACCTACATTAGGCTGATGTCAATTATGCCGGATTCGCCATCCGATCTGGTTCAGACCGACTGATTCAGTTCGTATAGTGGCAAATCCCCATTTCGCGCCAAAAAACCGACACGAGAGGGGATATTCGGGAATAAACAGAATTTATAACACTGTCACTAGAAACATTTAAAAAAATCTAAACACCCATTATTCATATTGCTAAAAATATATGTAACATTTAATCTAGTGAAATTACGTTAATTTTTGAGCATACACACCTACCTACAGTGAGTGTCTGGAAAGTCGCTAACCAATGGAATAACTGAACCATGGAATAACTAACTTTTTACTCCCTACTGTAATATAACGGCACAACTTTGATACGAAATGCAAATATGTATTACAAACTGTGTGTGTCAAAAATTATTGCTCGGGAAATAGGAAAAGTTATTTTGTTTCTAGTTTCCCGTTTGTTTTTTCGACAGTTGTAAAATGTGAAAATGAAATGTGTAGCAATTAATAATTTACATAGGTTAAACTTTACATAGAATAAAATAAAAATCGAATTGGTTGGGTAGGCATGTATAATATTAAATAAATAATCTAGATAGGTTTTACAAATGAGTGATCTACAGTGAAATTAAAACTACTTCCGGAGAAATCAAAAACTTTACCTGTATTTAATAAGTTACCTGTAACCTTGAAGTAAGTAGGTAGCAAGTAAGGCATTTATTTGTTTCTTAAGACTCTATAAATAGTCTCAGGCCCGTATTTATAGAACTTTACTCAGTACTCAATGGCTTGAATCTAGTCTTAAGTAATCTTAAGACTAGATTCAAGCCATTGGATTGGTTGAATTTAGTCTTAAGTACATTATTATCCTTACATTATTTCTATCCTAGTTCTAAGTAATATAACTGTTTTAGGCTATATTTGCATTTTAACACCATACTGCGCCAACCCACCTGGCCAAGCGTGGCGATTATGGCCCCCTCCCTTTTTGGGGAAGGCCTATTTCCAACAGTGGAAGTCTTTCGGCTGAAAAAAAGGAGGAGGCTATATTTGATTGAGTCCAAATAAACGTTATTATTATTACTTCGACGGTAAAAGTTTGAAGTAGGTAACAAAGATGGCTAATTTCTTCAAATTAGCCTTCAACAAATAAGTAGTCTAACATTAAATACACATTTTACAGTTACTAAACGCTGGAATTTATTATAAAAAATATCACAATGTGAACCAACGTTAACATGCATTTTATCTTTCAAATCTGTTTAATGTAAACTTTAGACTAAGGCTCAATTTACATTACCGACGATCGGAATTTTCGGAAAAAACGGTTTTTTTTTTGTGCAAAGCATAATAGCCCTTTTCAGAGCATACTGCCAGTCTTTTTACACGTGCAGTCTGTGGGTCAGGTATACGCTGAGGGCATACAACGCGCTGCGTGTCCAGTATAACAATATATTCAGGATGCTGTTGGGTCTACCACGCTTTTGTAGCGCTTCCGGGATGTTTGCCGAGGCCAGGTTCGATGGTTTTCATGCCATTATCCGGAAACGGTGTGCCTCTATTCTCGGTAGAATACGTGTTAGCTCCCACAGCATCTTGAGTGTATTGTGTGATAGGTAGGACAGCCCCATGCTGGCTCACTGGATACGGCTGCACACGTAGGTGTCAGTCGTTTCAATTTTGTATATAGTGTCACTGTGGCTTTTTACTAACATTAGGTTAAGACCTTTACTAACAACATATGGATCTTGATCTGAAATAAAAATAAATATATAATGCACTTTAAGTCAATATTGCTACGTAGGTAAAAACTATGTAGATACTAGATAATTGAATTAACATAAGACGATAATATTTTGTTCTTCTACTGATCTAATTTAATTGATCTTGGAGTTTTTTATATAATTATGTAAATTTAATTTACTGTAATCGTTAACATATTCATTTCAGGTACTTGTATTTTTTTAATGTTTAATAAATTAATAGGTATAATTAATTAAATAACTGATCAAATATTATTGTAATACATATTTGTATGCCGTGAAGGTAAAACATGACTGTGATCCTTCCTGCAATGTACTTAACATCTTGCATGCTTTATGTGCGCATACTCATGTTTCAAACAAATAAATGATCTATCTATAGATCTATCCAAATAACAGGACGCGCGTTTTCTCGCTTCCATTTCTTTCCGTGTCAATGTAAATTGAGCCTAACTGTTAACAAGATTGCAACAATAAATATAATAAATAAATTAAACACTGAGTAGGTCAGGTATTTACATTCAAGTATGGTTTAGTTACAGTGCAAAGACAAAATATACAATGAGGTGTAAATAATGTATTTCTCAACCCATTATGTTAATAGATAAAATACGACAATCAACTTTAATGTGCACTGAACTAAGTTGAATTTATAAAGCTATTGAAAATTCATGAATATTTTTGTTTTTAAAGAATATTGTTTATTTTTGTGATCGTGTTAAGGTTAAGCGTGTTTATTTCAAGTACAAAGTGGATGTTGTAATGTTTGTTTGTTATGTATTTATCGCCACTGTAAGTATCTATAGTGTTTTTTTTTAGGCATATACTAAGTAATCTGCATAATTATTTTGTTAAATAATTTGTAGCCACTAAGAAATTTTTAAAAGTGCAGACAGAATCAAGGATTTTTGTGTCATAAAGGTATGCAAAGGTTATTAAACCTACATCAAAACACCACAATTTTATTACTTATTATTGACTAAAAAACACTCGAGACGATAAAAATTATCTACACATAATACGTTAATCTGCCAAACCCAGTAAAATACATAAAACGAGATTTAATACACGAACGCGAACCAATTAATTGTGCAACAACAACATTAATGTTATAATAAAGCGAATAAATCGATCTACTAAACTTAAAACGTATACAGGCTGTTTATTTTATATCCGTTCTCCATTTAGCAGCGTATTAAATAACATAAACATTATAATTTGTTGGATGTAAACTTTATGGTTATCCAAGTGATTTATGTATTATCTAGAAGAATAAAGCATATTTTTATAATTTCTATAATACGGAAGAGTTTTAAGAAAACAGTCGTAAGTCTGCCAGTTTGACAGTTTTATTACTTAGAAGGGTGCCAGAGTAAATAAACAGAGTAAATTGTATGAGGCGCGTATTAAGCGATTGAGGCAGTGTTTTCCTTACATATTTACGTAAACATTGTGACTTGTTTTTGTTTAATCGAGGGCTAAAGGCACTTCTCGTTTACTTAACTGCATAGAAAAATTGTTGTTGTTTGACTGTTTTTTTTCCTTTTGAGGTACGGATCACTTCGTTGTCTGTCTGTCTCTGTTTTTATTTTAAAACTGAAATACATTCCATTAACGTCCTGAATCTATCGTGATCTTCAACGTGTTCCAATAACGGAAAACCATACATAGTTTATTGTTTGGGTTCCAACGAAGAAATATTAGGGAACGGGCAATGACCGCTATAAAAAATATATAGCCAAGCTAAAACGCGACAACTATAGCAAATCTTATACTGTACTGACAGCATAAAAACGGAACTTAATTGTTAACAATGCAACTATTAGGTAATCAATTTTAAAACAAACCAAGCAAGCAATAAATTAACAACAAAACCCGATCACCTAATTAACAGACAATAAACAGCTGATAGTCATTCTGTTTTTCTACAAACTAGGTAGACAACCTACACCACACAGTCGCTATAATGTAGTCATCGGGTATGAATCATTTTCAAAGCATTTTAATTTTCAAGAAAATTATAGATAGATAAAGATACTTGACCTAATGGGTCAGCGTTTTTGGCCTATGCTGGGAATTCGAAATACTATAGTGGCAACTAAAAACCTCGTGCCTTGCCCTAAAATTTGTGTTTTCTCTTCTACTCTAACACACGTTGTCTACATCTCTTTGTCTACTTTCCTATCGCAGGTATGCTGAAAGAGATTTCTTTAGAAATAAGCATCACCTTTGTACGTAATTTTCTGTTTCTTTCTTCTTGTCTGTTTATATGTGTTAACATAAACTGTTCAATAAATAAAAATAAACATACAGAGAAGGTTTCAAATTCGAAAAAGGGATAAGTACTTAAATTTCCTCATTCCGCCATATCAAGGGAAATTTAAAAAACCTATCTCCTAGTAAGTAAGCAGGTAAGTTATGCCTTCAACCTATTAAAAATACTGGACAGCATTGAAGGGTATTTCAGTGTTCTCAATCAGCTCTGCAACCTTTATTTTGGAATATATAAACAATTTTTCTTTCGTTCTTTCTTTTACATAATTTCTATGTGTAACATCATTGCTCGCGATTTCTATGGCAGTGATTTCGTGAAAAGGGACGGAAGTGTTTAACAGGAAGTGACAGCTTGAGCATGGAATAAGTAAGTACTTTTTAATAGCATGGAATTAGTGTACTCATGGAATTAGTGTACTCATGGAATTAGTGTACTCATGGAATTAGTAAGTACTATAAAGATTGTAAGTAGAGGGGTTCGAATTCCGACCAGTGGGCGACCACATAGTAATTAACAAAAATAAATTCAAATAAATATTTCAGTATTTAGCTTTAAAATTTTGAGGTTAATTTCTGTCGCTGCTTAATTGCTTATTAAATTACCAAGGTGAGATGTCAGATGTTACGCAATATAATAATAATAATATTTATAATAAGGTTTATTCACAAAAAATACTGAAACACATTGACAATGTACATTAAAATTCATTAAAAGTTGCTAAATCTGTACAAAATGTATATAACCCTGTCTCTTAATACTCGTATATACACATAATAATATGCGACTACTGTAAGAACGTCACTCAATACTCAAGCATTAGGTACTTAAAACTAGTTTCCACCAATCAACTGGCTTGAATCTAGTTTTAAGGAATGCTTGAGTACCTACTGAATGACGTTCTGTGATAAGTTTCTCGTTTTATTTTTGAAGTGAAAACAAAACGCGCGTGTAGGCGCGTTGAGCACCTTTTGGGTGAACAAAAATCATGGAACTCGCGTCATCGTCACCAAACGCTTTCCAAGAGCTATATGTATACTGTTTTCACTTCTATCGGCAGTCCCCAAAGACTGCCCCGCATGTTTTTTTTTATTTAGGTAGATAATTTAACCACAGAATTATTAACAATTTCTTTGAAAAACAAACGCCTGATCATGCTATGCGCTAGAGTCGCCTGCACCGAAGCAGTACTACGACGTACTCGCATGTACCGTCGACCCACATTAACGCCATACAATGGTGAACGACCGTAAGTATAAACATTGTTTCTCTCACTTGTCTCGTTTACGATCTCCTCAATGAGTTTCCGTCGAGTTTTTTTGCTCGAGTCGTTCGCGAAAATAACTTGACCCACTTTGTTTGCATGTTATGCTTGAATATAACAATAGTAAGGACCGGTGTTGGTAAAATATGCAGGTATGTGCTTATTGTGTATTGTATGGTTCACAGTTTTCTCATAGTTTTTAACTATGGAGTATTTTTAAAACAAAATTATTTTAAAATTTGGCTCTTTGTTCTAGAAATACCATTATATCTGCAATATTTGTTGAATAACTGAAAAGCCTAGAGGAAAAAAAAAATAAAAAAAGGCAAAAATAAACAGATGGAAAAATATAAGATTTCTTCGACGAATAGATCAGTCTGAAAAAAACGTCTTGGGAATCTCTATCATTGACTTAATGATTAGTAAATTATCTATACCTATCTAGGCAGAGAAAAGAACACGAAAATATATTTTATGATATACAACATGTCCCAGAATTAACACACAAGCTCTTATCATCATAAACAATGGGTCATTGTACTCATCATTATAAACAACTTTTGCTATGGGACCAAACCTGAAATAGCGAAAAAAAAAAAAAGCTATTCCCTACATTTTGACGAGTTATTCGAACATAAATGTAGGAAACAGCTGATATTTTTTTTTCGATTTCAGTTTTGGTCCTGTAGTAAAATTTGTCCATAATTATAAGCACAATGACCCCTTAAGAGGTTGTGCGTTATTTCTGGGACATGTTGTATATTAAATCTACATAATATACTCCGTTTGAAATAAGACTAGACATTTAAATAAACCTTTTTACAGTCCGTTTAACCGATTCTGACTTTTATTGCGTTGCTGGCATGACAAATGGCAGCAGTAATAAACAGTTGGTATTGTAACCACGTTTTTGCCTTTCTTGCCATCCTTATGCGTACGGAATAGAACTCAAAATCGGTTGAACGGACTGTAAAAAGATTTATTTAAATTTCTAATCTTATTTCAAATGGAGTATAAGTGTGACCCTAACTTAATTATTATAAATGCGAAAGTGAGTTGGTTTGTAAGTTACGCTTTCACGGTAAAACGGCTGTACGGATTTGGATGAAATTTGGCACATGAGAAGACCATGACCTAGGTTAGAACATATAGCATACTTTTTATCCTGGTAGTAGGTATCTTCCCGAATGCCGTGGGATAATTTCAATCTCCACGCGGGCCAAGCCACGGGCAGAAGCTAGTTAGTTAATAAATTAATTGTGCTTTACATCTTTCAACAAGAAGCTCTGTAAATCAATGTAGATTTGCTCCAAGTCACCATTTGTCTTCAATGTATTATAAGAGCCTCTTTGTGGTATAGAGTTACAGAAATCCAACGCGGTACGCATAGACGGATAAACCATTTATTACGAATCAGTCTTTATCTTCATACTCATACTAACTCTCTATACATTTCCTTACTAAACTTCCTGTTACAGAAATCATTGTAAGTACACAAAAGGCTACCGGTGATGACTAAAGTAAACAAACCGATTCTCACATGTTGTCCAACTGTTTATACTACAAAGTAAACGAATACATGCGTAAGTGATTATGTTGCACGATTGGTTGCAAATCGTCTTATAGGCATTATGATCCCGGGTCCCGTGCCCCGCGGTTTCACCTGCATTAGTAGCGATCCTGTGGGAATATCGGGATAAAAGTATCTTATATCCTAATCCAGGTCATGGTCTACCCATGTGCCAAATTTCATTGAAATCCGTTCAGCCGTTTTAGCGTGAAAGCGTAACAAATAAACAAACTCACTTTCGCATTTATAATATTAGTTAGGATACCGTAATTAACTACTACACTTTGCACAGGCAAATTGCATAACCTAATGGCCGTCTAGCATTTAAAATGCAAATTAGGAGCGTTTATGACGTACGGCATTTCATACAAACTTTCAAGCCCTTGTATTTCGAAATGACAAAACCAATTTTAATGAAATTCATACGCTTCAGGATACAAAGGTTTAAAAAGTTAGTGAAGAACATTTTCGAAAAATTGTGGTACAGCCAAATTAGACCGATTTTAAATTTTCCATAGAAACAGAGATTTCCAGTTATCTGTTTTTAAATAAGACATTTCGAAAATGTTCTTAACTATGTTCTATGTTATAGGGTTTGGTTTCCGCACTTAGTCCTTCATGTGGACCATTGTGCGTGGGCCATGGCGGCCGCCTGTTATTTTTATTCCAACCAGCCCACCTCCCTCCAGAAGCTGATTAGGTCTCCCGGTCTGCATAGAACATCTGTGAAGGATCTGGGTGACCCGAGGGTTTCCGTTCTGATCTGAGTGATGTTCTTAACTAACTTTTTAGACCTTTTTATCCTGCTTATGCGTATGAAGTTTCATTAAAATCGGTTCTGTCGTTTCGAATAACAAGGGCTTGAAAGTTTGTATGAAATGCCGTACGTCGTAAACGCTCTTAATTTGCATTTTAAATGCTAGACGGCCATTAGGTTATGTAATTTGCCTGGCAGTCATAATAGAGCTTTTAAAAAGTTTAAAAAAGCTCTTTGTCTATCGAAAGCTACGCTAAAAATGTTAAGCTTTTAGGTGGTGTAGGAAAGATAACGTAAGGTAAAAAGTTTATTCGATTGATATTTCGTTTATTGACTTTAATGTTTATGCGATAAGTCCCCTCTTTGAGGAGTAGCCAGGGAGTCGCCACGGCGTCCTCACCTTCCGCCTGACGCAGGTCCTCACCGGACACGGTTGTTTCGGGAGGTTCCTGTTCAGGATAGAGCGGGAGGATGTCACCACTGTGTGGATCGCCCGGAGGACACGGTGGAGCATACGGTGGAGGTCTGCCCGGCTTGGGCGGACCACCACCGTGTCCTAACGGAGGAGATCGGCGGCAGCGATTTCTCGCGTCCGGCCCTGGTTCAGGCCATGGTTTGGAGCGAGAGTGCATGGGAGGCCGTCACCTCCTTCTGTGAAGCAGTAATGCTCGCGAAGGAGGAGGCGGAACGCGTGAGGGGTGAGGCAGGGTTCGCGCCCTCACGCCTTTAGCCGCCGCAGGAGACGCCCCGGACGTCGGGAGTCGCAAGCTGATTTCCGGCCACCGTAGGCGCGGGCCTGCGGACGGTGAGCGATGGGTAGCTCGCCGTCCGATAAGGACCAGGCCCGGGTCGACGGTGCGTTGTGTTTCACGCGCGCCTCAAAGAGATGTCAGCACCAACTGACGGGGTCTGTTAGGGCCAATGCCTGCCAGGGTTGCGAGTTTGTCCGAAAGGGATATCGTGGCCCCGGCACCGGCACACAGGCAACGGAAAGAACACGGGTGGGTTTTAGTCAGTAAAAGTCTGACACGCCCTCAGCTCAACCCAGAGCGGGAGAAGTTACTTGATAATTTCCCACCCAAAAACAAAAAAAAACAGATGTCCGTATCAGCCCCAATTCTCTACTGACTGATATTATTTTCAGCAATGAGATATTTTACAGTAAAGTAGGCACACTAAATGATGTGGACGATGACGCACCTAGGCTGTCTACGAAAGATAGATATCAAAAAGCAAATCCCGTATTTTTTATTAATTAAGGAATTCAAATAAACAGTCCTCATTTGAGCGAAACACATCGTAATCCATCTAGGGGTGGCTGAAGGGAATGAAAAACGCCGCGTCGCTTCTTACTAGGGGAGAATTATATACTCATCTTCTTACAAATAGATTGCAAAGGCACGATGTGTACAGAGGTTCTCGTCAAATGGATACAAGGGGTTACAGACCTTCGGGCTATAGGGGACGGTACAAAGAAATTTGACGGGATCGACAGCCCGAAACTAATGCAGAATCTTTTGAAGCTATTGAGAATATGTGATTTTAGTTTTCTTGGTAAATATGATGTTGTTTATCGAAAGTTTGCTGGGCTGTGGCTTAAGTTGGATGATGTAACATATATAGCCTATAATGTTCCCACTGCTGGGACACAGGCCTCCTTTTTGTGTGAGAGGGAGTGGGCCGTAATCCACCACGCGGGCCCAGTTCGGGTTGGTGGATGTCCTATGTCTTTGAATTTTTGCTTCTAGGACATACCGGTTTCCTCACGATGTTTTCTTTCACAGTTTTGAGAGCAGTGCTGATAGAATTATTTACACAAAGTAAAGCGCCTGTCTGGGTTCGAACCCACAACTCGTAAGTCGAGGCCGTTACCACTGCGCCACCACTGCTCCTAATGATGATGTTGTTAACGCCAATTTCGATGATAATAGTAATGAGAATAACGCAAATCTACGAAAAAACTGTTTCAGAAAAACTCTTGATTATTTAATTCTATCATTTCCATGTGATAAAATCATGACGGTAAAAACGATACTATAAATAATTAAAAGGGATACAATAACGCTCGGCATGATGGAAATGTCATGCCAATGACAAACACAAAAGAGAAAATTCATTTATCGAAAAATTCAATTTACAAATTCGCGTACTGAATGACTGAAATATGTTTCGCCTGTCAGGTATTACAATGAAAAATATCCACCAAAACTGTGACATAGACATACACACTTTTTACGGAAAATAATGTTATCCCACTGAGTGAATATTGTACAAAGGTTGGAGTTCGTCTCTCAATATGTCAACTTTCCGGCCTACGGGATGGGATGGGTGAATAAAACTTCCTTTCAAACTCGGGCAGTGAGCCATCCTTTGGGATTTGGGACACAATGAGATTTTACATAATAATGAGAAGACTATTGACCTCTTTTTATTAAAGCTATTTCATAACAGACGGTTTACGAACCACAAAGGTTTATTGACGTTCCAGTTCTTCATCATGAATAAGAATTTCTGATTCAATTGATGCAAAATGATCAAGATACAGATTAGGTTAATCAGGCAGCTTAAGCAGGCTGTTACTGCATTAATTGCTTCAATTAAATTGTAAATCATGTCAAACGAATTGCTCCAGTGAATCAAACGAGTTTATATTGTATGTGTATAATTTTATATCCTTCTAACTCTGCAATACTTCAATTTTATTGGCTTGAGTACCCCAGTTTTCTAAGTACCTACATTGTTTTATAGTCGGTCAGGGAAATGGAACGATTCACTTTCTTGATTTACTGGTAACTGAGGAGGTGTGGCTTGCAGCAATTACATACATTCTTACACGTCGTGTCTTGCCTGAGGCAGTTTGAGTCTTGTCAACTTTGTATCTACCTGTGCCATACCGTGTAATATATTTGGTAACATTTCCGCTTCCTATTTCTTTAAGTCAAAAAATATTTGAGTCTTGCTGCAAAGGTGACTAAGACTGTTTATGAATAGATAAGGCTGTAGAAATACTTAAATAGGAATATTATTTAGCTTGCAAAAAACATCTTGAATTACATCCTAACTGTCTCTATCAAATTAAGTAGAATATATCAATGTAAAAGTAATGAGATCCCCGTGAACTAACAAACCATTTATCTCATTCCGTACAATCTCCAGCCAAACATATTGCGTCTGTAACGAAGCTCAATAAAACAAGAACAAACTGCTCTAGTAAAAAAAGATGCTCTCAAGTGGAACAAGCTCCAGACTTGTTACGAGAATCAAAGAATAATTGGACTAGTTTTTGTGCAAACAACATTCTGGACTTAAGATTCTATGCCTCCTTTAGTCACTAGCTCATCAAAAGAAACACTCCAGGAAAATCAAACTGTTCAAGTATTCTTACCAAGAATTAGATCATTCGAAAGATCATCAGAATCGTAACCCTGCAGTAAATGTTTATGAACAGATGAAACTGATGAGCGATATAATAAAATGATAAGTAGATTGTCCGTCCTGGATATTACGACCCTATAAAATAGATGCACTTCCTACATAGAGCAGCGACATCAGAGGACTTATTTTAGCTACTTTATGTGAACAAAGCCATGTCTGTGACATTCGATAGGGCGGGTTGCGACACTTTCGACTCAGACAGCGTGACTTGTACTGCGACTAATTAAATTTCAACTCTATAACTGTTTAATTAAGGTTTAAATTGTCTTAGTGTATTTGAATTTAGTTAAAAATAAGCACTTTCTGTATTTGTTTAAGGTCGAATTTGTCCTGTAGATAAAAATGCATTGAGTTTGGCCGTAGAGAAAATATTAGCGGCTACGCTTTTGCAAACAAGCCTGCAGTTGATAACTTTATTGTTATTGCTTTAAAAGCGGGGTGAAGCCGATGCAAATAGAAGTTAAAGCTCATAATCATGTTAACTTTTAATAACAACAAATTTTAATGAAGTTAAAGCACATAATCATGTTAACTTTTAATAACAACAAATTTTAATGAATACTATGTATTTTGGAGCTGCCGAACTTCCACTGATTAGAAATTAATAAACTTTCATAAGAGTGTTAAAGCTTCTATAGACCAGTGTGACTCGCGGGGCCTTTGTGTCGCGTCGCGTGTCGCACCGGTCTGTAGCAGCCTTGACTTATTCATTTCTCTTATAACTTACTGTTGTATGTACAACGCTCAACTCATGATCACAAATGTATTTACCTGGAAAAGAAAAACAAAGTTATGTTAACAAAAGTATGTCATCACGTGTATCGAGCGTTCTACTTCTTTATCATAATAGCCAGACGATAATGAAATGATTCATTCGTTGATAAATATGTTTTGTCAACAATTAGTATTATTATAATAATAGTAATTTAAAGGTCTTAATTTCTTAATGCTCATGTTTTAAAGTAGTTCTTTTCATACTGACTAAATATTTCATCGACGTTCTTTGATCATTTGCCAGAAACAAATAATTATCATGATATTTTAGTACAAGAATGTACCTATTTATCATTAGAACAGAAGAAACGAAGACAATTCATCAATGTGACATTTGAAACATTAGAACAGGTAAGCTAAAATGCGCTCGTAAATAGAGCGAAGTAAACATATGAGAAATGACGTCACGAGCAATAATCGAGAGAAGTCATCACATTTTGAGTGACTGCTATATACTCGTAAGATTTCAAATAGGTTCGTAGGCATGCAATAAAGTATGAGACGAAACTCCAAGTACATAAACAGACGAAATCGTTTCGTCTACCGTTCTTTGATGTAGCTACTTTGTACTACTTAAGTAAGACAATTTAGTCCCGCCCTAGATCCCTTTGAAGGGTCTCTAGAGACTCTCAACAGGTAACTTTATAGCCGTTGAATTAATGCGGTCAAAGCAATTTTGCCAGTAATGCCGTTTTGTACATTAATATCTCATTCACTAAGGGAAGCTGTAATCTAATTTCTCGGTTTCCCTTTCTATAGGAATTCACATTCTGATGTAGAATTTCGTAATTTAAAATTCATGTTGTTTATGTTTATGATGGAGTCGAAGCATTAATTCGGAGTTGCTTTATTTATGTTACGTAACTTTTAAAACGCGTTTAAGGTTAAAAGCATTTTTGTTTAATATTGCAGTGGATCTATCTGCCTCTGCCTCTATTCTATCTGATCTGTGTCCTCTTTAACGATCTCAAAATATTTAACAATGTAATTACAATGTTGAGGAAATCCATCAAAACGTTCACATGAAACAAAATTTCTTCTTCTGCCAGCTTTGATTTGGGAGTATTATTTAGCTTGATTGCCTAAATGACAGTAACAGTGAAGGATTTCTTAGACATTTTATCCGGTACATAAATTTCGAAATAAAAGGCAATAGGGCGTAACAGAGAGCTGCGCCCATGCGTAAAATAACCATTCTAAGAATTACCTACTCTAAGAACAGGACTGGTTGAAGGGCATAATTCGATATTACAAGTACTCGATCGTGTAATCGATTCAAGCTAAATGATAAGACATGACAAACCGATTAAGTCACTTTGAGCGTTAATAATTTGACATATTAATTGGTTGTTTATTCTCCTGGTTCTGTCGTTGATAGCGGAGTAGATATTTCTAGGATTATAATAAGTATTAATCATATTCATGGCTTGAATATTTGTGGTATCTTTAGGCAGCAAATATATTAGTTTGTAGAAACTGGAATAATAGCTGGTTTCTGATTGTAAAATTCCATACACCTGACCGGCACGATCGACTTTACATTAATTTTTAACTGATCCTTAACAGGCAGCAAATTGCCAATAAACTCAACAAGGAAGTTGTAAGTGTTACCGACGAAGGTAAGTGTCCGTTAAGTTTGATTTAATAACTGACTATACAAACATTCGGTTTTTGCCTCATCTTCATTCCCAAGAGTGATCCAAGCAGTGTCCGATTAATGTCCCCGACGGCGTTCACTACCGAATTTGGAGCCCGCATCGTGCGGGGTCAGCGACCTTTCTCATACCGAGTACACACTGGCACTCGATCTTAAACATCGATGGCGATTCGATACGCTCCATGAAGCGCGGTGCAAAGGTAAAGCATGTGTGAGTAGGAAAAGATAAATATTCGTCTATTATCACTACATATTATAGAACAATGTTACAGTTCTCGTCTGGTTGTGTAGTCGAAGTGATCTCGGAAACATTTGAGTCGATTTTGATTCAGTTTCCTTGACGAGAGCAGACAATTTTCAAGATTAGAATAATATTAATGGCAGGTGCGTTAAATCACAATATAGCTATAATAATGTGACTGTGATTCATTAAAACGGCAGCCTGTTTTATATTCGCGATTGTATGAAGTCTGGTCTATTGAAAATAAAGGAAAAGGCTCTTTGATGTTATTGTTTATGAATGAATTTCCATAAAGCATGACAGTGACACTATTGTTATTTTACGATTACGTCTAATATGATTAAAATTATTGCATCCATTTAATGTTTCCGTTACTCAGTGCACTTGGCTACTGAAGCGAAAAATGTCGGAGGTACCTATTACTCAAAGAAAACTTTAAAATAAATTCCATTACGTTTTATAATAGCACATCTTAGACATCACGTAATATTTTACGCGTAATATGAACTGAAAGTTCTAGCAAAAAGTGTTAATTAACGCCGCACAGCCGTAAGTAGGCAACTATTAAATTAACAAATCAAAAAAAAAAAAATTACAAATCGATATTATCAAAATGTACACTAATGTACAGAAGAACCACGTAGAATCGAATGGTAAATGTAGACAATCGATAGCTCCGGTCGATAAATTGATTGTTAACGAGCGCATGTGTGCACTCCGCTTTACAACAGTGACATTTTTTGTAAGTGTTTATGTAATAGTGTGGAATTGCCTATCTTTGGAATGAAACCAGTTTGGAATCAAATCATTATCGATCTTTTATTCGTTGAAAACAGCCAACTTAAGAGGCTTAGCTTAGCAGAGCACCCACGTCTTCCATTACGTCTCCAAGTCTTTTGAAGGCCGTGATGTTATCAAAGGACGAATGATTTAATAAAGGTTCATAAGTTAGGTTTAACTTTGTGAAAAGCTTTGAGAAATGTAACGTAACTTTTTCTTAGCTTTCAGAAGATTCAGTACACTTACGTGAAGCAAAAAGAAAAACAAGGCGATATTCAAGTCGACGAAATCAATAACTGATACGGAATTCACAATTGTACAGACGCCAGCTGCAGGTCAAGCTACCCGAAACTGTCAAATTTTCCCAATCAACCTTGAACCTTATGATGTAGGGATAAAGTTGAAAATCTATTAAAGAAATTTGACAGATTGTAGTAAGTTGATGTGCTGGTGTCTGTACCAGAGAAAACGGTGTTTGTCACCATATCACTGGCCGAATTAGTCCACATTTTTTGTAATAAATCTACGTTCACCAGTTCTGCGAATGGCAGCAACCTACAATGAAGAATTCGAACAGATCGACATATTTACATGCTCTTTATAAAGGTTTCGCAGCCTTTTGTATGAGACACTTATACTCATGGACTAGTTGTTATTGTTTTTATTTATTTTTTGTTTTTATAATATTAGTGTAACTGTCATGCATGTACAGTTCACCACCTAGTGGTTTTAAGGTTTTATTTATTTATGGTAATCTGTGAACAGCGCTGTGGGCTACATTATTACCTAAATAAGTTATTTATGTTTTTCTGTTTTATAATATTGCATAATGTACCTAGCTGTTTGTTGTTCCTATTTAATAAAAAAATAAATATAAATGTCCAAAAATTCGGTCATTAGAAATACAATTAAACACAGCTAAATATTTACTACGCAAAAATATACGTGAAAAGGGAAGAAAAAAAAACGCTAAGCGCGAATTGAAATTCCCGAAACGTTTTGCGAGAATCAAGAGGCTTTTATGGAAATGGACTGAGCGTGCATCAGATGATAGTACGAGTAGGCACCCACCCTAACGTATTACGCGTCCGATTTAAATATTTACGCCTGCCTACTGCAATTTAAACACACCTGATGTTCAATTTATTTTGGCCGTGTTGCAGCTCTAGTGCTGGTTTCGAAATGCAAATGTATTCCAATAATATTTAATGCTCGTTGTACTTTGCCTACGCGGATTTATATTTTATTGTAGCAATTTGTACCTGCTTCTGAATATTCTCTTTTAGTTGAGATGAAGATATACAATTAATGATTAAATTGAGATGAAATGAAATAATATGTGGGTTTGATTGATTGAAAACCAACTTCAAGATTATTTATATCCAGAAAATAAATATTAATAATAATAAAATATGTAAAAGTTGGAGCAGCTAATGATTTAATGCAATTTAAAAAAGCATAATTTTAGTTGTAGTTATGTTTAGTTGAAGAAAAGGAAGACCGTGCGAAAAACATTAAGGCTCGTACAGATTGGCGCGGCATCGCACCAATCTGCGCGAGCCTTTAATCAAGAATTCACATTTAATTTGAATAAGATGACTCAATCGAACAAAGGTAACTTTTGGCAGTAGGCAATCATAAAAACCAACCACAAATTAATGTTTAATATTGGACGCACATGCATATCGCACTCAATATTCACATATATTCATCGTTGTCTGCCGTATGAAATGATTTATTCATTTGACGCCAACCATTGTGCGACAAAGTTAGTAAAACGGGCGACTAAACAAATTGCCTATTCAATTGTTTTATATAGTGACCACCAACATTTTGTTTTAATTAATTTGGTAATTAATTAAAACTTAGAGGAACGGCTTTCGTTTTTAACCGACTTCCAAAAAGGAGGAGGTTCTCAATTCGGCTGTATGTTTTTTTTGTATGTTTGTTACGCGATTACTCCGTCAATTATGAACCGATTTAGAAAATTCTTTTTTTCATTTGAAAGGGTATACTCCCGAGGTGGTCCCATTGCCACCAAATCAGAATCTGATGAGGGGATCCCATGGAAATCGAGGGAAACCCTCAAATTGTATATGCAAACCTATAGCGACTTGGGTATTTTTTATAGTAACTCGTGCATTTGCTCTCCGAAAGCACCATTTGGTGAAGTGGAACTTATGATGGAGACCACAGATGGCCACCGGAATAATAATGAGTTCCTATTTAACGGGTTGCGATTAAGCAATTTATGCTCGTCACTATGCATAATGATAAGTGGCAGTTCTCCTAGTTCTTACCAGGAGAACTCCTCAACAATCAACGTCCCAGCATCGGGAAATGCAATAGTTTGTAAAAGGTGATGAGCAGTTAACATTAGGCTATTGTAACTTAGTTAAATTCCAAACTGACCCACTAAAAAGTGAAAAATAAAAAACTTTTTACAAAAAAATAATAACCGACTAGTGTCTTTGGATATGTATTTGAGTTTTGGGCCACCGACTTCCGAAATTAAAGTTATTTTTCACTTTGTAGTGTTATGTTTGGTAGTCGGTTATTATTTTTTTGTAAAAGGTTTTTTTTTTCAGTGAAAATATAATATATCTGTTCATAGACTAGAGTGCCATATTAACATTATTAGTTTTATGACGATAAATCCCATTTTAATGATAATTTTATAAAAACATTTGTCGCACTGATGATGTTAGATACTCATTTAATAAATTCATCATATTCAAAGAGAAGCAGCCAGAAATCCGTCAAAATGGCGCAGAGTAACAGGGCAGCAGCCTGATCCAATTTATAACTAACTGTTAACAAATTGAGCCAGCAGTAAGAACAAATATTAATTTAGGATCAACAACCTGCAGAAGACGGGAAACGTAATAAGGACCGGAAATTTTACTCATACATTATGTACATACATACTTATAATACGGATGCAAACTGCACTCCCACATATGGTTTTAAGTATACATTAAGTTATAGCGGTCGAAAGTTACGTGGCGTTTGGACCCAATTTCTCATTGAAATCCTTGATGTGGCTTTCATTTTGATCCTTATGTCCGCGGAATTAAAGCGTATTATTCCGTTTGTATAGAGTCATTTCATAGGGTCCATTTGGTGCCGGACGTAAAGAATAGCACCATCCCAGTTCTTCCCGTAGGTGTCGTAAACTACTAAGAACATTCTCTAGAGAATGGGCAGCAGCGTTCTCTATGCATTTTTAAAACCATCCTGCGATCGCCAACCCGACTGCCGAGCGTGGCGATTATGGCAAATCCCCCCCCCCTTTTGGGGGAGGCCTATGTCCAGCAGTGGACGTCTTTCGGCTGAAATGATGATGATGATGATTCCTTTTGTCTCTTGCTGTAATATTAGAAAAAACCGGTCAAGAGCGAGTCGGACTCGCGCACCGAGGGTTCCGTACGTATACATGATGTTGATGATTTCTGAGAAACTGTGCTATTTAGAGACATCGTTTTATGTTTCCTGTAATCTTTACATACACTTCTATCACATAGAATAATTTCAGATTTTTAACTATACATACTTCGGAGAAAAGGTGGGGGGAACGGTATTTTTTTTTTACATTTTTGATCAAAAGTCGGAAACTATGCGACCTAAAAAATAAATGTTTGAAAATGTGCAAACAGCTTTCTTTCATATGATACCCTACATGCCCTAGTAGCCCAACTTCAAATTTTTCAGTCCCTTTTGCAAAAAAGATATAATTTTTTTTATTTCTTTCTTGTTTGCAAAATAGTTGGGCAAACGTCATCTAAAACTATTCTAAATTTCAAGTTGATAGCATAAGTAGTTCTTGAGATATCCAGATGTGACAGACTGACAGACAGACAGACAGACCGACTTAGTCTCACCAAAAGGGTTCCTTTTAACCATTTTGGTACGGAAACCTAAAAATATTAACAAGAATTTTATATGGAAAATGATTCTTCGTTGCTCTTGTTATCTCAGGCGTTTTATGAATCTGCATTTACTATATATTCCAAAGTTTCCTATTTTTATCAGGTCCTTTACAACTTTAATTGTCTATTAATCTCCACTTCACTGTAATATTCTTAGAATATCTCATTGAACCATACACATGACTTTGAGATGGTATTATATCAATTAATATGTTTCACTATCGAAAGTTCAGCTCTACAGGGGAGAAACCAAGACATTCATACTTCCAGATAACAGCCACGCTTTATACAGAGGAATAACTCATGATCATCTATTTAATTCCTTTACAACGTTGGTTTCACTTCATACTTAATTTTATTGTATAGTGATTACAATCAAAGGAGGCAAATGTACCGTTCGCTTACAATTTATCTAATAGTTATTAATTATCTGGCAGCACGAATCGGTCTCTACTGTCACAGGCTATAATTACAACCAGGTTGGCAGATACCGTAAACAATAAACGTATACAAGACCTAACTGTCGATGTAATCGAACAGATTGGCAGGAATTGTAAACATTCTGACGTACAATATCAAAGTTACTCAACGCAGACAGATGAAATTCCTTATAAAATACCATAGGACGTTGTAGGGATTTTGTACGCAAAATCTGATCATCATAAGTTATTCCGCTTCGATCCCTTTTATGGTATTAAGATCATAAAGCGGGATAAAACTGGAAGAAATCGGATCAGGATTTTTTCTTAGAAACTTTGTTGGCGTGGAAAATGTTTATTTACTAAAATGTGAGGTAATATTACGGAATGAAATGGACCTACAAATACGGTATCGTTTTCCTGATCAAGTTCCTTGCCAGCTCGGTACTATAGGGGTTCATTAGAGAGGGTACTATGGTGCTCCTAGGCGACGAGATAACAAGAGGTCATAGGTGCGTTATGCATCATTTCCGTCCATTTTATTGTACGTTCAGTGCCGTTATACGATACATTCCTTGTTGTACCCTCGTTATTCTGCAAGGTATTTGTTTTTTTTTATGCTTGGTGCTAACTCAGCTGTGCTCGAATTCTGAGAAACTAAAATCCAAATAAATTGTTTTCATGAATGAAGAATTGATGATCGCACTCATACATGAAAACACCGAATTGAGGTACATAAAGCAACGCAACATACATAGCCTCATAAAGGAATGGTTACAGCCAATACCACCACCATTCCTTTACCCAACATAAACCCCTTCAATTCCGAATCACCATTATGGATATTAAAATATGCGCGTCCCCCGTTCGGATTCGCGGAGTCCCAGCCATGTTTGATTTAGAATGGTGACTTCCGGCTACATGGGGGTACGAATACTACGAATTAAGGATATTAACTGCGCCGGAAGGCATCTCATTGCCACTCTGAATATAATTTCGATAAATTTTGTGATCATTGCCCGTTCGATCTCATTATAGAGAGAGTTGGGAGGTTTGAAAATGAGGCTATAAATAAGATCGTGTTGCAGATAGGAAATTAATAAGGATTGCTGTAGTACTACGTAGGATATAATGATCTTACTTTGTGATTAAAACATTACCTTTAAAGTTTTGAGCTACGCATAATATTGGAAGAAGAAAATAGATTATTGACCAAATATTTTAGTTAAGTTAAGAATAAAGTTTCGTAAATGAATAACCTAATTCACAATTATATTCAATTGTAATACATGTTACATATTAATGAAACACAAACTGTTAACACAGGAAATGCATCTAAACGTAGCACTTTAAACATCCCATTTGGTAACAATTAGACGTGATTCACGATACTCGTAGCAATTGCAGAACATACATTTAGCACGGTGCTTGTAAGCATAAATTATTGACGAGACGTACCTAATGTCATGTAACAGCGATCTTAACTCACATCTAACTGGTAATGGAGGCCAGAAGACCCAGTGCATCCCGTCTGGGTAGGAAATGGAAAACGAATAAAGAAAAGAAAACAAAAAAAACCGGTCAAGAGCGAGTCGGACTCGCGCACCGAGGGTTCCGTACGTATATATGATGTTGATGATTTCTGAAAAACTGTGTGATTTAGAGACATCGTTTTATATTTCCTGTAATCTTTACTCTAAACTTCTATCACATAGAATAATTTCAGATTTTTATCTATGAAAAAACTTCGGAGATATGGGGGGGGGGGTGTTTACATTTTTCATCAAATGTCATCAAAAAACAAAAAAATATGTTTGAGAATGTGCAAACAGCGTTCTTTCATATGATACCCCACATACCCCCTAGTTAGCCCCACTTCAAACTTTTAAGACCCCCTTTCAGTCCCTTTTGCAAAAAAGATATATATTTTTAAAATTTCTTTCTTGTTTGCAAAATAGTTGGACAAACGTCATCTAAAACTATTCTAAATTTCAAGTTGATAGCATCAGGAGTTCTTGAGATATCCAGGTGTGACAGACAGACAGACTTAGTCTCACCATAAGGGTTCCTTTTTACTATTTTGGTACGGAACCCTAAAAACGTTTTAAAAGAAGAAATCGGCCAACATGGACACCATGCAATGCGTTAACATTATCAGCACGACCCTAGTTGTTACAAGTATGGCAGCAGTAGCACCTGTTTATGAACAGCATTATTTCGATAGATCGCATTTTGTCAGGTCTGTATCATCAAATAAGATATTATAAGATTAAAGACTACGTTGAAGACAAGGAAGTTTGGCATTAATTCCTTCTGCACATGTGGCTTCCCTAGTACCTCATTAACGGCAAAAATATGTAAATGTCTATTAACTGCTCCCAAGTTGCGATGTTTATGTTATTTATTTTTTTCATATACCTTGACATATTTCTTTTTTTACAATTTTAATTTCCACAAGGTTCTAACTTTTATTATTTTAATCATATTGTATTGTTTTTTTTGTTAATGTGAGGTGTTGTAGGCTTAATGGACTGTAGATCTGTAGACCGTTTTCTATTTTGTTAAGTACCTGGTACTTTTGACGGGCCTACGCTGTCCTCTCATACTTATTAACACTGTAATTTGAAAACATTGTAAAAGCCAGTTTTTTTTAAAAGAGTAGCCGTGGAGTTTCTTGCCGGCTCTTCTACATAGGAAACGACCAATTGGAACCGTGCACCTAGCTTCTGACGTTTCATAAGTGCCCATGAAGGCATAGTTAGGTGAAACAAAAATATTTTTGATTTCATTTGAAAACTGCTTCAGAGAACAGTGTCAAGTCCAGTCTTGCCCTTTTAGCGTATACGACTAAATAGCTATAAAATTGTAGACCACTGACAATATTGTGGTCTTTTATTTTCTTCAAATAAGTCTTTAATTCTGTGCGTAATAATGCATTCATGAGTTTTTGTAGTTTCAGTAGATCTTCTGCATGTACCTGTATTATTCTCAAAGAGCATCCTATCAATTACTTAGCTCCGTGATTGGTACAGACACTCGCGGTCATAAAACTTGTGCCTGCCTTATTAATATGCGTACTACAACATCTATTATGAGCAAACTTACTACGTACCTAGCCATGTTTGTATCAGTTGTAAAAGAAAGTGTGTCTTTGACCATTGAGGGTGTATGTGTCATACACGTGGAGGCTATGAGCCTTAGAATAACATTTTTCAAATGTGAATGTTCTTGTGTTTTCCTAAAAGGCAAGCCTTCTACGTGCACTAGTGAGCTTGTGAATGCGAACAGATTGAGTAATTGCTTTGAGGAACCATTTCATGTCTGATAGTTTTAGCGTGGATAATTTAAGAAAATACTCAGGCCTAAGTTCATGCTATATTTGAACATAATAAAACAGACACCTGTGTTCGGTCACTCAAAGAAAGCTGTTTCCACATTTGCTTTTGATGACATCAACTGCTTCCCCAGAACACGTCGTTACACTTAATTAATGAAAATACAGAATTAAAGAACTGATAATAAACTTATCGAAATATTAACGCAATATAAAGTAACCAACAGCTGTGAAGTGAAGGCAGCTGTTTTAAAAATGATATAAAGTACCAAAATGACCTCGACTCAACGGCCCCTAATTATGGTTTAGGTGGGTGTACGTGTAAAATGAGCAACGGGACCCGCCCACAAGATGTGTGTTCCGGGTTTTAATACTCGGCCTTATAAGTCAACAAAACGGAGTTTTGTATCAATTGAACTTGTTCTAGAAATGTCAGATTTTTTGTTAATTTCAAATGTGTGATAACTGTGATAAGACAAGGAATTATTTATGAAGCTAAAGGAATGACTAAGTACTTCCTAGTAGCTTTGTAAAGTAAATAAACATTGCACTGAACTTTTCAGCAGAATATAATTACAAACACAAACACAAGCCGGAAAGTGATAACCAGAAGCCCAAATGATACAATCCAATTGGATTCAATTACTTAGGCAGTAGAAATAAATGAATCAAACTGCAATGATCAAAGCGAACTCGGACGACCAAAAAACAAAGATTTCAAAGAAAGCGCGGAACATAACAAAATTGGCATCAAATAAAAGAGCTTAAAATCCAATATCAATTTTCATATGAACTCTGATTTAATAATGAAAATCACTGCAGCATTCAAAGTGCAATTTCATTATTGGGAAACAGAATATTGGATCTCAACGAAGCGTATTTCTGAATACTCGTGGGGTAGAGCGACAAACCGAATCAACTTTCCGCTATTGTCCATTGTGATATGAACGGTGATATTTGGTGGATTATTTCAAAAGCACTCACATGGTTATATTAGGTGCTCTTTGTTGTCTGACTAATTAGGGAGAATCACATTTTGATGGTTGACGATTCAACACGCAATCTTTTTGTGTTCTCTCAACTACATAATATTCATTTTATGTCGAGTTATCCTGTTTGTTTGAATTGATGAGATCAAAATCATGGAAATCTCTTGAGTCTTATAAGGTGCAAGATGTACTAAGATAATAACTACAATTTGTATAAAAGCAACGTTAAGATTACAAAAAATAAAAAATAGTATCGATTTACAAAACAAAATAAAAATCTAAGTGCCTCTGCAAACACGGCGCAAATTGACTATGCATGATCATGATCCTTTTTTGGTACACAACGTTTAGCCTCCGGGTTCGGACCACGTTTTGAAACAATATGAAAGGTGGTTCTTAATCATTTTCCGTTCGATCTTGTAACAAGCGGGAACTGTATAGGCGTACATTTAAGCTTGCCAAAATCAGAACACCTGGCGTTTTTGCCACCTGTCTCTCTCTACCTGCATATGCAAATTGCGTACTTTGTATTTGGTACGGGCAGCCACATCCTGATCATTTGTATCTCCGTTTATGAAATATAATGTGAGTGTGTGATACTCGTATAAGCGGCAATACTCTGAACTGCCTATTAGTATTTTACGTAGCGCAGGTATGTCTGCTCAATCCGTATCGCAATTTCAATCACTATTCGATATTCAATGTGCATAATCCAAACAGCGTTGTTAAAGTGTTTGCATTGCAGGGCTGTGTTTATTAAATTCCTCGTAATACGAGGGTGGCCAGACAATTAGGGTTGTCGAGGGAATATAGCTGTCAATCAGTACAGTACTCGAGTGCGGTTATGTGATACTTGTGACCGGACGTGGGGAGGCAACCTTTATAGGTAGTTACTGTTAATCACCTTAGCTAAGTCCCCTTATTGATTCAGACATCGAAATATCAAACAGACTAGAGATTCCTATTAGGCTCAATGTGGGTTACCGGACGGAAGTTTTGTAACAAATGCTAACGTCTGTTTTAATTAGATATCTAACAAGATATCGGATGTTTTTCATTATTTTTCGAAATTAGGATAACTGATGTCATTCTCGGTTCCAGAATCAAAAGAAGTGAAGTTTAAATATAGAACAGGTTTTATCTGTCAATCTATGCGGGCGAATGGAGCGCGGGAAACTTACGCGTGCGGCCGCGGCGTGACATTCTAGTCCCAACTCGACACCGGTCAAATGAACCGAATGCCGACCATGTCACTATGTTGTTTTACGAGTATTAATTAATCGAACGTTAATTTAACATGGACTTTGATTAATGGACATTGAATTTATAATAAATATCTACGTAGAGAATGATCAGGAAGGATAAGCTGCAGCAAATACAGTAGTAGAAAAAACAACAACTATACGAGAACCTACATTCTATCGCCTATCCATCAAGTAGGTACCTACAAATATTTCATGAATTCCCAACATTAGTAAAACTCCAAAAATATATTCCAGACTAAATAATAGCAGCTGGCATTCAAATAGAACTACAAAATGGGTTTCCGATTAAATTTCAGACAACAAAAAACATACGAAATATAAAGCCTTACATCAGTAGCGAAGCCGAGGGCGTTCGGTAACCTAATACAGATTGTGAAACTAGGGAGAGCTATTCTGCAATAAACTAGACTTTAAGTTGTGGGTGTTTAGACTGAATGGACTATGGAGTAGGGGCTGATCGGCTTTGCCCCAGGCACCGCCAATGCAATGCTTTTATTGCGAATGCTCCGGTATCTGTTATTCGCCATTCTGCTTTTAGTTTCATTGATTTTCATGTATTCTTGTAGTGAAGAGATTTTCTATTGACTGTAATAGTATGTGGGAGGATGGTAATGGAAATGTACAATAAGGTAGGTCGTGATAAATATAATGTATTTTGCAGAGAATTTAATATAACCAGATAAGATGATATTTTTGCAAATGATATTCATCCGTGCGACAGCTTTCATGATAATACATAGAAACATTGTACGAACATTTTTTACGTAATCAAAATATTCTAAACAGTAGCAAAATAACAAAATAAATACGAGTAAATTACCTAACATAAAAAGTTAAGTAGATTTTACAAATTACAAATTATTTATTAAATTGATGTTGAAAGACACGACGGTAATTCGATAGTCTTACAAAATTAGCCCTTCGAGCGAATGAGGAGATTGGATAAAGGAAAGTTCCCGTCGGGTAACAAAAACCAGTTATTATTAAAGGAGAAAATCAATTGTTGAACTAATTAATTATTAAGACAAAACTCGTTTAAAGTTTCGATTTGTTTTTAACTTTATCAAAAGAGCATCCAGAACCAGAACAATCATATTTTAACCTCTTAATACATGTGGAAGCTTGTAATTAGCATATTAATTACCTACGAATGATATTTAATCGTGTTATTAGTCTGTAAGCTTTCTGTAAAATAAAATAAATAATATTAAAAAAATAAAAGTCCACGCTATTATATTTTTAAAGGGAATAGAAACACAGGATAATTGAGCTTTACGAACATTTCACAAAGATTTATACATTGGATTCAACAAAACACAATAAAATCCCAAATGACAATCATGATTTGTGCTCATAATTATTAATCACGCCACTTTATTAAAGCAAAATTAAAGGAGTTGCATCGAAAATTTAATTACTGCGTATGAAGTTCCCTCATAATAATAAATGTCTAGCTAGGTGTAATGTGCAAGCGCATGCATGTAGACAGGTACCCACTAAAGTTATAGCTCAGTGGACTGGAAAGCACAGATAATTGCAACACTGCTATTTTCAATACAGACATTAACACTATCTATAAATGGAAGTCTATAATTCTATTTACTTACAATTAATTTGCTGTGCGGCTCGGTATTCTAATGGTTATCTATCGTTGGCGTTTCATTCATGAAATTACTGCTAGTGTTAGTCATTCGATTCAATTAACTCAGTGTTGCTGCATATACTTGATTAAGATGTTCATCTATATTTTACAATTATGTTCTTGCTTCTGTTTGTTGAGATTTCTTGGGAACTTTAATCGAAATCAGCTTTCTAAGACTATCTGCTCTCTACGCGAGATTTATACGTATTATCCCATTGCATTGTACGACTTCTTAAATTCAAGTTATCATAATTATGGCCTTACTTCGTATTTCCTGCTAAGTAACAATATTCACTACTGGTACTAATCATCTAATAACATGTCTGGCGTAAATGCCAGACACATATGATGACATGACACGTTACTTAAAACACTTAAGTGTTAAAATTACATACTTAAGTATGTATTTTTTTAAATTACATACTTAAGTATGTAATTTTCATATTGTAAAAAATAAACCAAACTTTAATCTTCTTCTGACTCACACAAAATATTTTAACTATCCAGGAGTATGACCAAACTCATTACCGATACTCATTATCGATTTTATATCAACTGAGCTTTAATGAACGCTGGCATTGTAGGCGGTAATGAAGTTGAGCAGTAAATAAAGTCATCCTTTGGCATGCAAAATTCCTAGACGGAAACAGGATAGTTTCACAGTAAACGAGACCATGCGCCGTTGCCAATCCTCTGACAAAATTGACGGTAAAATTGAAGTGCATGCAAACAAGGACTGATTCAATAACTGCGGAATTTGATGTACCAGGCTAACAGGCTCAGCGGGAGATACTTGATTGATTATTTGGAACACGTATTGTGGTTGCGTGGAAGCTGACAGGAATGTTAGAGTTCATTTGTTTAGGGATTTTGGTAGAATAACCTATGTTGGTACTTTGCATAAAGACCAAATTATTACCTTTTTTATGATAGAGATTAGTAGCGTTGAGTTAGTAAATGAATGAATAAATGAAGTGCACCGACCCCAGCATGGTTGTACCAGACTCGATTGCTCGAATGAACCCAATGATTCACCCTAGCCCCTGAAGCCTCATGTTTCATGAGACTACAGAGACCATTGTATATCAAAGAGTAGACCGGGGGGACCGATAATGGTAGGGAAGACGTGCCCTTGGGATATGGAAGGATTATTAGAGCCTGCCGGATAGGCATCCTTGAGCAAGCATTGGAATAGTGGAGAGACGGGTGACATTTATTTATGGGTAGGGCATCTTATAATAGCGTCGCTGCCAGGCCGGCTCAGGTCCTCTTATCTCTTGTCTGTGTCACTGCTATGCTGTATTACACGTTGCTGATTCCAAAGTATTCGTCTGAGAAGATAATATTTACTAATCTAGAGCAGAAACTCTGAAACTTAGTAGTAAATAGAATTTAAAAATCATGAGAACTTAGTTTAAAGGTGAAACAGCAAGATACCTGTACCTTTATAAAATATCTGCACTGTATCTTTATAAAATGAATAATGCTTGCAAAATGGCTTGAACATTAATCCAGGAAATGGACGTTTTGATAAATGTTAACGATACAAGTTAATCCTGCGCAGTTTCCGCGTTATGCAACAGAAAGCTTTAACAAGCTGATATCTGTGATGGACGTAGCAATATTCATAGTCATCTTACTCATTTGCAAGTAACATAAGGCCATTTACGTCAAGACCTAAAAAGAAACAAAGTGCAACATTTTACTTAGAGAAAATGCACGGAAAAGTTTAAAAACGTGAGTCATTTCGCAGAAAAATTGTATCAACAGATGCTTGAAAGAAATGTTCTGCATTTTCTTAGCCTAAGTAGATGCTTTAAAATGTCAAGCACGCCTGGCATGGTACACAAATAAATAGTATTATGTCAAAAATCACATACATTCTAGAGTTCTGTGTTTATTTTTTATTTTTTTTTAACTCTATTCGTACTTTCGTTCGAATTTGATTCGTATTCCCACTCGTATCACTTTTGACGCTTATTTGATTTAAATTCATATCAATTTCAATAATAAAATTTGGCACTAACTCGAATTAAAATCAGTCCAAATCAGAACTCGAAGATTACAAGAGTAAGCCCTTGATTCAGACAAAACAACATTCAGACTCATTTCCATTTCTACCGTCAAATCTTAAACCGCAACAGACGGAAATCGCAGCTTCAATAAAATCTGCATACATCATACACAGCCTACCTACAGGTACACAGAGTAACGACGTTGCATAATCTGCTCACCGTCAATCCGCTTATATCGGTCTTAATTAATGCCCGCCGTGGTTCACGCCGGAGGCCTTTATCTTTTGATTGACCTGCACTGTTTGCTGGTTATGACATAATAGAGCTATCTGCATGTCTGTTTAATCTATGTGCGATAATGTCTTGTCATGGAAATTGCTGTTGATAATGATGAAAGCATTGATATCAGAAGTAATCTTTGTTAATTGAACGTTAAAGCTATGTTCTATCTACTGTTATGTTTCTAAAACTACCATAATTTCTGACTACTGAGACTAAAATTACCATCCACAATTTGATTGTTCCAGGTACCGGTTAGTTTAAGCCCAATTGGAAATTAATCTCATATTAAAATGTCACGTAACCCAGGCCCTGGTTCATTGACCCAACTCAAGATTACATAAAATATCAGCAATAAGCGTTAGAATTAATGACAATTGTGGCGATAAGTCCCCTCTTTGAGGAGTGGCTAGAGAGGCGCCACGGCGTCCTCACCTTCCGCCTGACGCAGGTCCTCACCGGACATGGTTGTTTCGGGAGGTTCCTGTTCAGGATAAAGCGGGAGAAAACGCCCGGGTGTCACCACTGTGTGGATCGCCCGGAGGACACGGTGGAGCATACGGTGGAGGTCTGCCCGGCTTGGGTGGAGCACCGCCGTGTCCTCACGGAGGCGATCGGCGGCGGCGATCTCTCGCGTCCGGCCCTGGTTCGGGCCATGGTTCGGAGCGAGAGTGCATGGGAGGCCGTCACCTCCTTCTGCGAAGCAGTAATGCTTGCGAAGGAGGAGGCGAAACGCGTGAGGGAGAGGCAAGGTTCGCGCCCTCGCGCCCCTAGTCGCCGCAGGAGACGCCCCGGGCATCGGGAGTCGCAAGCCGATTTCCGGCCACCGTAGGCGCGGGCTTGTGGACGGTGAGCGATGGGTAGTTCACCGTCCGATAAGGACCAGGCCCGGGTCGACGGCGCATTGTATTCCACGCGCGCCTCAAAGAGTTGTCAGCAGCAACTGACGGGGTCCGTTAGGGCCAATGCCTGCCAGGGTTGCGAGTTTGTCCGAAAGGGATATCGTGGCCCTGGCACACAGGCAAATGAAGGAATACGGGTGGGTTTTAGTCAGTAAAAGTCTGACACGCCCTCCCGCTCCCCCCAGAGCGGGAGAAGTTATTTGATAATTTCCCACCCAAAAAAAAAAAAAAAAAGCTATGCTCTATCTGCTGTTATGTTTCTAAAACTACCATAATTTCTGACTACTGAGACTAAAATTACCATCAAAGATTTGATTGTTCCAGGTACCGGTTAGTTTAAGCCCAATTGGAAATTAAGCTCATATTAAAATGTCACGTAACCCAGGCCCTGGTTCATTGACCCAACTCAAGATTACATAAAATATCAGCAATAAGCGTTAGAATTAATGACAAATAGATAAATAGACGTTCCTGTTGAACGAGTCGCACGAACACCGGAACAACCCGTTTCCCTCATTCGACTTTTAGATCTTGAGTTGAATGATAAACAGTAAATTCTAGGTTTGTTTACATTTCCATACTTATCACTGCGAAGAAAAATTGTTTTTTTATGCATAAGACTATGATGATTGCTGATAGGTTAAAGGAAAGCTACCTAGAATTGCCTGAAACTACCCTAGGCAGCGATACCATCTACAGATTGCGTCATTGGCATACGGCTGGATAAGCCTGCTCATGTAACTGACATAATCTCTTAATGGCTTCTTCCAACACACACGTTTTATGTCGAAAGGGTTTGAATAGAAGACCATACTTTTTACAATCAAATTCTACTGTCCGACAAACATATGTTGATCTCGCTAATGATATAACATTGATAGATGTGAAAAATAATACGATCTTACACAATGTTGACCTATAGATGAGAAAGTGTAACACAGTAGACATAATAAATAAAACCATAATATTAAGCACCGATAAAATTTGTTATATTTGTTACGATGTGTCACAAGAACTATTCAGACAGATAGAGCCAAGGAATCCGTATGACTTGACGAGTGACTCAGACGAGCCGATGGGTTTCCCACTTTCTTAGCTTTGGTGTGGGTAGACCTTAATCATTCGGCAAATTAGGCAAGGCCTTGAATGTCATGTAGGTATAGATTTTTTATAGACGCAATAATGATTAACAAAAAAAATTAAGCGTTTTTCTTTTTACCAGGTGGAGAACAATAAGTAGTAGGTATCTATAAGGTTAGACTTGATCTTATTCAGTAGGTGGACAAAAGAGGATCGCAAAACGTTATTATTTGCACAAATGAGGTAAATGCTGTCTAAATTCCTCAAACACACAGATATTCTTATTAGAATAATAGAACAAGAAGCAGCTTACATAAAAACAAAAGAATAGGTCATGAATAGACTTTGACGAAGTTCCAGCCATAGTAATAATTATTTTGCAATAAAATTCATTTTAGTTCGAAATCAAATAAATATTTCACAAACTTTGGTAGTAATTTTGTCAAACAAAACAACGTCAACTGTAAACGTGAAGCTAGTGAAGCTGAGAATGTTAATGGGGCTTATGAAATAGAACGGCATGTAACATTAAATTCATTGAGTGGCCATTCATAAGTAGTGTTAAATGACCACTTTGGCACAATTAGTGAGGGCACCAATCGACGAGGCAATGCACACAGCGGCACATGATTTCGTTAATATCACGCGACTGTTCTTTGCTGAATTGGAACATTGCCTTTTAATGGGTCAAGGTATGGCTGGAATTCGCTCGACAATAAATCAATTTGAAAAGAGAAGACTGGTAATAAACATATCAATAAAAAAATTTCCGAAAAAATCCTGAATTATCAATACGGTAAATAAATTATTTTCTTATCACCTATTGATGTAAGTATGTTTATCATCCACCATTTTCTACTTGAGAATTTCGAATTGTCTACGGTCCAGTTATTAGCATTCCTGATACTGCAATATTCACAATAGATTCTCAATAACGGTATTCAAAACGTTCTAACAATGCTCGTAAGTAGAAAGTATCACGAACACATAATTGAAGCAAACAATTTTGCTGAATCACATGAGCAATCGTGTAAACAAACCTACGTTCGTTTCTACAAGGTACGATCTTCGGCCCAATTAACGTCCAATACAATTACAGTAGGTACATTATCACTTAGTAACGAGGTAAATTGCTGAATAACCCGAAATTTTAAAACGAGTCTGCTTACGTATCTTCAACTACAATGGTAAATAATACTAAAACAAAAAGAGCAATGAATGGAATGCGGCGCGAAAATATATCATAGAGGCGTTGAGGCTCGTTAAAGCCGTGGTCCATGTGAGTTGTTTTATTGTGCAAATCAGCAGCTTCAATTAGCATAACAAACGGGCGATGTACGCACGGGCAGTTTCACTGGTCCGAGTGCGCTGTGGTACGGTGCAGCGCGGTAGGGTTGCTTGATATCGGCCACACGTCCAAACGGGATGGTCGGAATAGTCGTGCTCGCCAGACCGTGCCTTTTAGCTGCATCGACTTTCCAACACATACATCGAATTTGAGCTCCAAACTTACATGTATGGAATTGACATAATGCAGAGCTCACGGTTGAGAAGGTTTTGCTCGTAGAAACTGTTTAATATTGAAAACTAAAGTTGAAAATGCTGTCTATGAACTAGATCATGTAGATTTCAACTCAATATTAAAACATGAACATAATTTAGGAAAATGTTTAAACTACCATTAAAAGATGAATAAAATTATATCAACATCACAAAATGATTAACTTTCCTGTCTTACAACAAACATTGACCTCGATCGAGGCCATCGCATTAAATAATTACCAGGGAAATCGGTCTAGAATTCCATTATGTGAGTGACATCCCAAGAGATGCGGCATCCGTTGCAGCCAGGGGACGTACGCACCAAGTTATTGTAATGAGAACGACAAGGGATATTTATGCCTCGCCACGCGTCCCGAATACGCAATGAGTCTTAGATACTCGAATATTCAATATAAGGGACAGAGTCTCGAATTGGGATATTTGCAACATCATTTACTACGCAAACATGCTGGCAGGTGTTGATTTTGGATCTTTCAGATCTTTGTATTGACAGAGGTTTTGCGTTTGCGAATATGTAAGTAAATTGACGCAAATACGGTGATTTGAAATTCGAGGGCTGGACCAATATTTGTGTCCTTTCATGTTGTCTTTTCTTTATTTGGTATGAGAGCACTAAGAACTGTTTGTTCTTGGTTGTATTCAAGCTTTTGGGGTTCCGTACCAAAATGGAAAATAAGAACCCTTATGGTGAGACTAACGGCCGAACCCAATAACTTATTTTCAGTTAAAGACAGATCGCTATTGATGATAGACAGTATAATTATATCTATGCTCGGATGGCGTCTCACAATCATTGATAAAGGCTATCTATCTAACGAAAACAATAAGTAGGTTTCTCAACTTCGCCCTCCCGTGCGTTCCATTACAACCAACATCGCTTTAAAAAACAACATGTGTAATTAGGGTTATATTAAAACTTCTTTGTTTCTTACTTCTAAATAAGTTACTGGATTAAGATATAATTCCGTAGAGCCATATTTGTTATGGCCGCGAATCAAAATACAACCTGTTACTGACCCGCAAATTGCAAAAAACGTAATAAAATTTGAATTTCGCGGGCTACCTTACCGCATTAATGTTATTTTTTTTTTTAACTTAAATTCATGTTGGAATGGTGCTTGCACGGGGGGTGTAAGTTAGGGGGGGGTTAAATTTCTGTTATGTTTTGCCTAGGGCGCACCGTTTTCGAAATATTTTAATTACAATTTTTTTTTATTACTTTAAATAAAAAAAAAATATTTATGATCATTATTGCAAGTACTAAAGAGTTCATTTTAGCTTGGCTACTTTACGTTTATCCCTGCAATTCGGGGAATAGCCATATCTGCCATCTGTAGTACTGTCCTGTCAAACAAATCGTATATTGGGACGCATACTTTGGCATTTTTATACAAAGAGATATCTGTTGTAGGCGATACGCCCTCCCATCAGTAGATAGCGTGGGCCGGTATGATTCCTAGATTATTGGGACGTTAAAACCATCGATAGATATATTTTTATATCTCCAGTAGGCCGAAACTGATGATATATAGGTTATTGGGTTCGGGCGTAAATCTGTCTCTCTGTCTGTCTGTCTGTCACGCCTGAATATCTCAAGAACTACTAACTTGAAATTTAGAATAGTTTTAGATGACGTTTGCCCAACAATTTTGCAAACAAGAAATAAATTAAAAAATATATATCTTTTTTGCAAAAGGGACTGAAGTGGAGCTACTAGAGCATGTGGGGTATCATATAATTGAATGAGCGCTGTTTGCATTCTCAAACATGATTTTTTTTAGGCAGTATATTTTCCGACTTTTGATGAAAAATGTAAAAAAAATACCTCCCCCCCCCTTATCTCCGAAGTTTGCATAGATAAAAATCTGAAATTATTCTATGTGATAGAAGTTTATGTAAAGATTACAGGAAAAATAAAACGATGTCTCTAAACAGTACAGTTTTCCACAACTCATCAACATCATATATGCGTACGGAACCCTCGGTGCGCGAGTCCGACTCGCTCTTGACCGGTTTTTTTTATTATCAACTCCCCAATAATTTAAGAAGTCTTTTCCTAGATTAAAATGTCTTCGGTTTATGGAGTGCCAACCCGAATGGCAAAAAGGTCTTTCAAAAACCAATTTTGCGTCGTCCAACTCCTAGAATAATGCCTAATAGCGTCGGGAAGCCGTGAAAAGGGTCTTTCAAATCCTTTCACAATAGTGTGAGATGACCTGTCTCAAAGAAAGAAAATTATTTTCCCTTCTGCTTTTGTACTCAACCGAGGCCATGCTGGCGTCCGGAAAATAATATTCGAGCCCATTGTAGGCTTTCTCTAAAAGTATTTAAGTCTTTTTGTTATTGAAGAAAATATTGTCGATTTCTGATGTTGGTTTTTGGTTGCTTTCACTATGGTCGGAGTTAAATAATATTGGTTTTGAAGCGTGACTATTTTTACTTTCTTTTGAAGGTGCAACCAAGTGTGGAGTTTTCATTATAATTGCAATTCATACATTTTTTACGGACCCACCATGTACAAACAGTTTTTTTCCGTTTTTTAAAGTATCACAGTTGTTGAAACGTTATTCACATTACAATCTAGCCTATTAGCTAATGTGATTTAAATATAACTTAAACTGCTAAGTAACTATTAAACTAACAGCATTGATGTAAAATTGCTTGTAAATCAATGTATATTATTATTATTATTATATTATATTATTATTATATTTATATTCGCGGTAAAATAGTAGTAAAAGTTTGCTGTGTTATTTTAATAACTTCACGATCGTATTGTTAATACCATAATTATCATAATGTCATAATTATAGGAAATTATCGAGTAATTAATTCTCATAGTCCATTATCAAAATTGTATCGAATTTTACTCTTAATCAAACCAAGCTTTTGCGTATACATACTGTCATTATTGAGGATAAAAATATTAATGATTGATTCACAAAGATCCTCATGAAGCTTATAAGTTTACATTGATTTACACAATTCCATGCCTTTATAAATCATTCCTACTGGGTGGCGTAATTAACAACAAACTTTTTCGTAAAACCAATTTGTCAATAGCATTTTTCCTACAAATTAATCTCAAGATCTTATCGCGGCATAAAAACCCAATTAAATTGCTTTGTCAACGAAATTACCAATTAAAGAGTTGCAACAGCATAAAATATAAATGACTTTACATAATCGGTTCGTAATATGTATTTATGGAATCAATAAAGAGAACAAACGTCCCTCTGTAATAGTGATGTAACTGCAGTGCACCGTCTCGCACGAGCGATTCCGTTTTATAGCCCGTACACAGGCAACAACTTTAGATATACCTACACGCAGGTGAGATTTTTTCAGTACATTTTTTACCAAACGAACAAGATAAAATGTATTCTTATTCCATGTGCATCCAAATCTTATCCATCCGTCTTTTAATAATATTTTTTAAATATTTTCTTTTTAATATTTTGTGAATGTTAGAACGTTGTAGGCATAATAGACGTTGTAGACTAGAATTGTAGACCATTTTCTATTTTGTTAAGTACCTGGTACTTGTTGACGGGCCTACACTGTCCTCCCATACATACCTAATAATACTGTAATTTGAAAACATTGTAAAAGCCAATAACTTTTTAAAAGAGTAATCGTGGAGTTTCTTGCCGGCTCTTCTCCATAGGAAACGACCAATTGGAACCATGCACCTAGCTTCTAACGTTTCATAAGTGCCCATGTAGGTTTATGTGAAATAAAATATATTGATTTTGATTTCATACTAATTATAAATGCGAAAGTATTTCTGTAATGTGAAAAGGTGACAGACATGTCACTTTTTAATGCCTTAAGGCTTCTACATACCGGCGCGACTTGTCGCGCGATGCTACACGGCACAAAGGCCCCGCGTGTCGCAGGACGAGCGGTGCCTTTGTGTCGTGTCGCGTCGCGCGACTAGTCGCGCCGGTATGTAGAAGCCTTTAAGGGCTGAACAAATTTCGATGAATGAAACCATGAATTAGGCCCACAGGTAGACATGATCTAAGTTAGGACTCTTTATCCCGAAACTATATTCCAATTGGATAATTTCCGACCTCCAGGTGGGCAAAGCCGCGGGCAAAAGTTAGTTTGAACTTATTTTCCATGTACCCATTTCAATTGGGATATAATTATTATAGCACTGTTTAAGTACCGATTGGACAATTTTCACTTTGGACTTAACTCACTTTGTGAAAGTCCTCTCCTAATTTAATCGACTGTAAATCTAATGTTGCTACACTATCAGATGACCCTTCCGAGCAATTACATGCACATTATTAGCATACTAAATACTCGACTAAAAGCATCAGTGACATCACTATGGACCACGATGTTAATTATTTCGCTTTCACTATTGATTGGCGCTCAGGCACCTTTATAACAACGATTTTAATCAAATTTGACCATGGATAAATATCGGATGGGTCACCACCGCTTACAAATCAAAGAGCATTAGTTTGATAAATTAAAAATAAAAGCGTTTAAATTAGCTGTAATCCTAACTAATATTTTAAATGCGAAAGTGAGTTTGTTTGTTTATTTATTTATTTGTTTGTTTGTTATGCTTTCACGCTAAAGGCTTCTACATACCGGGGCGACTTGTCGCGCGACGCGACATGACACAAAGGCACCGCTCGTCCCGCGACACGCGGGGCCTTTGTGCCGTGTCGCGTCGCGCGACAAGCCGCGCTGGTATGTAGAAGCCTTGAAACGACTGAACGGATTTGGATGAAATTTGGTACATGATAGACCATGACCTGAAGTAGGACATAGGATACTTTTCGTCCCGATGTTCCTACGGCATAGAGACCTATGCGGGTGAAACTGCGGGACGCAGCTAAAGTCGGCAGCTCGCGCATTAGAAGGACTTTAAAATGCGCGAGCGCGACGGAAATACAATTGTGCGCGAGCGATAGAGATAAGTAATGAGGGGTCATTGTACGAAAATCTTTCTGCTTCGCGACCGGACTTTACTTTAAGATAAATTCATGAAATATCGAGAATAATAAAGTCCACAACAAGATTGACTAATTTATGAGACAGACTTAGGGTTGCAAAAACATAGCGAACCAAAGCTGTCAAAATTAAACGTAGTAATCAATGATGATATTACCTTTAGATTCAGACCCGCGCTCAATATTGGCAAAGTAAAAACCAGGCAGTTGCCTGACATGAAATTAGTCGCGCACCATCCAGTGACGCGCCTACACGTCACAATCACTCGCAATTCTCAGGAATTATTTGTGAAGAAATTGCCTTCCCGTGTCTATACACGATGTACATATTACACTACTACTCTGGGAGTACGGAAAAACGTCTCATTTCATGCATATGTACTTATTGTATTTTTTTATTTTAAGAAAACGTTTTGTTTTGTACTTGTACAGCCAGTCAGCCATTTTTCCTGACTGCTGCGACCGACGCGTACGCGCCAATGAACATGCGGCAGCTAGTGACGTAACTAAATATATGTATGTTCATCTCTTTCTAACAACAGTTATTGGTATAGGTCTTTCCTTTTTTTCGCGCACTGTATGGTACGCAAGTATGTAGCTACATTCAATGGCTTACGCTGTTTTTGAATGCACTAATGTTCGTGTATGACGCGTCTATTTATAATACGTCATTGGTAGTAATCATATCCTGAATCTTGTCACCCAGGAAACTGACTGCCACCCAGAAAAGGTTAAAGGATATTATTAGCATACTAAATACTATATGCACCAACGATATCACTATGCACCACGCTTCGCTTTCACTGCTGATCGTCGCTCCATCAGTTCAGTTGTCAGTTTTCGGTCCCAGCTCAAACGACCATCAGTCATGCGGCGTCAGTTAAGAAATGACGCGTGTAGCCATCTATTTGAACTGGTAATCAATATGCGCCAATCTTTGGTAACGTGTCGTTCAATTGATGTGGTCATGGGTAGTAACTGTTAGTGTATGATTGTTGAAGGAGTACATTTTTGCAAAAAATAAATTAATGTGAGCTGATCATGCACAAATTATTATTTACCTAATCAAAAAGCTAAAGAACAATTTGTGCATTCATCAACAGTTTTATCTAATGTCACTTGAAACAAACACGCTTTATAACCTACATTATAAATTATTTACAACAGAAAAACACGAAGCTACAAACGTTAGGAACGATAAAAATTAAACTGTAATATCGCAATTACCCTTCATTATAACACAAAACTGGATCTAGAACAGCGCACCATAATTGGAAAAGTTCACAAACGCAGTCATTAACCGTGCCAGTACATGTGGCCGAGGAAGGCAGAGAAACGGTATCCGACAGAATCCGACTTAGTTTTTTCAATTTGTTAAGGGAGATTTAGTAGGTACGGGTTACAAACAGTGATCCACGAGTGAAAGTCGTGGTGGACGTAATTGGACTAAATTATCGTCTTCGAGGGACCCTCGTAATGATTGCAGGCCCAACACACACTTTTTCTATTAGAAACGAGCTTCTTTAAACGTTCTACGGAGTAATTTTGGTTTCCTTAACGCTCGAGGCATGAGTAACAACATTAACTGTAGTCAAACACAAATAAAAACAAATGTAATGTTGAAATTATAGTTATACGGCGCGCTGAGAGTGAAGCAGTAAAAAATAATGATAAATAACCGGCCAAGTGCGAGTCGGACTCGCGCAAGAAGGGTTCCGTACCATTTGAGCTCCTCAAGTTCTGAGTTGAGCTGCACGAATACTGACAAATGCGTGGACTGACTGGACAGGTCCCCTCAATCTGTGTGATTCTTTCATCAAAAGATCATTTCAGGCACCAATCTACATGGTCTTCACATGATCTGACCAAGATTATGTCTGGACTTTAAAAGAGACCGTTACCTCTGAGTTTGTTTCGGCCTTTGTTCTCAGATTAGTCAGATACGAAACACCGACCTCAACTAGTTTTTTTTTTAAGATGATTGACGTGTAAAATTGTTTGTGCAAACCTACTTACAGAAAATAAATGATTTATCATTATCTATAAAAATGGCAAAAAATCACTTGTGTTGGAGCCCCACTTAAATATTTGTTTAATTTTAATTTAATTATTTA
This sequence comes from Tiliacea aurago, assembly GCA_948098905.1. Taxonomy (NCBI): domain Eukaryota; kingdom Metazoa; phylum Arthropoda; class Insecta; order Lepidoptera; family Noctuidae; genus Tiliacea; species Tiliacea aurago. Next base: position 17,137,076 of record OX402591.1, on the reverse strand, counting down.
TTTTTAAAGTGAATATATAACTAAGTATTCTGTGAATATTTCAAGCGTCTACCTGTTGCCGTTATCAATATAGAGCAAAAAAAAATCACGTTTGTTGTATGGGAGCCCTTTTAAATATTTATTTTATTCTGTTTTTTAGTATTTTTTGTTATACCGGCAACAGAAATACATCATCTGTGAAAATTTTAACTGTCTAACTATCACGGTTCATGAGATACAGCCTGGTGACAGACAGACAGCAGAGCCTTAGTAATAGGGTTCCCGTTTTACCCTTTGGGTACGGAACCCTAAGAAGCAATCGTGTGTAAAAGATGGTGCTACTGTATTGACGAGCCTACATAAAGCGAGTAATTGAATCAGAGTTGAAAGAATCAAACCATCTCTATGATAAAGATACACACACTATCAACACACATATAAACACTAACACACACTATACACAAACAAACTAACTATACTCGTACTGTTTATATGAACACTATCTTTCCACTTCGTCATAGTTGCTTTATCTATATAATATAGTATAATAAATAAATATAATATAGTATATATAATATAGTATAATAAATAAATATAATATAGTATATATAATATAGTATAATAAATAAATATAATATAGTATATATAATATAGTATAATAAATAAATATAATATAGTATATATAATATAGTATAATAAATAAATATAATATAGTATATATAATATAGTATAAATCACTAGTATATTAATAATTATAATTCAATTAAAATAATAAATACATACATTTATTATTTTAATTGAATTATAATTATTAATATTCTAGTGATTTTAATTTATTTTTGAAGTATGTATCTATGTATTTAAGTATGTATATTTGTAAATACTCATATTATTTGTTGTATTTTAATTAGTGTATTGTTTTTGATTGTATGTATTCTATTTTCTTTTCTAATCTTACACACGTTGTCTATCTACATCTCTTTATCGACTTTCCTATCGCAGGTATGCTGGAAGAGATTTCTTTAGAAATATGCATCATCACCTTTGTACGGATTTTTCTGTTCCTTTCGTCTTGTTTGTTTATATATATGTGTGTACATAAATGGTTAAATAAATAAATAAAGATGTAAGATATCATAATAAACTAGGGAAAAATACCCTGGACAAAATAATATTGTTTTCCTCATCTGTAACAAAATAAGAAGCGGATTATCAAGAGCTCGCTGAGAGCTTCCGCTCAAGCAAAAGTCGTTATCATTGTGTATAGTTGCTACGATAGTTTTTATCTATGTAACTGGTACAAGTAAACATACACAATTGGAAGCTGGAGAAGCCGGTTTCATAGCACATAGTGATGCAAAAAATAAAAGCGCATTGCTTAATTAAAACTCTTTGTCTTGTAACATTATTGTAAAGACAACTGTTCCTTAATCAGCTACATTTGTCAAGAAGACATGTTATGATTGTAATAACGTTGAAATAAAATGGAATCTGAATGAATGTACTTTCAAGTATCCATGTCAATTCAAATTGTTTGTTCCAAAAGTACGAAAATCAAGAGAATGAATGAGAAACGTTCCAAGCAAACTTGACTGTTCATGCAAATTACATCTAAAATTATAAAGGATAAAGGCTTCTATATACCGGCGCGACTTGTCGCGCGACGCGACGCGGCACAAAGGCCCCGCGAGTCGCGGGACGAGCGGTGCCTTTGTGTCGCATCGCGTCACGCGACAAGTCGCGCCGGTATGTAGAAGCCTTAAAAGAATATAGAACGAAATCAACAACCCATAAAAACGAACTACGAGTATCACGACAAATACTCTGGAGGAAAGTAAAAGTTTATTTTTATGTTAAGTAACTTATAGCGATCTAAAAATATAAAGCGTTGTATATTGCTGCTTATAATCCCACGCAGGTGGCAATGGAATCTGTTAAAAATGTTTAGTTTATGTAAACGATGGCTATCATACTGTGTGCGTATTACATAATCAACATCACTGATTCTACTGAAAATACCGATAAACAAGAAAACAAATATCTTACAAAACACGAGAAAATATCGTAGAAAGAAGTAAAAGTGCTTACTCGTCAAACAGCAAACGTACAGCAAACAGAATGACAAGCGATATTTTCTCCAAGCAAATACTTGGATTAATTGGCGAGTCTGAAGTAAACACTGGCCATAAATAGTCGTTAAAGGGAGAACCGCTAAATAGCGCAGTTGATAGCATCGCCAGTGACGAGGAATCATGGCGTGATAAACTTATCCCCTAATAAGAAGTACTGGCCAGATTATTGGATGCCTCTTATCAAGTGACTTAGGCCGCCCCAAATTGAGTGAGCGAGAATTATGGACGAACTTTCTACTAGCAAGAAATAAAAGATAATGAAGATCCCGATTAGATAAATGCGGTAAACATTTGGATAAGTATCGGACTAATGTCTATAAACTTTTATGATAGTAGACATGAGGGAATGGACGATGTTAATGTTAAATAGCTTAGAATATGTTCAAAATAATAAATAAAGTTGAAAACTACTCATTTTACAAAGAAAAGTATTGGTTAAACACATTTGTTGAATTTAAAAGGAATATTTTAATACTTTTCGGTAAGCCACAAGAAAAATGAATACCAAAGAAAGAAGTTAGTAAAATGAATCAGGTTTCGATCATCCCTTTGTGCAAACGTAACCTAATCTTTATTAGATTCTCAAACCAATGTTTGTTAAACGTTTTGAGCTAATAAAAGTAATATTAAGGGAACGAGAAGCTACGTACGAGAGGAAATGAAAGCGATGAGAGAATGAAATTGGAAAACTTGTTACAGAATTACTCGAGATGAAAAAGGAGAAATAAAGCTTTAGTAAAAGTTAGTGAAACACAGTACGCTTGAATGTTTTTATTTACCTGGGGGATCGTGTTTGATTTGTAGGAAGGTTATATTCATACGCCAAGAATTTTGTATGAGTGCAAATATTTTCATTAAAAAGTTGGGCAGTAAGCTTATTGTGTTTATTTTTAAATATGGTTTATTTTTTATGCTGTTGGTGTCCCAAAGCTTTAGCGTTTTTATAAGGGTCGTAAGTGGCAAAAAAGGCTTAATAAATCAATATGCAAAACTGTTTTCTTTTAAGGAAGTCAAAATGATGAAAGGGTTGAGTGTGGGACTGGCGGAAAGCAGAGCAGGTCCCGTACCACCCCTTTTTTTTTTTTTGGTTGCGAAATTATGAAATAACTTCTCCCGCTCTGGGCGGAGCGGGAGGGCATGCCAGACTTTTACTGACTAAAACCCACCCGTATTCCTTCATTTGCCTGTGTGCCAGGGCCACGATATCCCTTTCGGACAAACTCGCAACCCTGGCAGACATTGGCCCTAACGAACCTCGTCAGTTGCTGCTGACAACTCTTTGAGGCGTGCGTGGAATACGTACCACCCCTGTGTTTTCATGTGACGCACGCTTAAACAAAACAACTCACCTTTTATTCCAGTTTCCGATCTCAGCGTAACGTCGGCCGTTCGAGCTTCCGCACCTCCTCACTTCATTTCCTTTAAACGTCTGAACAGAGTTCCCGTTAGGTGTTAATATTCCGTTCGTAGTATTATTGTTCCGTTCCCTGTTCCTCGGGAATGTTCCAGTTCCTGAACGAAAAGTTGCCAACTGCGGAGCTTGTTCCACGTCGGGCGTGAACTGCTGAAGCGGAAGAGTCACGTTTCCACTCCAACTCTTGCGATTGACGGCGAAAGTTTTGAACGTTCCATTACCGTTCGACGATGGTGCCACCCCACAGAAACTGCTCCGGTTATGACTGTTTTTTATAAAAGCACCGTTCTGCAGCGCCACTTGAGGCTTGATCGGGACGAGTGGTGACGCCTGGTCAATGGACATCGTACTTTAATAAATGTAGGTGCAACCTACGTTTGATCTATCTACATTTTTGTCTGTAAAGGAAAGAATTGTCTACATTAGGGGTGTATTACAAAGCATGATTCGCGACACCACCAACAGAGTTGCTTGTAAGCGAGGTGAATTTAGGGCAGCCATTTCATGGCAATCAATATCGAACCATTGAGGCTTTGTCAACGAGCTGGTTGCTAAGTGACATGCCAGCTAAGATATAATGAAGAGGGCATCGAACAATAGAGTTCAATTTAGGTTAATGGGCATTCGAGTTCCGCAATGTTCTACACTACAATGATACGCTAACGAAGGTACATGCAGTTCCTACATTTGTAATATATTTCTAAATAGTAAGAGCACTCATGGTTTCAGAGAATTTTTACTTATAGACCAGGGTCGATAATTTTTGAAACCAAAAGAAATAATAGTAGGATGAAACCCATTGGAAAAGGAAGAGAATATAACAAAAATGAAAGGGAAAATAATTTACGGGCGATCTCAGGTCGGGAAGTGGATGGGGGTGTGTTTTTAAGGGTAAAAAACGGTTTGTCTCGATTTCCGGCAAAACTACAAGTAATTATGGAAAAAGTTAAATGGCAAAGTTGTAGGTAAGTAATAAAAAGATCTACAACTTTTATATGTATAATTTTTTCACATAACCTCAAAATGTATGTGAAACATTCAAATAACCAAGTTTTTGGTTTTTTATTTTTATCTCTTACAAAAAATCACGAAGTTTGGTGAAAACTTACCTTTTTATGTCACAAACACACTGTAATTTTTTTGATTTGCCGGAAATCGAGATAAACCGTTTTTTACGCTTAAAAACGCACCCCCATCCACTTACCGACCTCAGATCGCCCGTAAATTATTTTTCCTTTCATTTTTGTAATATTCTGTTTCTTTTCCAATGGGTTTCATCCTACTATTTTTTTTACGTTTTTACCATTTTCAAAGGCTTCATTCAGCCTCTGGTCTATTAATGGTAGTTTTTATGACAATTTAAAATCCATCAAATTAAAAAATCAACAACGAAGTAGAAATTCAAGCGAAGGACGCTCTTTGGTAATAACTGCCGGACATAGCTATTACGCATTGTTGCAGACTAGCGACAAAAACGCTGCCGAATTGTTTTTTGACCTCCGGTCCCCTAAACTATACAATTTGCCAAGCCGTACCGACAAAAACATTTGATGACTCACAAGAAACTTTTTCCTGAGGTGATATTTCGATGTCATTTGCCTTTTCGCAACTTAGTATTTAAAAACTCGGTTAAAATGTTCTTGTTCTGTTTACGCAATAATGTTGATGGCTGGACTACTTTTTCTGTTTGATCTATGTCAAACAATTAATCTCATCAATTCTCCTGCGTTCGGTCGTCTGCATAGCAACAATTGACCTTGTATGTCGTATGCAGTGACTAGGCGCGTCCCGCTGTCCATTGTACTCAATGTACTTCATTTATTCACATTAAAAGTGGAAATTCTCCATTAGTTTTACCACCTTGACCCACTTGCACGCTAACATTATGGCCTATGGTACTTTTAACACTACCATTCTATGATAAATGCAATACACAGGAGTGTCATTTGGCAGTAAATGTAGGGTGTAAGTTTGGTTGGTTTGTTATTATTTTAGTTCATGGTTTTGTTCAATGATTATTATGGCAATTATGTTTGTTTTTAAATGTTTAATTTACTTGCTTTATTTCTGTGTGTTGAAAATCATCTACAATGGGAGCGACTGATTCTTTATAAGCACAGAATTCTGACTTCACAATTTTAAAACCAGAGTGTCGTAATTTTTAACTCAGCTTAAGCAGTTAATGTCGAATGCTTTTTCAAACTGTTAAAAAATTAACACTAGCATTTATCCGACATCTGAAATTTATCTGGCACCTGGTGTATATCAACTACCACTATAAAAAGGAGATTTTTTCAAAAAAGGACATCAATTTGCGTCGAAAATAAATGTCACGTCAATCGTCGGATATATTTGACCCAGTAAGGTGCGGACACTGGTAATTTGCGACGGTCGTTCGTCGCCAGATCCGTTCGGTTATATAACCATTGCGTAAGGCAACCGGTGACTGAGACGTTCAACTAGCCACCTCTGATTCGCGACGCCTCCGCTTCAGCCTAATTGATCGGTGAGCAGCCTTATCCGAAGACCATCTAAAAAGCCTGAGTGCTAAATTATAGTGATAGCTTGAAATCGGATCTACTTTCTTACAACTCCTTTTAAATATATAGCTGCCTGTTTAATTTACGTTATGGAAATCGAGAACTGTATTTACGAGGCTCGTGTTCTTAGATGTGCTGTCTCGTAAAATATAAATAATCAAAATTCAAATCATAGTTTTAATGAATTAGGTCTTTTGATTCTATTACTAATTTGGCCTTATAACGCCAGGTCACTTTACGTAAGACTTCAAACTGGAGAAGCTTTTATGAAGAGCCAGAAGTGTAAATAAAAAGCAATTAAAAATAGTAAGCAACACTGATTTTATCGGCCAACGCTTCCATCTTATGCAATGTAAACATAAGCAGTATCCATTTCTTGTACATATTGTATCGGTCATGAGTGATTGAATAGAGCGGGAAATATCTAATTCTCATTCATTTTTTTCTTATTCTTTTGAAAGCATGCAAACGTTATTCAAGTATTACCATTATTATGCGTTTGTTACTTTGTAAGTTCTGTAACAGCTATTACGGTTTGCTCATCGTTCGTGCCTTCACGTGGAAGACGTGAAGTAAGATTGTTTTGAATAGTTACATCACTAGAAGCTAAATATTTTTATTTAACATCGCTTCGGTCGGACACCTCGATTTTAAGTGTATTTTGAGATCCGACAATACTTTAGAAAGTAGGTTACAATAAGATTTTTACATCTAAATTCCTACGATAAAACACTACAAAGTGAAAAATTACTTTAATATCGGAAGTCGGTGTCTTTGGATCTGTATTTTAGTTTTTTGCCACTGTCTTTTTGCCGCAATCAAAGTTATTTTTCGCTATAGTGTTTTTTTTTGGTAGTTGGCTATTTTTTATTTATAAAAATGTTATTTATTTTTCAATTTTTAGTTATGGTACCTACCTACCCCACACTAATTCGAATATCACAAAAACAACAGTGATAGAAAATTATTATAACATCATCAAGATACACAAAGTGGAATAAATATGTGTTCTCGAAGCTAACTCAAAAACTCCCCAAGCAAAGTTAATAAAATGTCTAAGGGACTACGTACCGTGCATGCTTTCTCTACCAAACGAAAATAATTATTAAAAATCGGTACACAATTGACGTAAATATAGACGAACTTAAGAAAAAAGATAAAAAAACCTACAGACGAACATACCAATAACCTCCTCCTTTTTTGAAGTCGGTTAAAAAGAGTTTTTTTTTCATTGGAGTCATCATCGTTAAACAAAACAATAGGTGCGTAATTATTACATTTGAATGTTTTATTATGCAGACAATGCTATTGCATAATTTAGCTACCTATTGTAAATCACGGGAACTTTATACAAATTAAAAGCTCGGTTTTAGTTCCGTATTCAATGAATTATTAATAAATACTTGGAATAGTAGTAATAAGTAAGTACTAACATCAGATCAAGGTTTAAAATAATGCATACTGTGAGGCCAAACTGTAATGCAGCATCTTACCAAATTAGATTCCACCCCGACCAATTTTAGTCAATGCCAACTTTCAGTACTAAGATTTTTATCGATGGACATTTGGAGTTCGACCAAAAACCAAACTCAATAGCAAACGTTCTCAAATTGACCATAACGAAAATAAACTTAGCATTCGTTACTAGGTTCTTTAATCAAACACCATCAAAATTGATGAACTAAATAGTTCATTCGGTGCATTAGTCATTTGAACCGGTTCTTAATTTTTTTTTCTATCTGTGATGATAGAACAGTTATACATTAGTCATGTGTAACTTTTTCAGTAGTTCGTACATATAATCACGCGTACAGCACATATGTAACAATCAAGCGTAGTAGGTAAGGGCATATTAATGAAGTACTTGTGACATTATATTTAGAGATGATGAAAGTATAATGTCTAAAGAACTCAATAAGGACTGCAGTAATAATAACATCGGTAAAGAATCCTAGAAGGATTTTAATGTTACGTAAAAGGAAGGAAAAAAGATTTAATTAAAGTTTTTGCATTCCTTCGAAGGCATATTGTAATTACTTTTTATCCGTAGATAACATTCCATGGATTTTATTCAAGGCGTGGATTTCAATGCATGAAAGAAAAACTGAACATGTGGGGGATCTATAGCAATTAATCACAATTTATTTTCTCATGTTGGTAGGTTTAAAGAAAAGGTAGACGTATTAATCACTTGCAATTTAACGTTAGGTACCTAACCTGGACGAAACCAGAATAGGCGAACAACTTTTCCAAAAAATTCAAGCTTTCTCAAAGCTCCTTGGAATGCATTACATAATTATGAAAATTATGTAATAGATTTACTAGTTCACTTAGCTTAAAAGTCATTACCTACTGTGTAATCTATAAAAATTGTACGAAACCTAACCTTAAACAAAAGAGAACACAAGCAATAATTATATGTAATCGAAAGTTTTCGTTATTATCCTACCGCGATCGAATACTGTATGTTGAAGATGTTCTGAATTGCTCAATTTAGCGAAAATAATGTTGTTCTAAGTGTAACTTTAAAATTAATTATAATTTGGGCTAAGCTGTCGTTAAGGACCATTATCTAGTATTTGGAGGTTTAAAAAGCTAACTGTCTTTCCATGAATATTTATAACCCTTTCATAATTACGTATGAAGGCAAGAACGTAATACTCCGTATCAGACCTACTTATTAGAAAACGTCCTTATACGCGTAAAAAGCGATCGAATGTCAGAAAGGTGCAAGACAGGTGTAAAACAATGAACTTTTACCGGCTAACCACGTCAGTCATATTGAATAACGTGAATTATTGAACAAGAACAAGAAACGGTTAAAGGCCAATAAACCTCTTTGTTTAAACTCCAGACTTGAAATGAAATGACAATCAACAATTTCTCGGTGAAATCCGTAAGTAAATTGTAAACAGTCGTCATTATAAAATTAAAACATATGAGCATAAAATAGGACTTAGGAAACAAAGACAAGCAGCTTTTGTCTAGGCATCTCATCTCAAATAGAAAGAATGTCTATACCTACATAACTTTCTAGAAAGAATTATACAAAATCAATACGTATATAAAGTTGAACCCAACAATAATTATGTCATATCTCATACTCTTAACATGTCAACAGACATGATTCACTCGACCCACGGAATGCGGCAGCGGGGAATATGGATCATAAACAAACGCACGTGCTGCCGTATCTATAGGCTGTAGCTCAATAAATTGATAACTAGTAGTTGGCTCGGTTTCAACGCTTTTATTGGATGTATCGTACACATTAATAATTTGGTAATTGATTGGAACATTAGCTGAAGCTGTTACACACTCCCACACATTGCTCGGAAATATATCTGCTCGTACATCTTGCTTTATTTCGTAATATACCATAATCACAGTTACGCTAAAGGTGTGGTCCAAAACAAGTAATTCGAACTCAAGAATCGCTTGAGAAGCCAAATTGAATGCACCTGTTCTAAATGCATTTACAGTATTTTCTTTGCAAGGTAAACAAGACTCTATTAAAGACAATGCGAAGGTAGCACACGAAACCAAATATAGCGATAAAGTGATTATTAATCTTACCATATAAGATTTAATCGAATATGCAAACTTGGCTACTTGAGAATTACTTGCCTAAGAACTTATAACGCTCACTAATTGCATTATACCTTGCTAAAAGACCTTGCAATTTAAACGTAGGAAGTTGTACGCAGCATGTAGGCGAACTGAAAACTCAAGCTATTATTCAATAGGATGCTAGCATCTCGCCTTTAGCAGTGATTGAATCGAATTAGGTTACAGTACAACAACCTGTCATATAACTAGATGTAACCTTGGCCTAGACATGCTTCTAGAGACAGGCACAGACCTTTTACGAGTGTACGTGACATAGCTCGCAACTCTGTATCGATGAGTAGTATTACTTAATTCGGAGTCACGTGCTGATAGAAAAACTATTTCTATAAATATTGAACTGACAGCTATCATAAATGTTTAATTAAAGGAAAGAAATAAATTACGGATTAACTATAATGGAAGCAATTTGTAAAAAGAAGAAACGCGAGTAAAAGACAGCAATTGAATTCTATTATAGAAACATAATAGATCCTACTACACAATTTATAGAAGATAAAGCGCTCAAAAAAACAGAACAACATTTAGTGAAGTACCCCGCAGAGAAGGGTCTACACGTGACAACTATTCCAAGTGTTGAACAAAAAACAACACTTTATCTAAGTGAAGGGTTTCAGAATGTGCGGGGATCATAACTGTGCGATCTGTATTCAGACCACGCACCGCACAGGAAGGCAAAAGCCACAATGCGTCTTAAGGCTTCCGACTCTTGCTCAATATTTCTATTATTGATACTGGATCAGCCCTAAACGCCGTATATTGGAACCCAAAGAAAGTTGCATGTGAGACCTGAAGAATTTACTGCCATTTATATTCTGTACACCAAGAGAAACCTATCAGTTATCCAGTTGATACCAAATGAGTAAAGTTACAAGAACAATTTGTCGCACTTATTTCCTCTGTACTGTGATTAATCTTTCGAGTAAGCGTTTCGCAGTGTTTGTTGAGTGGTATCGATTTAAATAGAATACAACTACCTGGAAGCACTCGAAGCTTGATCGCAAGACCGATTTTCGCACAAAAAGTTCGAGGTCGGTTTTTTCGTTACTTATCGCTATCAGGGATCTAATTTTTTGCCGGAGTTTTTGGAACAGCGCAGTAGTATGAATATTGTATCATCTTAACTCACTGAGCTTTGTGGACGTTGTGGTATAAAAACATGTGTTATCTAATCACTGAATCGTATTCAAAACTAGTGGCAGCAGTAAAATGTTAATCGGTTTATTTGATGAGATCTGTGAAATACAAAATACGCCACGTATGTAGGTAGTGGCACAGGATTTTATGAATATTTATTTTTTTCTTCCGATGATTCGATGAAAAATTACGAAAAACTTCATCAACGTAATCGTGTATACGTATCAATATCCGCATCGTCATAATTTACCGTTATTATCTCCATATATGTAAATATGCAACAGTTCTAATTAATATTGCTAGAGCATCTAGAACAGGATGCGCACAGGGCGCTCTAACTGTGTAAGGTCGTTGTGATGCACCTCAGGTCGGTCACACAAACACAACGAGTTGACACAAGCAAACGATGCGGGCATGTCACGGGGTACCTTGATGAAGATGACATGAATACTGATGTAAGAGCAAATCTTGCTACATATGGGGAACTGGTAGATTTGCATAAGATATTTGGAGGAAATCGTTAATCAACGTACAAACAGGAAACAGATATAAACGGCTATTAACGGTCTCCGTCAATTTAGTTATTCGCAACAGGACGAAGAATTGTGAAGGAAGTATGTTCGGTTAATGAACTTTCATGAGCTAGGTACTTGATCCATAAAAACCAAAATCAAGCAGTTATAAACAAACTCATTATGATGCAAGAGTCACATCAGACAAAGCTAAACGTATCTGTAACGGATGATTTTGACAAAAAAAATCCATAACATCCGTTTTCGATTGAATTTGAAACAACGGCCTCCCGCTTATATGCAGAAGGTGGTTTCTCTTATGTAATTTATTATTTATTTATTTATTTTAATTTTAAATAGAACGGCCGAAGCCAATTACACTATTTAAACATAACATTTATATAACACAGTCATGCATTCTTCTCACAGAAATTCAAACATTCTGACAGTATCACCTTCCATTCATTCGCAAACATATCAAGATCTGTGTTTGAGTTCAGGAGAGTGTTAATAGCGACTAATGTCCGAGGAATAGGTGACTTGGAATGTGCAACAGTACGGCAAGTTGGAGCAGCCAGTAAGCGGTGTTTTCTGCCACGACAGTAATTGTCTGGGACAAATAGATTGCAGATTTCATTATGCAGATCAGGAACATCTATAATCCCCCTAAGATTTTTTTAAATATTACAGTCATCTGATCGCGCGACCGTCTTACTTCTAGAGAACTAAAACTTAAGCAACCTAACAGAAATTTAGTGGGATACAAGAGAGGATAAAATCCGTACAAGTGCTTGTAGAGGTATCTAAGAAATGCTTTTTGAACTTTTTCTAAAGCTAACACATACTGCTTCTCAAAAGGATTCCATAGGCACGCACTAGACTCAAGCTTGCTACGGACCAATGCTATGCAATATTATAAAAGAAAGTAAGAATTAAGTACAATAAAGATTCATATTGACATCCAATATGAACATTGCTGTAATAGAAAATACCTGGACGTTAAAATGCATTTAATTTTGATAATCAACCAAGTAATCATTGAAACTTTTCGCTGAAATGATAGAATACAAGCTTTATTGCAAACTGCTATATTCAACTCCGCTGCAATCTCGTCGAAAGTATAATTTGGATTAATCAGTGAATAAACTTCATCAACCAACATGAATATTTACTTATTTGAAAACCAATCAATCTACCAACGGATCTAGACAGCGTGGTAATAACAAGTTTCACCCATTACTTGTGTTTATACCAAAGCTAATTAAAGACTTTGTAATCAACAAATTGATACCTACCTAAATTAACATCGTGTATCGTGCAAACGAAATTAAAAGTGTAAAGGCTCGTACAGAGTGGTGCGATATCGCAGGCGCGACAGACACTGACAAAGAAATTGTGCTACTAGTGCCGCGTCACGCTCGCGATATCGCACCAGTCTGTACGAGCCTTTATAAAACATGCTACTGCGAAACTCTTGCCGTAATCAAGATCAATGAACAACGATGATTTACAAATATTAATCTAAGGGCCGTTAAAAATTCAATCAATGGAGTGCCAGCTTTTGTTCCTCTTCACTTGAATCATCTCTAAATAGAGCGGTCATTAATCAATGTACAAAAACGTTGACGTGGAAGGAGTTTAAAAAGAAGGATGGCGCAAAAAATCTTTTATTATTTGTTGAAGGCACGAGCACGCCCTGTCTATCAATATTCATTGTCCTTGTTAGACTGAAAAGGTTTTTTGCTTATTTGTTTTTAGTTAAACGAATTTGCCAAAGTACTTTTAAAATAATTCTTACTAAGATACCGTTAAAAGATGCAGGGGACAAATAAGACGCTAATGTTGACCGGATCAAATAGGATAAAACAATATAAATGTGTGACACAGCGTGAAACCGATTGATTCCTCCATAGGGGTGGCCCATCGTGCCTCTAATAGTACTCGCATATATTTGGTAAAAATCTTCCCAGTAAAACCCTCTTGTAAGTGGGTCACTAAGCAGTGAACATGACGAATCGCTTCCATCACTCTTTAACGTTGCTGCAAGTGGGGGGAGACGAGATAAGACTTTACACTTAGCCACTTTCCCATTCGAGCATTTTTGATAAATGCATTTTACAAGTTTTAAAACGAGGAAAAAGTGCAAAGAATTTTACCATACGCCATTAAACTTGTAATAAGACTTAAAAGGAGAAACGATAACGCTTTATAAGAAAGGGACTCAATTAATATTAAACAGAGCCATAGAAGGCTGAATATATTTATTCAGCAGACATTCTAAGAATTTTAGGCACATGGCACATGATACCGGAGCCTATGAAGTCGGACCGCTACTTGCAATATAAGGAGCTGCACCGAACAATGGGCTTCGTTGTATTTTCCGGAGCGACCTTAAGCGTATACGTTAGCGAATGTTCTACCATATATAAAGGGGTAATTAAAAAGCTATGAAGAGCAGTAGCGGCTGGTAGCCGAGAAAGAAACCCAATTAGTGGTACCACAAAATGGATGGAATTCTAGTCTTTCAAACGGAAATGCTACCTACATGGATTGTTCGGTTTGTAAAAGATGTTTCGTGAAGCCGAATATTTCGATAAATATAATATAATTGCGTATTCCAGTGGAGAGGCACGATTGCGGAGTCACGGCATTTCGTAACCACGATCGGGCGCATTCCATCGCGGCGCCGGTGCAACGCCCCTACGGGATAGACCTGCGACGGTTACTGATGATGCTAGCACGTATACTGTAGATAAACATACCCGGCATTTGCTACTACTATCTATACTGCTGTCTTAGCAGCACAGTCCAACGAGTGGGCGGCAGATCAAATAGATGGAAAAGTAAAGTGTGGGAACTGCTAAATAGGTGAAGGTGTTAATCAAGGTAGTGTAAATGATTTGTCTTAGCTTCAATGTCTTTAGTAAGACTTTTATTATGATGTGGGTAACCGAACTTTATTCATTTATACATGTATGCTAATGCAGAATGAAGAACTGTACATAGCGTTCATAGCAATGGAGGGAAATCCTCAAATTTTATAGTCACACCGATAGGGATTTGGGTATTTTTTATGGTAACTCGTGAATTTGCTCTCGGAGAGCACCGTTTGGTGAAGTGGAACTGATGATGAAGACTACAGAACGGACCACGGAACTACTTAATAATAAGTGGTTCACGGGTTGCGATTCAATTACTTTAAGTAATATGGTTGCTAAGCAATTTATGCTCGTCACAATGCATATGGTGAGGTGATAGAGAAGTATCAGGAGAACTCCTCAACAATTAACGTCCCTGCATCGGGAAAAGCCGTATTTTGTCGAAAGTGATGCGTAGTTGACTTCTCGGTCGGCTTAGGTACTACAAATTGACCCACTAAAAAAACTTTTTTACAAAAAATACAACCGACTTCAAACAAAACACTGCACTTTTTAGTGTTTTGTTGGAAGTCGGTTGTATTTTTTGTAAAAAAGTTTTTATTTTTCACTTTTTAGTGGTACCACTAAAAAGTGAAAAATAAAAACTACCTACCCCACACCAATTCGTATACTACTTGCTATGAAAACAACAGTGACAGGAAGTTTTATAACATCATCAACATACACCGAGTGGATTAAATACGTATTATTGAAGAGTTAGCTGTAAATCTGTAATGTAAATGAGACCGCGCAAGCTTCCTCTACCAAATAAAAGAATTATAAAAATCAGTTCATAAACATATAAGTTATGCCTAAACATATATAATACTAACTTTTGCCTGCGGCTTCACCCGCGTAGATGTCAGAAAAAATCTCACGGGAACCGGGATTAAAAGTACCTACCCTACATAAAAGGACCACAAGTGCCAAATTTCACGTCGCTCCAAGTAGTTTGGGTTGTGCGTTGATACGTCAGTCAATCAGGCGGTCAGTTTCTCCATTTATTTATACAGATAGATTTGTTATTTAGACCAATACAAAATAATAATAAATTGGGACATATTAGTTTTTTTTTTGTTCTTTGTGTGTAATATTTCAAAATTGTGGACCTTTACGAGAACAACGTCCTGACAAACCTTGAAAATGACACCATATTGATTTGTAGACTATTTACATCTCTACACCCCCAGAAGAGGCTGTTTTTTTAAAAACATGAAACATGTTTTATTTATTTGTTGACACGAGTAACCCTAAATTGTCGAATTGATACAATTCAAATGATTTCTCCATACAAGTTGTGAAACCCCGTTACACCCCTTTAGGGGTTGAATTTTCAAAATTCTGTTTTTAGCGGTTACCTACGTCATAATAACTACCTGTGTGCCAAATTTTAGCCCAATCCATTCAATGATTTGAGTTTTGTGTTGATAGATCAGTCAGTAAGTCAGTCACTGTTTCCTTTTGTATGTATTAAATCTATAGTGTAATTCAACATGTTACGACGACCCCGAATAAATTAGGGCAGGAGACTGATGATGAAGAATTCAGGCTAAGTTTCAAGTTAATAGATCAACGAAAGAAGATTTTTTCATACAAACTGTATCCATCCCCCTTTAAACCCCCAAAGAGGTTAATGTTTAAAGTGGTGTGCGACCTTTCCATTATTTGACTTAGGTTATACCAATTTTCGAGTTAATCAAGCCACGTAGTAAAATCCTCTGTTGTAAAACTGACTACCCCTTTTCACCCCGTTATGGGTAGATTTTAGAAAAACCCTGATACAAGTTATTCTTCATTTTTGGTTTTAAGTATAAATACTGAGTTTCGAGTTGATCGGACCACGCTTTATAATACTTCTTAGCTTTGACATCCCATCCATTGATGTTAAGATAACAAAAAAATACAAACTTTATATTTTACTTACGTAAGTATTCGTCCAAGTTTCAAGTTTATTAACTCTAGGAATAAGATTTTTCATGCAAACAAAACCCCCCGTTTTCCCCCCTTTAAAGGTCAAATTTCCAAAACCCCCTTCTTAGCGGATGCCTACGTGCCGAATTTCAGCCCAATCTGTTCAGTGGTTTGAGCTGTGTTGATAGACCAATCAGTCACGGTTTCCTTTTATATGTAGGTACCTATATACGGCTAGATATATATATATATTGACAACCTCCTCCTTTTTTTGAAGTCGGTTAAAATTCATTTATAGCCAGAATGCATCTCATGACAATTCCAATAAGACCAAACACGGGTAGGATAGATTGTTTTATTACCGAGTTCCAGAGCCTACCTTCCGGCTTCATCATCAGATCAGTTTTGATCATCAGATCAAATTTGCTTCGCTTAACTATTTTAATCCAGATATCTCATCGCCACCCGTGAAATACTTATCATTGAGAAGTTCCGGTGGCCATCTGTGGCCTTTTTCATCAGTTCCACTTCACCAAATTATACTTTCTGAATGCAAATGATTGACTTGTTGATGAAAATATAAAAATCGTTATTTGTATGCCTATAATATTTGAGGAGTTCTCTCAATTACTCATGGATCCCAACATCAGAACTGGATTTTGATAAAAATGGGACCAATCTGGAAGTATATCCTTTCAAATAAAAAAAGAATTTTCCAAATCGGTTCATAAACGACGGAGTTCTGAGGTAACAAACATAAAAAATAAAAAAAAACACACGAATTGAGAACCTCCTCCTTTTTGTGAAGTCGGTTAAAAAGAGAAAAATATCTCTGCACGCATAACCATAAAATTAAATAAGGTTAACGATAATACCAATCAATAATTTTAATAAACAATTTCAGATCTTACATTCAAAAGTTAACGTGAAAAAAAAACTAATTTAAAAAAAAAACAACCACCTTCCATAAAACACCAATATGTGAAACATAACTTTAATTTCGGAAGTCGGTGTCTTTGGATTTGTATTTTAGTTTTTTGACTTTGTAGTGTTTTTTGGAAGTCGGTTGTTTTTTTTTGTAAAAAGTTTTTATTTCACGTTACCTTTTGAATGCAAGATCTGATTTTTTTATTTAAAATTATTGGTATTATCGTAAACCTTTTTTAATTTTATAGTTATGCGTACAGAGAGACGTATTGCACCTCAAAACCGGAAAACGTTGCAGAACTGTCGAGGAACACGTGCGAAAAGGAGGCCGCTTGCGCAATCGGCGGCAAGTTATCAATGATTGTTGCCCTCGCTAATGCAACGAATATCTGAACTCTTGCGCAGCTTTCTAACGGTGTTCTGGACCGCTCTGTTCGCATTGTTTTGGTCAATTGCCATTATTGTAGCTAAAAGAATGTGGCTCTCATTAGACGCTCATTTTACGCCCGGGGCGTGACGCTCACGTCATCATTGGCCAGTTCTATAACGTCTTATTATAGTTCGCTGACCGCGTAAGTGGCCAATCGTGCGTAAGTATTACTATATCAACTTTGTTGCGTATTTTGCATATAATATACGAATGCATTCTATATTCGAAGCAATTCTCACAATTGTATCTCAAGGTGAACGTAAATGTAAAACACATGTTTTATCCATACATAAAATAGACAGGCGCTGTGACAATAGATCAAAAGGCTTAGTTGTTTCTTTTTCCCAGCAGAATGAAGGCAATTATTAAAGCTAACGAAACGAACATGGCACGGAGTCTGCAATTGCTATTTCTTTTTTTAATGAAACAGCGGGACCGGAATTCACAAGACCGTTACAGAACCTTACAAAAACTGAACTTTTATGAAAATTACTTATTTTTAAACTACTCTCTCTAAATAGTACCTATGCAGAACATTTCTAATCATGGTATTGTTCTGGTGACTAAAAAAATATATTTCCAACTGACATGAACCCATTTTAAATGGTTTCAAATCCAATAAGCTTTTTATGAATAAGAACAATAGGAATAAATTAATTAATGGCCATCAAGAAACGTGAAAAATGCCAAATACGGGAGATTACGATGACCATTCTGGATATGGACTCCGAAGCAATAATCGAAAAAGCGATTAGAAATGAAATATTGTTAATCTGACATGCGATGAAAAATATCGTTGCAAATCCGAAATATAAAGGGGAAGGCCAATGTCAACGACCCACACCCTATGGACAACAATGAGACAGATCCGAAAAAAGGGTCTTGCACCATTATGGGGCGAAATTACCGCGTCAATGGGCAACCGAATACTGCTGATACTGTAGTAATAATGTAGCACGCGCCTAGCGCCTCATAATCCTGTCAAACCCGTTTAGAAAAGTATTAAATGAGAATTTAATAGCTAATCCTTGAACAAATGTTTCTATTCGAAAATTATTACTACGTTGTGTAACAACTTAAAGTAAATTCGACAGCTGGGAGGAACCACTTCTTAATTCTAATTAATGTCCATATTTAATCCTTTAGTCTCGAATTTTAAGCTTGATGCTTAATTAAAATTTGGGTTAACAATTTTTAATTATATATAATACGTTACAATGTTACAGCAAAGCTCTGTGAGTTCAGGTTCTAAATCTAATTAATATATTCGTAACTAAATTCAACAAGTTTGTACAAGCTGGGTCGGTTCTAACCGTTACAGAAACCGAGGTATAAAATCAAATTTGTACCGCATTAAGTGTGCCTACGCTATATCCAAGGGTTCGGTTAACCAGAGACTGGGGTGTACCAGACGATCAATTTCAAGGCCCCTCGTCTTATATTCAAATCCCTTCTTTGTCTTTGGCATTTTATACAGTCGGTGATTCACAATAAAGACAGTCATCTCAAACGCGTGTCTACTTGTCCCAACTCCCAACGGTCGATAACTTTGAATTTATTAACATTCAAAACAAAACAACATCAAATTGAAATGTTCTTGGAATATAAATCGTATATCATAATAATTGCCATATTATGCGAATGAAGTGATGCGTAGACAAACAATATTACTATTGCTTAATTACATCATTGTTATATTAGTTTACAACTCTACTGGTTCGATGAACTTTCATTCAAAGGTTCACGATTTGCTATTCTACAATGTAGGTACGGTACCTAATTAAAAATTGTTTATCAAGACAACAATGTACATGAGTAGATAGGTACATGTGCGTCCTAAATGTGCAATTCTTGTTAATGCAAAGAACAACGTAAGTTGTAGATAAGACTTATCAGTAGCGATAAAGCAACTCTGTTGGTGATATTATTTAGAAACAATACTGAAAAGGAAAAATAATAATAGGAAAGTACAAAAATAATTAGTTTACTAATAAAAAATAATACGTACTACAAAAACAAAACGGTTGCAAATTTATCACTGGGTAACAAAAAACACAGTAGCGCAAATAAAATAATTCCAAGCACAAACTCTAATGAACTTCTACAGTCGGATAAACTTAAAAAATTTACCGGCAAACGCACGAACTTTTTCAAAACACTTCACAAAAACGACGACGATATCAAATTTTCGCGTGAAATTTGATATGTGTACTGTATCGAAACGGTTGGATGGGCGCGGGGAACACAACGCGCGCCGCGACGACCGGCCAACAACTGACGTTGACTCAATGCCCGGCTGTCGCCGTCCCACTCCAGTGCGCATGTCCGGATCTACATCCCTTCATAACTCCTACATATATACCCTTTTTTTAATCCACACAGTGTTTCCCGCCTATATGCCACATAATAACAATAGTTTCAGTCATAACAACGAAGAAAATGTTGATAATTCTACGTAAACGGCTATTGTGTTAGAAAAGGACGGCAATAAATGTAAAGACAAGGTCGATCGTGATTGTGTTGCAACATCGCCTTTAGCAAAAGCTAACAGTTCGGGTTTTACACCTGGCTGGTAAAGATAAGGAGATTTAAAATTGCTCTGAGCCCATAAATACTGTCCGATTTTTAATCTCGGAACAGGAAATTATTTCCGTCCATCTTTATGATCTTTCACTTGGATTGACGGGTTTGTTGGAGTTGTGAAGTTATTTGTGCTTATTTTCATTCAAATAAAACTTAAGCACTTGAAGTATCTGTCAAAAAGTATTTGATTCTCTTTTCTACACTTCATAACCCAACAATTATTTATTTTTAAGTTTGTTTGCAACAGTTTTCAGAGCATCAACAGCTGCAATAACGTTTTTGCCGAGTAATCGTTCTGCATCTCTACTTTTTATAGTTGTAATAAAGATGATGACGTAGTTAAACGTGGTGGTGTGGTTTTGTAGTAAAGGCTCTTTGATTTTCATAAGTTAGTACTATTATCTTTTATTGTCATTAAAAATTGTTATGTTTTCATCAATAACTTTCAGAATTTAACACATGGCTTGCAAGCTGACTTATTCAACGATGTATATCAAGTTTACTGCTTATTGTTAATGCTTTATACAGTAACATCACGTAACAGGAACACATATAACAACACCATGACTGGATAATACTTTCATATCTCAATATTTCTCACTTTCACTCCGGTGACATATATGGGCTGAATGAAAGTGAACATTGTGACAATACACAATAGCTTCGGAGCGCTCAGAACTATTTTGTTTACACTTTCGCGTAATTTGAAGAAATATGTAGAATATGTTATGTCAACTATGAGACTGTTTCTATGTTTAGAATATTCTTCTGCTTAAGAACAATGGAGATAAATATTCGAGTGATCCGGCTGTGACTAAGGATTAAGATGATCACGAAAAAGTGTCTTTTGAAGTTCTTTTGTTGTGCTAGAATCAATTTTTTTTATCGATTCCTAAACAAGGCAAATGCTAAAGATGTGTTAAATAATACAAATAGGATGTTGTAGAACTTTTAATTGGAACACTCCTGTGCCTTTAAGACAGGCTGAGAGGTGATGGTGAAAATATCTTGAAAAACAAAGAGCAGAGCATTATGAAGTAACTTCGGTTACAAATAGGCTTACGACTGTTGAAAGACTATAGATAGGCCCTGCTGAGTAAACACGCACACAACGACAATAATTTAATTTCTCCTGATCCAATCACGTATAAAAACCATACAAACGTAGAAGCAACAGCACGATTACACACGTTTCATCGAATGCATTATACTACACATATACTACATAATACACAGAAAAAATATATTTTATATATAATTGGCCTGGTGTTTATAAGTAAAGGAGTCCTCGAATGGAGGTCACGTACATGCAATCGTCGCCAGTGCTTGTTACGCACAGCGAATGCGGTTGATATAATGCAGTTGTAGAATTATATGGTGAGAAATGTATTTTTAGCCTAGAAAACGGAAAAGATATACGTATGGAAAACTCAACGTTATTAAACTTTTATTTTTGCTGTGATTTCGTAGAACTTTGAGCGCATTCTC
Source organism: Tiliacea aurago (assembly GCA_948098905.1). Classification (NCBI taxonomy): domain Eukaryota; kingdom Metazoa; phylum Arthropoda; class Insecta; order Lepidoptera; family Noctuidae; genus Tiliacea; species Tiliacea aurago. The sequence goes on along the minus strand of OX402591.1, from coordinate 17,115,478 downwards.
TCTTTCTAAAATATAATGGGAACAAAGTGTACTTATAGCAACTTCATGAATCCAGTTCCAGGCTTTTATTATTATCTTCCTATTGTGGAATCCAGGGGTAGAATGATAGATGTCATATATTTTTCAGGTTTCTGGCCATGACTGATAACATTATTGGTTATATGCATAACGGAAATATGTTTTTGAGGCACAAAACTGAAGAACAGGTACCGTATGTTCAATACTCAATGAGTTTCAATAAACTTAATTGTGTATTGAACATACGGTGCCAGCTGAACTGAGTATTAACCATATCACTGGTTGCGAGCTGAGCATTGAAAAATTACTTGTTTGGAGTCATTTTGTGTTATTTCTAATTCACGTATGTTTATAGCAGTATCAGCACAACCAGCGAGTGTACATAACACTACTACGCGATAAATTTCCTGCAGGTAGGCGTGACGCAAAAGCATGACGAAATTATGAAAACTTCTTGAAAACTGTTCTACCAGAATCGCGTCGCGCCGTCGCGTCGCGCCTGTCTGCGGGAGCTTATAAGTGATCATTAATTTGCTTGCCAAATGCAATTCATGGTTCTTACTCATCTTAATCGATTAATTTTAAATGCAAGCTTTCATCGAGGCCTTGAATGCGTATTTGTTCGTTTCTCAATTGACGCATGTTAAGAGATGAATGATTAAGTAATACACGTAGTAGTAACGAAACAGCGATATAAAAATAAACCAAAAGAGGTCATGTTTGATAACTTATTTGATAACCTCAGTAAGGTAATAAACTTTATCTTTCAGTTTACCTGTACTTAAGGTAATTATGTAGAGATAAGTTGCAACATTGTATGCCAACGTTACATGGCATTTAGGTTATTTGTTAATTACTCAATTGTGTAGGTGCCTAATTACTTTCAGATATATTACCTACATCGTTGAGTCTATTATTCCGAAAACTTATATACTTACAACATTATTTTTAGTATATTAATATGCGAAACCTGAATATAGTTTGTTCAGAATAAGGAACTGAATCGACTGCAATAATTTTTACACCATCTTATATTTTGTCCCAAAAATATTTAAGTGTGATAGAAAATGTTATCACCATTAATAATAAAGCCTTTTATTCCGAAACCAGACAATAATGGTAAAAAAAATCACAAGATGTCTCGAATTTCGGTGTGCCTCGTGGCATAGGCCTCTTCTAACAATTTCTTTGACGTCTGTCGTGAGGTACTCTCCTCCAGTTTGGACCTGCTGTCAGCTTTATTTCTTCCTCCCAGCGGGTAGGCTGCCTTCCCCGATTTTTTTTGCCGTCCCTTGGATACCATTCTGTCACTATATTACTCCACTTGCCTTTAGCATCTCGCATCATGTGGCCTGTCCACCTCCACTTTTGTTGGTCTGTTCTTGTTAGAACATCGGTCAGTTTTGTTTTGGATCGGAGATCTGTGTTTCTCATTCTGTCCGGTCTCTTTGAGCCTACCATGCTTCTCTCCATTGCTCTTTGACACTTGGCAAGCTTTTCTCTGAGCAATTTGGTGAGTGCCCATGTCTCACACCCGTAAGTTAGACATGGGAGTATACATGAGTTGAAATTGATGACCATTAATTACTTACAATACAATCGCCGTAAGGTTAGGTACCTACTGCCAAATTATTATCAATGAGCCCAAGACGACCCTGGAGGCGCGTGTCCGTATGGATTGAGGAGCCATGTCTCATATTTAAACGAGAATACTACCAATATTTAGTAGTAAATTAGCTGATTTTGTAGGCCGGATCCTGGAATTTGTAGTAAAACCGTTAAAAAGTTATAGGACGTTTAAGGTGGCTCCTCAATCCAGACATCTGGATTGAGGAGCCACCTTAGAACTCGAAAACTAGCCAACAGATGTTGTTGAAAATTTGGTAGGATTTAGTAGTGTTTACGCGTAATCTGTACAAAAAAAAATGGGTTTTGTACGGCTGAATTTGAGATAGCTACATTGCTTTGATTTTTCTTAAAAATCCATAAATTTCACCACGCTGTTTCTCGGAAAGTCATCAACCAATTAAAACTTATTTTTTGTATAATTTAGTAGTAAATGAGTTCTAATTTGTAGTATAAAAATAAAATGGAAAGACTATACAATTTCGGCGATACAACACATTTTATGTGGCTCCTCAATCCTGACGGTCTATAAAAAATATACGTTCGTAGCTACTAAAGCAGTTGATCAAATTGGATAAAAATAGCACCAATATTTAGTAGAAATTTCTACTAAATATTGGCATCATCAAACATCCTACACACTCAGTATTTCAAAAGATATTAATAATTTAAAGATTCCTTAACAATTTTTTGTATAGGGTGACCATAATTCAAACTATGAATACATAATTTTATTTGCTTATGAATCGTTCTACGAGTACGAGTACCTACATGTAACCTAATTGTTGTTTTAGACTAAATGAGATAACTAGCTTTTGCCCGCGGCTTCGCCCGCGTGAGTGTCGTAAAATATCTCACGGGAACGTACTACCGGGATTAAAAGTACCCTGTGTGTTTATATTTATATTTATTTATTTATATATTTGCTCTCATGCACATCACACATTTTACAATAAATTACTGTCGGCTTTAGTATAATTATTTTATGATTCTAAATTGATTATTGTTTCGCTGTTATTTTTCACAACATTATTGCTATAGTAATGTAAAGAATGTAATAGACAAACATTAGATGAGGAAAGTGAGAGGAGTGGTGGCCCAGTGGTAACGGCCCCCACTTACGAGTTGTAGGTCGTGGGTTCGAACTCAGACAAGCGCTTTACTTTGTGTAAATAATTTCATCACCACTGCTCTCAAAACAGTGAAGGAAAACATCTTGAGTAAATCATGTCCTAGAACCAAAAATTCGAAGACATGTTACATTCACCTACGAGCACTGGGCGTGGTGGATTACGGCCCACTCCCTCTCGAAGAGAAGAGGCCTGTGTCCCAGCAGTTGAACATTATAGGCTGATTATGATTTTGAGATGAGGAAAAAAATCGGTTAGACATAAATGATAAAAACTCCATTATGGAATGTCACTTCCATGAATAGTCAGTTTTTTTTGCTAAGACGATTATGAAACCAAAATTCGCAATAGTACAGAACAATCAAAATATTTTCATATAATTACGAACATATTATTTTTCAACTACAATGTTTAGTTTTTTCTTGGGATAAATTCATCCCAACTACGGAACTCTTCATTGTGCACTTAGCTGGTATTTTATGTCTCAATAAATGCTGCGCCAGTTTATGTTGTATGTTCTTTCATTGCGTCATGTTTACTGGGCATTCTTTATCACATCTCTCTCGTTTGTTGCACGTACCAGTGACAAGAACCATCTATACAAAACTCGTACAGATTAGGCGAGCCGTGTACACAATTAGACTTGCCAGGAAGGAAGTTGAAATTGATAGATATAAGACAATAGGATAATCCACTTTTAGTTTTTTTTTTTTCTTTGTTTGTTTGTGTTCATTATTGTACTGATTGGTTTAGAATCATTCACGTGTAAATAATAAATAAAACTCTATTAATGATCATAGTTTGAATTATTTATGGTCACCCAATTCACAAAATTGTAAGGGAATGTTTAAATTATTAATATCTTTTGAAATACTGAGTGTGTAGGATGTTTGATGATGCCAATATTTAGTAGAAATTTCTACTAAATATTGGTGCTATTTTTATCCGATTTGATCAACTGGTTTAGTAGCTACGAACATATATTTTTTATAGACCGTCAGGATTGAGGAGCCACATAAAATGTGTTGTATCACCGAAATTGTATAGTCTTTTCATTTTATTTTTATACTATAAATTAGAACTCATTTACTACTAAATTATACTAAAAATACGTTTTAATCGGTTGATAAGTTTCCGAGAAATAGCGTGGTGAAAATTATGGATTTTTAAGAAAAATCAAAGCATTTTAGCTATCTCAACAAATTCAGCCGTACAAAACCTATTTTTTTTGTACAGATTACGCATAAACACTACTAAATCCTACCAAATTTTCAGAAACATCCGTTGGCTAGTTTTCGAGTTCTAAGGTGGCTCCTCAATCCAGATGTCTGGATTGAAGAGCCACCTTAAACGTCCTTTAACTTTTTAACGGTTTTACTACAAATTCCAGGATCGGGCCTACAAAATCAGCTAATTTACTACTAAATATTGGTAGTACCCTCGTTTAAATATGAGACATGGCTCCTCAATCCATACGGACACGGAGGCGCGGGGGCGCCGTTAGTATGTTTTTGTACGGACAACCCGGTATTACAACCTTATAACTTTGTGATTTTACATGATATCGTTTTGAAATTTTGTACATAGATTCTTTACATAACAATACTAGACACGTGTTTCTGTAATATTGTATAGATCTTTAGAACTGAATTTTTCGGTTCCAATTTTAAGAAGAACATTAAAGATATTGAGATCTCTATGTTATTTGCAGTAATAAAACAGTAAAAGTGACCTTAGCACTGCCACCCACGACGCTGTGGAAATAGCGAAGTTTTGGGCCAACAACATTTGTAATATTAGTCCTCGCGGCCAAATTTCAGCCATGGCGACCAATCTCAGCGGAGACCAGCCTTCGGCGCGGGAGATATTATAGTGGTATCACACCGCCAACTTCCAAACTCTGGGCACATTTGAAATACTGTCGTGCCAGCGACACGACAAAGAAAGAGTAGTCCAAATCATTTGCAATAATACCCTTTGCATCTAGTATCATGCAATGGATAAGTAGCGCTGCTGCTACTATCAAGAAGATGTTAAGCTAGAATTTGGCACAGCTATGTCATCAAACTGTAGGTACTCACAGGAGCCACTGACCTAAATTTAATCGCTACGATCTTGACTTATAAAATTAAGTTCAACAATCCCCACATATCAAAAGGTAAACAAATACATACTCTTGAAGTTATCAAACTTTAATACTTAAGTCTATGACGTACTTAGCTTAAGTAATTACAAATCAATATTCTCACGCGATTTTCCGCCAAATTATCAATACTTGAAACCAAGTAAATATTTACCTATTCAATTGAATTCTGACCATTCACGGACACGCGAACAGGTAACGCTACTTTGAAAGTGCACGTTGAATGTTCTACTGACATTGAACCACCTGCTCACTTCTCTTATGTTAATGTCTCTTACCTAATACTTACTTATCGTTAACATTGTTGTTCAAGTTTACGGTTAGAGATGCCGCTTGTTCAACTTCACGGATTTTGATGAGCATCAGCTTATGATTGCTTTCAAATCTTAAGGGGACGACAACCGACTTTTAATTATTTTATACTGAAGATCACGTCTAAACGAGTAGTGCTAATGATTTGAAGAAAATATAGGATAAATTAAAGCATTTTCGCAATAACTTAATATGTGAATATTTTAGATTATGTTTATATTACATAGTGAAATTAATTTGTAAAGTTATGTCTACCGCGGATAAAAAACTGAGAATGGCGTAGAGTCTACCTAGCGTATTTTTCTGAAATCTTCACCAATTTAAAGATAATTTATTAATTGATCTTTTAGTATACGCGTTTTATTAAAATACCTTTTTTTTGTGTATAATAAATTAATAATGCGTCCAATTGGGGTCAACACTCCTTGATGGGCGAGTCCTATTGCTGGCTGAACGTACGACGCGTTGCGTGAGCTCAGTACAGAACACGCAAGCTAACCACTCAAGGTCACTGGCATATATCTGCGTCTTATGCGAGGTTTTACATATCTTTAACTTAACCTGTTGAAAACATGATGTTGGTCCTACGACACTTTGTTACTTTGCCTTCCTTTCAAAGAATGTGGAGTGTCCAAATCTACCCCAAGATGATAAAACAAGTGTCTCATACCTTGGTCGATCAGCTTCACCTTTATATTTAGTAAAATATAGCCAAACCGCCTAAAAAACTCAGACAACCCGATTTGCCTACGCATTCAATATCTTTGAGCAAATATATTTTTGCTCAAATAGATTGAGTACCTTTTGGGTTTTAGTATTCTTATCAGGCACTCTCACACACAAATAAACAAAAAAAAACCGGTCAAGAGCGAGTCGGACTCGCACACCGAGGGTTCCGTACGTATATATGATGTTGATGATTTCTGAAAAACTGTGCTATTTAGAGACATCGTTTTATTTTTCCTGTAATCTTTACATAAACTTCTATAACATAGGATAATTTCAGATTTTGATGTATGCAAACTTCGGAGATAAGGGGGCAACGGTATTTTTTTTACATTTTTCATCAAAAGTCGGAAAATATATAACATTAGTTTTTGTTTATACTAAACCCGACAAGGGGTCATTGTACTCATCCTTTTGAACAATTTTTTCTATGGGACCAACCTTGAAATCGCGAAATAAAAATCAGCTGTTCCATACGTTTTATCGATTTCAGTGAACTCAATGTAGGGAACAGCAGATTTTTTATTTCGCGATTTCAAGGTTGGTCCCATAGAATTTTTTTTTCAAAATTATGAGTACAATGACCCCTTTTCGGGTTTAGTATAAACAAAAACGAATGTTGTATATGCTGCCTAAAAAAAAATGTTTCAATATGTGCAAACAGCGCTCTTTCATATGATACACCATGCCCTAGTAGCCCTACTTCAAATTTTAAAAACCCCGTTTCAGTCCCTTTTGCAAAAAAGATATATGTTTTTTAATTTATTTCTTGTTTGCAAAATAGTTGGGCAAACGTCATCTAAAACTATTCTAAATTTCAAGTTGATAGCATTAGTGGTTCTTGAGATAAACAGGTGTGACAGACAGACAGACAGACTTAGTCTCACCATAAGGGTTACTTTTTACCATTTTGGTACGGAACCCTAAAAACGGTACATGGGCAGTTAGATACCAAAGCTTTCTGTTTGCAACAATCCCTATAAAATACACACATAAATATCAAGAACAAACTAAGTGAAGTGAAATGTATGTCACAAACAATGATATCTAAAATGAAACAATTTCCCATGGATTTTCACCCATCGTGACGACCGTCGTCTGACGGTGTGAAATTACATTACTCGCGTATCTCGTGCCTTTTCATTTTAACATCGCACGCGAGACATTGAGTTAGGTCAAATGTCAAGTACGGGCATCGATATATTGTGACCTCATTATGTTCCCGGTGATAAAGGGGAATGGGAATAAGTTATTGTGAATGTGTCAAAACTATTCGTAGCTTGTGTACGAGTATGTTTGTCTTTTTTTTTTTTTTCGGTGGGAAATCACCATATAACTTCTCCCGCTCTGGGCGGAGCGGGAGGGAGTGTCAGATTTTTACTGACTAAACCCACCGTGTTCCTTCAAATGCCTGTGTGTCAGGGCCACGATATCCCTTTCGGACAAGCTCGTAACCCTGGCAGGCATTGGCCCTTTCGGACCCCGTCAATTGGTGCTGACGTCTCTTAGAGGCGCGCGTGGAACACAACGCGCCGTCAACCCGGGCCTGGTCCTTATCGGACGGCGAGCTACCCATCGCATTCGATTCTTCGAACACGATTGATAACTTAAAAAGGATGCTAGAAGTGTCATAAATATTGATTGATATAATTGATAAATTAAAGACACTTACTTTTGTTGGATTTTTGTGCATGGAGCGTTCGCTGAACTTCAAACAAAAATAAGCCAGCATTCATTATCTTAGAACTGCCTAGAGTACCCCCTATGGCTGTTAAATTGAAGGCCTGGAACAGCTTGTCATGCCTGATTTGGGTCTAAGTAGGTACCTGAAATATGCTGAAACATAGTTGCATTATGAAACAAACCCTACTATACAGGGTGTTAAAGTAACTGCGTGCCATAGCTTAGGGGTAGGTTCAGTATCGATAAAGGAACCCAGGAAAAAAAAAAAATAAAAATAAAAAATAAATAAAAATATGTCTCTTCGTACTCTATCGGGCTTAGGACCGTCAAATAAAATTATTTTAATTTAGGTTGATCTTGCAATAAATTTTTTGTGTTTTAATTTTTGTTTTGTTTTTTTTTAATTTATTTTTTATTTTTGCCTGGGTTTCTTTATCGATACTGAACCTCCCTTAAGCTATGGCACGCAGTTACTTTAACACCCTGTATATAGCTGATTATTGTCACCAAAGAGTTAGTTTTTCCTTTTCAAAATCTAGGAAAATTCTAGATTCTAAGAAAAGACACAATCTGACTCCAGTTCATTCCTCTCCGTATCAGTTTTACAACATCAATTACAGGAAATCTATTCCCGTTCGAAATCCAGTAGCTGGCACATTAAATCATTTTATCTAGAACATTTGATCGAAGCCAATCGGATGAATAAAGATGTTTCAAACAAACGTATAGTGTTACAAGACAAACTCATTTATTTCAGTTTGCGCGGGAGCAACAAACAAACGTTGTCATGTTCCGCAAATATATCAAACAGGTTGCCTTCCGCCTGAAGGCATAAACGTCAAGATATATAAGTCTTGGGTACTCGGAAACGTTTGTGTGTTGTAATTTATGTTATATGTAAGTAGAGAGTAAAGGTGCATCAGAACACAACGCAATGTCAAGTAATTGCTCAAAGTCAAAGTCAAGTCAAAGTCAAATTATTTATTTCAAATGGGCACATATGAGGCATATTTGAACGTCAATATTTACAAAAAAAAATAGAATTGATTCTAGTTGCCCCTTCCAAAAGGTAGTTTAGTATGGAGAAGAATGGGCAAGAAACTCCACCGTTACTCTTTTAAAAATGTTTTACATAATTTTGTTTAAGTAGGTACATTAATTATAAGATTATATGTGAAGACGATGCACCTAGAATAAAATAAAATTACTATACCATAGTACTGCTGGCATGCAAGTCAAGGAACTTCTGATTTGCTCATTGAGTAGGTGTGTCTGCCAGGCCAAAGTTGCCCAGTCTTTTTTTCCACTACTGAATAAGGGCTACATCTGTTAGCTGCGTCTTCTATTTGAACTCTTGTACTACCTAGACACGTTTAGAAGTACAAAATGCTAACCGTTATAAGATATGACTTTTGACCTTAGCAAAGTTAGGGCGGGTCTAACTTATCCCCAAAATGTTTAATTCAACCTATGTAGATGTGCTGTGTCGCTTTAGTCTTAGTCTATCCTTCTAAATTGAACTTTATGCTAAAAATACTCCGACTTTTTTTTAGATGGAAAATATAAAGTCAAATTAGTTTTATGGCTGCCTTTTTTTTTTTTTGGTGGGAAATTATCAAATAACTTCTCCCGCTCTGGGCAGAGCGGGAGGGCGTGTCAGACTCTTACTGACTAAAACCCACCCGTGTTCCTTCATTTGCCTGTGTGCCAGGGCAGCCTAAACTAAAGTAAAGCGTAAATAACGTGAAGATGAGCTTCACTACATAGTATAAAACAAAGTCGCTTCCCGCTTCCTGTCTCTCTCTATGTATGCTTAGATCTTTAAAACTACGCAACGGATTTTGATGCGGTTTTTTTTAATAGATGAGTGATTTAAGAGGAAGGTTTATAAGTATTAGAAAAAGCCACGCGGGCGAAGCCGCAGGCAGCAGCTAGTCTAGTATAAATGGCACTAAAATTTTAGTAATTTGAATATTGTGGTATCAATTTTAGCACTTAAAATGCTGAGTACCTAATCATAATTTTAAACCGCATTCAATAAGCTAACGCTAAGTTAAGGCTTCTACATACTGGCGCGACACGCGACGCGACACAAAGGCCCCGCGTGTCGCGCGACGAGCAGTGGTCGCGAGTCGCGCTGGTCTGTAGAAGCCTTTACAAAAAGTAAGATTTAAGATTACTCAGTCAATAAGCCCAATAATAATTTAATACCTTAAGTACTTATAAAATATTAAACTTGAATCCATCATCTGAAGGCATAAAGCCGACATCAAAAATGTACACGAAACCCGAAAATTATATAAACATAGAGATCCCTATACAATCTCTCGTGTTTGCATTGGCTCGGCAAACATCAGGGTAAAGAGCGGAAACGTTATTACAACTCAGCAACTGTACCACCACACTGAAAGTATCGTTGATATTTTTGAAGCAATGTATATTTCGATGTCCATTTCCATTTTTGTTAGGAATTTAATTTGGATGAATGGTTGTTTAGCAGCAATGGATGATGTATAGATCTAAATAGTAGAGTTGATGTCGGTTTTGTAAGAATGAATGAAATGTCCTGATAACGGGGGATACTTGAAACAAACTCCACTTTAGTTAAATTCTAATGATTTCGGTATTAAGTTAAGCCGTGCATAAACACGAGTGTGTATTTCGAATAAATGTTACACTACCTATGCCGCCGTACAATGGCTTTGAGAACGCAAGAGTAATTAGAGGTTGGAATAATACGAAATTATTGTGTCTGTGTTGCCCCATAGTTTTTATTAATCGTCTTATTTACGAGATCTTACTGTATGTAGCTTTTAAAGGCTTCTACAAACTGGCGCGACATGCGACGTGACACAAAGGCCCCGCGTGTTGCGCAACGAGCGGTGCCTTTGTGTCGCGTCGCGAATCGCGCCGGTCTGTAGAAGCCTTAAACCTTCAAGCCAGTGTTTGTGTTTTGTTCCGGCTAAGGTAATTTTCATACTTAGTAGGTACACTTTGTCCGTTACTAAGTTGTCAGCATTTCGACCACATTTAGATTCCTATTAGATACAATAAATGGCTCGATGTTATACTGTTTCTATTATTTCTTATTATTAATTATTACTGTTTATTTATTACTATTAATTATTACATATATTATTAATATTAAAATATTATTATTTATTATTACTGTTTATTTATTATTATTTCTGTATAACTGTTTCTATAGAAAAGCCTAGTTTTGTAATCTATTTAATAAATAAAATTAAAGTGTCTGTTTGTAGAATCAAAAAAGTAGATACGGTGCTTATACGTAAAAATAAAGCAATTTTTAAATGTTTGCCTATCTATCTGTCTGTTTATTTGTTCCAGCTAATCGGGGGAACCCGCGGGCAGCAGCTAGTAAGATAATACATTTTTGCGATAAGTTACAGAAGTTTGTAATGTTCTTTTCAGTGCATTAACCTATACATATACCTAACCTAGAGAAATGATTATCGGGAAGCATCATAGAATTAAGTTTTCATACACACACGTAGTGTGTCAATTTGCTTAACAAACAATATTCCTGACTGTACCCGCCAAACTAAAAGATAAAACAGTTATTGACCTTTTTCGTCCCGTAATAAACGCGCTAATTACCGTAAGGTATGATTATTTGTAGGCATTTCCTCCTAGTAATCGGAGAGCAAATAAATTATCCAGTTGTTTGCTGATAAATTTAGTTACTACTTGGTTACGATATCAAAATTACGCAGAAACCATTACTACTACGCACTCGAACGTAATAAGCATAACATAAAAACATGCCCGCGAATGCTCGTATTATAACCACAAATTAAATCAAAAAGTTGTAACTAGGTTAGGTATATGTATAGGTTATAAAGGTTATAAAGTTTACTGATAATATTAACACCAACAATTTTACGAAAGGACATTCCATCTCTTATATTTCTGGAGGACTCAGGAATTATCATAAACCGCCCCATTATGTCATAAAACGATAAATACGTTGTAAAACCATAAACGGAGGCAGCGAGCCATACCATAAATTGTATTGAATTGGCCCACTTTGCACTTTGCACTACTGTTGGCGACGGAACCCTGAGGAATGGGCATTTTTTATATTACGTATAACGATTTATGTATAGGCCCTTAGAGTTTTATGATACTTATAAAAGTAATAAGAATTATGATCAAGTAAATTGTTCTATAAATAAAAAACTTAGCAAACTTTCCGGGCGCAATTTAGAAGAATGCATTTTACTTGATTTTTATTTTTAATAGTACATATTTACCTACATATTTAAAAACAACAAAACTAAAGAGTTAAATTGTCAATTAAAATAATTATTGAATCAGTATTTCCACATGAAATCTCAGTTTCAGGATTATAATTACAGAACATAAATCAATAAAGGGATGACTTTTCATTCATAGCTTTGAGTATGACTTTATTCGAAAACAAACCTCAATTTTTCTCAGAAATAAAATTAATTATGTACATAAATGACAACATAGACCCAATTAATTAATAAAAATAACTAAATTATAACCTAACTAAAACTATTCACACACTAAAATATGGCGTCGAAAAATTCATCCACATCACTGTCGACTGGTAATGTACCCGAGAGACTGGCCGCATTGCCACGTTGTATGGCAATGCTTAGCATCTGGCCAAGGTAAAAGCCAGCCCTCGGGACACGGGAAGTGTCAACCAGCCGTTTCGAGATTTCATTAAAAAGACCATGAGCACTCGGACCCCACGGCCCGAGGGTTTCAACCCCAAACGGCTCTAAAATATAATGCCCACAAGGTGAGTATTAAAATTAAATTATCTTTGAGTATTCAACATAATCCGCCTGCCAAGCGTGGCGATTATTGCAAACACCCCCCATGGGGGAGACCTATGTCCAGCAGTGGACGTCTTTCGGCTGAAATGATGATTCAACATAATTTAATGCGATTCAAGTGATGAAAAAAAAAGGTATCATTTATTTTGGGGAAACATTTAGTTATTGATCTCTATAAACTTATCGATCTTCTAATGACGTACGCTTTTTAAATTAATGAACGTCTCTCGTGGAGCTCGTGGCTAAATAATAACAGCCGCACGGGTCTATTCATCAGGTTAAGCTTCACTTGCCGGGGTTGGTCCTTGGATGGGTGACCTTCTTTACATACCGAGACTCCTCGGTGCCTCAAACAGCACGTTAAGCACGGTCCCGGCTGTCATTCGTAGATCTTTGACAATCGTTACGGTTGTCAGAAGCCCGAAAGTTTGACAACCAGTCTTATCAAGGGGTATCGTATTACCCAGTTACTGCGTTGTGGAGGTCAGATAGGCATGGCAGTCACTCCATGCAAGTTCTGGAATTCAGCTGCATTCGGTTATTTATTTATGTATTGGTCTATCTACAATCGTTACACAGTTCAATCAATTAACACACGCCAAGTGCAGAATATTAAGCGATAGACACACCATGCAAAAACAATATTATATTAAAAAATAAAAACAATATAAGTACAGAAATGACATAAACTGTTCCACCGAACTGCACTGATCAAAATTTTGTTTCAGTACGGTTAGTGGAAGTGCTCAGGTGCCTTTTGGTCAAGTGCTGTTGAAATCAGTGCTCTGAGTGGAATACCTCATAATTTTTACACAATTTTACACGAATGGTTGACAATAGTTGGGAAATCGTGCGTTACCTAATTAAGAAGGTTAGACTGGAAGCCGACCTCAACATAGTTGGGAAAAGGCTGGGCTGATTGAGATTTTTTTGAACGTTTATAAACTTATGCGCTACTAAAGATGCACACTTTTTAGGGTTCCGTACCCAAAAGGTAAAAACGGGAACCCTATTACTAAGGCTCCGCCGCCGCCGTCTGTCTGTCTATCCAATTCTCCATTCTTTATTGCATTCCATATGTATTAACAGATGGTATAAAAAAGTAAAAGATCAATATGGCACCCTGTCGGGCACAGCAAAAATTAGGAGAGAGGAAGAGGGCTAAGTAACAATAAAAATCAAGCAATTCATTATTATTATAAATGATTAATATGTGTTTAGTTGGGTGCATAATTATGTGTAGGTGTATATATATATATATATATTATTAGGTTTGTGTATACAGGTATAGTAAGTATATTAGTTATTTTTGTTTTATCTATTGCATAAGAATAATGTAGGTAATTATTATGAAATTATTATTATTAGAAGTATGTTCATTATTATTTATGTATTCATATTTTTATTTGATTTTCTATAATCCTATTTATTTATATAGATTTCATAATGTTTGGTTTTTATGGAGAATTATTTTTATTTTGCAATAGTGTTGTCATCTAAAAACTCATTTACTGAGTAGTATGGATTGGATTCCAGAAATTATTTCAATTTATTAATAAATATATTTGTTTTGGTAACTTCTCTAATGTCATTTGGCAATTTATTATACATTTTTGTAGACATAACTAAAGGACTGGTTGAGAGCATTTTGAGTTGGGATTGAGGTATGTTTATTTTGTTTTTGTTGTGTCGAAAATTGTATTTTGTTTGTTTCTTCGCAAGTGGTGTAAAAATGTGGGTGTTTTCTGACAAATTTACATAATTCAAAAATACATAAACAGGGAAGTGTGAGTATTTTGTGTTTTCGAAAGTGTGGCTCCGTCTGTCACCAGGCTGTATCTCATGAACCATGATAGTTAGACAGTTGAAATTTTCACAATGATGTATTCCTGTTGCCGCTACAACAACAAATAAAAAAAAACAGAATAAAATAAATATTTAAGGGGGCTCCCATACAACAAACGTGATTTTTTGCCATTTTTATAGATAATGATACGGAACCCTTCGTGCGCGAGTCCGACTCGCATTTGGCCGGTTTTTAATAATTGAGCCTTTTTAGGGTTCCGTAGTAAACAAGGAACCCTTATAATTTCGCCATGTCCATCTGTCTGTCTGTCTGTCTGTCTGTCCATCCGTCCGTCTGTCCCCAGCTTAGCTCAGAGACGCTTAGTCCTAGAAAGCTGTAATTTGGCATGGGTATACATATTAATCATGCCGAAAAAATGGTAAAATAAAATTATGAAAAACATTTTTTTTAGGGTACCTCCCTTACACGTGAAATGGGGATAATATTTTTTTTTCTCGTTTATTTCATAGTGTGGGGGCCATCGTTGGATAGGCCGTTCAAAAATATTGTGGGTTTGCCAAAACCATTTTCCAATTAAGGGATCCTTTTGCGTAATATTAAGCTTTAAAGTGCTATTTTTTGTTAGAGTCAAGTGTCCCCCCCCCCCCTGCCGGCTATATGGTTGGTTTTGGATATGTGAAAAAATTCATGGCAATAGTATATATAACAAAATTAAAAGGAAAACTATCACAGCTAAGTAGGCTTCACAAGTTAACGAGTAATAGTCGACCAACTTAAATTTGCAGTTGGAGAATTGACCGTAACGTATATCGATGTATGGGAGAGCATGTTTTTCAACTACAATGTTAAGTTTGTTTTTGGGATAAATTCATCCCAACTACGAACCCTTCATTGTGCGTGGTCCGACATGCACTTGGCCGGTTTTTTAACTTTCTGGTAATTTCTCACAGTTGGTTCTTCATAACTAAGCTAGGATACCCTGACCAAACGGGTAAGGTATTAGGGGTAACTGTGACCAACCACGTGCGAGTCGTATTAGTCGCAATTCGCAGTAACTAAGCTAGGCCACCCCAAACAAAATTGGGTTAGGTTAGAAGTGTGACTAAATACGCTACATCCAAGTTGTTCGCCGTTACTCGGCTATTTAGTAGTTTATGGGCCTCAAAATAGGAATTATTTAAGGTTCATTAAATGAGGCACAATCATTATAAATAAAAATCTTTATTGCTGACCACATGGTGCATTAAAAACAGAATAAAAAACAAAAATAATAGTTACAAAACACAAAAAAAAACTTACGCCTTCCTCTTTTTTTTTTTTTATGGTGGAGTGTTCAATAATATTTCAGGAAAATTAAATATGAATTATTTGAGGTTCAATTAAATACATGCCTTTAATTGGAACTCTGCACGGAAATTGACACCGAGAAGAAAATACACACAAGTGTTAGCAAAACTATTATTATTATCTGCGAATGTTCATCTCCCACATATTTTATTATTTGGTTATACCAAGTATATTACAAGTACGGTGATATATTTTGCTGGAGGCTCATAAAATTTCACCCCGTCTCCCTTTCCCATTCATATATTTCATCTGTGAAGTGCGTTTGTCACGAAACGTGAAAATACAAGACAGCTTTACTATTGTGTAAGTACCTACAGAGTTTTATGTATGAGTAGTCTTTGGGTGTTGTTAATAAACTTGAGTTCCTATTTAGCATGGAAGATACTTTCTGTTATAATGACTGTGTCACTAGATCTTAATAAAAGTTGCCCTGGAGAACAGGGACCGAAAAACCTACAATTTGAATTTCAACAAGGTTCTAACTTTTATTATCTTAATCATATTTTATATTGTTTTTTTTGTTGATGTGAGGACGTTGTAGGCTTAATAGACTGTAGATCTGTAGACCATTTTATATTTTGTTAAGTACCTGGTACTTTTGACGCAATGCACGAGTTAATATAAAAAAATACCTAAATCGCTATAGGTGTGCCTATAACATTTGAGGATTTCCTCCGATTTCCATGAGATCCCCTCATCAGATTCTGACTTGGTGACAATGAGACCACCTCGGAAGAATACCCTTTCAAACATAAAAATATTTTCATAATCGGTCCACAATTGACGGAGAAATCTGTGAACATACATAAATAAAGACAAACAGGCGAATATAATAACCATCTCCTTATTGGAAGTTGGTTAAAAAAGAAATCCGTAGTAAAGATATTGAAAAAAAAAACAATGCTGACTGTACGTATAGCTAAATACGTAATTTTTGCGTAGGCGTGTAGGACTGCCTACACGCCTACGCAAAAACCGAAATAATCAACCAAGCTAAAAACCAAACAATTCCCACACGATTATCTAAAAATTACCAATAAAAGCAATATCATTAAATATTCATTAACCAAATTGATACCGCGAATTAAATTATGAAACGCCATCATAATCGCATTACCTTACCCACGAGATACAGCCCGGATTAATTAATACGACATAATTAATCGTCGACTAACGCATATTGTGATTAACTGGGACGTGCATGATTATCAATGTATGGAAATACATGCGAATAATATGCGTCTTGTGACGAGTCGCAACTAATTAATAATTTATTAATTATCTGTAGGTACGTTGTGGTATTAGATGTGGTAGTTATCATGCTAAAAAAATATTTATTATTAAAAATATTCTTCTGGATATAACCGAAGAAAATTATAAGAAAAGATTAATATTTTTACAGCAGTAACTACTTATTGCTACTTTGGTCAGTAGAAACGTCCAACGGCCGATCTAGAAATTTTACTAACATGAATGATAAATTTGAATAGGAAAAATCCAGACAAAATAATGTGTTATTTGCATTGTAGTAAAATAGTACCTTGCACTAACTTTCTAACACTGTCATTTGAAGAGCAAAGTGTAAATAAAGAGAAAATTTAACCGCAGCAGTTACATCCCCGACTTTCCTTACTTTCTCTGCTCTCTTTAGAACCTTATTAACCTTACCTTATAAACTATTTATGTCAAAATCAAATCAAATCAAAAATATTTTTATTTCACATAAGAACATGGGCACTTATGAAACGTCAGAAGCTAGGTGCACGGTTCCAATTGGTCGTTTCCTATGGAGAAGAGCCGGCAAGAAATCCACGGTTACTCTTTTAAAAAAAAAATGGCTTTTACAATATTTTCAAAATATGAGAGGACAGCGTAGGTCCATCAAAAGTACCAGGTACTTAACAAAATAGAAAATGGTCTACATATCTACAGTGTCATCTTCCATACGTCCTATTTTCTGTCTTTATTTGTATCTTCTTAATTAACGCCTGAACTTAATTTGAACTTTTTTAGGAACCCTAATCGATAAACCATTAAGAAGTCCGATCTCCTCATTGACAATCTTTTTAATTTTTCATCTGATCATTAATACTCGTACCAATTAATTAATAACGAAGAAAAATCACTTCTTACTCATCACAATTAATTAAAAATCACTTAAAACAAATCATTGGATTCCATACAATCGATAGTCGGAGAATCTGAAGAAAATTCTTGGCATAATTAAAACAATTCGTGAAGTATTTCTTCTAAGGGTAGGTAATGAAGGGGAGGCTATGAATTATTTTTAAGTGGCGAGCCGACCCTCTGGGTTACTTCATTGATTTTAATCGGTACCGGGATTGTGCCCGATACCTACTACCTACAGGAAATCATTGGTAGAGAACTAATTTGGATTATATTTTAGGGCGGAAAGGCCAAATAATTGGGCCACTTAATAATCTATACAAATTAATAACGTGTTTTTTTTTCTAATTTAAAAAAAATCGTCTGTATGTATACTTGTCACTAGTTTATCTCGAAACGGCTGGACCTATTTTGACAGGACTTTCACTGGCAGATAGCTGTTGTTATAACAATTAACTTAGGTGAATTTTACAAAAAAGTCACGCGGGCGAAATAATGAAAAGATTATGTCAAGAAATTATAAAAAAAAAGTTAAAATAAATATCAAAATGTTGGGAGCAGTTAATAGATATTTATATAGTTTTGCCGTTAGTGAGGTACCAGGGAAGCGACATGAAGCAGAAGAAAAACTTCCTTGTCTTCAACGTAGTCTTTATTCTTGTAATAATATGCTTTTTTGATAAGGACACGTTTGATGTGGGTTATAAAGTAAGAAAAAGGTAGGTATGATGTAATGCAAAATCATGAACTATTAAAACCAGACATTTCCAGCACTCTTAGATTAAAACCTGAAAAACTATTTAACGGTGGCTTAATAATATGACTTTCAATTCGTTTCCACGGCAGCTAAAGACAATCGTTTAATTATACATGTTTCTCTTTTTACTTTCATCAGGTCTGGCCAGAAACTTCAGCACTAATTTTAGTTGGATTATCCTTGTTAGTTGGGCAAGTCGGACAAAGAAGAGGTACAATTAGCAATGCGAAGAGTCCTGATTGTGCCAACTAGACGCCAGTATAAATTGTGTTAACAGCCGGCTGAGGATGCAAATTGTTACCTAGAAATGTCTTTCTAAGTTTCTGAGAATGTTGTAGAGGACAGTCGTGCTTGACATATTTTTAGCTGCAGATGTAGGTGAATGACGAAGGAGTGTCTTTGATCTTTAGAAATACTTAATTATTTTTGCTAAGTCTTGCAGTTGAATGTTAGTATTTAATGTTAGCTGAGACATAATGCACTTGACTCAAAATATTGGTTCATTGTATTGGTAATGAACCCTGAAAAAATATCTGAAAGTAAAAACTATTCAGTACCAAGTTTAACTTACCATAAAACCCGTACCTATTTAAAAAACCACAACACTCACTCCATACCAACTTATCTTAATCATTTACCAATTTAATTCAAACACCAGCATTTCCAAGCCACTTCCTACTTTAGATATAATCTTTATCTCCGTGTAAATTATAGTGGGTGCCCCTTCGCGATATTCACTTAGTGAACGGTTCCTCTGAACGGGGCTTTTGTTACCTCTAGAGGAGTGAATACATTAACTACATGCTGTATAATGTATATGTATGTATATTGTATAATTACAAGGGTATATTTAATACACGTATCGTTCGCTTTGATGTTTTACGTCTATTATTATGGCGATTAGCATCATTAAAGTTTAGAGTTGATGACAGACCTTTGCTAAGTCTTGGGGTTGTTTTAGAGGAAAGTCATGTAAAGGGTAGGTACTTTAATGTGTCGTGTCGAATTTGAGTAAGTGTAATTATCCCTACCCATGTTATAATTTTCAAATAATTATAAGGTCATCTATTATTAATGAATATAAATTTATTATAATATAATCAAAATTCTATTAATTTGTCGTTTTTAACACAACATTTTATTGATTAAATTTAATATTTTTTGGCGTGTAAAAGATTTGCTATAAAACCAGTTTACCGAGTAACTATTGTTTACCATTTACGTTATTTACAAAAATATACTTATTTTTGTAAATAATAAAGTATAACTATGTACTCATTTATAGGTAAGCAGCTTACATACATACCTAAGCGACGTAACTATGATGAATTTTGATGAAGAAATTACCTGAAAAAACAAGAATTATACGATTAGTTAGGTATGTTGAGATTAGTTTAATTATGTATGTACATGTTCAAAAATAAAATATTATAAACACAATTATATCATACATAACTTATTACCACAAAAGCGACAAAACGTTATACATGGCAACGTATGTAGAAATGCGTTGCGTTACATTAATTTCCTTTGACATTGACAATGCGTTCCACTTCAAACGCCTGACGGTTTAGTTACAGCAAGCAATAATGTTGCAGCGACGCATTCCGAATCGTTCATCAGGCGTAGTATCGTATGCAGGCGTTAGTAAAAAAAACGATACCTCGTATTTTTTCAATCGTTTTTTTGATAAAACACCCAAACCTCATGTTTCCAAAATCTGTTGAAGGCGCTTATTTCTCATATTAGATTTCACTAGGGTTAAGATGACCATATTCTTAAGAATATGCATATCCAAAACTTAGCAGACAATTTTTAATCCAGCTGCTCAGTAAAAAAAAGTAGGCGCGTTACTTAACTCCAAAAAAATATCTTCGTAGTCATTAAAGTCTTAAGTCGCGCTTAATTAAAGTCGTCGGCGTCTTCTTACTAAGGGGAGGCACTCGCAGACATCAGAAAAAAAATAATGACCTTAGTGCAAAACTTGTGAACTTTTTTTGTCGCCATCTTTAGCGTTTCTTGAGACCTCAGTTGAGACGATGGATGTTGTTTAGGCAAGTAAAGAACATCCAACGTCTAAACGGGTGTTTGCACGATTCTTATTTATTTTTCAGTCAGTAATTTGGATGCTTTTAATTACTGTTTTGTATTAACGGAAAAGTCATTCCAAGTTTAGATTGATGTACACATACATAATAAACACACGCCTTCTTCCCATGGGGGTAGGCAGAAACTATTGAACGCCACCTTCTACGCTCCTGTAGATCAGATCAGTCAGTGATCTGTAGATTGTTGTCTTTTAAAAATATTTTTAATATTGGTACCAATACCTTCGAATCCAACAAACTTCTATTTTTTTCTAAAGTTAGCGCTGTTCTGTGATTTTCTCTTAATTTCCGTTTTATTGCAACCTTTTTCTCAAATATTTTCCAATAAACAGCCATTACATAAAAACCGTCTATCCATGTAAAAGTCTTCGTAATATCAATTCGTGTGCGTCACTCTTGATATACCGATCATCATTTGTTTGACGTGGAGCCCTAAGAGGGACCTCTGAGACGTCTAATTGAAACAAATATTTGAGCAGAAATGTTACGAGGGAACTCAAGGGATGAAATTGTGGGAGAGAGCTAGTTTGACGTCGTCGATAAGTTTGGTTATCGATAAGTTTGGGTGAAAATAGAGTTGTCAACCAAGGTCAAGTAGGTAATAGGTAATATAGCAATTTGAAATCTTGTTAGATTGTTACCTTCAAGAGTTTCTGCGGCAGAGGTTGCCGGCATTTTAGTGATTTGAAACAAAACAAATTGCATACGTAAACATTTAAACGCATTCATTACGTACGAAATCGGGCCCCTTTCCTGTGCGTGGTTCGACACGCACTTGCCGTATCGATATGTTATAGTATCCGCACTTGCCGTATCGATATGTTTAGGTAACCTAATGTCCGGTACGAAGAATACATTAGGGGAAGGTGGGGTAAAATGGGATACTTAAGTAAAAAAAAATCATGTATACGAAATCAATAATATTTTTAATAAACTTTTTACTTAGAAACAATAGTTATATGCTTATTCATTATTTTAATTTGTACTTTTAGGCTTAATTAACTAATTTTCTTAATTTGAGGAACTAATCACCAAGTGTCATATTTCCCATTTTACCCCATGGTCGGGGCAAAACAGGAAACGCTAAGGGGCAAAATGAAGATACAATTTAGTCAGGCAAACATTGTGCATAAATGTGTGCCTCGTCATCATCTTCGTCTACTCCGGCGCAGGAATTGTGTGCCCAACCCGCACAAGAGCTAAACGCAACCCAACCCTCATTTGACTGCGAATACAAATAACCACAATATATGCAAGCACAGTCATCTTCGTCTTCTTCCGATGAACGAGTAAATGTGACTTCCCTTTGCTTTTATTTCTTAGCCTTTTTTTTATTATTTGGTTTGAATATTTTTCTTTGGTCGTTTTTCTTCTTTGGTGCAGTCTTCTTCTTATTTTCCTTACTTTCCTTTGCATTCTTTTCCTTAGTCAAGTCATTTTTGTAAGGGGAATCTGTAAGTATAGCCGTTTTCCCACGTTTTTTCTTTTGTCTTCCCTTAGTTCTTAATTCTTTGGGAATTGCCATAATATTTTCAGGTGTAACTGTAAATGAACTTTTTTCTTTTAAAATTTGCCTTTCAGGAGTTTTATCTTTAGCCCTTGAAGTGGACGCAAGAGGTTCAAATGGCTGTGTAGAAACTGAAACCATGGAGCTGGACATAGCTTGTTGATTCAAGTTGTCTTGGACGACGGGTATGATTGGTTCAGAAATGTTTTCATCGAGGTTTAAAATAGACACATTTAATTGGACTGCTTGTGAAATTTGTCTTTCAGGACTGTTTTGACTAGCCATTGAAGCTGTCACAGAAGAGTTGGTAGGCATAGCGTGTTCATATAAGTTATTTGGGTTTGATACGAGTGGATTCAATTGAGCTGCTTGTGAAATTCCTGACGATGAAGGTTCGCAGTATGGTGTTGATACGTCTCCTGCATTTTGCGTATTTAGGCCTTCAATCACAAGGGTCTCAGTGTTGGTGGTTTCCGCAGCAATAAAATCTGCTTCTGTGAAAACATTCCTGTCAACAGGCCATATGCCACATTTTTTAAAACCATTTATAGCAGTGCTCATAGTTGATGCTTGTATAAAAGCTTTCCCAAAAAGGTCTGCAACTTGGTACGAAGTTACTACGCGTCCGGGATGATCTCTTAACCACTTTTTTACTTCATTACTGTAGTATGTACTTAGCGGCCGCATGAATGACACGTCCAAGGGTTGAATTCTATGAGTGCAATGTGGTGGTGTACACAACAATATAACACTGTTTTCTCTGGCATAATCTATGAGATCCAGATTTTTGGTGTGGGACACGTGACCGTCTAACATAAGCAAAACTGGTTTATCTTTAGAAGGCTTTGTAAAGTCCACGAAACGTTTGAACCAATCGAAAAAAATTGGGCAAGTTATCCAGCCATTGTCGCTGCAGGTTCCCCAAAAGCCTGCTGGTGCACCATCTAGAAGCTCATTTTTCATGCGTTTCCTGGCATAAATTAGCATTGGTGGCAAATATACTCCCGTCGCGCTAAAAAATATTTCAGCTGTCACTAGCTGGCCTCTTTCTCCTGATGTTAGACATCCAACTTGCTTCTGTCCTTTCAGTGATAAAATTTTGGACTGGCTTTTTGGTACAGTGCTTATACCTGTTTCATCCACGTTATACATTCTATCTGCAGTCAGTGCATGTTTATCCACAACACTTTCTAATAGATCAAAAAAGCTATTTATAGCGACTCTATTGAATCCCATCGCCCTAGCCGCAGAAGTTGGTTCTGGTTGCCTGTATGATATATCTGGATGGCGTTTTAGAAACCCACTAAGCCAGTCCTTCCCCGCCATACCATCTTCTCGATTAAAGGGATTCTCGATATTATTTTTTATAGCTAGTTGGAAAGCTAGTATCCTTAGCTCTGTCCCAGTAATTCCGAATAATCGGGATTGCATCATTTTTACATAAGTGGCCAACTCTTCTTCTTACTCTTTTGTAAACACTGGTTTGAAGTGCCCTAAACCTTTTTTCCCATAGTCATTATCTGAATCTGTATCTGCATTCTGAGACTGGCGAGCTTTTTTAACTTGTCGTTCTAACGTTGATTTTGGCACAGTATAAGTAGCAGAAGCCCTGAGAAATCCCATTTTGTTGAGAAGCACAGCCGACACTGCTCTTCTCATGTCTGCTTCGTCCCATTTTTGTCTATTCGTTTTTCTTTTGTATGTACGAACCATATTAACTGTAAAAAAAGAAAAAAAAACACTTTTAATATAATAATTATAAATCCAGTAAACAAATTAGATAACGACCTAATAAGAGAAATAAAAATGTCTTCTATCGCCAGCGTTAATATTAAAATATTAAATTAAATTGCCTCTGTGAGAGGGGGCAAAATGAGATACCATCCCATTGTGCCCCATTCATTTTGCCCCAAACATTACTTCTTTCAAATTGGTCGGCCATTTCTAACCTCAATAGAAATCATCAAAAACAAATTAGAATTTGAATAGGTTAATCCCACTCCCACTGACTTATAGTATAAAAGATAATGCAGGTCATGTACTTACCTCACTACACAAGAGTATATTTTATGAAAACAAATAACAAAACACTCAAAAACTGTTTTGGTTAGCCACGACACGAAAACACGCACCGACACGTTCCGCTTGCTTTGACTCACGTGCGGCAACTGAACAACGAACGAATGGCGCCGCTGTCGACTCGTATACGCGTGTGTGCCACGCACACAAGCTAACTTCCCGTAATGCCCCGAGCCTCATTTTGCCCCACCCTCCCCTACGTCCCATCACTACAAACTGTATGCAGGTGCCGTTCAAGGATTGAAAATAATATTAATAAACTGAGAGCTAATTGCGTAACACACTATCAGTAGGAATCGGTTTCAATTTGACAGTTCAACAACATTCATTGCGTTATTTACGTTGTTGAGCAGACAACTTTTACTAACATTATGAAGCAATGGATTAGCAATAATAGTTCAAAATCATTCCGATCCTGATTCAAACTGTAATACGCAATTAGAGTGCTGTTCCATCCAACCGCACTTATCAAAATTTTGTTACAGTTCGGTTAGTGGAAGTTCTTAGGTACGGTTCGGTTAAGTGGTATTGAAATCAGTGCTCTGAGTGGAATAACTCGTTTTTTTTCGAATATGACTGTTAATAAAACCACCAATTGGTTTTTAAAAGCAAAACATAATCCTGTACTTTGTCAGTCCGTTTTCTTTACAATGAAAATGGTCATAATTATTATGTTTAGTGAGGATTGAATTTTCTTGAAGAAAGTTTTACTAGCCACAGAAAAATCCAGTTCATACTTAACAAAGGTCATTCTAAAATTAATACCGAGAAAAAAACGGTATCGATAAAGTCCAAAAATACGGGCATCCCTAGATCCATCGGTGTAACGTTCATATTGAATCTAAAAGCGCTTTCATTTCCAATCAATCTCACTGGAACTGCTTTCTGATATTCAGTGAACGTTACGCGACCCAATTTTTAACACAAATTGGTTAAGATAGGAGTCTGGAGCCATTATTTATTTATAAGAGCTTTCAAACCAGGGATGTTGACATAAAGTTAGAAGCTGCCAATATTAACATTATTTAAAACTTGTTTCCGTTGAACATACGGGATGTAAAAAGAGCTATCATATAATACATACCCGTTATCTAAACATTATGTATAGCAAACTAAGTAACTGAGCAAAAATTATTTCTGTGTGTGAAAAATCGTTATTAACGGCAGCGCGCAATAGAACGCATGCAAAACATTTTGCTCATGGGCCCATGCAACGGTACAGGAGTTGTTAAGTTATAACTTATAAGTTTATAACATTTAAAACTTATTTTCGTGAAAAAACAACTTAAAATGTTGGAAATTTGACTTGATTTGAAGTACAAAAAACATGATCACAATGGCGGGAAGTATCAAAATTATCTCGGCTTCGTTGTGTGTCTATTTACACCTGTTATTTTGTTCTTAAACGTTGTTCTGGTAACGAACATTTTGTGCTAGCTGGCTGTCATTTCTGCCAGTGAATGTTTGCTGGTTTATATCCATATAATTT
The DNA here is from genome assembly GCA_948098905.1 of Tiliacea aurago. Taxonomy (NCBI): domain Eukaryota; kingdom Metazoa; phylum Arthropoda; class Insecta; order Lepidoptera; family Noctuidae; genus Tiliacea; species Tiliacea aurago. The sequence goes on along the minus strand of OX402591.1, from coordinate 17,089,784 downwards.
TCAAACCTGAACGTCACGAAATCCTTTTCAATGGCGAAGCTTTACTTTTCCAACTTGCGGTGAACCTCGAATAAGTATCTTACAATGGTATCTACCTAATTAAGGCTTCTACATACTGGCGCGACTTGTCGCGCGGAAATTGTTCTACCACTTTGAGTATTTATATTACTCAAAGTTCTACCAGTGTCGCGTCGCGCGACAAGTCGCGCCAGTGTGTAGAGGCCATTACGAAACCACAGGGTTCCTGCTATCAGTCTGTCATTTGAAACCACCATTCTAGCCCGATCAAAATCACCGTAGGATCATACCTAATTAGAGCAATGGTACCTACTCAGGGTAACTTTCGACAATGTGTGTTTGTGTGTGAAAAATTATTATAGCTAGAAAGGAGGTGAATACTGAAATGACAGCTGATAGAGACGAATGTAAGAAAATGACGTGCTGCGCTGACCCCAAATAAATAAGCATAAGAGCAGAAGAACGACTAGCAGAGCTATTGTTACGGCCCCGCCACCGCATCGCCGCCAGATGGCGCACGGCAGAACTTACCATCGCCATACCTGCGTGTAGTCATGCCGGTGGGCCGGCCGCACCAGAGCTTTGACTTCGCGCCGCTAGGGGCGCCAGTGGTCGTCCGACCATCGCATTGCACACATCGCTCATTATTTCTCATCAGAGTTAAACCAGAAGAATCATATTCAGAATCTATCAAGTTTGTAAAGTAAAATACAACAGATTTGTAGCAGAAAAAAATTCATTATTTCGAAGCCCTTCTAAAAACATTACACAGCGGCAGCAGCTAAAACAGCTATCAACAGCTCTGAAATTAGGAGCGGCCGGACACTTTAAGATACAGCTGAGTAGGTAACTCAGAAAATTAACTAGTGTAATAGAACAGTGTATATTAAGATAAATTACAAGTCCTATAACCTACAAACACAAAGTAAATAGTCGTAACTTGTTTACTCCATCACAGCTTAATCTGTATGTTGTGAACATTAACAGAAGTTGCGACAAATTCAAACTTACGCAACGCAAAATTAAGGTATGAATTTGAAGAACATAAATTCTTCGTCCTATACAGTGAAATGCCAAGGATGTATAATTTGTAATCGACTAGACTGTTTATAAATGAATATTGAAAGCTACTAATTAATACACGGGTAGAATGAGAGAAGCTGATGGGTTACACTGGAGCTGTAAATCGTAAAGCCATGGGAACATTCGTGTCATCACGATTAATATATTGTTCACTGTACTCATCTGATTTGTATACCTAGATTTAATTTCTCTCTCCCATGGTTTATTGTCTTTCCAACTTTCAAGAAATCAGTTCCAAAAATTATAAGACTAACATTTTCTGTTTAATTCACTATTTGACAAAAAATATTTTCATAGACAGACAACTAATTTATAAAATGGTATGTTCTCATTCATTACCTTGACAATTGTATTGAAAATGTCGAATGAATGAGTTCAATTGGGTTCAACCGATTGATTCAGCATTGAATTTAATCATTTTCGACATCGTTTTATATAAACATAGACTTCTATAGACACAGTATTACTTCAGCCAACGTCTTTTAGAATGTTTAAAAGTATGTGGAGTTCAGAATACTGTAGAACTTCTTCCGAACTGTGCTCAAGTGAACTCAATTATTTGACGCGGAGATCATTAAGAAAGTTCAAGTCGCAAGTGGCCGCTAATGGTAGTAAGTACGAGTATTTTAGACTAAGAGCGGCAGATGTAGGTAATGTATGGTAACGGACTAATGGTCTACGTGGAAAGACTTGTAGTTTCCTCTGAGACAGTGAAATGAAATCTGCTAGGTGTATAAGGCGTGTACGAATACCCAATACGTAGAATATAACCGTACCTTAGGGTTATAACTATTATAGATCGCAACACTGAAATTATGTTTCCAATGCAAGTAGGTATGAATAAGAAAATAAATATGAGGAATCAATAGAACGATAAGCCTCTATCAAAATTATGAGATCTTCAACTGTCATTAGCTAATTAAAGCTAACTAAATTACAAGCTGAGCTGGTAACGGCCCCGACTCACTAGTTGTAATGTAGATCGAGGGTTTGACCCCAGCCAGGTGCTTTCTATGTGTAAATAACTTCATCACCACTGCCCTCAAATGGTGAAGGAAAACATCATGAGGAAACCGACATGTCCTAGAAACAAAAAATAATGATCTCGCACTGGGCCCGCGTGGTAGATTACAGATCACTCCCTCTCGAAGAGAGGAGGCCTAAGTCCCAGCAGTGGGAACATTATGTAGACTGATTATGCGGTTATAAATAACAAAAGTGATCAGATGGTTAATTCCAAGTCTGAAGAAATAAATTGATCTATAGGCGAGTGCATTCAATCAAAAGTTCAAAATATCAATTACGATGATACATATTACCTAACAGCATTTAGCGAATTGATGTACCCCAATTCGTGCAGAGATTTCACAAGTATATTGCAACACATATCTATTAAGATAAAGTGGTAGATATAAAGCTAAATAATTTGTGGCTTGTTCCGCGCCGTTATTGCGGGGCCTTGACAAAACTGTTGCCATCTATAACTCGGCGAGTGGTTATACTGCTTGTATTTGCCTCTGATATTACCTACTATAATTCTGTTTGCCGTGGCTGAATTTGCTTTCAATGTTGCCTTGTTTTATTTGTTAGGGATTGTAATTGTACGTTTTGAATAAGCAAGCTTAGCCAGATAGGTACGGAATTTAGCTATGTTAATTCAAAACAGACTCTTGTGTACCTACTGGTTACCTTAAAATCTTTTATAACTTGTCACTTCAGAATTGGATTGAATTTTCGAGTGTTCTTACGATGTCACAAAATTAAGAGTGTGACTTCTATTGGTCCTGTTTCTTAAACAGCTAGCAGCTATAAAATACTTTATTCAGTAGAAAGAGGTAGTAAGTACCTACTCACTTTTTGGGCTCCAGCATTTCCACATATTCAGAATTAGCCAGTTTATTACCTACGTTGTTAATGAATGAATTATATTATAAGCCCTAACGTAATACACACACATTTCTATTTTGCAGTATGAATAATTTTTGATTTTTGTTCAACAATAGCATCTATAATTTGACAGGTATCAATAATCATTCGTTTCATTGATATAGTGAATAGCTCACATTACTCGTTTCATCACACTTCGATCAGCAATATTGTTAATACGAGTCTTCAATCTCGTCTACTATGACGATATCATCACTTTGATTGATCATTCATTATGTACTAAATATCTCTTTTCAAAATTTGAAATTTGAAAAAAAATAACCGTCTTCACTTTTTAGTGGGTCAGTTTGTAATTACTAATTAGTCTAATTACAATAGCCTAATGTCAACTGCTCTTCACCTTTTTACAAAATATTGCTTTTCCCGATGCAGTTTATTCAGTTTTTGGAGTTCGCCTGGTAAGAACCAGGAGACCTGCCACTCACCATATGTATTGTGATGAGCATAAATTGCTTAGAAACACTATTATAGTACCTACTCGAATCGCAACCTAAATACTTATTATTAAGTAGTTCCGGTGGCCATCTCTGGTCTTCATCATCAGTTCCACTTCACCAAATGGTGCTTTCCGAGAGCAAATGCACGAGTTACTATAAAAAATACCCAAATCACTATAAGTGTACCTATAAAATTTGAGGATTTCCTCGATTTCCATGGGATCCGGGGTCATCAAATTCTTTTTTTGGAAGTCGGTTAAAAAGTATTACATAAATAGAATTTCGTTCTTGCGATATTAAGTTGATAGTTGTTGAAATCGAAATTAATTAAATTATTTGTGTACGGACTAAGGTTGCATGTGATCATTTAATTAACCCTTTAGCACTTATGATATACTAAAATGCAGTTAAAAGACTCCCTTTTCACAAATTAGATAAGACAAGTATGATGGAGCTACCATCTAAGTCACTTTGAAGACCAAAAATATGAACAAGATTGATATATCTGTGGTTTTTGGATTACACGACTTGTTTTTCATATTACATCCAAATCATATCAAGAGAATAAATAAAGAAAATTGCTTTAGCTGAAGCCATAAGACTGATAAACCGTTTATACATTTATGCAACTACGGCCAAGCGTTGCAATATAACTTACGAACGGTAAGCTAGCAGGAACACGCCCCTAGTAATAATGCTTTTATTGTCTCTCGTACTGTTATTTCATAACATCGAGTTTATTACGATAAGTTTCTCGATTTAATTATAGAGCCTGGACTGTAAAACTTAATGCCTATTGTATATTTCGAGTCCCTTAATCTTTCTTTCAACCTCTATCCGACTAAATTTCTATTGGGATGCCTGCGATATAACTCATTAGAGGTAAGGCGAGCACGAGATCAGCTCACGATAGCCTGCAAGACGCTCCGTGGCACTATTGACGCACCTAACCTGCATGCTGTCCTGGCTTGTTTCTTTGTCCCAGACAATTACTGCCATGGCAGAAATCACAGGCTGTTTGCTGTGCCTCCATGTCGCGTGCTAAATCCCCAGTACCTCGCACTATGGTCGCACTTAATGATCTCTTGGATTCTAATCCAACAAACGATCTGTTTGCGGATGAATGGACGAAGATTGTATTGGCATGCCTGAAATACTGCGAGAGGGATTCATGAAAGTCTTGTAAGTTTTTTTATTTTTTTTTATGTTTTTACCAGCATTTAAAATTTTTATATTTTCTTTTCTATGTGTATGTGTCTCTACCTTTAATTAATGTAATTGGTTTAACCGTGTTAATTAAAGTTAAATGTAAATAAATTCTTTACAGTTGAAGAGTGACTGCGAAATATTTTTGATCAAAAGTTTAACAAAAAAAAATGTATTGAAAAAATATGATGACATTCAAATTGGCACTGTGCCTACGTCTGATGCAAATGATGCAATCGATTGTCCGCAATTAAATAATACTCCGATCGATAACGACAAGTTCAGTAAGGGTTAGTAAAATCTGCATCCTCATTCACTACTCCCGTTTAAAGTTAAATCCACCTGGATTTGCTACAGAAGCTACTAACAAACACTACACCAATGAAGTGACACACTCCAAGTCTCCAACTAACTCAAGCAAAATTTTGGCCAAGTGTCCCTGCACTTACACATGCTTGCCCGGGTCCTAAAACGCCATTATTTGGACAATTAACACCGTCACTAATTTGAGACAGGTGTGTAGTGTTAGTCAGCTCCCTAAACATGTCTGGACTGGAGCCTGTCTTGAAGGCTCTCCATTAAACTATTTACTGCGGCCTTGAATTGCCCTCGTTTATTCGGCAGTGGCTGTTTACTGACTCTATTACGACTTACAAACCAAATTAGTTGGAAACTTTGGATTCAACTTGACTGTTCTTATTTAATTTTGTTCAGGAAAACTTAAGATAGGAATATTATTGTCTTGTTAGAAAAGGAGATTTGTACTTATGGTGCGTGAAAAAAATTGCTATACGCTATTGCTATTGCTATTGCTATTTTTACTTTGTTTTAATTTTAGTTTTGTTCTTTATGTTTCTATGAGTGTGTTTTTTTTTTTTATTTGTGATCTGTGCGAGTCCCAATAAATGCTTTTTCTTTCTTTCTTCTTTATACGTACACAAAATATCTGAAAAAGAACATTAAAAAGGGAGCTCGTGGCTAAGTAATAACAGCCTCACTGGTCGATCCATCAGGTTAAGCTACGCTTGCTGGGGTTGGTCCGTGGATGGGTGGCCATCTTTACAAACCGAGACTCCTCCGTGGCTCAGACAGCGAGTTAAGCCGTTGGTCCCGGCTGTCATTCGCGGATCTCTGGCAGTCATTACGGGTCGTCAGCAGCCCGAAAGTCTGACAACCAGTCTTACCAAGGGATTTCGTATTAGCCAGTTACTGGGTTGTGTTGTGTTTTTTGACCAATGAAAAACAAAAGAGGTATATTCATGAAAAGAAAATTAAATGAAAATGGTGATGCAAAAGTTAAAACGTAGTAGATTTTCTTAAGTAAGTACATGATGCTGACAAAACTATTAGCTAACCTAAAGCACCTGTTCCACCACCCACACCGACGAGGAAGCTATCGACTTCATTTTCACTTATGAGTACTCGTGTGTCGCAATGACAAGAGCTATCAAATACATAGATTACTTGCTCAGCGGCGGCGCTGGCTTAGCGGGCTGAACAATCGCTGAAAGACTCGCGTTTGGTACATAAGCATACCAGCGAGTATTCGCTCGTCGCCGTCGCGCACTCGCTGCTCGTTTCTCGCCAACTTTTTTAGTTGCTAGTTCCAATTGCTTCTCGTTAAGAGCGTTCATCGCGCGACAGCTGGCAACGTCGCATTTCGAGGGAGTTGTGATTATTTTATTAAGTTTAAATCAAAGTGCAGCCAATCAATCAGCCAAGTACTAGATCGTTGGTTATAACAAAGAATACCTATATGCTATTTTTTTATCAGTTATTTTGTTATCTACTCATAAAAATTTACATTGTCTATTATTTTCTATTTGCAGTTAGTATTTATATTATATAACGATTAAATATTTTTATTTACAGTAGAGTAAATATTAAAAATAATTATAAAATACAACGATCTAGTACTTGACTGATAAAAATTGTACTTTGATTTAAATTTAATAAAATCACGAAAACCCTACAGAAATGCGACGTTGCCAGCTCGCGCGGGATGAACGCTCTGGGACAGGGACTTTTTAAGGAACTACCGTCATGTATAATAGTGTTAACAATCACTAATGAATGCGTAGGCAATGTAAACATTAATGATTTGTTAACAATCTATCTATTCTATTTTTATTTTTTTTATTTTTATAAAACAAGTTTAAAATCGCAATCACAATAAATTCATGCATGTTCATTGATTCTTCGTACTTCAGAGATACCGTTTCGACCGTTTTACCGAGCTTTCTTTTATATTCAATAAAATTAACATTGTAAGTTGTGGCGTATCGTTTTTAATTTCTCATTATGAAATCGGTGTAATCAAGTGTTTCTCAGAGATTGCATTTTTACGTCATACGAGTAGCTAATTAATTAGTGGAAGAAAATATCACAATTGAAGCTTTTGCATACGCTGAGTATGTGTATAAAGATCAGAGCCATATTTTACTAATTGAAGAGTAATAAAACAAAAGTCTGTTTACAATGGAAAAAACTAACATCAAACTTCTCACTATATGCCATATTTAAGCAGCAAGTTGAAGGTATGTAAGAAGAGTTCTCATTATTCAAGAGATGGACGGAAAGTTAAGATGTGCATGTATTACAATAGGTAGGTAATAGACATTTCTAGTCATTAGTATTTTTAGTCAAGAAGGCAAAAATATTCGTACTTGAAAATAAGAAATAAGATTAAACATTTAGATACGCCTTTTTTATAGTCCATTCAACCGATTTTGACTTCTATTGCGTTGGTGGCGTTTTTGCTTTTAATGCCATCCTAATAATGCCTACGGAATAGAAGTCAAAATCGGTTGAAAGGACTGTAAAAAAGTTTATTTCAATTTCTAATCTTATTTAAAATGGAGTAAGGTATATTATCTCGGTCGGTCCGAATTAAAAATAAAGTAATGGGACAGGTTACCACGATGACTGACGTCACACGGAAGACCAGGAAACTCAAATGGAAATGGGCTGGTCACACCCTCAGAGGCTCAGACAAATGGAGCAAAAGAGTAACCGTCTGGTATCCGAGAAATGGCAAACGACTTAGAGGAAGGCAGAGAAAACGCTGGAGCGACGAGATGGAAATCACGGCAGGAAAAATTATGGACTCGAATAGAGAAAAATGGAAGGAAATGGAGGAGGCCTTTGCCAATGGGCACACAGAACAAATCAACCGGTGTCAGTAAAATAATGTTTTTATTTTATTTTAGTTGCAACTTAATTTTTTTACAACTTGTCAATAATAATTTTATTTTAGTAGCATAAGTTTCAAATGGTCTGATTTGGCTTTTATTTATTATATAAGGTATATTTTGTCACTACTGGGAGGAGACAAGCAATGTCATCAAATATACGAAAAATTAAGCATACATTTTATTCATAAAGGAACCGAACACTAAATAAACGTAAAATGGCAACTTCATTATATTAAATCCATAAACAACAAGAATGACTGCCCGGATTTCACAGCGCTTAATTAATACGTTTTTCAAGGAGGTTTCACTACTTGGCGAGTTTTAATTTACTCAAGTTGTTGCGGTAAACTAAATAAGTTACTAGACGGAAGAGATTTACTGTTTAAAACGGAATTAATTAGTCTCCTCGTTGAACTAAGAATGAAACTAAGAAAGTTGAGATTGTATATGAGCTTTAATGAAGTTAAAGTCGGTGTAACTAAGGGTTGCTGCTTTATTATCGGAGGAGTGTGAAACTGTTTGTCCGTTCTAAGTACAGTGACCGTGATGGTGGAGGTAAGCCGATGTTCCGTCTTATGTTAAGTGGACCTTTGCAATACGGTATGCTGCCATCCTAGAGGACAAAACTGAAATCCGTACGTAATTTTCGGGTGACCACTGAAAATCAGCGCTATGCTGTGGGTCCCCCATAGCACAGCATCATTCTGAGTGGAAGCCTTTTCATCACAGTTACAACACGAACAGATGCCGACTATTTTTGTGCTGTGCTCATGATTCTATAATATTTTGTTTTTTTTCTTTATTAATCGAATAACTTATTTTTTGTATGTACATGTTTTTGTGACTTTAACCCAATTTTTCCTTCTTTCGTTCTCAGAGTATGTAACGAAGTAGGTTAAACCACATCCATGGATTATTTACTTCATTCAAAACGGATCTTACATAACTTTACTACAACCATTTCACTTCAATGAATGAATGAAATTCAGTATTATACGGTGATAAAAATGTATTTATTTAAGTAGGACATCGCTTTTACTTACACAAGCTGTATTACGAAATCTGTCCTAAGATCTTAAAGCCACAAAGCAGGCATGTAAAAAAGGTCAAGTTCTATAAGAATATAGACCTTAAATCATCATCATTATCATTTCAGCCGAAATACGTCCACTGTTGGACTTAGGCCTCCCCAAAAAGGGGGGGTTTTCCATAATCGCTATCACGCTTGGCAGGCGGGTTGGCGATCGCAGTATGGTGTTAAAATGCATAGAGAGCGCTGCTCCCCATAGAAATATAACTTTTTTATATCTATGCTGCTGTCCATTCACTAGTAAGTCCCTTAGTCGCCTTTTACGATACCCACGGCAAGAAATTGGGCGGTGCTATTCTTTACGTCCGACACCACGCAGACCTTAAATAGTTACTAGTAAATGATGTCCTAGTATAGACAAGTTGGAACCCTGTTTCCCAGCTAAGGAGAATTTGAACGTCAACAACAGCTGGAAAACTAAAACCGGTCACAACAATAAAAAAATTGGAATTGTTTGTCTTCCCCAAGCTAAGAAGATATTATGAGCACACAAACTCACGGCAACATCGTCGAACATAGCTTTCCTGTCATTGTCAGTTGCTATAGACGATACAACCTCGTTATACCCTGACCCCGCGTCCTATTTAAAAGTGATCGTCGCGTGCTTATGTCACTTTTTTTTCGGAAAACTGGAAAGCGCCCTCTGTCGGCCCGACCATGCGTTAGTTTTCATCGAACAAAAATTGACATAACGCGAGATTGCGTATTCGTGTGACAATAGCTTTAGAATAGGACGCGGCCTGTATATGTGTCACGTTTATTTGTTACTTATATGTTCGGAAAACCCGACCGTGCCCTCAGTCGGCGCGAGCGTCGTTTATGTATTCGTGCGATGACCGCTTATATTACAACACAGCCTTATTGTTATTACGATTATTGAACATTGCGATCACCTTAAAGTTTGCGATTTTGCTCAATAAATACAGTACCGTTTGTGCTACAATAATATCTTCTGCTTAAGTATCCGCCGTTTATAAAGACATTAGCCCAATGTCGATTAGCAGGTAGGTTTTAACCTTCTCGACAATCTCATGTTGTACTTCCGTGGGCGAAGCTTACGCCATCACCATGTCCTGCGCCCGCACCGCTTAAATATTCAGTACGCAAATACCGTGTTATGATTGTCATTGCAATATGGCCACCATCTGACTTATGTTGTTCATTAGTATTGAGATTAATTGAGAAATAATTGTAGGGTTTGGACATTTTGTTGTTTAAATAAAGCCTAATATTGAAGGTTATTGAAATATTTGATTTATACCGACATAATCGGCCTATCACTATTAGTTTTACACAAATGTGTAACTTGTTTCATTTTTTTATTTTTTTATTTCGATGTTAAGATTTATTTAATAGTTTCAAAATCATCATCATCATCATTTCAGCCGAAAGACGTCCATTGCTGGACATAGTCCTCCCCCAAAAAGGGGGGGGGGGTGCCATAATCGCCACGCTTGGCAGGCGGGTTGGCGATCGCAGTATGGTTTTAAAAATGCATAGAGAGCGCTGCTGCCCATTCCCTAGTAAGTCCCATTCCCTAGTAAGTCCCATAGTTTTACGGCACCCATGGGAAGAAATGGGATGGTGCTATTCTTTAGTATTGTCGTCTCCTCATTGTATAATATATATTATGTAGGTATAATATAATTACCTATATTAAATTACCTACCTGAATCAGCCATATAATAATGTGCAAAGCTAATCTTCCCTGCTTCAATTTAATAACCACACCAGACTATCGACTGGCTTCACATATTATCAGAAGCCAATATATTAATCAATATCGTAAATTACGATGCAAGCCTATTTGCTTCCCTCTCAATATAAATTCCAGCTTGGCAGTTACATACCAACCTTATAGGTATGCATATACTCGTACGATCTCATATTATATGGTCGCCGCTGAAATGCTAGTGAAAACTATGTTCTATGCTACCGTTGCAGTTTATGTAGGCAAATTGTTGGCATTCCCTTGCACAGAGTTATGGATAATGCTGCTGGATGCATTTCTGTGATATCGTGAGATAATTTTATTGGAAAATATTAGATCAATATTTTCCAATAAATTGGAACCGTCTGGTGATTCGTCTTTTATTGGGGTTCTATTTTAATTATGAGATATTTCAGCCTGAACTTTGTAAACACGAATTAGGTATTCTACAAATATAAACCTCAGAGGGATTTTGCATGTATTAATAAAAACTTGACTCCATTCAGCACTTTTTGAGATTGGCTCTTTCAATGAGACCAACTTTGGAAGCAATGGTATTAAAAGTAATTAATAAGTATTCATTATTAGGTAATTTTATGTAAAAACGGTAGATAGGTTACCTACGCAAAATTTATTTATTTAAATCACAATTATAACACCTAAATTAAAATTAAATTATAATTTATTATGAATAAATTTTATTATAAAGCGTGGCGCTTTAATGGCGACATTAATTTAATACACCTTTACGGTTTCGCGTTTTCTTTATAATATAAGAAGATATTTTTGTTTTTATTAAACGTTATTATTTATTGATGTACTTATTAACAATTTTCTAAAATAGCATTTAAATAACAGTAGCGCAGAGGTAATTTGCCGGGGTCACAGATCATAACATCGAAGGAACATAAAGAACATAATCATAACATGTAAGGCCTGTATTTCAGGCAGGGACCATTTTGGTTACCCATTGAAAGGGTTTTCGATAGGGTTTTCGATAGGGTTTTTCTAATATGGTAACCAAAATGGTCCCTGGATAGAATAGAGATAGAATTGGTCCTGCTACGCGTGCTGGGCGGATATCCAAATCACATAATATTATGATTTTTTCATGTTACTGGGTTTCAAGTAGGTTTAGATCCCATTAAAATGGGTTATCATGTAACCCTTTCACTGAGTTTCAAATATAAAACCCATTCAATGGGTTATTATGTAACCCTTTCAATGGGTTTCTAGTATAAAACCCTTACAATGAGTTACACCATGATAAAGGCAACCCATTGAATGGGTTAGCCCTTCGAAAGGCTTAAACCTTAACCGGGGTTGTACGGTCCCTGATTTCAGGACACCAGGTCTCCACCCCTTCGGAAGCGGTTACTTTTATTTAGGATTATGCACTCATACACGGATGCGGTAAGTTATATAGAAACTGATTTCACTATTGATTATTACTTATTCTAGGGTTAGTATATGTGTGTGGTGTGTGTGTATTTGTATTTATGTGTATGGTGTATGTGGGAAAAAGAGAGACGATTATGTTGCTGTGCGTTGTATTCCATTCACGTCACTTTGGTTCTTCTGGTTTGCTAACTAGACAAGTTTTGACGTCCCACTTGTGGGCGCGTATAACATATCTACCTCTTTTTACTTAAAATGTCATTACTATTGATAACTTACAAAAATACTCCCATGGGATACAAAGCCTTAAAGTACAGCTATTTATCAATAATTGTGAGACGAAACTCCCACGGACAAAAAAGCTTTTCACACGTACTTACCTCGAAATTTTCCGTTATACAGTGATGTGGTCGATAGTTCGATACTAAAACGAAGCACTTCAGAGGTCTGTGCAATGACATATTAGATTTAAAGATCGTAAATCGACGACCGCCGTGGGGTCTCAGCTTCGGCTAGACGATCCCATCAATTGTGGAAAATGTCGTTGGAAGACAGTGCACTTGTCTTTATTATATGAGGAAACTATCGGTAGGTTAATAAAATATAATACCTGCACTCCATTGGTTTAGGTAATTAAATAAAGGTAAACAACTCATAAAAAGGGTTTTTATAGATGACACTTACTTGTTTAAATATACGGTGTAACTTATAACCAAATTAAATTTTCATTTGATTTTTACGATAGTTTCCTCTTTTATTAATGTATGCTATAATATTAAAAAACCGGCCAAAAACAAACTTAACATTGTAGTTGTAAAACATGCTGTCCCATACATCGATATACGTTACGGTCAATTCTCCAACTGCAAATTTAAGTTGGTCGACTATTACTCGTTAACTTGTGAAGCCTACTTAGCTGTGATAGATTTCCTTTTAATTTCGTTATATACACTATTGCCATGAAGTTTTTCACATATCCAAAACCAACCATTTAGCTGGCAGGGGGGGGGGACACTTGACTCTAACAAAAAATAGCACTTTAAAGCTTAATATTACGCAAATGGATCCCTTAATTGAAAAATGGTTTTGCCAAACCCACAATATTTTTGAACGGCCTATCCAACGATATCCCACACCATGGAATAGACGAGAAAAAAAATATCATCCCCATTTCACGTGTAAAGGAGGTACCCTAAAAAAAATGTTTTTCATAATTTTATTTTACTATTTTCTTGGCATGATTAATATGTATACCCATGCCAAATTACAGCTTTCTAAGACTAAGCGTCTCTGAGCTAAGCTGGGGACAGACGGACGGACGGACAGACAGACAGACAGACAGACAGATAGACAGACAGACAGACGGACATGGCGAAACTATAAGGGTTCCTTGTTTACTACGGAACCCTAAAAAGATAATAATTTAATTAAGGAAAAACTATGCTCTTCAGATAGCCAATGCAATTAAGTATGAATCATGGAAATAAGAAGTATTTATAAGTGGTTTTAGGGCTCCGTACCTCAAAATTAAAAAAACTTTTTACAAAAAAAACAACCGACTTCCAACAAAAACACTAAACAGTGAAAATAACTTTAATTTCGGAAGTCGGTGTCTTTGGATGTGTTTTTTAGTTTTTTGCCACCGACTTCCGAAATTAAAGTTATTTTCCACTTTTTAGTGTTTTTGTTGGAAGTCGGTTGTTTTTTTTGTAAAAAAGTTTTTTATTTTTCACTTTTTAGTGGTACCTACCCCACACCATTTCGTATACCACTAATTGCTATGAAAAGAACAGTAACAGGAAGTTTTATAACATCATCAACATACACCGAGTGGATTAAATACGTATTATTGAAGAGTTAGCTGTAAATCTGTAATGTAAATGAGACCGCGCAAGCTTCCTCTACCAAATAAAAGAATTATAAAAATCAGTTCATAAACAAATGCCTGTAATAGGTTTAATTGAAATAAATGTTTTGAGTTTGAGTTTGAATAAGTTATGCCTAAACATATATAATACTAGCTTTTGCCTGCGGCTTCACCCGCATAGATGTCAGAAAAAATCTCACGGGGACCGAGATTAAAAGTACCTACGCTACATAAAAGGACCCCTAGTGCAAAATTGCACGTCGCTCCCAGTAGTTTGGGTTGTGCGTTGATACGTCAGTCAATCAGTCGGTCAGTTTCTCCATTCATTTATACAGATAGATTTGTTATTTAGACCAATACAAAATAATAATAAATTAGGACATATTAGTTTTTTTTTGTTCTTCGAGTGTAATATTTCAAAATTGTTGACCTTTACGAGAACAACGTCCTGAAAAACCTTGAAAATGACACCATATTGATTTGTATACTATTTACCTCTTTACACCCCCAGAAAAGGCTGTTTTTTTAAAACATGAAACACGTTTTATTTATTTGTTGACACGAGTAACCCCGCGAATTGTCGAATTGATACAATTCATATGATTTCTCCATACAAGTTGTGAAATCCCGTTACAACCCTCCACCAACCCAAAATTCTGTTTTCAGCGGTTACCTACATCATAATAACTATCTATGTGCCAAATTTTAGCCCAATCCATTCAATGATTTGAGTTTTGTGTTGATAGATCAGTCAGTAAGTCAGTCACTGTTTCCTTTTGTATGTATTAAATCTATAGTGTAATTCGACATGTTACGACGACCCCGAATAAATTGGGATTAGGGCAGGAGACTGATGATGAAGAATTCAGTATAAGTTTCAAGTTAATAGATCAACGAAAGAAAATTTTTTCATACAAACTGTATCCATCCCCCCTTTACACCCCCAAAGAGGTTAATTTTTAAAGTGGTTTGCGACTTTTCCATTACTTGACTTAAAGGTTAAACCAATTTTCGAGTTAATCAAGCCACGTAGTAAAATCCTCTCTTCTAAAACTGACTACCCCTTTTCACCCCGTTATGGGTAGATTTTAGAAAAACACTGTTATAAGTTATCTTAATTTTTGGTTTTAAGTATAAATACTGAGTTTCCAGTTGATCGGACCACCCTTTATAATTCTTCTATACAAGCTTTGACATCCCATCCATTGAAGTTAAGATAACAAAAAAGTACAAACTTTATATTTTATTTACGTAAGTATTTGTCCAAGTTTCAAGTTTATTAACTCTAGGAATAAGATTTTTCATGCAAACAAAACCCCCGTTTTCCCCCCTTTAAAGGTCAAATTTCCAAAAACCACTTCTTAGCGGATGCCTACGTGCCGAATTTCAGCCCAATCTGTCAGTGATTTGAGCTGTGTTGATAGAACAATCAGTCACGGTTTCCTTTTATATGTAGGTACCTTTATACGGCTAGATATATATATATTGAGAACCTCCTCCTTTTTTGAAGTCGGTTAAAATCATTTATAGCCAGAATGCATCTCATGACAATTCCAATAAGACCAAACACGGGTAGGATAGATTGTTTTATCACCGAGTTCCAGTGCCTACCTTCCGGCTTCATCATCAGATCAGTTTCGATCATCAGATCAAATTTGCTTCGCTTAACTATCTTAATCCAGATATCTCATCGCCACCCGTGAAATACTTATCATTGAGAAGTTCCGGTGGCCATCTGTGGCCTTCTTCATCAGTTCCACTTCACCAAATTATACTTTCCGAATGCAAATGATTGACTTGTTGATGAAAATATAAAAATCGTTATATGTATGCCTATAATATTTGAGGAGTTCCCTCAATTACTCATGGATCCTAACATCAGAACTGGATTTTGATAAAAATGGGACCAATCTGGAAGTATATCCTTTCAAATAAAAAAAGAATTTTCCAAATCGGTTCATAAACGACGGAGTTCTGAGGTAAGAAACATTTAAAAAAAAAAAAAAAACATACACATGACTTGAGAACCTCCTCCTTTTTGTGAAGTCGGTTAAAAAACAGAACCCATACAGGATGTCTTCGTTGGCCGTCTGTCTGTCTGTCAAGACCTTTTTTTTCAGGAACACGTGGAGGTATCAAGTTGAAATTAATATTAAATAAGTAGGTCTACGGTCCCTTGGAGCTATAAAAATCAGTCAATGCAATAGAAAAATACGGCTGTTTAAGAAACATAATTTATTATGGGAAGACGCTGGCTCTTGCAACACAGTTTTAACTAGCTCAGGAGTCAGAGAATTCTATTTTGTTGTAAAATATGTTTTATGTCAATAAATAATTTTTGTATTTGTATTTGTATTTTGTATAATTATTTTGATATTCGCAAATAAATCAAAACCCATAGGGTAGGTACATCCCGTTGCTTAAGAATCATGAAATTTGGCAAGAATTGCTTCTTGGTCTGATATTCTGGTATCGTCGCGCCTCCTGGTCATGGAATAATTCTGAATATTGTTAATTTGTAGTTTAATCACCTAAAGAAATATTTGTTTGCGATTATACGCTTATATTTGCAGTTGGAGAATTGACGGTGACGTAATGACAGAAAAAAATGTCAACTAAGAAGTTAAGTTTGTTCTTGGGATAAATTCATCTCAACTATGGAGCCCTTTATTGTGCGTGGTCCGACACGCACTTGACCGTTTTTTTTTACTTTGTACACACGAGATGCCTTTTTGCTTAGAATCTTTAATCTCCATATAAAGTAGGCGTAGAAATAAACGAGAACGGAAATTATTATAAGATTATCGGAGATAAAGCAACCAGTGCATGCATACTTAAGTTTATTATATTCAATTATAAAGATATGCATATGATAATTTATCATGTAATCAATAATGATTCAAAATCCCGCTAACTATTCGCACGCAATGCGAATCCCAGTGAATGTATAATTGTATATGCCTCAATATGTTACTAAGTATAGATACAGATTTGCTCGATGTTTGTCGATCGACAGAAGTGATTCAAATCGAGTAAATGTGTAAGACGAGCCACGTCGTTATTGTCGATTGATAACTCAACAAGTGATGTGAAATTTGCTCGATTTTAAACTTGATATTTCTTGAACGAGAAGCTGACAAGATCTTATTCATTATTCATAGAAAGAGAGAGAGATAGGGGAGATATCTTATTCATTAGCATACATTATTCGATCACCAACGATTGTTATTACCGCTCGATACGTGTTTTGTACAGAGACCGGACGTACAACCCCGGTTAAGAGTTAACTCGTTTAAGAGTTTACCTTTATCATGATGTAACTCCTTGAATGGGTTCTGCGCTTGAAACCCAGTAAAAGTATTATTGGTTTTTAATTAACTGCTTAGAAAAACCCTATCAAAAAGCCTTTCAATGGGTAACCAAAATGGTCCCAGGTTTTGTATGAATAAGATCTGTCAACTTCTCGATCAAGAAATATCAAGTTTAAAATTGAGAAAATCTACGGGCACCATAGGATTATGTCGTGCAATTTTCCTTAAATTCAAATTGACTGCCTCGTTGGTCTAGTGGTCGCAAGCGCTACTGCTGAGAATGAGGTTCTGGACGATTCCCAAGTCCGGCAAAGTGTTATTGGATTTTTCTATCAGGAATTTCTTAGTAGTACACCTCTGGGGTAATCCCCGAAGGGTTGGGACCCTTCAGGGATTAGTTTTAAATCATCCGCTGAAGAGCAAAATATCATACAATTTTTTTTGCCCCACACTTTAAATTTCTCCTGTATTGTGGGTGCGTTTACAAGCATTTAAACTCACATACACAAACAGCCAGACCCGTAACAACTACTTGTAGGTCATACAAATATTTGTTCCGTGCGGGGATCGAACCCGCGACACGCAACGCAGGAGTCAATTGCTTAAGTGCCGTCAATGGTCAAGACTTTAAAGCAATATCGTAAATAAAATTAAAAACAATCAAAAGTAGCCAACGAAATCGTATCTTTATTGATTTCGGCCTTATCACACTGGCGATTTGAGAGCGTCTTCCCAGCGAGGCAATTGTTTCGAGAGCTCGCCACGAGTGCGCAACATGTTCGCTACGAGTTCGCAACGTATTCGCCGCGTTTGCGGAATGAGAGCGTTTGACGTATGTGTACAAAAGAGAGCGAGACGATTGAGTGTCAAATATTGTGAAAACGCGGCGAACACGTAGCGCACTCGTGGCGAACACGTTACGCACTCATGACGAACTCGTTAAGGCTTCTACATACTGGCACGTCGAAGCGACGAGTCCGGTATAACCAAAATTCAAGAAAATTGTTCTAACGGTGTCGCGTCGCGCGACAAGTCGCGCCAGTATGTAGAAGCCTTTAAACAATCGCCTCGCTGGAAACATGCTCGCAAATCGCCAGTGTGATAAGGCCCATAAGATACTACTGTAAATCAAGCCCAAAGTAAATTTGGAAGTTAAATGAAACTTGTTGTGGGGCAATATCGCCAAATTACGTGGGTTTCGATAAAGCTTTGAGATCCGTGTCAATTTAACTCGCGTGTTTGCTCGGTATATAAACTTTTTCAATTCATGTTGTTAGCATGTCAAAATATATTATCATTGTTGAGAGCTTGTAGGTGTACGCGTATCAGAAAACATGGATACAAAAGTATTGTAAGTATTATCTGGGTTACAAAGTTTTTTATTGTTGATGATGTTATTCAAAATTACCTACCTTGATTTCTTGGTTCTTCGTCATTGGTGTTTTGTATAATGAATTTATAATTACCAACTTAATTATTAAAATGTTAACATTTTGTACGCCTAGTCAGGTAAAACATGTTGGTCCGGTAAAACTATGTCTCCATCTACGAGTATATGTGCATAATCATGTATCATGTTACACATCTTTGAACAAATAAATTTATCAAACAAAAAACTAATACTTTTTCAGATATTGAGAAAACTATATTTTTTTCAGATCCTTAGTTAGGTGTGTCTTTTGAGATAACGTTTGATCAATAAGTTATATAGGCATGTTGTTCTATTATAGGTATGAATAAATGAATTCTTTTTTTGCCAGAATATAGGTACATTGTTTAAGGCAGTAGGTAGGCAGTGTAACTTTCCGTTCATAACTTTAATCGGGATTGCATTCATAATTTTTATTGGTTACGTTTCTAAGTGCTTTCAAGAGCCCCGTCGCCAATCCCATACCATAAACCCATCGCAAAATCCAAGTCTTAATTTTTATGCGTGTTATCAAAGAAAGTTATCTCATAACTGCAGTAGCGTGACTCATGCGCTTACCGCAAGTTTGGCGATTCTCCGGGATTACCGCGGGACGTGCGGCAGAAGTTTTGCTTTATCCCGGAATCCGGGACCCCGCCCCTTACAAATCACTGCCTCTTGCGTAGTTGCGTGAGTAAATATTGCTTCAGAATTTGTGTTGGCAACTGCGCAGATTTGGTTGATGAGTTTAAAACTACTGGTATTTGCAAGTATACGAGTAAATTACACGAGAATTAGAAGCCCAAAAGTCTGGCAACCAGTCCTATTTCAAATTCAAAATCTTTATTTCGAGCGAAGACTAGGGTTAATAACATTGTCCTTAAAACTAAGTGTTAGTAAACAACACGATAGGATGGCACATGTAACTGACAGCAGCGAATAACATACGGACAGTCCACTCTGTCAGCAATCATTTTCAGAACCCTGTTAGGGCTGGCCATGACTGGAGCCACCAGGAATGCTGCGCGCTTGCGCATTATTGAACAACTTAGGTACCAAGAGGTATCGTGTTATCCAGTAACTGGGTTGTGGAGGTCAGATAGGCAGTCGCTGCATATAAAACACTGGTATTCTGCATCCGGTAAGACTGGAAGCTGAACCCAACATAGTTCGTTCGTTTTCGTTAGTCGACGGTATATCTGATGGTCACCCATCCACGTACTAACCCCGGCAAGCATAGCTTAACCTGATGGATCGACCCGCGTGGCTGGCGCGTGGTGGCTATTACTTAGCCACGAGCTCCTAAAAGAAGATCTAGATACCCACTGTAAAAATAAACTTCGTGAAGGAATTGGAGTACTTATACACTTAATTACGTAGATACTTTCATACTTTCCGAATTGACAACAAGAAGGTAAATTCTATGGATAAAGGCTTCCACAGACCGGCGCGACACGCGACGCGACACAAAAGCCCCGCGAGTCGCGCGACGAGCGGTGCCTTTGTGACGCGTCGCGTGTCGCGCCGGTCTGTTGAAGCCTTAATTTGGAACGTTGGTTCTTGCCTGTTCTTCTCCATAAAGATCTACGTTTTCGAATGGGCAAATAGCTTCAACTTTCTGAGTAACTGACCGGCTCTTTGACTGTTCAAAAGTGCCTGTAATTGGTTTAATTGAAATTTAAAATGCTTTGAGTATGAGTTTGAGTTTGAACATAAACATAAAAATTCCCTTTACAAAACATTCCAAAAATAAAACCACAATACGTCTCAAAAATAAAACCGTCATCTTCAACCGCAAAATAAAAGAGGAACGAGATCTCAAATATAATTTACTTCAGTCTTTCCTCTCAACACATATTTAATCTTACAACGAAACGAACTTGAGTAAAAAACCGTCCGTGTGCGAATCAAACTCTCGCGTTTGCGGTTCCGTACCACGTGTAGGCACCTTCTTTTTACAACAACGCGTACAACAACGTGTACAATACAACAACGCGCTTAGGGTGTTGTTTGGGCTGCCTCGTTTTGCAGCGCATCGACTATGTTTGCTGAGGCGCACACTGACTGCTTTTATTCTATCGTCCGTAAGCGAAGCGCTTCGCTGCTCAGACGCGATCGTGGCACTGCAAACGGCATCCTGGACGCGTAGGATACAAACAGGTAGGATTCTACACTGTTGAAGCAGTGGATGAGTGCTCATGCTATGGGCGCTCATGCTTAAATTAAATAGCATGAATAAACTGTACTAACACTAGGCTAAGCTTATTGTTACTAACACCTATGAATATCTTTTTGAATCCGAAATAAATATATTTGATTTGATTTATTATGTGAAATTATAATCATTCAGTGAAATTTCCTGCTGGCTATTACAGTTCTGCTGTGGAGTTTGTTGCGCTACTTCTTCCCAGCTAAAGCACTAGGAAGTGGTGAAGGGCGGGCGTTTTTGGGGGACTGTCTTATGTAATTTTGACGTTTGAAATGTGCCGATTCTCAGCCGAAATGTGCTGATTCTCAGCCTAGTTTGAATAAATGACTTTTCTTTTTTTTGTAAACAAGATACAGCCTTGTAACTGATAGGCGGTCACACTGACAGACAGACAGGCAGACAAACGAAGGGTGGCGATGTAGGTCATTGTGTTCCCGTTTTCACCTTTTGGATGCGGAACCCTAAAAACCATCTCGGTTCGACCAGCGAAACTTTTAATGGAGTCCTGGGCAATTTACTTACGCTAGTCTATGGCAAGCAATGGACCTCATCTCGTGTTTAATGGCAGATCATTTCAGTTGCGAGTTGACGACCAATCAGCCTTTAACCTTACTTCGACGTTATGGTGATGTTAAAACTATTTTACTTTAACTGTGTGTTTTTAAAGACGTTAGGAGATTTATATTCGAGGAACTTGGATTGAGAGAGATTGGAATACGTTTGGAAAGACTAATAGAAATGAGCTGTGGTTGGACGAATGCTTAATTAAATTAAAAGCTCTATCAGTTTGCTTCTAAACTTCCCAAGCACCGCATGTCATCAAGCAAGCACATAGCATTCAATGATAATTTTTGAATACTTGCAATATGTTGCAATGTATTTGTAATGTGTATGTGTGTGTATGTATAAGTTGTATGTTGTGTTTATGTGTTGTATGTTTTGTTGTTGTGTTATATACCAAATTTTTTGATAAATCCCAAGACTCACAATAGAAATGGAAGGTAGGGCTTCCAATCCCGCAGCCTGTATTTAATCTCGGTATTTGCGGGACTAGGAATTTTCAATCCCGCGTGATCCAGGTATTTGCGGGATCCCGCATATGGGAAATATTAATATTTATTTATGGCAAATAATACAATTAATGATTCACCATAACTCCACATTTATTTAAGTTTTACTATTAGCATGAGATCAATCGAATTACCTACACCGTTTATTTAACACAGAAACAAATAAGTACCTACCGAAAAAACAAAAAATCTATCAACTAAATTAAAATATAAACCAAAAACATTTTCAACTGAATGCTGAAAGAAGTAATTATGACTTTAATTATTTAGTTTGGTAATTTTGTCAGCGTTCCATTGAAATTTTAAAGTGTCGAGGAGGTCGTGTGCATGCTTATTTCCAGTCCCGCAAAACCCCCGGATCCCGCGCCCGTAATCCCACAACACGCGGGATTGGAAAATGATGCGGGTTTTCGCAATACTGAGATCTCGGTATTCCGGGATTGGAAGCCCTAAAGGTAGGAGCACTGTTGATTAAGAATCAATGTTTTCTCTGCATGAAAGTTAACAGACTTCAGACAGTAATTTATTTTATTTAATTGCATGGCAATTTAGATTATTAACATTGAAAACCCATAAAATGTGTCTATCAAAAACTCTTCAATTACTATGTCTAATAATTATAAAACAGTAGTAAACACACTTCTTATTACAACTTTTTTTATCACATTAAGTAGTCTTTAAAATAGTCTTTATAGAATTAACCTGCAGGCTAATTGCGCAACGCAGTTTGTTTTGGAAGCAGATTCCAAATTTAAGCAAATTCCAGTCGGAATCGGTTTCCATATTTGGAATTGTGTAACAATTTTTTTTCCAATCCAGTAGAATTTTATAGAGGTGTACAAACCAATCGGGCAGAGTAAGTTTGCTTGCAGCGTTTTGTTTCATCATAAAGGAATTATTTGTTTCTGAATTATTGTGCTACAATTTAATTTTGTTTTCATTACAACTGATGGTCTACTAATGCTATTTGAAGAAAATGTCCAATGATTGCTGAAAAATGAAAATTAAATTTTTAAACACTTTCTACCAAAAACTACCACAGTTGAAATACACGAACAATACGTTTTTCTTTACACGTTTTAGCTATCTGTGGCCAATGCAAAAATCGTAGAAAAGCAGTGTTGTCAACTTCGTGGGATTTCCACTAAACCTGGGGATTTGGGGCACCCCTACTGGCGGACAACATTTACCGAAACTACTGCGGATTCGAACGCTGATTTGGAAAGACTAATCAGCATGACGAATATAGTGAAGTCAAACAGAGGCTACGCGCGTGTGGAGATCGAAAAACAACGTCATTTCGAATATAATATGCCACGGGCAGATACTGCCAGGATAAAAAAAACCGTCGATAAGCCATTATTTTATAAGTATGTAACAAACATCCAAACACGTTCGCTAACGTTTTCAGTATTGTGATATTATATCAGGATGATGTTGAAAAAATTACTATGAATATGTTATGTTTTAATTTTCATCATCAAATGAACCTCCGAAAGGAGACCGAACGTCGAAATAGGAATAAAAAAAAACGAGTGTGCTTTA
Source organism: Tiliacea aurago (assembly GCA_948098905.1). Taxonomy (NCBI): domain Eukaryota; kingdom Metazoa; phylum Arthropoda; class Insecta; order Lepidoptera; family Noctuidae; genus Tiliacea; species Tiliacea aurago. The sequence continues at coordinate 17,066,290 of OX402591.1, read as the reverse complement.
GACCACACGACTGAAGTAAAACTTACAAATACGAATTATACTTACAACAATAGGCCAGCACTGTGTCTTAGATATACGAAACGCAACTGGATAAGAGAGAAAGAAAATGTGTGCTCGCACCTCTCTCTCTCTCTTGTCCCTACAGTAATATACGGAGCGTTACGAAACGTAACTCTCTCTCTCTCTTTATATCTTCACTAACATAACTCTCCCTCTCAACTTCCGCTGGCACACTTCTGTAAGGCTCTCGTCATGCATTCTCCAGCTTACTCCCCAAGTCAAGCGTGCCTAAAAAAGTTTTACTTCGAAAATAATTGAGCCGTCACAGGACGCCTGGCAGATGGGAAACATACAAATTATTTACACCCTACTACATAAAGACTGTATAGAAGCGACGCGTCGCCACGCGGCTTGCGTCACCCCCCCAGCAATCGGTTTTACATGCGGCTATAGATGTTTCACATCAAAAAGCGACTAATCTAATTTGAAGAACCGCCACTAGCACTAGTAGACTCGGGGAAAAAGTTGGCAACACTGATTAAAGTTATTATTATTAGGAAACTTCGCATTGTTTTGCCTTGAATTTTGTTTTTACTATTTGTTTATTTGTATTTTCAACATACAAAATTATATTTAATATTCTCATACAGAAACAAGGGCCTATGATATGTAGTTTCAGTCCTTTTTTCTTGTGGATTGTGGAATATCTTTGGAGAGAGTTCTGTGGTGTGGTGTCTTCGTTTTGTACTAGTTGTACCTGTAAGACTTGCTCAATAGCGAAAAGAACTTACCTATGTCAATACCATCACTACAAGTAAGTAAGCCAATATATATAGGAATAACGGGCATGTTCTGTGTCATAAGGACGTGTGAACCTTCGTACAGTCGCCGGCACTTAACTTGGCAAGGTTTTGACGTAGTCTGAGTCTGTCTGAGTAAATATACGCATGTACAATTAGTGCAACGAAAAAATTATTACTTTTATTGCTTGTCATTATTCTATGGTTATTGCCAGAATTTATTTTTAACGTGTCTGTTTAGAAGTAAGTTAAAGAAAGGAGAGAAACATCTAACGATTCTTGCCAAGTTACGTGCCGGCGACTATATCTCATTATAGTGTAGCTGCTGTAGGTACATTATTGGTCAGTCTACTTATGGATACGGACAACTATTCCTTTGTTGTGTAGACACAAGAACTTAATCTATTTATTGCGGTTAAACTAATTATTATAGTTAGTATGCCTGTCAACCTCACATTCTAACAACTGAAATTGTTAATCGATATTTTTGTACTTACTTAGAAGCTCTACAAAACATTAATCATAATATTTTCGCAGATGTTGCAGGAGCTTAAAATACAAGAATGGAACGCAATCACAACACAACATATGAACCTCGTACATCAACTAGTTGAAATACTGGGGATTTTCTTACAAAGACTTGCTAGTGACAACGCTGGACATGGAAAACCAATCTTCTGTAATAATAATATAGTCATTGAAAGTAAGCTTTTGACACATCTATACTAATATTATAAAGAGGTAAAGTTTGTGAGGTTTCTCTCTGGATCTACTGAACCGATTTTGAAAATTCTTTTACCCATAGAGCCACGTTATTTGTGTGTCTTAAAAAGCTATTCACAAGTAAAAATGTTTACCTCCCAACGAAGTGGGCACGGGTCAGCTAGTAGTTAATAATCAAACAGGAACTCACTTAATTTAGTACTTAATATATTTTCTTGGGCAAACTTTCTCCACATCATATATTTTATGTATACCTAACTAATGTTTACCATTCTAATTTAGTGGTTATAAAAAATCTGGAGACTGAAAAATTGGCCCTAAATAAAGAAGAAATTAAACAACCAATAGCAATGACTAGGCCGATGGCTTTTGTCCAGCCATGGGCTGAAAAACACCTAGTTGATTATGTGGCAAACTAGGCATTAATTTGCCACATAATGTTTGAGTACATTATTTGAGCAGCAAATAATTAGATTTTTGTTTAAAACTAGGTAAGTTCCCGGGGCGTTTCACCTATGAAGACATGAAGGCAGCATGAATGATATTGCCCCATTGCTGTTGCTGTTCACTTTGGCTACTGCTGCTATTTACTTCTGACATCACTGCTCAAGTACAAAAGTATAAACTGAAGATTGTTCATAAAAGATGATCATTTAATTTTAGAAAACTTGTTGATTTATATAGTCTTGTTAGACACTGTTATAAACCTATGTACATATTGTGTTAATTGATAACCTGTAAACTTTATTATGAAGTATTTTAATTATGAACTTTATAGGCACAAATAAAAATAACTTGTTATGAAATATTAAGAATAATTGAATACTTACTGAGTTTTTTTTTATAAATACAAGTGATTATTATAGTGATGCTATTTTGAAAATAGTGGTGTTTGCTTTAATTAACTGTCATTCATTAGGTAAGTATAGATAAACAGAAAGAAATAAATTATGGTAAACAAAAAAACAACTTTTATTTATGTTTTATCAAACCAACTGACAATAGCATTTATTCACATTTAACATTTGGCATCTAATGTCTTCCTGTGGAAGTCATCATGGATAATTTAAACTGCTTGCTATTGCTTGCTATGAGCGCATGAGAGAAAGTTTAAATTTTTCCTGATTAATGTAGTTAAGTGTGACACCTGAAAAAGAAAAAGAATTTAAGTAAACTTTCATTACATTCCATTATCCATTACATCCATCCATAAAGTCTAATAGGCCTCTTCCTTTAATACTTCAATACACAATCTATCTACTTTATAGAACAGCAATATTCTGCTTTATACAACAATAATAGGTGCCTACAATTCTATTGATAAGCAAACTTGACTAAAAAGTACCTAAAAAAAAAATACTTTTTATAGCCCCAGTGAGTAATTTTATTTAAATTGAATAATTGACTTGGACTAATAATATCAATCATTGAAAACCATTCAAGATAGGAACTTAGATATATTTTCAGTTGCCTTGTTAAAATTTGCTAAGTAAATATTCATATAAGTTGGTAGAAGGTTAGTTAAGTAACTATAGAATGGGCAGCAGCATTCTCTATGCATTTTAACACCATACTGCGATCGCCAACCCGTCTGCCAAGCGTGGCGATTATGGCAAACCTAATTATGTTTGATGATGCCTTACCTATATTTTGTATTCACCAGTAACAAACAAAATAATGTTGCTGTGCATATCAAACATCTTTGAAGATACAATATTTAGGTAGGTACCTATTTTGGGCACATTCAATGTTCAACACATAGAAAGATAATAATAATAAGTAAGTAAGTAAGTATTGATATTACCTTGAACAGTTTTTTTTATTTGAATGGCATCTCGTAGCAGACCTAGAGAGGTCGTTGCTACTTAACCGGATATTCCTGTGGCTGCCCTAAGGTTTTTAATCTTAAAGCCTCCAGCCAGGGCGCAAATTATATATATTAAAACTAAACGACAGCGCACTAAGGGAGGCACCCCCTGTGGGGTACGGACCTCGGCTTAGGGCGTCGTTGGGGGATCACAAAATTAGTAACAATTTGGGGACGGCCTGGATCAACATTTTGATCATGATTATTATCAGGGGATATTATATTTATTGCTACGGCGCTCTCAGCCTCTAACCGGGCGGCTGGCGCATCGACATTCAAGGGACGGGGGGGAGGACTTTTATTACCATTTACTCGGGAAGTTCGCGTGGTACCTCGGCGGCGAGGACGGAAGGTCGGTTTGTGTATTTTGTGCACTGTACTCGTGGCCCTATTGCTTTCCTGAAGGAGAGTGACGGGGTCATCCGGATCTAAGAGAGTATGCCTCGGTCGGCGAGTCTGACTAATGGCAGAAGTCCTGTAACTAGCGGCCTGCACAACCAAGGGGTTGCGATGACGTTCCGCGGATTCGAAAAAGCGCTTTGCAAGGCGCTTCCCCTTGAACAGACAATGATGTGGAAATTTATATGTACCTATGGCGGTGTACAGTTCATCGAAGTCCTTACATAATCCATTGACAAATGCTTATTTCTGTGCTTGTTTTTGTTCTTCGTCTATAAGTAGATTTATTGCTATTCAATTAAGTAAAACCTCGAATACAAGGGGTACAAGTTGTTAAGCTTGTAGCATGGTAAGTTTGTTACGGTACGAGGTATGAATTTGTATTTCCATAAAATACCACTATTATACCTAGTTTCTGAAATATCATAATAAGTATCTCTAATTTAGGTTGTAAAGCACTTTGTTTTAGAAAATTGATCTCACTGCCTTGCTAGCTAAAATACCACTAATATTGATTTATCATAGATGTTCTACACCAAAACACATTCACAATTTATCTAGAAGATATTCACATACATAATTTCGTAATAATTATGGAGATTTTATGAGTAAATCCCAAAAAATGTACAACGAAAAATGATAGCGACCAACTTGTTGTCTTCGCTTTCGATTCAAACAAACTCGTTGGTTTCAAACCAACTAACAGCTGTCAAAATGGTTACTCAATTCGAATAGTAGCGTTTTTAGACGCGTATCGTTCACTCTTTAGCGTCTCAAACAGATTCGAATTGGTTTCACACATTATTGGTGTTACGCAATACGAAAGTCGTAAAATAAAGCAAACTCCGATCGGAATGAAGCAAATTAGTCGGAATCGTTTGCAGAAAATGCGTTACGCAATTAGCCTACTGCCTTCCATTTATACAAAACATTTTGCTTATCCATATTTCACTGAATAATGATTATTATAAATGTGAAATGAACTCTGTGTTTTTTTTTTGGGTTGGAAATTATCAAATAACTTCTCCCGCTCTGGGCGTGTCAGACATTTACTGACTACTCGTATAACCCACCCGTGTTCCTTCAGATGCCTGTGTGCCAGGGCTACGATATCCCTCTCGGACAAACTCGCAACCCTGGCGGGAACTCTGTCTGCCTGTGTATATGATATCGATAAAATTTGCCACACAGGAACGCCATGGGTTCGAACATATAGGATAAATTTAATCACCACGGTAGTACATTCCCGTAGACTGATTTCAGAACTCTACGCTGGCGACGCCGCGGATAAAAGCCATCAGTATCTCATAATATTAAGTTCTCTTTATCTCCTCTTGACGTCTAAGTGTTACTTTATAGATAGGTAGGTACATGGTCCAGCAATCAAAGAGCCTGTCAATGTTACTTTCGAAGGATTTTCTATTACTTTACCAGTTTTCTCAAATACCTGACTGAATTTGTAATTCAATGTTTCTATAAGAGAAACTTAAGACGCAAATATATGCCAGTGACCTTGAGTGGTTAGCTTGCGTGTTCTGTACTGAGCTCACGCAACGCGTCGTACGTTCAGCCTGTGGTAGGACTCGCCCATCAAAGAGCGCTGTCCACAATTTAACGCATTATTAATTTATTATACATAAAAGGTATATTAATAAAACGCGTATACTAAAAGATCAATAATTAAATTATCTTTAAATTGGTGAAGGTTTCAGAAAAATACGCTTGGTAGATTTTGCGCCATTCTCAGTTTTTAAGAATACACATATTAAGTTATTAAGAAATTGCTGTAATTTATCATATATTTTTTTCAAATCATTAACGTTAACGTTTAGACGTGATCTTCAGTATAAAATCATTAAAATTCGGTTATCGTCCCCTTTTTTTTGGGTGGGAAATTATCAAATAACTTCTCCCGCTCTGGGCGGAGCGGGAGGGCGTGTCAGACTTTTACTGACTAAAACCCACCCGTGTTCCTTCCGTTGCCTGTGCGCCAGGGCCACGATAGTTTATCGTCCCTTAAGAAGCAAATTGAGAATTTATTAGTGTCATTTACCTTCTAACTCAGCTTTTGATTATTTTTGAGTCAATCAATTTGCCAGACTTTTCCCAACTGTGTTGGGGTCGGCTTCCAGTCTAATCGGATGCAGCTAAATACCAGTATTTTACATGGAGCGATTGCTCTGACCTCCCCACCCAACTGGGTAATACGATACCCTTTGGTAAGACTGGTTGTCAGACTTTCGGGCTTCTACGACCCCTAACGACTGTCAAAGATAAACGAATGACAGCTGGGACCAACGGCTTTACGTGCTTTCCGAGGTACGGAGGAGTCTCGGTGTCTAAAATATGGTGACCCATCCACGGACCAACCCCGGCAAGCATAGCTTAACCTGATGGATCGGCCCGTGTGGCTTTTATTACTTAGCCACGAGCTCCTGCTTTGTTTCTTTAAGTGAAACACTGAAAAAATAAAGTGTTTGCTTTAACAAAAATCTTGTTTAATGTGATCACGCATCTTGACTCCATACGAGCCTAACAAGATCTTGACTTCTGACGCTAGGAGAACTTTGTTAAATTAACATAGTTCCGCCAACTAAGTAATCACCTAATTAGTTTAATTACGGGTAGTTATTTAATTTAACTCAAATGTTGGCCAGTTTAAGAATGATATAATGCTAACAAGTTGCTTGTAACTACCAACTTAAATTATTATTTGATATACAAAAGTGAAGAAGTAAAATCAAACAAAGCATGTATGATGTAACAACGACCGGTGATTATTCTGTACATGTCACATTGTCGATATAAATAAAATTAATTTGTTCTTTCAAATATGCTATCTTGTTTATGGTAAATAAATAAATATAATGATTCCAAACATTTTAATGCCAACTAAGAGAAAATGTATCATATTTAGCTCGCATTTTTTTCAGTGAACTTAAGTAGTAAATTGAGAATGTTTTGTCGTCATTTTCTAACTCAGCTGTTGATTATTTTTGAGTTTAGATAATAATTATAATTAGCCTGTATTGTCCCACTGCAGGAGCTAAAGCCGCCCTTTCCTTTTTCCACTCAACTCAATCCTGAGCCAATCCTAAGCAGATTGCAGATTATACGTCGATGACGGCTAGACATAGCGTTCTTTAATAATTACAACATCTGTACCTAACCTACCTATGCTCAACAAATAAAAATATTTGTATTTTGTATTTGTTGTTTGTGTTTGTTTGTATTTCTTCCCGTAGGTGCCGTAAAAGGCGACTAAGGGACTGACTAGAGAATGGGCAGCAGCGTTCTATATGCATTTTAACACCATACTGCGACACGCCAACCCGCCTGCCAAGCGTGGCGATTATGGCAAACTCCCTCCTTTGAGCGGGCTTATGTCCAGCAGTGGACGTCTTACGGTTGAAATGATGATGATTGGTAAGCGTCAAGTTCGTCCCGCCACGCCATCAACACCTGGGTCTTCCGCGATGCCGTTGGACGTTTTAAGGGACCCAGTTGTAGTGGCCTTAGCCTACAATAATACATCCGACATGCGGCTAATGTGTCCGACCTAGTCCCATTTCTGAGTATATTTATTCTTTCATCATCATCATAATCCGCCTACAATGTTCCCGCTGCTGGGACACAGGCCTCCTCTTCGTGAGAGGGAGTGGGCCGTAAAACACCACGCGGGCCCAGTGCGAGTTGGTAGATATCACATGTCTTCGTATTTTTGGTTCTAGAACATGCCGGTTTCCTCACGATGTTTTCCTTCACTGTTTTGAGAGCAGTGGTGATGAAATAATTTACACAAAGTAAAGCGCCTAAAGGGTTCGAACCGACGACCTATACAACTCGTAAGTCGCGGCCGTTATCACGGGGCCACCACTGCTTCTTTTATTATTTGCTCAGATACAATTTATTCTTTTTAACCGACTTCCAAAAAGGAGGAGGTTCTCAATTCGGCTGTATGTTTTTTTTTGTATGTTTGTTACGCGATTACTCCGTCAATTATGAACCGATTTTGAAAATTATTGTTTGTTTGAAAGGGTATACTCCCGAGGTGGTCGCATTGGCACCAAATCAGAATCTGATGAGGGAAACCCTCAAATTTTATATGCAAACTTATAGCTATTTGGGTATTTTTTATAGAAACTCGTGCATTTACTCTCCGAAAGCACCACTTGGTGAAGTGGAACTAATGATGGAGACCACAGATGGCCACCGGAATAATATAATAATGAGTACCTATTTAACGGGTTGTGATTAAGCAATTTATGCTCGTCACTATGCATAATGGTGAGTGGCAGTTCTCCTGGTTCTTACCAGGAGAACTCCTCAACAATCAACGTCCCAGCATCGGGAAAAGCAATATTTTATAAAAGGTGATGAGCAGTTAACATTAGGCTATTGTAACTTAGATAAATTCAAAACTGACCCACTAAAAAGTGAAAACTAAAAAAAAAAATACAAAAAAATAGTAACCGACTACCAAAAATAACACTACAAAGTGAAAAATAACTTTAATTTCGGAAGTCGGTGGCAGAAAACTCAAATACAGATCCAAAGACACCAAGACTTCCGAAATTAAAGTTATTTTTCACTTTGTAGTGTTATTTTTGGTAGTCGGTTACTATTTTTTTGTAAAAAGTTTTTGCGTTGTGTTTTCCTGAAAATAACAAAAGCATGTGAACAACCCCTTCAAATTATTAAAGAGTGAAGTAAAAATGCCTAGTTGATAGATTTTATGATGGAAACTTGAATTATTTCCCCATCAATGAATAATATTTGCATAATTTAAAACGGTGTGATGCTGCAAGTCACTTAAGAGGAGCTTCGTGAGGTACGTAGGTAAGTACCTATTATTGTGTAGATGTAGGTGTTTAGAAAGATGTAAATATTTGTATGGTATTAGTTGAAGTAAGTATTTAGTAGAAAAAGCTAAGACACATAGGATACTATGATTTTTTTAAATTAAAAACGATTATCAAATATTACTATGCTTACCCAATTAAAATAAAATAGTAATGGCGACTATCACCTACCACCTAAGTTCACATGTGGAAGCAATAAATATATTGAGTATAAAACAAAATATACGTAGAGTGAAAATGAACACCTAGTTACATACTAAACAGGAAACAAAGGAAAAATCAACAACTAAAATTGAAAAGACAGTTCGACATGATCCGCCTTATTACAAAACAAGATTTATATTTTGACATGGCTTAAACCATGGAGCCAGTTTTTGTAATAAGAACGTAACTGTGATTGAAATACCGTGCTTTATACAAAACTGAAAACTTAGTTCGGTACTAAGTTGTCAGTTTTGTATTAGGAACTTTACCGTAGACGGAATTAAAGTTCGAAATTCAATAATGGCTCCATGGTTTAAACTTGGGTCTGAAGATAAACCTTGTTTTGTAATAAGACGGGATGTGTTTAATATAAAACTAATTTGAAGCTATAAGTATAAAGGATTCTACGCCAATAATAATATAGTGACCGTTATCAACGTGAGGAAATAGAATCAGTGCAAAAGCACAAGTTTGAGCTAAAACATATCATCACAGAATCCATAGCTAAACCTATGACAGATAATATCAACATTGGTTACTCGTAAGTAGGTGAAAATTTACATAATGCACATACATATATCAGTGCAAAAGCGAGTCCAGTTATAGTATGCAAAATCGTGTTACATCATAATGCAAGGAACTTTGCAAACGTTGAATGCTGCACGACGAACGGAGCGTGGAATTACTAAAAATAAACAATCAATGTCAACGCACTCAAATCAGGATTCAAAATTGTAAAGACACTTGGGTACAAAAAACTTAAAACTATGCATCGCTATAGATGTACTTGTTAACATTAAGCCTGTCGGTGATGTGAACCCATAAGATTTTCCCCAACAAAATAGAGAAGTTTTACCTTCCAAATGGACTCACCCGGGGCTCTCTGTGTGAGAGCGGATATCTCAAAATTTTTAATGAATATTTTAATCATTTTACTGTGTGAAGATAGGTAAGATAAAGTTTATTTACATAAACCCTTATATTTTGATAAAAGCAATATCCTTGACAAGATCGACTCGATTCTTCAGACTGATGTCCTCAACACTCACTTTTGCTTGGAAAAACTGCACTCACTCCCTTTATTTTGTCAATGAAGTTGACAAAAGCTTAATATTATTTATTTATTTTCGTTTATTGATCATTTAATTTAATATTTTAACCGACTTTAGAGAAGGAGGTTATTCAACCAGAATGTTTGTAAATTCGCGATTTTCGCAAAAAACTAATGATTCGGTTATGATAATTCATAAGGTATAATCATCGTATTCTACATAATTTCAAGAAGGTTTTAGTATACAGTATATTAGGTTATTGTTAATAAAACTTGTTATCTTGTTTCAAATCGAAGAGCACGGGTGAGTAATTTTTTTTGCATGCAAGTTTATACCCGATAAGTTATCTGATGATGGACGTGCTGAAATCTATAAAACACGCTTATTAGTCACTAATAATGTTACAGTATCGCAATCGGTTTGTAGGGCTACTAGCTTCGTAGTGTTAGCCATAACAGCTGATAAACAAGTGGCAGTTTTAATGAGCTGTTCTAGGGCGAGATATAATACTAACTTTCATCAGGTTTTGTAGGAACGCGGGTTCTGTTAGTTCGGTTATCAGCAGTCACCAAGTTATCGGACAGTCCTAGAAGAATTGAACTTAGTAAAATCAATCTCCAGATGCAACAGAACCAGTATTTTCCTTGAAGCGACTGCCTATTTGATCTCCACAATCCAGTTACTGGGTAGTAAGACCCCTTGGTAAGACTGGTTGTCAGACTGTCGAGCTTCTGCCGACATGTAATGACTGTCAAAGATCCACGAATGACAGCCGGGACCAATGGCTTAACGTGCTGTCTGAGGCACGGAGGAGTCTCGGTATGTAGAGATAGTCACCCATCCACGGACCAACCCCGGCAAGCTTAGCTTATCCTAATGGATCGAGGCGTGCGGCTATTATTTCTTAGCCACGAGCTCTTCTTAGTGAATCCTAGAGAATTGAACATAGTACTACTTACTATACAATATATAACACAACGTACTAAATGCATTCATCCATTCCAAACTGTATGATTTACATTTTTGTAAGTATTGTGTGCAATACCGATTAGTTATCAATTACTGGAAATAGAACATGATTCAAAAGCATAGAATCGTAAGTTTACAAAACTCTTGATTTCCTAGAGATACTACTTCGAGATTGTACTTCGGTGAGTGTGCCCAAGAACTCCACGACCTCATTCTACCGGCCCCCTTCTATTTTCAGACATCTAGACGCACTGCAGGTTACCATCCCTTCCTTGTTGCTATTCCACCAATTCGCGCTAAGCGTTTCCAAATGACTTTTATAATGCGCACAGCAAAAGAGTGGAACTCTCTGCCTGCGTCTGTGTTTCCGACCGCATACAACCCTAATGTCTTCAATGTTAGAGTAAACAGGCATCTTCTGGGTAAGCTCACTCCATCGTCGACTTTGCCTCTGTCACCTCTGCCCTAGACTAAGGTCAAGAGCAAACCCATCCTAAAAAAAAAAAAAGATACGCTTTTTCCCAAACATCACTTGAATTAATTAAAGACACACATTGATAGATCATTAGTGTAGTCGGAATATAAATTACCATCCTAATTTAGCTTCATGCAATGAAACTAAATACAATAATACAACATAATTTCTCAATTGCTTCAGTCTCACATTCCAAGCTCATACTAATTGTCTCTTAAAGTTCACTGACCTCGCACAATACGGTAGCTGAACAGCTTCAAGAAATTCTTTACAAAAGAAAATATTCAAGCAATTTGCCAAACGTAGGCGTAGTATTATGCAACCGAGTGCATTGTCCGTTGCATTATCTTACGGTTTTATCTTTATAGTGCGCTTCGCGATTCCGATAAGATTATAAAATAATGTTTCCTTGAAGTATGATTTACAGTTATGCGCAAGTTCAATGAATTTATTGCGATTATTGTAATCCTTAGTTGTTTATCATAACATTATACAGGATAAAAGGTCGACATTGTATCTCTGCCCTCCGAAAGAAAGTGGTTTATTTTTCGTAAAAGGTCTTGATGTTTAAATTCTAAATGGAAAAACCTTCCTCGAAGGATCCTTTGTGTAACGTAGGCCGCCCAAGCTCATATTCATACAATTATTTTGAATATAAGCATTAACACCACATTAATATCGGTCTTCATAAATAATAAGGATGTTTGGGTGATGCCCGATATCCACAAGTTCCCCAAAATGATTTTTCATACATTCATTCCAAAAAATAAAATAAAATTATTTGTAAGTTCACACTTGACCAATCCTCGTACTGACGTGTCCAAAAGTGTTAGAATAAAATAAAATCGGTACCTAGTTAAAATTTACCTTATTTTGGAAGATATATTTTCTCGTTAGTTCTAGGACAGGGAAAAATTAAAGTGTTAATGGCGTTGGTTACCATGTATGTAACTCATCCATAACATGTGCATGTGCGCTAAAAATAAGTCCTGCTACGCTTACATTCTTAGCTGCAACTAACTACAACATCTACTTTACCATTTTCAAAGTCCAGTACATTATTCATGATAAGTACAGCTCTCGTTAGTTACACGGAGTGTCGTGATTGCAGGAAAGTAAATAATAGACCGTCCCCCTTTCATTACAGTCATGTTGCATCCTTTAATTGCAGGTCATGCTACTCGATCCGTGGAACGTAATTTATATTTCGTTATTAACTTTTTGCGTTGAGCTTCTTAGCGATTATTATGGACGGTTATGCTGTGTGTGTTGATTTTTTAACCGACTCAAATAAGCTTCTATGTTCATCATTCCAGCCGAAAGACGTTCACTGCTGGACATCGGCGTCCCTCAAAGAGGGGGGGGGGGGCTTGCCATAATCACCGCGCTTGGCAGGCGGGTTGGCGACCGCAGTATGGTGTTAAAATGCATAGAGAACGCTGCTGCCTATTCTCTAGTAAGTCCCTTAGTCGACTTTTACGACACCCACGGGAAGAAATAGGGTGATGCTATTCTTTACGTCCGGCACCACACGGAACGTTCTATGTTCGACTGTATGTATTTTTATTTCTTTATTGATTGCGCGGCTGTGGAGTTTTTGAGTTAGCTTTAGGTATTTTTTTCCAATTATTCTATGTGGAGTTTAATATAATAACTTCCTGTCACTGTAATTTACATACATGCCGAATATGGTATTCGAATCTATGTGGGGTAGGTAACACAACTAAAGTGTAAATAAAGTGGCAAAAAACGAAAATACAAAACCAAAAACACCGACTTCCGATATTAAACTTATTTTTCACTTTGTAGTGTTTTTTTTTAAAGTCGGTTGTTTTTTTAAATATTATGGACATAATATCTGGCAACCAAAATACCTATGATAAATTATCTCAACACTGTTTACGTGATACTAGTCCTATGGTAACTTTTAGGTGAGACAGGAAATATAATTCTAAGATCTCTAATGATATATTTATGGAAATCTGATTGGAACGATAAAGATATTAAAAGCCTTTGAGAAAAATAGAAATAAAACTGGGACTGAAAATATTACCTACAGCAATGAAAACAGATTTTGCAGGATTCTAGAGAGGGCTTTGCTAAACCGCTTATTAGAGTAGATTAGAGTTTTCTATTACATAATTATATCTAGATAGATGTAAGTAATAGAAAACTCGAATCTAATCGATTATTTAGTATTTCCTTTCATGCTATGTATTATTTTCTTCTTATAAACGGTAGAATTTCTTGCAAATAATTGAATGTTCAACATACTTTAATTGAATCTAGCCAGGCAACCGGATCTCCATAACTTATGCAGTTATGCACTACATAACTGAAGAAACGTCGTTTGAAAGACATATTAACTCTCAATTACTAGAACGGTATAAAAACATACTCCTCCAACCAACCGTATAGAGAGATACGAATCAATCACGCAATGCATGATTAGAAATATTGAATAATACGCCTAATAAATATTGAATCGAATAAATGTTGAAATTATCTCAAGTCTTTTTTTTTGTTGATGTTTATCTCAATATACTGCCAGTCCAATCGCCGTGTCAATAGTCTTATTAAGGTCAACCTTGATGCTAGTGAAGTCATAAGTGATAGCACAGAGAGTACTGCCGATGCCGCCACAGATTTAGAACAAGGCTCGCTAAACCAAGTTCTAGATAGAAACAAACAAAAGAATGAAACAACAACTAAAATAGAATCAAAACACATGATAAGCCCTTAACCATCCAATACGATGGCCAATAGGCACTTATAAGCAAGAAATAATTGCCAATAACACAAGCTGTCAATGACTCCGAAGTAGATTTAAACTAATGGACAGTGGTGAACGATCACGGATGTTACCAATTTATTATTTGTAGGACGTGGCGAGCCCTTTATACTTTTCTTTACTGTCTTTAAGAAGACGTATAAATTACAAGAACTATGGTTAGTACTTTGATATCAGCAGTTTGTTTCACCGAAGAAGTTTGTAAAGTCGGGAATGAGCGACGTAATAACCAATCCGAAAAAACTGGAAGCTATTTCGCAAAGTTGGATACTGACTTATTTTTCTGTGTAAGTTGGGTGAATATTTCTGAAGATTAGTTTTTCACTAAGTAACATACTACGTAGTACCATGTGGTGCCGGACGTAAAGAATAGCACTATCCCATTTCTTCCCGTGGGTGTCGTAAAAGGCGACTAAGGAACTTACTAGAGAATGGGCAGCATTTTAACACCACACTGCGATCGCCAACCCGCCTGCCAAGCGTGGTGATTATGGCACCCCCCCCTCCCCTTGAGGGACGCCGATGTCCAGCAGTGAACGTCTTTCGGCTGAAATGATGATGATGTTGAAAATTCTATTAAGCAACATAATAATATGTGAAATCTCTATCCTTGGTTTCAATCAACCAAAAGCGTGTTTTAGTGCTTGCCCAAGTTACGACATTTATTAAATGAAACGAATGTACTATTGGTTTAACGAAGTCAGAACACAAAACATTAAAATACCGCAGACAAAAAACGTGCTCCTTGAAGAAAACTCGTCTGGAATAAACAGACGACTTTTAAACAAGTTGGTAGCTGCAGAAAATAATTGCAACGACTTAATTACACAGGGTTTTACTTGACATTCAAATAATATACAAGTCTATGTAGAGTAAAATCCAAGTTCTTCGTAGAGTTAAAAATAACTA
Organism: Tiliacea aurago; assembly: GCA_948098905.1. Taxonomy (NCBI): domain Eukaryota; kingdom Metazoa; phylum Arthropoda; class Insecta; order Lepidoptera; family Noctuidae; genus Tiliacea; species Tiliacea aurago. Next base: position 17,051,239 of record OX402591.1, on the reverse strand, counting down.
ATTGTTGTAAAAGTATACGACGTGCTTTTTTCTAATCAGTGATTTTAGTACGTGATGTATTATCAAGATTATGTGGATACCTAAGCATGTGATCTGCAACAAATACGCCATTTATTAGGGTTCCGTACCTAACAAGGAAAAAAAACGGATCACTCGTGTGTCTGTCTGTGTGACAAACAGATACACGAGTGATCCTTTTTTTTCCGCCTATTTGCTTCGAATCTACTGAAACGATTAGGTACACTTATGAATTTCTGTGACCGTAAATAAACGAATTCTGAATAATTATGTGGGTCACTTTTGGGGGGCAAGTAAGAAAATTAAAACAACAAACTGTGCCGTGTGAGATATCAAATGAAAGGGCTTTTTTTAAGGATTTCAGATATATATTCTTTCATTTAAATACTTTTACAGTTATTTAAGAAAATAGATTTAAGAAAAATTTGGCTTAGTAGTTTCGGAGTTAATGGTGAACTCCGAAACTACTAAGCCAAATTTTTTGAAAATAACAGAAAATATAGTTCCTTTCTTATAGATTACAGTACAATCCATAATATATCTATAGTCTAAAAATAACATGGTAAACCTCTCCATATTGTGCGCACAAACTTACATTTGCAGTTTGTTCTTGGGATGAATTCATCCCAATTACGGAAAACCCTTCATTGGGCGTGGTTCGACACGCACTTGGCCGGTTTTTTTATAATATAAGCTGATCTAATAGTAAAGTAGCGACTCAGTTTTGCAATTAACGTAAAATTATGGCCGAAACGTACGAATACGGATAAAAACGTAAGACAAAGTACTTGGAATAAGTATGATATGCATAAGAATATAACAGTAACGCTTCCATTTAACAAAGGTCGTGGCTAAGTAATAACAGACGCATAGGTCGATCCATCAGGTTCAGCTACGCTTGCTAGGGTTAGTCCGTAGATGGGTGACCATCTTTACATACCAAGACTCCTCCGTGCCTCGGATACTCGTAGCCGTTGGTCCCAGCTGTCATTCATAGATCTTTGACAGTCGTTAGGGGTCATCAGAAGACCGAAAGTTTGACAAAAAGGCTTACCAAGGGATATCGTATTATCCAGTTACTGGGTTGTGGAGATCAGATAGGCATTCGCTCCATGTAACATACTGGTATTCAGCTGTATAACGGCGTCGGCTTCCAACCGAAGTTGGAAGCCGTTATACTTGGGAAAAGGCTAGGCAGATTGATACTGCTTCCATTTAACAAAGAACCAACAGCAATAATAAGTGTTAAATAGTTTATAGTAAACGTCGCATCGTCTTGCCGGCAACAGCCGAATGCAATTGAGCCTAATAAAAATTCAATTCTCGTAATATGTCCTGTCTCTATTTACTACCTTTAATGCAGCTGCACCGATGCATACGATGAATACCTAATGCCCTTTGTGATTGGTCGTCGTTTTGTGCAAACTTGATTCTGTCTGGCTTGTGCTGCGTATAATAAAAGTATGTATGACAGTGCTTGGTAAAACAAAGTTGCTATTTTTGTATGACCTTCACATTTGTCATTTGTATTTTGTTCTTTCGGGGCTCCATCATGCGTGCTGCAGCTATTAGGTATACCACTGCTACCATTTTTTTAAAGTAATTCGAATGCATATTAAATTCAAAACTAAATTGAAATCGACTAACTAATTAACCAATCTCGCACAACTATACACATACACAACAGCATACAATCCAATTTACAATTACACAAAAAAACAATATCACACAACCTAAGAAATAAAAATAAATTACAACGAAGACAAGCTCGTACTAACTATGGTAAAAAACCATATTGTTCGAAGGAGCACTGCTGTATAATGACCTGCCAAATGACGTAAAAGATTGTAACCACATTAACTCATTCAAAATTAAACTAAAAAATCATATTCATAAAATGTAGCCATACCGCATACCTATCAATTAATTTTAGCAACTTCTTACCTACCTAATATTTATTTGTATAACTTCACCAACACGCACCTGAGGCAAAATGTATTTCATTTAGATTTAAGCAATTACTTTGTATCTCATAGTAAGTGAACCTATATATTGTTCTTATGAGAATACATTCTTTAAACCTAAACCTATATTAAATTCACAATACACAAAATCATGATCTTTAATATTACGCTTGTAAATTTGGACGTGACTGGTAAACATATTTATAGGAAGAAATACTCAAGCAAATCAAGTAAGCCTATCGCAGTCCACCATTTGACCAATTCCTCAATAAAGTTTTAAATATAGCGGTAGAATACAGGAATTATTTTATTTCTAATCAACAGCTATTACGCACCTGTATACAAAATGTCGTCGCCGGACGGGCCTGCGACCATTGGGCGACCTCTCCAGTGACGAAGACCAAGCATCAGACCGTGACAGCGCCGTGTTCCTCGCCTCTGTGCTCCTCGCGCTTTCCAACAGGATCGCCGTGTACTTGGTTATCAACATCATGTGCTACTGTTGCTTGATATTCACTTATTACTGAGACACTGTGCTCATTGATTTAACACTTTGAGTTAACTGTGATTTTGAAGCAGGATGCTAGAGAATGGAAACTTTATTATGATGCCTTCAGGCTATATCTCACATTTTTTTTCAATTAACGCGTGTATTTTAATTATGAAATTCCGCAATTTCAATTTCTCCATAATTTGTGTAACATCGGAAAGCAAAAAGTGAACTGACTGTGCCGACATCCGCGCCGTCACGGTATAGTGACCACCAACCATCACACGTTATTATCCCTCCGACTAAACAACGGGATATTGTGAATTATGCGTGACACCCACGCGTAAAAGTCGGTAATAAGAACGAGTTTCAAAGGAAAAAGAATTATACATTACGAAGCCGCGGAATAACAAAGGGCAGACCAACTAAAGGACTTTATCAATTTGAGTAAGTACCCTCATTCAATAATGACGTTTTCTCTATAACAAAACCTAAAGTTGGCGTATTATTTTTTCTCAATAATTTCATTGAACGTTTATTGATTTCGATAACCTCCATAAATATCAACAAAGATTCTAGTAGCCTAAACTACTGGAACAAAAATTTAATAACTCTCTCCGTTTTATAACTCAGGAATTTTAAAGTATACGAAGCTGCGCTGCTATGCTGTCATTGGGCATTAGTCATCTCTACCTGCAGAATTACCTCAGTTTATACATCCGCTATAACCTGGAATAGCTAGGAGTATGGAAACCATTTCATAATTACAAGTCATAATTAGAAGCACTAACATTCTACAGTTTGCAGACGCTGCAGATAAAACAAAACTGTAAAAGACAGATATACCTAGTACTCCGATAAACAATTTTGCAGGAACTGTTGACGCTAAAACCAGCTTCATAAAAATAACACTTCAATTTCAATTTACTGATATAGGTACTGTCGCCTGTCACCGACATGAATGTATAGATTGCCCCAAACCTGATGAAGGTACCTAAATTGTTTACTCAAGCCTACATAAGATGTAATTTCGCAGATATTGATATCTGCGAAATTAAACGAGTCCATTTTGCATAAATATACATTGAAATGAGTACTCAACGCGACTGATAATTGGGTAAATGAGGAAGCCATAAAAGTTCATGAATATTCATAGCCATTTGCGAGCTGACTCTATCAGTTGTCAGAGTAAAAAAGGTATAATATTGTATCGCTTAATTTCTTTATTCTTGTGACTTTCATGTCACCTTCCAACGAAATAATGCTGAGGACTTCTCTATAGGTACCATCAACATCTGTTTTACTATAACACGATGGCTTGTAAATGGTAGGTAAAGTAATTAGAAAATCTAACCAAGAAACAGACACTTATGCTTTAACCACAACGAAGTATTATTAACACCTAATCAAAATGATTGCTCATATGTCTACAGCAGGAAGCAAAATAAACGCAAGAGCAGCAAACGACGCAGTACTAAGACTGCCGCCAATTGTTCCAAGGGATGCGGCACTTACTGAAGACAAAATTACCGGTGTCAATGAACCAGTATTCGATGAAACTCCACAAATAAACCTTGCATAAGGACATGGTTTACTACATGTTAGAACGTATTTGGCTCAAGGATTAGTTATCAATGGATGGGTTTATGCAAAATATTTATTCAGATTGGAACACAGATTTCCGATTTGAAGTATTAGGTATGTTTGAACTTAAACGGCGGTTTTACGAGCATAAGATTCATGATAAGAGTTACAAAACAATCAATTTTGTTCGCTTGCGCTCTATCCGCGAGAAACCGATATATTTCTATCTCTTATTTTTGCTATAGGCTCGTAAAATCTAGGTCTGTAAACTCTATTAATAATAATTATTCTCTTCCTCCAGGTTCCCAGCTCTAGCTAAACTTTGCAGCAGTGATTCCAAGCGAATAGTTCAACAATTACAATAAAAACAGCGATAACATTACTTAACTTCATTATCACTACACTGCTCGACTATGACCTCCGAGAGATATAAGCTAATTATACGTCCAACTTCTATCTTAGAAACTGCATTTCACAAGGTAATGACTGTCATAAATATCTTTCATGGTGCGTTAGCCTTACCGACGGGACCGTTGTTGGTACCGACTTATCTCCAAGATCAGCCAAAGATAATTGCAATAGCCTACTCGGTCGTAATACTGCTTATAAAGAACCTATCAGGGATCAGAGCACTTATCTGTAGGGACCTTTCCTGTTGACGTTTGATACTTTCGACATTTAGGACGTTTGGTAGACGTTTAAAGGTCAACCAAGGGCTAAATACAGTTAAAGTATAGATTCTTATTGGTTTGTTTCTTTAGCCCTGGGGCTTCCGAATTTGAGGTTGAATATATTCATAATATCACGAATATTCAGAAAATATTGTAGTGAATTGAGCGTAGGTTACAATTTGTCATGGTTATATGTGTCATTAGTAAGATTAATTTTACTTTTTAAACACATGAGCTGAAGAATGAAATGAAATCCAAAATAAACACACTTTTATCTGAAGTAACAAAAGCGTCCATAAACTCAACAATCAGGTCAAGAATTCAATATGAAAAACGATAAGTTCACTTACAATAATATCGCTTCACATACTTTGCCGCCCACACACAAATTGAGATACATTTGATGCTAAAACAGTTTCGATTCCACTGTCAGCACGAAATTCCTTAACTATCGAATTCTCAGACCGTAATTGGCCTGAGTAGGCCTCAAGTTCGAGGCTACTACTTGATGCCGGCTAGACCATATATGTCCTGAGAAACTGGAGAGCAATAACTACGTATTTGTCGTGTGTATCGCATTTTGATGTTGACATTCATGTTCGCACAGTCAAAGGAATTTCATGGCAGTCGCAATCTATTTTGATGTACGGAAACGCTTGCAGGATTGCATTCACATCCCCAATCTTCGCTCAAATTGGAAGCAGCTTGCTATGAGTAATGCAAACTATATGATTTAGTATCTAAGTTCAGCAAACTGTAATAAACCATTTTATTTTTGACCTCTTCTCAATGAATTTCAACTTCATGAGAATCATAAAAGAATCTCAACATTTGTGCCAAATCTTCGTCAAAGACGAGACAATAAAGCTTGAGACTGTCTTTATTGTTCTATCATTATGAAGAACAATCAAGAGAATAATTCTTCAACGCCCATAAATTAGAGTAAAGCAATAGTTATTGCCAGACCTTTAACTACATAGCTAGTAATTATGATGTAATGTATGACAGCACTTCAGCAGCCATAGCAGTTAAATCCTTTCTTATTTTTGTAGTTTTTTTGTATTGAATAACATAAATATTTTTATTTTTTAAGGATCATGTGGTCTGCAATAAAGATTTTTATTTATTTATAGTTCGCTCAATGTTTATGATTGTGACACATTCAGTTGAGATATGAGAGCGAAAATTAATTGTAACAATCCTAATATCAGTTTAAATTGGCAATTTAACTTTATTGATTGTAGAATTTATGGAAACAATTAATTGGTAAATAAATTCTCCAGAAGATTAAGTATTGAGTTTCCACATAGCTACAAAAGCGTTTGTAGCTATGTGGTTAAAGTTTTATAGAATTTCTTTGCTTTCTTTGATAGCTGGTGAGATTTTCATTACAACGCATGACAAGTACAATTATGAGCTAATCAATATTTTATGTTTGGAACGAATGGAATGATAGGAGCGGTATCATAAGTATAAAAAATTAGAAGATTAATCTATTGTAGGTGTGGTCAACATTAAAGCGAAGGTGATACCAGTAGGCATGTACAAAAACGTTGACTATCGCAATGATTCAGTTGCTGACGACAGTGACTATAGTCAAGTTCCTCGTAGGTATGTAAGTCTAAACAATAACACTACTTAGAACTAAATAATGACTACAAAATAGCAGTCCATAATTCATCAAAACAGATATAACAAAATGTTCGACATAAAAGTTGAGTGATCTGGGATAGCCAATAAAGAAGCTGTTATAGTTTATTATAAGGGTCAGTTCCATCAAGCACAAGAACTCTCTGACGAAATAAAGTCATTGTCACAAGAAGGTAATGACTTCCTGGAAATATACGTCCGCTGCATCTCATAATTCTCAGAGATATGACTGTAGGCAGATATTCGAAGCTTTTATACCTACTTAGCAGAATAGTAGGAGGCATTAATTTAACGAGGAATTTATGCCTCCCAGACAAATTATTAGAACTTGTGTTAGCAATCAGTTAGTAGGTGTCGATTAGGTCATTGGGTTTAACAACATCGCTTGATTTCAATCTGAACAATGTTTCCACCATTATGATTCAGCATTGTACCCATGATGATAATACTGTAGCAGTTGGTGTGACGAAATATGATGGTGGCACAGTTGTTACTTGTTTTCAAAAGGTCAGCGAACTTAAATTAAGCAAGATAGCGCCTGTATACCTAGACACATAAAGCAATTGAGTTCTAAACTAGTCACAGTAACAGCACACAATCACTAAATTTCACGGTTGACACAAATTGCACTCGAAATTAGGAATACTCGGGATCTTTTAATCGGTTGAAACAGCACTTGTGCAAAGAGATGGGTGAGCACTTTTCACGATCGCGATATATTTGCGGTATTTTCGCAGTGCGCTCGCGTCTGCGTCGCTATCCAATCGTCCGATCGGAAACATCGGCGCCGGCGCACTGCCTGCCGCGAGCGAGGAGCGGCGAGCGCGCACGCCCTGCAGGACTGCCGACCGGCCGACGGGTTTAATTTGAACTTGGAACTCTACATGCGGGATGCAATTTTGGACGTGTTTTTATTGGGCTTCGGTCACCGAGGCGACGGCCGTTAATTACTTGGAATACCACACGAAAGGTGCATGCCCTTTAACCAAAACAGCCACTGTGTAGCTACTGTTTTTCCCTCTCAATTATCAATCGATTTTCCTCTAACTTGAATTCCCATTCAATCCACCGAACATATTTCATTCTATTAAGTAGAAGACATTTAAACAATTTATTGCAACGTCTCCCGCGTTTTAAATAAAAATATGCCATCACAAAGTCGGCAAACCCTTTGATATTGTCGAAGAACATTCCTTTTCGCATCCATTTCTGCAATAAAAAGTACTTCGAGGGCCTTAAAAGGGAAGCGATCTCAAAAAATGTTATACAACTTTCCTTTTCAAAGGGATGGGGACACATTATGTGGAATAAAGTTATCTGGACATAGCCTTTTATGGGACGCAATCGTGAGTCGTATAGCAAAAAAGGTCAGTTGAAACGAGTTGGTCATTACATAGAATGGCTCGCTAACGTCCGTATGAAAGTAAAATTTATTTACGGCCAGACACAATGTTTATATCTATGCCAAATCTGGCTATTACATTAAACGTGACTTTCGAAGACAGGGCATTTAAATGAAATTATATTATTGTGGTGTTTCCTACTTTAAAATACAATGGTTTTATAAAAATCTTATTTGAGAAAAGGATATTTAATTTCACGTTTGTAGAATATAGCCAAATGGTTTGCTCCAAAAATTACAAAGTATTGGCAGTTACAGAAACTATTCCTGCATTTTTAAAATATAACTTTTCCTCTAGAATTACATTTAAAAACTCACTCCACTATCCACTACCAAAATTGTGCGCACAAAACTTTATAGAAGTTTTCCTGTAAAACGATACTATGAACTTATACAGTTGCGAAAAATTAGAAGGAAAAAAAAACAATTTGACTCATTCATATCTCTAGACGGCTATTTTATGAAAAAAATATATCAGTTGTGCGTTGAAAAGCGTGCCTTTGAGACGCACAAGCTAATGAAGCTGGGCTATGAATACATATTGGAGCATTAAACAGTGCGAATGGTACTGCCCGGTGCATAATTAATTACGACACTGCCCCTTAAGATGCGCATTGAGGCAAATTATTTAGATCTTAGAACGCGATGGATGAGTTGTATTTAATAGTTGTAGGAAGTAGAAAAATGATACTTTTTATTTTCTGTGTACACTGTGAAAGCTTTGGGATGTTTTGTATGACTATTATTTAGGCATGTACTTAATCGTACCTCAAATAATTTCTATTTTGCTATCCTAAAAATATTAATGAATACTCTCATACGCAGGTCAAAGTAGCCCAAATCCTAAAAACGAGTTTGTGAACGAACTAAACCTATTCTTTGGGAATTTTTAATGGTATATATTAAGTACGCGTCAAATTTAATGGTGGCTCTGAAGTGCGCTACCCCTCACCCCCGCTGACACATGAATTCGTTACTGCGCAGCGACTCGCCCCATGTTCCGAACAGCCATAAAGTTTGTATCGGGCTGTTACCAGTAGCTTCTGTAGTTGGTTTTTAAAGTGAATAATTTCTTCACAATTTAAAAAGTGTGCATCATTAGAAGGTCAATACGTTTTAAGAGTTGTTTTTTTAAGTTGTATTTTTGCATTTACGCCGATTTAAAGTTCCCACAGACAGTCGCGACGCGACACTAGTAGCACAATTTCTATGAAAACTTCATGGAAAGTGTCGCGCTGCCTGTCACGCCTACGATATTGCGCCAGTCTGCACGAGCCTTTACTCGTCCACATCAAGAAAGATTATTCATACTTCATGAACGTCTTTTATTATAAACAACATTGACGCTTGTTATGAAATTATCTTATTATTATGTTTCCTTACTACACCATGTTTCTGAGTCTCTTTATATAAAATACTTATTTTTACGACTTTATTATCATCTGCTCTCTTTATTTTACTCTAAGCACGAATCATTTTGTTCGTCATTATCATCATCAGCCTACAGCAGTCCATTGCTAGACATAGGCCTCTACTATTGCACGCCATTCAACTCGATTTTCGGCAACTCTTATCCAGCTGCCACCAGCCACCCTGTAAAGATCGCCGCTCCACCTAGCCTGAGGGCGTCCTACCTTACGTTTACCGATCGCGGTCTCCACTCAAGAACACCGGAGTATTTTTCGTAGCAAAACTTTATTTTCCCTGGAAAAAACTGCAAAATTATCCTTATAAAATCCTCGATTTGACATCGTTCTTAATTAATTTAGCATCGTAGGATCTGTGAAATTGCTAGAGAGACTTAATTGGCTGAAATGGCGCGAAACGATTTTATAGGGGCATCCAACGCTACTCATGTAATGTACTACCGGCTTTGTATAGATTTTAATGGAGGTAAACCGTTTTTTCAGGGTTAAAGGATTATTGGATAATTGAAGCGTCAAGTAGCAGATAGGAAATACGGTGGGGCTACTTACTAAGGACTATTTATAAGAGGAAAATTTACATGGAAGAGGAGTAAGTTCAACATAGGACACTATAATTGTTATTGTGGTATACCTAGATCGAACGTTTTAAATGACAACAAAAAAAAAAATCTCTTGGTTTATGAATTTTACAAAAACCCAATTTTAAAGTTCAATCACACTACCTCGTTTACTATCAAATAATATTTATACAACTGGCAAATAATTCGAACAAACACACGTACTCTTAACACCTTTTTATATAAACGCAAATAAGCAGCTAACAAAATAAACTTTAATACAGTGTGTCTTCATAATGTGCACATATCGAAATGAGGGGAACTAAACTTAATTTTATCGACCGAAAAATTAGTAAAAAAAAGAAAAAAAAAGAAACTTTACAAAAAAAGGGTCCTATAACTGCTAAAGTAAAGTACGTAGCCGAGTGCAAGGCCTTTCTTTAACAGTTGATAGGAAACGTTTTGATTGACTTATAAACTTGATATTTTTACTTTTAGAAAGCTGATATGATGGAAAATAATTTAAAGTAATAAAAAAGTGTAGGTAATCCGGACTTTTATTAAGATATTTTACAATTATAGTAAAAATTGATGAAAAAATATCTGATTTTTGTTATAAAATCACCCTAATTTTCAATTGAGGGCGATTTTTTGCTTTAGTTTTTATTTTATGAAGACGCCCTATTATTTCCAATCATTACTAAGTTTGTTTCATAGTGATAGATCATTTAGTTTAGTTAAAAGTTGTACCGACGTTTACACAGGGTTCACAGTAGCGAACAAGAATTTAAAAAATGCTATAATAAATTGGTTTTTTTTTAGATTTTTAAATATTTTTTTCGTCGATAAAATTAAGCTATGTTTACTTAATTTCGATATGTGCACATTATCAAGACTCACACTGTATAATTCATACAAAACATAAAGAGGTAATGATCATACAACTACATATTATATAGTAATGAAGAAGTTCTGTGACTGACAAAAGCCCCATTTACACGATGCAATTTTCTTGATTGTGGCAGTGGCATACAATAAAATGAAAGAACTACTTGCATGGAGTTAACACTGTTTGGACGGTGCAGCTTTTATTGTTGCTTCAACTTATTGCACTGCCACTGGCAATTAAATTGCACCGTGTAAATCAGACTTAACTGCCAGACACAAAATAAACCCAAAGAAATAAATATGTCTAGATGTACAGTCAAAGCTGTGAACTGGTCGAAAAAACTGTTAGCCGCAAAATGCACGCACACTAGAGTAACACAATGACAGAACAATGACGTGGCGTGAGTGTAAGACGTAGCTGTCACGCACCCCAGCATAAGGCCCGGTCTCCACCAAAGCGGAGAGGAGAGGAGATGTTTGTAAACAACCAATAAGTTAACGATAAGATAACGTTACCGTATCATCGCATTTAAATAACGATATCTTATTGGTCGTTTACAAACAGCTCCTCTCCTCTTGGTGAGTCCCTTTGGTAGATTCCGGGCCTAACAAAGCTGGCCTGTTTGTTTTATAGTTCTTATCTGCCCAGCCTTTTCCCAACTATATTGAGGTCAGTTTCCAGTCCAACCGGATCCAGCAGAATACCAGTATTTTACATGGAGCGACTGCCGATGTGACCTCCACAACCCAGTAACTGGGTAAGACTGGTTGTCAGACTTTCGGGCTTCTGACGAACCGTAACGATTGTCACAGATTCATGAATGACAGCTGGGCAGCGCGACACTATCTCGACATATAAATCATCATCATCATTTCAGCCGAAAGACGTCCACTGCTGGGCATAAACGTCCCCCAATTTAGGGGGGGTTTGCCATAACCACCACGATTAGCAGGCGGGTTGGCGATCGCAGTATGTTGTTAAAATGCATCTAAAGTAAGTCCCTTAGTCGCCTTTTACGACACCCACGGGAAGAAATAGGATGGTGCTATTCTTTACGTCTGGCACCACACGGACATATAAATAGTCAAAGGATAAAACCTTCAGAGTACAGAAGTGCACTAAAAAAACAAAGTACTTTGCAAAACTAGTCTTCATGTTCCTTCGAGCAGGTCAAGGAAGCTTATGCGAAACAACGACGCAGTCTACAGCAACTCTAAATATAAATAGTGCTGATTGAATATATCTACGTAGATTACTAAGAAGCGACATCAACACGTGGGAAGGTAAGCAGAACTGGTGCAATTAACGCTTTATAAATAAACACTGTAGATAAACTTGGACCGCTGTTGTAATGGATTAAGTGTTCATTGATATATATGGTTCCTTTAAAACTACGTGAGATTGCTGATAAGATGGAGTTTATTGAGTAACATAACTTCGATTCGTTAATTGTGATGGTGGAAAAACTACAGCATTAAAAGTAAAACTAGAACTAGTAGTACTAATATACGAATAAAACGTATTTTACTTAATTTTGAAGTCTGGGGAAAAGGCATTTCAAAGAAAAGTTTTTAATTCTGAAAATAATGACTTGGAGCTTAAAAGTATGGAACAACTGAAAGAGATAAGACTCATTCGCTATCCTGTGAAACATCTGAATTAGTGTCTCAAAGACACAAAGGTAGAATTTATCAAAACATCGCGACGAATTTATTATTCACTAAAGCTTGTATCTCGTAGAGAACAATGAAATAAAAAATATAAAAAGAGGTTCTAAAAGTAGGTAGGTACTACTACAATCTGATCTATATTTATGATTAAGTGCTTACTTATTACCTACTTATACTTATATATATTCCAAATTTCAATAACGGGTGAAATGGAAAATTGATGTTATTGACGCAAGATTGGCATACAAGATGACACTGCTGTCCAAAAGAATGATCTTTAAAACAATAGAATGGTAGGGTTATTCCCAAAGTACTCCAAAAAGAGTTCCTAAACTAGTCCATGAAAAATATAATATTTTTAATTAGGTTTCATTCTACTCCATGATAGTATTAAAATGTTCTCAAAGTACTCCACTCCATTTTAATCAAAAAGCAAATAGAAAAAGACGTTATAACAAAATGCTTTTTAATCTTTCTTTTAAGAATTTTTGTGACTGACTGTAACGAAATATATATGTATTTTATAGGTACCTAATTATGTAGGTGAAGCAATTTGAGAATTGATAACGGATAATCGGTGGAGTACTTTAAGAATAATTCCAGATACCTATGGAGCAGAATGGGAACAAAATAGTAAGTATTTTTTAATAATAATAATTCCTTGGAGTAACTCGGGAATTAAGGTATGAGATTGTTATGTTTTTAGAACAAAAGAATGGAGTACTTTGGGAATAACCCGAATGGTACCTAGTAAGAAAGATGTAGGTAAGAAATTGATAAGCAGTTGAATTTTGTAGGGTAATAATATTCCTTTACATAATCAGCCTATAATGTTCCCACTGCTGGGACACAGACCTCCTCTTAGTGAGAGGAAGTGGGCCGTAATCCACCACGTGGGCCCAGTGCGGGTTGGCAGATATCACATGTCTTCGAATTTTTGGTTTTAGGACATGCCGGTTTCCTCACGATGTTTTCCATCGCCGTTTTGAGAGCAGTGGTGATGAAATAATTTACACAAAGTAAAGCGTCTGTCTGGGTGCCAACCTACGACCTAGACTCGTCAGTCGCGGCCGTTACCACTGGGCCACCACTGCTCATAATATTCCATAGTTATTTTAATTGAAAAATCATTATAATAAAACTTAAAATATTAAATTAATAATTAAACTCATCATACAATCGACAAAGGTGACAGGCAGGGAGGAGCGTTATTATATTTGTAAATATCACACGATGAACGTATTTCATTAGCTTATACGTTAATCGTCGAGAAATTGACCGGTGAGGCATCTCAAGGATGGGTGTGAGTCATACGCGGTCAACGGTGCGCCCGTATTGACATTATTTAGTGTGAATGTTCAGGATGTATGGAATGTGCCTACTTGTTTATTTTCTTGCATTATTTGTAGAGCAAGTTTGCCCGCATATCTCTTCTATACGAATTATATAAGTAACAAATCAAGAGAAATACAAATAAGTTTTCGGCCGATCTGGTTCTGATTTTTAAGTTGATAAATGGACTAATATTACTGTTTGGCAGCTTCAAAAATAAGTACTTTGTACTACATGTACAAAGTTCTGTTTTTTTTTTTAAAGAAAAAAAGGAGATTAGAAACTTAAAACATCCTTATTATTATTCCGATAAGTTCCGAGTGACTAATAAAAAAAACCGTGAACTCATAAAAGAATAAGAGGCTCCAAACTACTCTAAAGTATAGAAATGATTGGGCTTTAGTTCATGTGCGCACACGCATATGAAAGCTAAATAATGACGTAGTAATATTTTCACTAGGTACCTTAGTTACCGGTTCATATCTTTAATCAGCTTCATGGGTGGTCTTAGATGACAGCTCCGTTATATTGAAGATTGACTGGTGATTTCGTTATCTCGTTTCTCTCTTCTTCTTAGCGTATCGATGTCAATCAAATTATATAATGTATTGTTTTTATTATTGATGGAATTAAAATTTCATCATTCATAATCATCATTTCAGCCAAAAGACGTCCACTGCTGGACATAGGCCTTCCCCAATTTGGGTTGGCGATCGCAGTATGGTGTTATAATACGTATGAGAACGCTGCTGCCCATTCTCTAGTAAGTCCCTTAGTCGCCTTTTACGACACCCACGGGAATAAATAGGATGGTGCTATTCTTTACGTCCGGCACCACACGGAATTAAAATTTGCAATGACTTATTTAATAATAAGTACTTATGGACATTGAATTGTAATAATAACGTAAAGTTTTCCACCTGGAATTTCTCAGTAGTAGCCTGAAGGATGTATTCTCGCTTGTTGAGAGTAGGCTCGCCCCCTGTTACATAGAACTTAAACATAGCTGGCGAAATCTGTGTGTACTATAATTACACCTTTGCTTTACCCTTCAGGGAATACAGGCGTGATGTTATGTTACGATAAGTGTTGTTAAAACATACTTAGGACATGCTAAACTGGGGTGACAGTCAGGCTGGTCCACAAATTCAAGGTCGCCCAGGGCGCTATGGAGCGGGCTTTGCTTGGAGTATCTTTGAAGGATAACATCAGGAATGAAATTATCCGGAAAATAACCGGAGTTACCGACATAGCTTGCAGAGTAACCAAACTGAACTGGCTGTGGGCTGGCCATGTTTGTCGAAGGACCGATGGCCGATGGAGCAGACGAGGCCTGGAGTGGAGACCGCGTATCGGCAAGCGTAGTGTGGGACGCCCCCCAGCTAGATGGACCGACGACCTTAGGAAGATGGCTGGGTCAGACTGGATGCGGAAGGCTGAGGATAGGGTGTTGTGGCGCAGCCTGGGAGAGGCCTATGTCCAGCAGTGGACTGCGATAGGCTGAGTTGATTGAAACTGGGACAGCATGCACCATCGTCTTTCACACTCATACAAATATGTCACAATGCTGGCACAAGACAGAAGCAATTTTAAGAATTTATCATAATACTCACGACTCGACTGCAGCAAACATTTAAAATAGAACAGGAAGTGTTCCTTTTTTTAATTTTAATTTTCTGTTTTACAATCGGGGTGATTGTAAAACAGAAAATTACCACTAGGTATGCATAAATATCGTCCGAGAATAAACATGAATAAGTATAAACGATGACCTTCACAAAAATGTGATGATTCAACACTACGGCTGCTAGACTTTTATGGGCACTGACAGCTTCTTATTCGTAACAATCGTAATAAACAAATAATATGTAGGAGTGTATTTGTGTTACCTAATTATAGAAATATTTGATGTTATAACATCGTGGCTTATTGGTCAATTCGCACGCATTTTTTCGCCCGTCGCGCTGTCGCATCGTGCCTGTCTGCGGGAGCCTTTAGGCAATTGGCAGACAAAATATTTTCTTTTATATTTACTCATAAACATTTCCTGAATAAAATATAAACTTGTAGAAAAATAATTGTTCAATTTCTAGTGTATTTTTTTCATAACTTTGTTGCATAAAATTCAGAATGTAAATTGCCTAATACGTATTTCTATCTGGCGTTATTGATTCGCCCACTAATAAATAAACTTCATGCGAATCGCCTACAAAAAAAAATATTTTATTTAAAAGTATCGATTCACCCGTTTCGGGTGAGTTAATTCGTGCGAATCAACCAATAAGCCAAAATCGTTGTAATTTACTCGAACCGATTACGAAAATAATGGTTTTTCTTGTCATATTTTCTTGTAATGATTATGTTCTATATGAACTATACCTATCTATATTTTACTCATACTAGTATGTCTGTTGTGTCAATTAACCATGTGTATATAAAGCCTCTACGCCATAACACTCCGTCACGGAAAGCTGGATATCTTGGCTGTCCTCTGCTCATAATTATGGAGGGTGAACTCCGGGATCTTCGGTAGAACGCGCACTAAACAATAGGGCACCTGCTCTGTGACATACCGTCCGGGGGTAAACTATAAAAGATTTCACAGCAATGAAAAAAAATGTAATATAATAAAAACCAGGCTAAGCATTGCCATACAACGTTGCAGTGCTGCCAGTCTCTTGGGTACATTACCAATCGACAACGATGCGGAGGATTTTTTCGACGCCATTTTAGTTTGTTAACAGTTTTAGTAAGGTTAGGATAATTTATTTAATTAGATTTATTTACTTTAGTCTTTGTATAATTCACATGAAGTAGTTATAATCACCCTGAAACTTATTGAATGAATCGACTCTTCGCGGCTTCGCTCCCATTCTGCATATTTTTTCGGGATGAATCCTCTGACACTCTCCCTGGTCGATAACTAAGCATATTATCTATATGCAAACATCACGTCGATCTGTTGCTCCGTTGCTGTGATAAACAAGGACAATTCAACAAATTGACCAACACACTTTTGCATTCGTAATATAAGCAGGATTCTGAACTGCAAGATATTACCCAACCGACTGACTTCTGAAGAGGAATGCCTTCTTGGAATACCACCCGGAAAGTGCACCAACCATAAAAGACGTGCGGAGCATGTTAAAAAAATCAGATAGCTTTAACATGAATACTAAATTGTCTCATGATGAGTATTTGACTAAAACAGACACCCACGCTGAGTCTAAATAAGTAAAGAAAGACCTTGTTATAAGAATATAGTATTTCCTAGTACTAAATTGGTTGTGCACATGCTACGGCAGTAGTAAATCGATAAATATTGCCAATAATAGAGATGAATAAACAATCTCAGATGTATTGTTATGGATCAACAATATAGTTTTATGTATTTTGTGCCAAATTAGAATTTACATTAAAAGAGCACTGCGATTTGTGTTACTCTATTTCGGCTGCGCGTAGCCTGGGCAGCCAAACTTGCTACTAAACTTGTTAACTGCCTAATGTTCTTTAGAAGCCAATACGGCAGCACCTCAGCAATCGTATACCTCGTCGTAGAAACGAAAAAAAAATTGCTCTACCAACGTCGGGCAAGCAGCACTTACCTTCTTTACCGGGACGTTTCTTGGAAATCTTGTTATAATAAGTTCTATACTAAACTTAATACCTTATTAGTTTCAGTGCTTACCTGTAACAAATAAAAAAACATTTTATTTTAAAATTATATAAAAAAAATATATATTTCAAATTTATATTTTTTAATATGTCACACAGTTTGCAAAACTTACAGTGACAGACAGACAGACAGACAGCCAGCCAGCCAGCCAGCCAGATAGATACACGACTGATCCTATAAGGGTTTCCTTTTTTCCTTTTGAGGTACGGAACCCTAAAAACTATTACACTAACGACTACTACTACTAGCTCATACTAAGTTATCAGTTATTTCAATAGGCAATTTCAAATTGACATAACATTAAGTTATGACGAAATAATTAACCAACGCACACAGACATGTTTGTAAACTGAAAGCTCAAAGCTAATCATTCACGCGTACTGAGCACATACATGTCTTAAACATAATTATATTAGTAGGTATGTACGTATTTAGATGAGAATATTATAACAACAATGGAACATTCACTACATAGAACAAAGGGGAGACGCGTGAACGATTGACGCGTTGACTGATTATAGTTTTCACTAAACTCGGAATTTTAATTCGATTCCAGATTTGACAATTTCAGTGTTGCAACGTTATGACAAGTACTAAATAGTGACGTTGCGAAATTATTCGATATGGAAATGGAATATTTCCAGATCGATTCTTCTCGTTTATAATTTTACTCTCGTAAACTAAGTATATCAGGAAATTAAATATTTCTGAACCGATAATTTAGTTTTGACGATTAATTAACGATCTGAGACTTTTCTTTTATAATTGTGTGTGAAATAAATAAAAAAATGTGATCATGAAGGAACATGACAAATAAAACAGATAGATGGATTATGGTAATAATTTATTTTATAAATTGTCGCCGTCATCGCTATCGCTATCGCTGTCACTTTCTGTAACATTTATTATAAATGTGTCTGTGATATTGTCAATTAACATATCTAGCCTACTCATTTTTTGCTCTTCTTTGACAACATGGGATACGCATTTAGACCATTCGGTAGCCGTAATTTTTTTAATGCCTTCCTGAAATAAATTTCTCACGTCTGTCAATTTGAAGGTTTTATTATTTTGAGCTACATGCCCCTTTACCTGCGCCCATATCAATTCGATAGGGTTTAGCTCGCAATGGTAAGGGGGCAGTCTTAAAACTGTGATCCCATGTTGTGCTGCCTCACTCAAAGTTCACAAAAAACTATAAACGTAACAACAAACACAACGTAACAACACTTTAACAAAAACCCAACAAAATAACAAAATATCGATTCGCAATGAAATAAGTGCAGTCAGACTGGGAGAATGAAGCCGAATGACACGATAAACAAAATGGCGATAGCTGCACGAGCGCGCACGGGTTGCCAATACTGAAAACTATCTAGGCTCTTTTATTATAAGTTTTGTTTATAATATAAAAACAAAAATATTAACTTTTTATAAAATAGAGCAGCGATTACTAATTAATAAATAATTATTATGAATAATTATGTATTTATTTAAATAAAAATCAATAGTTTAGTCTTTAATTGGCACACTGATGGCACACACACTGATTGTTTATCGATTTTTGTGTTCATCACTACACTATTATATGTGGTATCATTATTTCACAAAATGACAGTAGCTAATGTCAAATCTGGAATCGAATTAAAATTCCGAGTATAGGTAGGTATAATCCTGAGCATGTCAACTCCTGTATAAACTAATTACTCTAATAATAATTATGTGAAATGTTTTGATGTTAGGATGGTTGTGTGTTTACTGTTTTGCAAGGTACAGCTTTGTTAGCATTGGGGTTTATTACAATTCAGCGGTACACTTGTCAAAAAAGAATACGCCCGTTTTGACATTTAACTCGAATCGATTTATATTGAGTATCGTTGTGTTTGACCATCGCGACGTAACTAGTGAAGTAACCATACGACTCGGTACTCGATACTCACGATAAATCGATTCAAGTTAAATGTCAAAACGGGCCTATTATTTTTGACAACTTTAGTAGGCAAGTAGCCTAACCAAGGCCAAGGATGTGAATGAAAGACGCTCATCTATCAGACGTACAAATAACTCTAAGCTTTAGCAAGAAGACCGGCTGCTCCTTCGAATATTATATTATGTGATATCCTCCAAGTCGCACTGTGCCTGCGTGGTGGATGGGTGCTCCTTCTCACAGAGAGGATGTCCATAAACGAGCAGTGAAAACATTTTAGGCTGATTATATTATGCTTACTATGTTATAGGAAATGCAGTGGATAGTAGAAGGAAGGTTTTTTTTTTTCTTCACTATATTTATTTAGGTTTTTATCTGAACAGAAACGCCAACCCCATCGTGCCTTTTAAAATTGTAAAAATAACATTAACACTTATTGTTTATAATACTAACGGAGTTTTCATCCTGAAAGAAAATTGTAGGAATTGCAAGTCTAGCTAAATTCATAATTTCAGCCGAAAGACGCTCACTGCTAGAAATAGGCCTCCCCCAAAGGGAGGGTTTGCGATAATTGCTACGGTTGGCGCCTGCGGGTTGGTGATCGCAGTATGGTGTTAAAATGCATAGAGAACGCTGCTGCCCATTCTCTAGTAAGTCCCTTAGTCGCCTTTTACGACACCCACGGAGAAATAGGATGGTGCTATTCTTTACGTCCGGTACTACACAGACAAGCTAAATTACAGCAAATTAATACTGAAAATATAACTCAAAATAATGTCTCCGTATATTAATCCACTTTCTTCTAATATTGCATGCCTACAAACCATTTGCTTCTAGCGAGTAAATAATTTTGTAAATCATTGTTCAGAAAGGATAGACAGACACTTTATTGTGGAGTCTGACAAAGAAATTAAATTATTGTTATCGATATCTTGATTAATTGAACTGTATAGTGATACACTAAGCTAGTTTGAGTTGGCTTTTCCAATAAGACTAGTTATATTCATTCTGTATGTGTTTAGTTTTATTCGGTCCAGCTTAGACTAAGATGTGGTGATATTTTGGTATTCGCTCAACTCCTGATACAGGTACTAATACGTTCTCAAATTAATACATGAAGGTACTGGGTTTAAAAAAAATCTATTAAGACAATTTGATCCATTTTCTCATTTTAGTTTATTTTCCTTTGATCACAATCTTTTTCAGTTTTCAGCCTGCCTTTCAAAAAATTATTCTGTTATTATTTTCAGGCCGAACTGCACATTGAATGAATCTTTAACTAACACATACATAATTACACTGTACGTAAACTCTTTATATGAACCGATGACCGTTGGGTTAGACGGATCCTTGAGTAGAGACCGCGAAAAACGTAAGATAGGAGACGCCCTCAGGTTAGATGGAGCGACGATCTTCGCAGGGTGTCTGGTATCAGCTTGATGAGAGTTGCCGAGAATCGAGCTGAATGGCGGCTATTGGAGGGACCTACTTCCAGCAGTGGAATGGAATGGAAGTGGCTGATGATGAGGATGTAAACCGTTAGACATTGTATGACAATACACATTACAAATGGATACCATGTCGAGGTGGTAACTACTGTGTGCCTTGTAAGGGAAAAGAATGTGATTGATGCATATGTACCAGTTATGTAAATCATTGTAATCTGTTTTATAATCACATCACTCGTGAATAGACAAGTAGACCTGCGGGCCGAGCACGGGCGTGCTGAGACGTTTGTGACAAGACATGATAAATTATGTCATGTCAATTTGTACCAGCATTTTATGACAAAACAGTTTTATCGCTCAAACTGTGATAAAATGTGTGACTCAAGTCATGTCATAGTATGCCGTGCTCGCCCCGCAGTACTAAATAGGTCTGTTTATAAGCCAACTTAGATACCTACGTGGTCTTTATTTTTATAAAGTGTCCAGGTACCCCATAATGTTACAGTTGATCACACAGACCTACGCTACAAAAATAATTGGTGAACTTTATTGAGTTTCCACAGAATAACGGTTGAGTTGGGTACTTTATTTTGTGTCTGATCGAGTGTTCAATTTAATATTATCTATCTAGCTCGGTACTAGTTCTAGAGAAATTATATTTAGACAGGTAGTTTAAGACACAAATAGAAGCCAAACGAATACTCGATAACATAGTAATACTATTTATTTATTTATATTATTATTGGCCTTTTCAGTCGGACAAACATAGACCTTCAGTTTCGTAATTGGCGTTTAGTCATATTTCGCATGTAAGCTTACCAGTCGGCAAATACCTCCTCAAACCTTCTCCATTCCTGCCAGAGAGATCTGGCCACTCTGCCCCATGTCGTTCCAGCGACCTGTCTGACGTCATCATCCCCCCTTTTCTGACGTCTACCTCTCTTTCTTTGACCGTTTCTTGGGTACCTACTACTGTGTAACTTCTATCGATTCTGGAATAATATTTACCGAAAATTATCACAATGCTCTTTACTTTAACACATTGGTATTTGCGTCGAAACTTAATTAGTTATAACTTATAACACGTCTAATATTGTACCATCTTAACCACGCGTATAACGTCCAATTTATACAAACGATAAACACAATATACGCAATTAATTATTACTTATACGAACTAATATCGTGCAACATTATCGTTATCAGAACAAATATCGAAAGTTTTCGCGATAACAATAAGTTTACTTGATACTGCGAATATGTTTCCGAAAGTTAATCGATGGTTTTGTGGTGCAAATATATTGTAGTGTTTTTTTTTTGGGTGGGAAATTATCAAATAACTTCTCCCGCTCGGGGCGATATTAGTGTTGTACCTGGAATAGGTATCGAAAATTACATAGAGTACCTAGGTATAGACAGCAAAAATGTATAAAGCTATTATTCAAAGATTAAAAAAACAAAAATCCCGACTGCAAAAAACGAACTGAAAAGATGAATAAATAAAAGAAAAATAAATAAATGCCAAACAAATTAAAAAAATTAAAATTAATGAATGCGACGCAAATTTTAAGACTTCGTTACATCCTAGATGCCTCCGACTGCATTTATTTATTTTTGGTACATATTTAAGGATACGTATTCGTTTTCTTTTCATCTTGTTTCCATCTTTTTAGTTCGTTTTTTGCAGTCGGGTTTTTCGTTTTTTTAATAATCTGTTTTATTTTAAGCGTTTTAGTGTTATAAATGAACAAATTGTTCAGTTAAACAATCTGTCCAGCCTTTTCCCAACTATGTTAGGGTCGGCTTCCAGTCTTACCGGATGCAGCTGAATACCAATATTTTACATGGAGCGACTGCCATCTGACCTCCACAGACCAGCAACTGGGTAATACGATACCCCTTGGTAAGACTGGTTGTCAAACTTTCAGGCTTCTGACGACCCGTCACGACTACGACGACGTGGATCTTTGAGATCCACGACTGACAGCCGGGACCAACGGCTTAACGAGCTGACGCGCAGCTACCAATTTATTATTTTTATGCTAACTGTACCTGTTTGTTTAGAGGAATTGTGAGGTAATATTAAATTACGATATTACTCGATATGCTAATGGAGTCTGCTTATTATGCAAAGTGTGTGGTCTAGTGAAATATAAATTCAGAGGTAGATACGAGCTTATTACTGATCTAATTTATTTCCATATTTTAATTTAATCTTGATACTAATGATAGTGTTTATTTTGTATTGCATCATAGTGTTAACATTAATCCAAATATCCATCCTTCCATACATATTACATACTAAACTCAGATTTCTTATTTGCTAGACCAAAATTACAGCTTCGCTCGAACTTTTTTTTTAAATTATACGGTACATAATTAATATTACAGAGACAACACAATAACAGTGAAGGTCCTCCTGCAGAGAAAAACTTCAGTAGTGTGAGAGTCACTTGGTAGTTAGATTATTTACTGGGTTATTTTGATGTCGACATCAATTGTGATTTTGGTCTAGCAAATTAAAAATTAGAGTATACATTACTATAACCGAGCCTGATAAGGAAGAACATCGTAAGCGACATAAATTAAAATTAACAAGAGAGGTATTTTATTGATTATTTTATTATTTTTTGAAAAAGTGAAATACCTACAATATGTCGCTTACGATGTTATTCCATATCAGGCTCAATATGTGGGCATCTAAGCTAAAACGGTCATGGTCTCAGCATTTACTTCCGAAATATAGGTACCTACGCAGTTTTGTAAAGTTGGGTGAAAAAATTGTATTTCGCGATTTTAATTGATTATTAATTTTATCGGTCACGTATCTATAAGTCCAAAAAAAAAGTAAATGACTTTATAATTTTAAAGAGAAAATTTTAGAAATAAGGTACAGTGGTCAAATTAGAAAACGCTTTTTCTCAAATCAAGCTTTTTCAGTTTCAACTTCAAACGTCTGATAAAAAAAATGTGCCCGTTTCTGAATATTTTTTAATCCTTATTATCAATTGACTATTCTAGATACCGAATCTAGCCTTAACTCAGTGGACGCTCACATATTACTACATACTACAAATCACTGACTGTCTGTGTGTTACCTTTTCACGCCTAAACCACTGAACGATCGTCATGAAATTTGATAAATAATTATGTAACTTGGGACCTGGAGAAGGTCACAGCTAGTTATTTATAATGCTGATAATTTAATATACCTTAGTACAAAGAACAGCTAAACAATAAAAACGAAAGCAAACAGAGGCCCAGTGCTACTCCACTGTTGTGATTAATTTCCTCTACAATCAACGTAGACACATGATGGACATCACTTTGCTTTATACTTAGGGCTGCCAGTCATGGAAAATGTGCTCGGAGTACTACAACTCAGAGATTTTTTTTTTACTAAATTTCATTCTCCTTGATATCTCTACAGATATCAAGGGGAAAGTAATTTCTAAAAAAGTTATACAGTTTGAATGAGAATTTAACGTTTTCAGAAATTCTCAGAAAAATACTATGTATTGGAGATTTTTTTTTGAGGTTCGAATGTTGAGTAAAAGTAATAATAAGCAGAATCCCTCCAGTAACATATGAGATAACACATTTCAAACAAGCATAGGCAGGTAGTGTCCGACTTTATTTTATACCTACTAATGGTTGAGAACCCTACATTCGACACTACATGATAAAGGGTTGGTTTGTAGCGGCATCAACATCGCCACATACGAACTACGCGTCACACTGACGTCACGCAAATCCTGCATCGCGCAAGCAGAGTTTACCACGTAACTAGCATATATACAACGTCCCGACATCAACCGTCGGGCAGTTGCCCACCAGACACGACACCCGTCTGGTCGGAGGATCCCCCCTTTTCTATGGTGGATGAGTGAACTTTACACCCTGTTCCTCATACCACCAAACTGGTGACCCCGAGTATGAACGTCAGCGCAGCCTTCGTGCAACTACTTCAGCGTGACGTCATCATCATCATCATCATCATCATCATCACTTCCTCAAGCTTTCGAGCGGCGAGTCACACAGCCAGCCACCACCCACGGCTTCAACGGGTATCCTGACCACCAGCATGCAGCGGACGCGCATTCTTGGTCATCACCCACAGCCTCATCAGCAACCTTGGCACAGCACACTGCACTTTCGGCCGGTCCACAAGCAGAGAACATGCCTCTCCTGGTCGACGCCAGCAGTCAGCCACAACACAACTCGGCGCTGTACTACATCCGACGCACTGGAGCATAACGCAGCGCCACCCCGACTCACTGGGGAATCACCGCAGATAGTTCCGACTCACCGAGAACTATGCGGCACCAGGTTCCGACTCACAAGAACCCTCAACTGGCACTGGCAAGTATCGCAAGATACACGACTCGCCCACTATCAACCTCCGGTCTCCGGAGGGGAGTGATGTAGCGGCATCAACATCGCCACATACGAACTACGCGTCACACTGACGTCACGCAAATCCTGCATCGCGCAAGCAGAGTTTACCACGTAACTAGCATATATACAACGTCCCGACATCAACCGTCGGGCAGTTGCCCACCAGACACGACACCCGTCTGGTCGGAGGATCCCCCCTTTTTTATGGTGGATGAGTGAACTTTACACCCTGTTCCTCATACCACCAAAGGTTTACATAGGTGTGATTGCAAAACCTATGTTCTGCTGATTCATGATAAAGGAAACGAAACACATAACGCAGATCACTTACGTGATCGTTTCGTTTTTATGAAATAAACAAGTAAGTATGTAGATTAATATATTCCTATAATAATATGACTGTGTGTGTCAAACATAAACTACTCAGATTTAACATTTAAAATTATTTGGCCTCAGACAATCGGTCATCCAAAATCTACATCTATTGTCATCTATTGTGATGTTTAAAAACAACGCCTTGATGATAGTATATTGGATGCTAACCACAAAGTTTCTACATTAATATAATTTGGACCTACCTAAAAATTTATTTTTCTCCTACTAAATCGCTCTCTTTTTTGCAGGCTTTAACAATTATTATGACTGCGGCGAAGCCCAAAAGGAGGTTCTTCTATTTTTGTATTAATTTTTAATAACAATAGCATTCTAAACGCGACTAATATCCTATTAAAACCGCTACTTAAATATTTTTTCTCAGTGCCTAAACACCACAATCATAAAATAAGCCTTAACAATAACAATAAACAAAAGTTTACATGAACCTAGAAAATAACCCACCTCTATTAAAATATTTAAACTTGTTTTAGAGTCCATTAAAACTTCCAAAGCTATCGCTTATTATGATCATATTCTTTTGTGACACCCCTGAGTGAAGCCAGTATATGAATAAGGCATAAAGGCTGGTCTGTACCGGCGCGAGTTACAATGTATAGCAAATGGACAGGAGCTTGGGACTAAGGTAAACTACGTATGAGGTAAGTGCCTACTAGTGTAATGATTATGTTCTGCAGAATTAAATTATGAGGACTATTAACAGTAATATAATTATATCTTTGGTTTTGTATTTTTAAATAGTTACATCACTAGAAGATACATATTTTTATTTAAATCTCATCGGTCGGACACCTCGATTTTCAGTGTATTTTGAGATCTGACAATACTTTAGAAAGTAGGTTACAAGATGATTTTTTACATTTAAATTCCTACAACAAAACACTACAAAGTGAAAAATTACTTTTTTTCGGAAGTCTTGTCTTTGGATCTTTATTTTAGTTTTTTGCCACCTACTTCCGAAATAGTTATTTTTCAGTTTGTAGTGTTTTTTTTTTGGAAGTCGGTTGTATTTCTTTTTTCAAGTTTAAAATTTTCACTTTATAGGTGGCACCTACCCCACACAAATTCGAATACCTGCTGTTTAAATATCAGGAACAGGAAGTTATTATTATTATAACATCATTAATACATAGACTAAGTTGAAAAATACGTATTATTGAAGCTTACTCAAAAACAACCAAAGAAAAGTTAATAAAATTTATAGGGAACCACCGCGCAAGCCACCTGTAGGTACCATCGCGGACACTGCCGCCTGACGACTTTTCAACCTTATTACTAGGAGCATAAGGTTGAAAAGTGGTCAGGTGGCAGTGTCCACGATAGTACCTTCCTGTACCAAATAAAAAATAATTTCCACACAATTAACGAAAACATCGATCAAAAAAGGTAAATAAAAAAAAATATGCAGACGAACATAGCACCTCCTCCTTTTTTGAAGTCGGTTGAAAATGGCGGAAATAGCAGCTCCCAACATCAAACAGATGTTGAAGATAGGACTGTATTCCGGTTTCACAGGGTTTCACATTGATGTTGTCTCGATATTGGTACTTTTTGACACATAACATTTGTGTGAGTACAATCATGTTGCTTTAGATGGGTACCTATTTGCATTCATGTAAAATAAAATATTATGATTTTGATTTCTTTACCTGTATTTTTCTATTACATAAAAAAACAAAACGTTATTTAGAATTAAAATAATAATTATGTACATAAAAAAACACATATACCTAATTAATGAATAAAAATACCAACATTGTATCCTAACTTAACTGAAACTATGTACTTATAATAAGTATAATACCCATGTTGGTAATTATATTTTCGAGCCGTTTGGGGTTGAAACCCTCGGGCCGTGGGATCCGAGTACTCATGACATGTCATGGTCTTTTTAAGGAAATCTCGTTACACTTCCCGTGACCGCTGGTTGACACTTCCCGTGACCTAAGGGCTGGCCTTTACTTTGGTCAGAGGCTAAGCATTGCTATACAACGTGGCAGTGCCTCCAGTCTCTTGGGTACATTACCAGTCGACAACCATGTGGATGAATTTCTCGAAGCCATATTTTAGTTTGTGAATAGTTTTAGATAATTATCATTTTGTTAATTTTCATGAAAATATTTGGCAGTCACCAAGACTGATTTAATTTCTTCATTGATAAAAGTTAATATTGGATTGATTAGGATGCATAAATCATTGAGACTTTTTACCACAGAGGAAATCGTATCGTAGTTATTAAAAAAACCGGTCAAGAGCGAGTCAGACTCACGCACCGAGGGTTCCGTGAAACCGATTCCGATTTCTGAAAAACTGTGCTATTTAGAAACATTGTTTTATTTTTCCTGTAATCTTTACATAAACTTCTATCACAGAATAATTTCAGCTTTTTATCTATGCAAACTTCGGAGATAGGGGGGAGAACGGTATTTATTTTTACATAAGTTGATAGCATTAGTAGCTCTTGAAATATCCAGGTGTGACAGACAGACAGACTTAGTCTCACCATAAGGGTTCCTTTTTATCATTTTGGTACGGAACCCTAAAAAACCTTAGTGCAACTTTGTGAAGAAATAACGTTGAAGGTAGGTCATAAATTGGAAATAGTGTGTAAATACTGAACCATTGCAATGTTCTGCCACCTGTCATATGCCTACCAGGTATTAACGCAACATGAATGCATTGACGCCAATCATCGGTAATTAACGATAATTAATTAATATGTGTTAATACATTAACAGACGTTATTGATTCCTGAGCTGCAGGCTTAGCGCGAGAATCGTAGAGAAGCGTTTTTTCGACGGAAGAGTAGACAAAAATTACGTTTCCGTGTAGACAGTTGACAGTTTTCTACCGAGAACGGTAGACAAGCGATTTCTATTCTACAGTAGAGTAGAAATAGAAAGTGTCATGCTAAGCCTGCTGACGATAATAACTGATTACCTAAAGGAGATTAATATCACTGATAAATATGGATCATCATTTCAGCCGAAAGACGTCCACTGCTGGCCATAGTACTCCTCTAAAGGGGAGGTTTGTCATAATCGCCACGCTTGGCAGACGGGTTGGCGATCGCAGTATGGCACACGCGGCTTCGCCCGCGTTGCTTTTTCTAAAATAAAATTTAGTCCATAAAACAGCAGCTATCTGCCAGTGAAAGTTCCGTCAAAGCCGTTTCGGAGATTAGCCGGAACAAACAGGCAGACAATTTTTTCTTTTGTTATAAGTACCGTATAAATAATAAGGTAGGTATATACTATCATATGCATTTTGCAAAAAGCTGTTATTATGACATTACAAAAACAGACACTTTAATTTGATTTTTGTTTAGATGTGTATTTTTAAACAAGAAAGTGTCATCTATAAAAACCCTTTTTACGATTGGTTTAGGTACCTTTATTTAATTATCTAAACCAATATTAAAGAGTATCCGCCTTGTTACAAAACAAGATTTATATTTTGACATGGCTTAAACCATGCAGCCAGATTTTGTAATACTCGTAAGAACGTAACAGTGATTGAAATAACGTTCTTTATACAAAACTGAAAACTTAGTTCGCTACTAAGTTGTCAGTTTTGTGTTTAAGAACTTTACCATAGTCGGAATAAAGTTCGAAATTCAATAATGGCTCCATGTTTTAAACCTGGGTCTGAAGATAAACCTTGTTTTGTAATAAGGGGGTAAAGGTCCGTCTTATTCCTGTCAAGGAAGAAGACAGACAAGCCATAGAGTATACACTGAAAAAAATGCGAGCTAAATATGATACATTTTCTCTTAGTTGGCATTAAAATGTTTGGAATCATTATTTATTTATTTACTATAAACAAGATAGCATATTTGCCAGAACAAATTCATTTTATTTATATCGACAATGTGACATGTACAGAATAATCACCGGTCTTTGTTACATCATACATGCTTTGTTTGATTTTACTTCTTCACTTTTGTATATCAAATAATAATTTTAGTTGATGGTAACAAGCAACTTGTTAGCATTATATCATTCTTAAACTGGCCAACATTTGAGTTAAATTAAATAACTACCCGTAATGAAACTAATTAATTACTTAGTTGACGGAACTATGATAATTTAACAAAGTTCTCCTATCTTCAGAAGTCAAGATCTTGTTAGGCTCGTATGGAGTCAAGATGCGTGATCACATTAAACAAGATTTTTGTTAAATCAAACACTTTTTTTTCTCAGTGTAGTGATAGAAGACAAGCCATCAGAACAATAAGAGAAAATATCAATTAGTCGCATTCATTGTTTGGCAATATTGTGCACTGTGTAATTAATAATGCAAACAATAGTATTCGTTATGAGTCAATCTGCATAGGCTTTTCGTTGCATTGGGGTCGGCTTCCAGTCTAACCAAATGCATCTCTGAATACCAGTATTTTACATGGAGCGACTGCCTATCTGACCTCTACAACCCAGTAACTGGGTAATACGATACCCATTGGTAAGACTGGTTGTCAGAATTTCGGACTTCTGACGACCCCTAATGACTGTCAAAGATCCTCGAATGGCAGCCAGTACCAACGGCTTAACGTGCTTTCCGAGATATAGAAGAGTCTCGGTATGTAAATATGGTCACCCATCCACGGACCAACCCCGGCAAGCGAAGATTAACCTGATGAATCGACACGTGCGGCTGTTATTATTAGCCACAAGCTCCTCTGTGTTAGCTATGAGTAAAAGCTAAAATGTTTATGTGCTGAACTTATTTCCTGAAAAATTACAATTTATACGTACACACGCACGCACGATCTCGCATTGTATAGGATTTCCGTACAATTAGAGGCCAGCGTATACTGGAAATGTATAGCTTGATGTGTAGCCGTGTGTACGTATAAATTGTATTTTTTCAGGAAATAAGTTCAGTAGACTGTTTGTTTTTCAGTAATACGCACGTAATAAAAAGACACTTGTTTAAATAACATGTAAACTAGCGCATTGTTATTTGTTACAATTATATTATTATTATTACAAAGGATTGCAGAAACTGGCGAACTAGAGAAAATGTTTTTGCATACACTTTGTAAATATTTACTAAAACATTTTGCGGTCGTTGGAATTTTTAGGTATTTTCGGTAACCAAGCTAGTTGACCAATTCAAAATGTGATTGGGTTGACTGATCCCGCGGGACCAGTTCGAATGGGTCCAGTTGAACAAAGACTCCTAAGAGCAATACAAATCTTATAACGTAGTTTGAAAATTACCGTCTCTCTTTTAAGCCTCCCGCAGACAGGTGCACCGCGACAGCGCAACGCGACACTAATGGCACATTTTCTATGAAAACTTCACGGAAAGTGTCGCCATTCAAACATGATCATAAATCACTTAATTGCGTTTACATTTATCTCATTCCATGGACCTAAACATATTTTATTTTAGGTTAAAGTTCGGTTAGTTAAGTTGAATAGGTCAACTTCGACATGTCCGCAGGCGAAGACGGGGCATGAGAAGTCGATTGTACGATCGTCGTCTTATGCCCCCTGGTGGTGAACAGCGGGAGACGGGTGCGGGGACGCCTTCTCCTGCATTGCACAGTTCACCATCCACGTCGGGCGGGAATGACAGAGCGCTCGCAGTCATTCCTGGGCCCCTCCCCGACGGGGGGGGCGTGTCGGGCCCGCCTGCAAGGCGGGCGGTCGTCAGCGGGGGACTGGATGTTATGGCTCTGCCGGATTCCCAGTCCTCCTCCTTGCAGACGAGGTAGGAGCGCCGCTGGGTCGTTTAGTGGGTATACCGGATTTTCCGGGGAGTCCCACATACCCCTCCCATCCCCCGATGGGTGGGCATGCGTAATGCATTTTTCCCAGCGTCAAAAAAAAAAAAAAAAAAAAGGTCAACTTCGACATCAGACATATTTGCAACTTTATTAGACCTAAAGCCTGATTTACACGGTGCTATTTAATTACCTGTCGCTTACCATAAGTTGAAACAAACATAAAAGTTAGACGATTCGAGTCTTTTGTTGCTTCAATTTTATTGTATGTCACAGGCAAGAAACGTGCATCGCGTAATTTTATTTAAGGTTAAAGTTAGGTTAGTTAAGTTGAATAGGTAAACTTCCGACATCAGACATAATGTGTAACTTTGATAGAACAAAAGCCCAATTTACACGGTGCTATTTAATTGCCTGTGCCTTACCATAATTAAGCCACAAACAAACATAAAACTTAGACGATTCGAGTCTTTTGTTGCTTAAATTTTATTTAATGTCTCAGGCAAGAAACTTGCATCGCGTCATTTTATTTAAGGTTAAAGTTAGGTTAGTTAAATTGAATAGGTCAACTTCGACATCAGACATCTGCAACTTTGTTAGAAATAAAGCCGATTTACACGGTGCTATTTAATTGCATGTGGCTTACTATAAGTTGAAACAAACATAAAAGTTGTTTAGGCGATGCGAGTTATGAGAGGCGAGATTGCTTCAATTTTATTGCATGTTACAGGCAAGAAACTTACATCGCGTAGGTACATACTGGAATTAATGTAATTGTTTGTCTCTATTATTATAATCAAACTCTAAACATAACATAACATCTAGTGAGTTGAGTATAATACATTAATCTGATTTTCATTTGTTTTCTTATGATATTTTTTCTTTCAAGTACCTACCACAAGTATATAGAAAACCAATTATCATGACACAAGTTGCTGACAATAGCAACAAATCTAATCCAATCCCGATCTAAAGACTCATTTGGACTCCTCCATGTTCCTTAGACGTATAGAATACGTCCCGCCCTTTTCTCGTACTAGCTCGTGTGTAATTGAAAACCTACTCATTGTATAAAAATGCCTTAAAGCAGGTAGGTGCAGAAGTTTAATTAATTATTAACTAATTTGTGCTACCAAAATTCTACACAGATGACGGCGGCCACCGTAGGCGCGGGCTTGCGAACGGTGAGCGATGGGTGGCTCGCTGTCCGATAAGGACCAGGCCCGGGTCGACGGCGCGTTGTGTTCCACACGCGCCTCAAAGAGATGTCAACACCAATTGACGGGGTCCGAAAGATGGGCGCCAGAGTTACGAGCCTGTCCGATAGGGATATCGTGGCCCTGGCACACAGGTATTTGAAGGAACACGGGTGAGTTTTAGTCAGTAAAAGTCTGACACTCCTGCTCCGCTCAGGGCGGGAGAAGTTATTTGATAATTTCCCACCAAAAGAAAAAAGAAAGTTGTTTCGTACAATGCTAACCTGACTCTAGCACAGCTAACTTGAAATAATAACATGAGACTTAAGCCCATTTTCACTAAAAAGTACATTGAAATGTAATGCGTTTTCAACGCTCAGCTCAGCGCATAGTGGCGAGAGTGCAATTTTATTCCAATGTGCAATAATACGTACTTAGGACATTACACTTAGATGTCGCTTTTTCCATTATTGTGTAATAAAATTACTATACAATTTTATTCTAGGTGCATCGTCTTCACATATAACTAAATAATTAATGTACACACAGCTACACATTAAGCTATACTTCCCAGTATAAGCTGATCTCGCATTGTATAGGATTTCCGTACAATGAGAGGTCAGCATATACTGGATATGTATAGTTGTATGTGTAGCCGTGTGTACCTATATAAAATTTTGTAAAACATTTTAAAAGAGTTATGGTGGAGTTTCTTGCCCACTCTTCTCCATACGAAACTACCTTTTGGAAGGGGCGACTAGAATCAATTATTTTTTTTTGTAAATTTTGACGTTCAGAAGTGCCTTTTCTATTTGATATAAATTATTTGACTTTGACTTTCTGCACCTACTAAAATATTATTATGTCAGTAGATAGTCACTTTCCACATTCAACGGCCATGAGTCATGATGACTAAAGAAAATTAATAAATCTTGTTCAAAATATTTTTTCTGAACTCTTCTGTGCAGTGACCACAGCCTGAAGGAACGAGGTAAGTTAATCCATTTCATTGTTGTTTGCAGAAGAGACTCGGCATACGACTTACGGCATGCCTATTAATGTGCGAATGTTTCTCGTACGTTTTCTATTTTTGTGACGTCATTCCGTGTTCTGCTAGCAAAAGAAAAAGGTCGACATCATTAGCATTTACTGTTGCTGTGTTTTGCTTGCAAGCTATGGCAACACTGCGACTTTTTGCATACGGTTGCGCTTGAGAAGTTACCTTAACTAAGGGGAACGGTGTATTATGGACTT
This sequence comes from Tiliacea aurago, assembly GCA_948098905.1. Taxonomy (NCBI): domain Eukaryota; kingdom Metazoa; phylum Arthropoda; class Insecta; order Lepidoptera; family Noctuidae; genus Tiliacea; species Tiliacea aurago. Next base: position 17,017,562 of record OX402591.1, on the reverse strand, counting down.
TGCAATATATGCAATGTTGGTTAGAGCTGATCCGGTGATTTATTCCGTTCTAATACCAATAACTAATACCACTGGTATTTGTTTCAACTAATAAAACTATTTTCTATTCCGAGCGGATACCATTGTTTAAACTAATACCATAACAAGTTCGAAGGTATAAGGTATAAGCTCAGATTATAGAAAGAAGCAGATAGACCGCGCGGAACACCGAGAGTGCGGCCAACAAAGCAAATACAAAATCAAAAGCGAATACAGTCTCTATTCAGTACAGCGCGAAGCGTCGCATCGTTAGTACGTCACGGGCTCTAACAGATAATTTCAGAATAATGCCGTCTTGTATTTTTAAACATTGTAAAAACTATTCCCAAAAACAAAAGAAATAAGATGGAGTATCTTTCCTAAGTAAAATATTGATTATTTGTCTATTTGGATTTATTTTACGTGTTTATTGTTAGTGACATCTTGAAACACAAAACCTTAACAAAAATCATTCGGTGTTGCTAGTTTATATTTAAACATTTACCCCTAAGTTAAGAAATAAGTATAGGATACAGGAGTATCGATTTACAAAAATATTTATTTTGATAATAGTGTTTTATTTATCGCCTTTTCTGGTTGGTATGTTTATACTTGTATATAAATAAGTATGTATGTGTCTTCGTAAGTGTAACTAATTAATGGATTTTATAATACTTATTACATCAGTCGATTTGCTATATCATGGGTTATATGACGTCACCATAAAGTAAATAAAGCTACCAAAAACAATAAAATGTTGATGTCTCACAATAAAAATATATCGCAAATGTATCGTTTTTAAGGGTATTGTTAATTTGACGTATACTGTTAATAAAAACAACTGATTTAAGAAAAAGAAAACTTTTTTTTTTTCATGTAATGAAATATTATGGCTAATTTTTTCATTATCCTGGCAACCATACACACACATAGAGGCACCTGTTCTTATAGTGCTATCACGTGGCTGTAACGCACACATTTCTACAAACGGGCCTCACTTTATTGTTCCGCGCGGTCTATCTGCTTCTTTCCCCAACCGATCACCATGTTCGGCAAGCCTATCCCTTGGGAGAAGCGAGCCAAATATCTCGGTGTGGTCTTAGACCATCACATGACGTTCGGCGAGCACATAAAACAGGTGCGCTCGCGCGCCAGTTTTGCTCTCGGCCGACTACACTCCGTACTCAACCCGCGCAGCAAGTTGTCCCTTAAGTGCAAATTGCGTATTTACACCGCGTGCATTCGACCGATCATGACTTACGCCTGCGTAGTCTTCGCTCACGCAAAGTCATATCACATCCATAAGATGCAGACGCTTCAAAACCGATTTCTCCGTAGAATTACGAAAGCTCCTTGGTTCGTTCGGAACGAACAACTTCACGTAGACCTTAAGATGCCTACCATCAAACAGTTTATGAAGCGCCTTGCAAAGCGCTTTTTCGAATCCGCGGAACGTCATCGCAACCCCTTGGTTGTGCAGGCCGCTAGTTACAGGCCTTCTGCCATTAGTCAGACTCGCCGACCGAGGCACACTCTCTTAGATCCGGATGACCCCATCACTCTCCTTCAGGAAAGCAATAGGGCCACGAGTACAGTGCACAAATCACACAAACCGACCTTCCGTCCTCGCCGCCGAGGTACCACGCGAACTTCCCGAATAAATGGTAATAAAAGTCCTCCCCCCCGTCCCTTGAATGTCGATGCGCCAGCCGCCCGGTTAGAGGCTGAGAGCGCCGTAGCAATAAATATAATATCCCCTGATAATAATCATGATCAAAATGTTGATCCAGCCCGTCCCCAAATTGTTAGTAATTTTGTGATCCCCCAACGACGCCCTGAGCCGAGGTCCGTACCCCACAGGGGGTGCCCTTAGTGCGCTGTCGTTTAGTTTTTAATATATATAATTTGCGCCCTGGCTGGAGGCTTTAAGATTAAAAACCTTAGGGCAGCCACAGGAATATCCGGTTAAGTAGCAACGACCTCTCTAGGTCTGCTACGAGATGCCATACCTAAAAAAAAAAAAAAAAAAAAAAAAAAAAAAAAAAAAAAAAAAAAAAAAAAAAAAATATCTGCTTCTTTCTATAATCTGAGGGTATAAGGTACAGTCAGTAAAAATGCTTTGTATTTAATTATAAGACCTTTAATTGAAAAATAAATCAGTTAAATCATAAACATATCAGAAAACAAATTTAATTTAACTAGTTTTGACTGAGCTGACTGTAACAAATTCAAGTTGTTAGTATTCGTTCGCACAATTTTTTTTTTTTTTTATATTTCGGCTGTTATTGGTTCTTTCCTAATTTTCTTTTTTCCTAAACCATCCCAGTATTGAGGCGAACAAAAAAAAAATCAAGTCGCTCGAGCCATTTTCGAGTTTTCGAGTTTTGCGAGACTAAAGCACGGCAAATGACTTTTATAAATTATACAGATATGTATAAATCAAAATAAATGCTGTTCGTAAGTAAGGGCATCACTTGAGAATCTTGAGAACGGCTCGACAGTTTTTTTATTTAACTGTTCTCCATTAAAGTCCGGAAAAGGTTTTTCGAGAAAGACAACATAACATCGCGCCTGTAATCCCCGAAGGGTTAGGCAGAGGTATACCTATAGTATACCCACATTTCACAAGTTATGTTTAAGTCCCATGTAATAGGGGGCGAGCCTATTGCCATCAACCGGGCACAAATCCAGACTTCGGGATGTTACTGAGAAATGCCTAATGGAAAATCCCAATAACACTTTGCCCAACCTGGGATTCGAACCCTGGACATCGTGCTCAGTAGTAGAGTTTGCGACCACGAAACCAACGAAGCATTCAATTTTTTTTTTGTTTTTTAATACCTAATTACAAATAATAATAATTTTATAAACAATTAACTTTTAAAAATTACTATAGATATTTTAGCATGAAAATTATACAGATTCTCTAGCAGAATCAGCTAGCAATATAAAGTACCATAAAAGGAATTGAACAAAGATTTAATGTAATAAATCTCAAATGCTTGCCATAAGTTACTCAATGAAATCGTGGGAGGAATCAAGATAAATTACAGTATTATCTTAACCTTACCGAATACTAAAGTAATGTTTACGGCAATAATAAATTATTTGACTTTACTTAGCAATCGTTGTTTACATCTAAATTAGAAAATCTTATCAATCAATTAAATGTAACTTAGAGGTAATCTAAGTTTAAGTTTGTATTTAAATAAGTAGGGAAGATAATACTGGTAAGAAGCAGGTGGTAAATGAAACCAGCCAAGTGCGAGGACACGCGCATGAAGGGTTCCGTACCATTATCTATAAAATTGGCAAAAAAAACACGTTTGTTGTATGGGAGCCCCCCTTAAATATTTATTTTATTCCGTCTTTTAGTATTTTTTCTTATAGCGGCAACAGAAATACATCGTCTGTGAAAATTTCAATTGTCTAACTATCACGGTTCATGAGATACAGCCTGGTGATAGGCGGACAGACAGACAGACAGACGGCGCGCGGCGGAGTCATAGTAATATGGTTCCCGTTTTACCCTTTGTGTACGGAACCCTAAAAACACGGTCAATCCAGGGAAAGTGCGCATCTACAAGGTGTAATTAAAATGGTTTTAGACTTGACAAGGGAATCATCATTATGAAAGAATGAAATGCACCGACCGCACCGTGGTTAAATCAGACTCAATCACTCGAATGAACCGAAAGATTCACACTAGCCTCATGTTTCATGGAACTTCAGAGACTATTGCATATCAAAGAGTAGACCTGGGTGCGCGATAATGGTAAGGTCTCATCAATCAATAACTTTTAATATAGGACCAAAACTGAAATCACGAAAAAAAAATCTGTTGTTTCCTATATTTTGTCGAGTTATGCGAACATTATGTGTATGAAGCATCTGATTTTTTTGCGATTTCAGGTATGTGGAGTACACCTTTTCAGGTCCAAAAAGATTTTAGTTACACCTTGTACATTGATGAACCTACTTGAAAAGACGTCACGACACGACTTAACTAAATTAAATCAATATAACCTTTTTTTTTTTTAACTAATAACTTTACTCCGAACTAGGAATTCCTCCTGTATTGTGGGTGCATTTACAAACATTTAAGCTCACATACACAAACAGCCAAACAAAAAAATAAACTAAACAACGTAGGAGATGAAGTACTAAGTTTAGCTGTAATAGTAAAATTAGAACATTATCATTACAATGATAATAAAACTAAGCTACTACGGAACCAATTATTCGCATAGTTAACGTTACGTGTACATAACAACATTACACTTATTATGGAAATGTATTCGCTTTAGGGTATTTCAATTATCACACGTATTGTGAGGGAAATGAGTACACGGAAATAATGGAGCTAGAAGTGCTAAAATTGAGCGTACATCAAACAAAACCTTGGGCGTGGTTGCATCTCAGGTTTCAGAAAAAAATCTTTAGCATCAAAACTTCGTTCAACAAGCTGTTTTGCAAACATCTTAAAAAAATTGTAGATTTCCCAAAAACAACTTCTCATAACTTCAGTTTTAACCCAGCAGCGCAGACTTTAACGACAGTGTTCAAACTTCAAACCCAAGCTACTACTCTTACTAACATCAGAAATGTAAATAAAAAGCATAGCGCAATCATTATGTTTAATAAAAAGTTTTATCTGTGTAGAGTATAAACTACGAGTAAGTTATAAATGACACTAACAAAAGCAACACAGTTGGAGCTTGTAATAACTCAAGCTTTTATAACCTAAGCAGACAAATACCCGAATTAATTTAACTTTATAACAACATTGCCAGCATTTTAGACAGTCTAACGAATACCTAACAACAACTCCTAAACTTGGTCACTTAACAAATAGTTTCAACTATTTCAAGTCCATAAATTGTCTCTTCTATTGAAACACTGAGGGATCAGTAGGTTTACCAACAATTTAAGTTATTTAGGACCAGTCCCGTTGTAAATCTTAATCGCTGTCCGTGGAAAGTTTGGAGCAATGACTCGTGAAGAGACTGTCCGAGTGTCTGCACATAAATCGTGGTATCTGCGGTCTACTGAAACTACGATATAGGACAGTTTTCAACAACTTTGGTGTGTTTATTTTTCTTCACTATTTTATTGTTGGGGTCTTTTGTTGTTTTTCAAGTTTGCCTTAAGGCTTCTACATACCGGGGCGACTTGTCGCGCGACGCGACACGACACAAAGGCACCGCTCGTCCTGCGACACGCGGGGCCTTTGTGCCGTATGTAGAAGCCTTTATGCTTTTAATTTTTAAACAGGTTGCTCGATAATTCGACCTATTCCTTGAAAGGGGTTATACTCGTACTAAAGTCCATTTCCAACTAAACAATATAAAATAATAACTAAAAATTAGCCCGCCAACTAGGGGTCGAAAATTAATGGTTTTACGGAGATTTTTAGATTATTGTTCAAATGTTCAGACTGATCACCGAATACAAATAATTTAAAAATAACTACTTCTCTCTCGACACTAATTTTTATTTTTCTGACTGATGATAAACGAGTGCTCATTTATAAAAATATGTACATGCCCTAAATTCTCATAATTTCAGAAAAAAAGGTCTTAAGTGCAAAGAAAACCTTCTTTATTTTATAATTTTTGAAATTTAGACGTGTTATACTTGAAAAAAATGTGTGAGTTTGCGGGGCTTAATTTGTTCAAGGAATAGGTCAAATTACCAAGCATCCTGTATACAACATGTCCCAGAATTAACGCACAACCTCTTAAGGGGTCATTGTACTCTTCATTATGAACAACGTTTACTATGGGACCAAACCTGAAATCACGAAAAAATAATCAGCACTTCCCTACATTTATGTTCGAATAACTCGTCAAAATGTAGGGAACAGCTGATTTTTTTTCGCTATTTCAGGTTTAGGCCAATAGCAAAAGTTGTTCATAATGATGAATATAATGATCCCTTAAGAGGTTGTTCGTTAATTCTGACCTAATCCCTCTTATACGTATACAACATTATTTTTAGTATATGTGAAACCCGAAACACGTGTCTAGTATTTTTATGTAAAGAATCTATGTACAACATTTCAAACTGTATCATGAATAATCACAAAGTTATAAGGTTGTTATGTACGTTGTATGTTGTTATGGCGATGGATGCGTAGTTCATACAAACGTAACACCAAAAAAAAAAATGTAAATCAAACATATTCTTAGGGTAGTGTGTCTTTATTCCGATTGGAATACAGAATAATTATCTAGGTTTCCAAATATATATTTTGAATGGACACTGATTTAAACAAGCTACATGCTAACGGGGCGGCGTGGCGCCCCCGCGCCTCCAGGGTCGTCTTGCGCTCATTGATAATAATTTGGCTAACCTAACCGTACGGCGATGAAGTAATTAAATGGTGATAACATTTTCCATCACACAAAATATTTTTGGGACAAAATATAACATGGTGTAAAAATTATTGAAATCGATTCAGTTCCTTATTCTGAAGAAACTATATTCAGGTTTCGCATATACTAAAAATAATGTTGTTTATGTATACGAGTACAACACTGCAGGCCAACTTTATTGTTCTAGTTGCTTTTCATTTACCAATTATGTAGGTTAATGATATTGGTAATTGGTAACTAAGATACCACGTTATTATTTTATGAAATCGTGTTGCAAGGGCTTACCTTCGCTAACACTTAGCTCGCCTTGCAAATGGCGCTAACCACAGCTGACTGACGACCATTCTTGCCAGCCTAAATTATTCAAGTCGGTGACGGATAGCAGCGTCACTGGCGCACAGAAACCGGTTCTGTGGTCACTTAAGACGCAGATATATGCCAATGACCTTGAGTGGTTAGCTTGCGTGTTCTGTACTGAGCTCACGCAACGCATCGTACGTTCAGCCAGTAATAGAGGACTCACCCATCAAGGAGCGCTGTCCCCAATTTGCATTATCAATTTATTATACACAAAACAAAAGGTATTTTAATAAAACGCGTATACTAAAAGATCGATAATTAAACTATCTTTAAATTGGAGAAGGTTTCAGAAAAATACGCTGGGTAGATTTTGCGCCATTCTCAGTTTTTTATTCGCGTTAGATTTAACTTTACAAATTAATTACACTATGTAATATAAACATAATCTAAAATATTCACATATTAAGTTATTGAGAAAATACTCTAATTTAACATATATTTTTTTCAAATCATTAATACTACTCGTTTAGACGTGATCTTCAGTATAAAATCATTAAAAGTCGGTTATCGTCGCCTTAACCACCTCCATGGTTATGGAAAAGCCTATATTCTAATCTCATAGAAGCAGTAAACTGGCTTTTAACAGGAATATAATTGAGTATTAAGATTAGATCACGAAGGTTTTATCTGAAAAAAGTGATGTGTAACAAAGTTTGTCAGGTTACTTATAAGAGATGCTAAGTTATGTTAAATGTAACTTTTTGGCACAACTCATAGCAGAGATTTTACAACTCTGGGGAGTTGTAAAATCAGAATAGTTTTCATACATACACTTGCAACTGGCTCAGTTCACATCTCTACAATGTAACCAACTTATTTTAATAGCTACTCAAAAGTACTGGGACTCCATCTAATAAGACAAATGGATACGACTAGTACATAGTTACTTGACGTCATTTACAAAGTTACGTGCAACCTAATTACGTAGGGCTGTGTCAAACGGAAATGTACTTGAAACTTTGTTGCTTTAATTAATTAAGCAACACAATATATTTCAGCGACATATTCAACGGTTGTTTTGTTGTTTCGCGGCTTTTAGAGGAACGTTAGCGTTTTGTTCCATCCAATGCTAACGGGAAAAGTTTAAATGAATGTACAAGTAAGTTCACATCTGAAGTCTGTTAGCGTTAACTAAACGTGCCACACAACAAAGAGGATGTGTACAATGTTGTCAAAACAATATCTGTTTGTATTCAAAAACAATATTTTAGGAACTGTTTGGCGTTACATTGTTCTCTGTAACGTGTTGATATAATTAGGCAGATAAGAAAAATATACATTGAATAGGCCTCCACGTGTAAGATTGACAGCTGAGAAAACTTGAAGGTTTGTTCTCTGTAACGTGTTGATATAATTAGGCAGATAAGAAAAATATACATTGAATAGGCCTCCACGTGTAAGATTGACAGCTGAGAAAACTTGAAGGTTTGTTCTCTGTAACGTGTTGATATAATTTAGGCAGATAATAAAAGTATACATTGAATAGGCCTCCACGTGTAAGATTGACAGCTGAGAAAACTTGAAGGTTTGTTCTCTGTAACGTGTTGATATAATTAGGCAGATAAGAAAAATACACATTGAATAGGCCTCCACGTGTAAGTGTGACAGCTGAGAAAACTTGAAGTTAGGCAGTCAGCTATTGTACCATCCGTGATAATCTTTTCTGAAATAATTCGTGCCAATAGTTCCAGTCAGGGAAATCATTTTAGAAGAAAACTGACGCCCTGCGTCTATTTTCCGTGTTATAGTCCTTTCATACAACTTTTAAAGAAGGAGTGTTGTGATTTTAATATTATGGACAATTTAAGTTGGTATTCAATTTACTTTAGGTACAAATAATTTACAAAAGGAAATGAACGTAGTTAATCTTTTCGGAAATCTGTCCCAAAAGGAACTCCAATTCACTCCTATAAGCATAATAAAATCCAATTCTTTTTAAAGTGAAAACTTCTTTAGGCGCTTTGAGTACTTTTTGGGTGAACAAAAGTCATGGAACTCGCGCATCGTCACCGCGAATGCTTTCCATAAAATCAAAATCAAAAATATTTTTATTTCACATAAGCCTACATGGGCACTTATGAAACATCAGAAGCTAGGTACACGGTTACAATTGGTCGTTTCCTATGGAGAAGAGCCGGCAAGAAACTCCACGGTCACTCTTTTAAAAAAAAATATAAAATTGGCTTTTACAATGTTTTCAAATTACAGTGTTAATAGGTATGAGAGGCCAGCGTAGGCCCATCAAAAGTACCAGGTACTTAACAAAATAGAAAATGATCTACAGATCTACAGTCTAATAAGCCTACAACGTCCTCACATTGACAAAAAAAAAACAATATAAAATATGATTAAAATAATAAAAGTTAGAACCTTGTTGAAATTTAAATTCTACGCTATATGTATACTGTTTTCACTTCTATCGGCACTCCTCAAAGTTTTTTTTTTTTTGTTATGGCTTCTTGCGGTTTGCACATTTAGCCAGTGTCAAGTAAAATTAGGTAACAAGTACAAAATTTGTTTAAATAAATAATGATGAAATAATTTATATTCAATGAATGGTTGTTATATCATATCGGGGGCTCCTCTTGAGTTTCAGTAAAGACGCACTTTACTGAGACCTCATCACCTCACGCAGATTTCTTGAGAGAACTTGAAGTGATGTAGCACTGTTTTGTTTTATTTGCCTACACTAATGCACGTTCACGAACACTTAATGGTTAATATTTAATCCAAAATTATTATACATTAATATTTTGCTAAACACAAATTTTAGAAAACAAAACAAAACAGCCTAGATACATGACGCTTCACTTTCCCGCCAAGAAGTCTACAATCCAATTGAACATAAATCAAGGGACATAATACAACACAAAAAATACAGATAAAACACCAAAGAAATATCGAATCAGTAGCTAAACACGTCACGTCTTCATAAACAAACAAGCCTGGCGTTGGCAACAGCAACTCTCGATACAGCCTAGAATTAAGTAAATGTCCTCGGGACCGCCAACTTTGTAGAGACCGTACTGCATATCAATGGCTAACAGCGTTCTATTGTTTGTTATGAAGCTAGCTCTTGTTTGTATTATAAATTGCGACCTCAACTTGGCGAATAACATTTAATTATATGGAAAACCTTGGTCCTACAGACACACAATTAAGTAGGTCCTAAGTCCTAAAGTTTTGAGGCTGATTTTCATTAGACTGATTGTCTCTGACAATGGGCCATAACAGAAGGCTAAAAGTCACCCAAAGGGCAATGGAGAGCTTGGATGGGCTTCGAATTTTCCTCGTGATCGAATCAGAAATGAAGAGATCCGCAGGCGAACCAAGGTAACCGGCATAGCCCGAAGAATTGCCAAGCTTAAGTGGCAGTGGGCAGGGCACATTGCTTGCAGAATTGATGGTCGATGGGGCCGAAAGTTTCTGGAGTGGCGACCGCGTACTGGAAGACGTAGTGTTGGAAGGCCTCCTACAAGGTGAACCGATGACCTTGTGAAGGCTGCAGGTATCTGCTGGATGCGGGAAGCACAGAGCCGGTCGAAGTGGCGGTGCTTGGGGAGGCCTATGTCCAGCAGTGGACGTCTTTCTGCTGAAATGATGATGATGATGATTGTCTCTAAGCGTCACCAGTTATAAAACTGTTCGTACCAGCGCATGTTTGTGATAAATGTCATTAATTTGTGTCCATACCGAAAAAAAACGGCAAATGCGTGTCGGACCACGCACAATGAAAGATTCCGTAATTGGGATGAATTTAGCCTAAGAACAAACTTACACTGTAGGTAGTTGAAAAACATGTTCCCTTATACATTCCAACTGCAAATGTAAGTTTGTACGAACAATATTGAGAGATTTACCATGTTATTTTAAGACCATAGACTTCTTTTACGTTTTCCTGTAATCTTTATATAAAGAAATATTTTCTGTATTAAAAAAAAAAAGGCTCAGCAGTTTCGCAGTTATGGGATAAAACATGAAATAGTCAATTTTGATTTTATTTTCTTAAATATTTTTTATAGTATTTAAGTATTTTAAAAGAAACCGAAATTTTATATTTCTAGAAGAGCCTTTGCTTGAATCAATTTCCTAATAAATTTTCCCCCTTTTACAAACCATTCTTCAAAAACCATATCCTCTAACCAAACCACAAAATTCATTTTATAGCCCGTTCCACATAAGGCCTAAGATCGTAAATATTAAATAACAGCTTAACAAAAGTGCTCTGCCGGATTTATGACTCAATATCGCACGACCCTTGGCACCTGCCTACCTCCTTATATTACACTATTGATTCATATTCGTTAATAGCTTTAGATCACGCGATGCAATTATGTTAGGATTACTTTGAGGTTTTTGTAGGGGTAATCGTAAATATTGTTATTTTCAAAAGCTATAAAATCCTAGCTTCATATCTAATGCTTGCAGCTTAACAAAAGGATAAAACGTGGTTTCTTCATAATATGACAGTCGTTATTATACATAACTGGAACTGGCAGAAATATTCAAATTTCAAAGCCTACAAAAGACAAAGCTTTTCTTTTCAGTGAAAAGCTTTCTATTAAAGAAACTATATGTGGTTTCCCCAGGTGTATCAAACTTGTATAATTGCAAATAAAATACAGGGGGTCTACTCTGAACATAAATCCGAAGTATCGGCCAAATGTTCGGCCTTTGCTTGACTACGGCTAACTATGGCTGACTACGGCGAAAGAAAAAAAAAACGACAGTCAAAAAGATAAGTCAAAGTCAAAAATGTGACTTTAAAATCAGATAAGAATTCAAAGTCAAAAAAAAACCGGCCAAGTGCATGTCGGACCACGCACAATGAAGGGTTCCGTAGTTGGGATGAATTTATCCCAAAAACAAACTTAACATTGTAGTTGTAAAACATGCTGTCCCATACATCGATATACGTTACGGTCAATTCTCCAACTGCAAATTTAAGTTGGTCGACTATTACTCGTTAACTTGTGAAGCCTACTTAGCTGTGATAGATTTCCTTTTAATTTCGTTATATACACTATTGCCATGAATTTTTTCACATATCCAAAACCAACCATTTAGCTGGCAGGGGGGGGGACACTTGACTCTAACAAAAAATAGCACTTTAAAGCTTAATATTACGCAAACGGATCCCTTACTTGAAAAATGGTTTCGCCAAACCCACAATATTTTTGAAAGGCCTATCCAACGATACCCCACACCATGGAACAGACGAGAAAAAAAAAATATCATCCCCATTTCACGTGTAAGGGAGGTACCCTAAAAAAAAATGTTTTTCATAATTTTATTTTACCATTTTTTCAGCATGATTAATATGTATACCCATGCCAAATTACAGTTTTCTAGGACTAAGCGTCTCTGAGCTATGCTGGGGACAGACGGACGGACGGACAGACAGACAGACAGACAGACAGACAGACAGACAGACAGACATGGCGAAACTATAAGGGTTCCTTGTTTACTACGGAACCCTAAAAAGGAAACTATGGAAGTTATAAAACGGCCGAACATTTTTTTTTTTTTTTCTTTCGGCCGGTACTTCGGCTTTACGCTTCGGAGTAGACCCCCAGATCACTTTACTAACACAAAATTTAATAAACGACTTCCTTAAATATTTTACACGTGTAGTATACAACAATAATCATCCATCTCTATTCTATTTTTCTCTCGACAATTCTGCCAATGTCAGATGTGTTGAGAGAAAACGTGTGGAAAAGAGAAAAAAATCTCACAAATTTATTCTAGCGTTATGAACCCTTTCCGAAGGTGTCATTCTGACAACCGGAAGTCAGTAGCTTTTTTTTTTAATAATATTTTAATGGCCTGGTTGATGGGACCTTTTAGCCAAGTCTTTATTTTGTTACAAAACTTGTATAATATTGATGAAATTAATTATATTAAATGCATGATGATGATATCCCCGCCCACTCCCCTTGAGTTTCAGTAAAGATGTGGTCATGTGGCACTTTACTGAGACCTCACGTGGACTTCTTGAGAGTACTTGAAGCGAAGTTGCACTGTTTTGTTTCATTTGCCTACACTAATGCACGTTCACAAACACTTAATGGTTAATAATCCACCATTATTTTCCAAAATTTGTGTTTAGCCGAATATTAATGTAATATTCGGCTAAACACAAATTTTGGAAAATTAAACAAACTGCTGAACATGACGCTTCACTTTCCCGCCAAGAAGTCGAAGTCAGTAGTTTTTGTATTTTAGTACAGATAATATTAACAGGAAGTCAATGCACGCTGACACAATGTAGGTAATACGTAGGTACAGTTTTTAGGGTTCCGTACTTCAAAAGGTTGTTTCGTGTGGTGCCGGACGTAAAGAATAGCACCATCCCATTTCTTCCCATGGATGTCGTAAAAGGCGACTAAGGGACTTATTAGAGAATGGGAAGCAGCGTTCTCTATGCATTTTTAAAACCATACTGCGATCGCCAACCCATCTGCCAAGCGTGGCGATTATGGCAAATTCCCCCTGTTTTTGGGGGAGGCCTATGTCCAGCAGTGGACGTCTTTCGGCTGAAATGATGATGAATGATGACTTCAAAAGGAAAAAACGGAACCCTTATAGTATCATTCGTGTGTATGTCTGTCCGTCTGTCACAGCCAATTGGCTCTGAATCTACTGGACCGATTAAGTTGAAAATTGGTACACATCAATTTCTGTGACCCAAACACGGACGTGTAGCTTGAAATAAATTAGTTTGGAATGTAGGAGTCACTTTTGGGGGCAAATCAGAAGAAAAAAAAAAGTTGTGCTAACTGTACCTTCCTTAAGACGTCTCAGCAGCTTGTTGTAAGAATTTCAGACATATTTTAATAATATTAACGTGCTTTCCGAGGCACGGACAGGAATATGGTACACCTAATTAAAGAAAAATACTTACGTCTTTTAAACAGCATGTTTACTTATTAAATGAATACCGTGGATTAACAATAAAGACTTAGCCTGTACCTAATACTATATTGACTAGTTAAATATACACTCATCCCTATCCGCATCTCGGCTTGTTGGCAAAACCAACGAGGTAAGTCTCATAAACATTCCTGAGACATCTACATATTCATAAAGACAGCTAGGTATAAGTATTCTGTACAAACGTACAAGGTTAGCAGATAGGCTATTAATTGGTATAAAGAAAGAAAGAAAGAAAGTATAGACTACCAAACTAAATTTCGACAAACCGTAATACGACGAGATTTTATTTCGACAATATGGAATTCTGATAATTATGTCTTCATTTCGACAATACTTTAGTTTGAAATAACTTAATTCCGATACTACTATACTCCGACAAAGCGTTTCTTCAACATGACTTAACTAAGCAACGATGTGACTTCGACGACATACTTCTTCGACAACAACGCTAGACCGACATGAGTCAAGACACGATGCTACTTCGAAGAAATGCTTTGTCAAAGAACAGTAGTGTCGGAAGAAAAGTATTTCGAACTAAAGTATTGTCGAAATGAAGACATATCGGAGTTCCATAATTTCGAAATAAAATCTTGTCGTATTACGGTTTGCCGAAATTCAGTTTGGTAGTCTTATTTAGCACAAACTACAAGCCACACAACATATTCTGCAAAATAAAAATAAAATTTAAAGTGTATTTCGTGAAGCGTTTCAAGTTTACTTCAGAACTCAGTGTTGTGATGTGATCTTCTTATAATATCCTTTACAAGTTACTACTTCTGGAAACTTACCTACCGTAATAAATATCTTTAATAATTATTTAAGGATCTTGTTGTCAGTGAATTGCATTAGCTGACATTAAAGTGCAGTAAAAGAGGCACTTATCTGATAGTTGAATGATGCCATAACTGAGAGCGAGCAAAGAGGTTGAAACGTGGAGATGAAAAATAAAATAAAAGTTGATTTAGGTTACGGGAAAAACTTTCAACTTGTACTGGCACATTTGAAAATAATCACTAGCTATTGAAAAGTTATGCATTTGTACGGATATATATCCGGATAATTAAAGTATTGTTACAGAAAAGGAATGAGTACAATTAGCTATGTAAAGTATTTTTCAGGTATGTTTTTTATATTTTTATTTTAATGATAAGAGTATTTGAAACACATAATTTCATCTTTTTGTTTTTACAAGCTTTAGTTATTTTTATATGTTTTTTTAAAGTATTGTTCGTACTGACGTCACTAGTAGCTGAATAGCTTAGAATCTTTGCCACGTTTAAGACTTATTTAAAACCAAAATTCAGTAAAGTCAAACTGTCAAATTTGACAATTAATTTGTTTACATTTCATACTTTAGCGATTTCCGTACTTTAGTTTAAAGTGCATGGATGGCATATTTAATAAAATGAATGGATTCAAAGACTACTTCTGCTAAGTTCTTCATACCGTCAAGTATAAACACCACAACAAATAGCCGACACAAATTGATTGTTAGTAAAAGAAACCTTAAAAAGGAAATGGTGCGAGGAAGTAAATGTTTAGTACAAGTCTGGGTGGCGACTGTTTTATTGTGAAGGTCATTTTAACTTAAGTTAAGTAAGTTTTCCTGAGGCGATACATCGATGTGATTTGACTTGTACTGTCCGCCGCTGGTGAAAAACTACACTATTTACATATTTACCTATCTGAATAGAATAATAATAAGTGCTTCATGTAAATTTGACGTTGGCATGACACTTGACACATAAAGAACAATTTAATTACAAGAGGCACTGAAATTTCCAATTCAGGCTGCTTTGTGACGTCAATTAGAGGTCAATCAGAAGTCAAGTGATTTTAAGTTTTTTTGTGAAAATAAATACGATCTTATAATTTTAAGACCTATTAATAGAAAAATAAGTCTTAGAAAATTAAAATCTCGAAATGGTTTTGGAATCGGCATAGGTAAATTTTTACTTTACATACCGAATTGAACAGATTCGTATTTATCATAGGTACCTATTTAAAAATCAAATGCTTACCGTAACACTATCGAATTAATGATGTCAAAAACAAATCAAATCTAAATTATTTTTATTTCTCATAACCCTACATGGGCACTTATGAAACGTCAGAAGCTAGGTACACGGTTCCAATTGGTCGTTTCATATGGAGAAGAGCCGGCAAGACCTCCACGGTTACTGTTTAAAAAAAAAAATGGCTTTTACAATGTTTTCAAATTACAGTGTTAATAAGTAAGAGAGGACAGCGTAGGCCCGTCAAAAGTACCAGGTACTTAACAAAATAGAAAATGGTCTAGAGAACTACAGCCTATTAAGCCTACAACGTCCTTATATTAACAATGTGATAAACTAAACCGGATCAACCTCATTTCCTCCTACACAACTATCTTCCCTATACGACACAACTATCCATACTGCCATCACCATGACAACAGCACCACAACAACTAAAAACAACACTTTATCTCCTCAACTCGCAACATCTAACACTTTTTATCAGCCAAGCGATGGCTTAGCCATTCCATTCCCCCATCACTTTTTCATAGGCTCGACTATTTCACAGCAAAGTTATGAAGGATCACATCTCATTCCAAAGGAGTTTGATTTATGCACTCAATTATACGGCACCCTGCTGTGTCTTGGGTTCCTTACCTTCAGTTTTCGCTTATTTTAAGGAAAACCACAGAATTATGAGCCTTTGTGCAGTTGTTGAAGGGCTTTGTTTTGTTATTTAAAGGAATTGAGTGAGTTTTGTGAGAGGGCAAATATTTCGAGAGGCTGTTGGGTTTTGATTCGCCTAATTAAAATGGTACAGAGATGTTTTTCAATAGGGAAAAAGTAAAAATTCATTGAGCTTAGCGTAACCAAATGGCCATACAAGATCCTTATTAAATCTTTTTTAGTTTAAGTTTATTTTCTTTCATTGACTGTCTTGTTAATTATTTCCATAGCACAACATAAACAAAAAACCTAATCGATTTTTTATATTATTATAGTAGCAACATTATTCACGTTTTCTATTAATAATGAAGTAGGTGTCATTATCAGCGTTTTATTACGACACCCACGGGAAGAAATAGGATGGTGCTATTCTTTACGTGCGGCACCACACGGATTGCCATTGCCAGCTATTATTTTACATTTATCTAATTCAAATATAAAAATTAAGCCCAAACCAGTCATTCCCGCCTTAAGATAAAATCACTCCTTTTCTATTTTGCAACTAATATTTCAACCTAACATAAGTCCTATCTCCAAGGCCTAGAGATAATCTCTTCGTTTTAATAAAACTGATCTTAGTATTACGTGGCGAAGATTCTCCGAAGAACAATAAATCCTTAACATAGAGCTACCTTAAACCACAGAATAAGAATGTATAGACGAGAAACTCCAGGGCCTCAAGTCTGCTATTACAATAGTGTCAGAATGGTCGATCATTGATTTCATAATTGTTGATTTTGACAAGTTTGGTAATCTACTATTATTGGCGTCATTATGACTTTCCAATGGTCGGCCACTGACACTACATTGAAAGAAATTGCATTTATTGGTAATCTCGTACATAATGACAAATGAATGACATTTCTACTAATGGGTTTTATAATAATGGCAATACGACAATGCCATTATAAGTAACACAATTCTATTACGAGAACATTGACCGACCAATGATCGACCATTATGAATTTAGCAGATTACGAACTTTTAGCAAAAGGACAATGGGATCGTGTTGGGATGACTGAATTTATAAAAATAGCAGACTTGGGGCCCAGGTCTAAAGTATTCTCTATACGTTTTGGGCGTACAAAACTGTCAACACAGTCAGAGGGCGATTATCATGCACTCAATATTTGACAAAAGGCATGTCAATATTTGACAGAAAGTGAAATGTCAAGCAGTTTTGAGCCATGTGTGATCAACAACGATCTCAGGTATGAAATATAACCTACCTACTGCTAACTTGGCCTGTCCTGAAAATTATTATGACAGACCCTGAAAGTATCGTTGTGGCATGTAAATACCAATGACAAACTGCAGACAACCCTGCTGATCTGTTCGTAACAGGGTGGCTAATAGTGGTAGGTTATTTTTAAGCGGTATACACGCACCAAGGAATGTACAAGAGTTTCGCGTCTATGCTGTTTTATGACTTATTCTATGCTTATTAAACCCAGAGACAGTAGTTTATATGCAGAGCCTCAGCGACTGAAGTTCCAAGTACCAAGACTGTTTATTCTATATTTCCTTGGAGGAAAATTTTATTTTATCTTTCAGGAGATTTGTTTTACGAAGTTCATTGAATGTTATCTGTATACCTCGAAACAAGTAAAGTAGCCTACCGTCTTTTCAAAATACGGTGAAGTGGAAACTTTAAGCTTTTCTCTGTAGCAAGTAGGTAAGTACAGAGTATGTAAGAAAACTGAGCTCGGGGTACTGAAGCGAATTTGCTCGCGCCGATTGTGTGAATTAACTTGTCATTTAAACGATAGCGCAAATTTTCGCGTTAAGACTTCTACATACCGGTGCGACGCGACGCGGTACAAAGGCCCCGCGTGTCACGGGATGAGCGGTGCCTTTGTGTCACGTCACGTCGTGCGACAAGTCGCGCCGGTATCTAGAAGCCTTTACTCCGAACCTTTAAAACAATCGGCGAGCACAGTCGGATTCAGCGTCCCGCGCAGGGTTCGCCGTACCCTGCGTCCTTATACCAAAATTATCGTTCGGACGAATACGCGAGCGTCGCGTCCATAAGTCACTTTATTGTTCGGAAAACCGAAAGGCGCTCTCTGTCGGCACAATCACGCGTTCGGGTCCACCGATCAAAATGAACGCGGTGGTCGCATGTTCGCGTGACGATCGTTTTGGCAGTGTATAACTAAATATGGACAGTACAGAAAACTACGTAGTAAAAGTTCGAATCGGCACGCTCACACAGACGCGCTCATTGGCGATACCCCAAACGTAGTCGCGGTGCTGTCACTGTGGGAAACGAGCTTAAGATTAGAATGTATATACAACATGTCCCGGAATTAACGCACAACGTCTTAAGTGGTCATTGTACTCATCATTATGGACAACTTTTACTATGGGAACAAAACTGAAATCATGAAAAAAACAGCTGTTCCCTATTTATGTTCTCATAACTCGTCATAACAGCTGATTTTTTTTCGCGATATCAGGTTTGGTCTCATAGTAAAAGTCGAAGTCTAAATGCGACACCGAAATTACATTGAGTCCTGCCATTCTTCTTTCAGGTTTCATGCTGTAGGTATTAGAGATATTGTCCTTGCATTCTAACTATAATTTATGATTTACCTTAAGTTAAATTACGTAACATTTTCACAAAACATCATATAACTTTACCAAACATAACCGTTCAAAAATAGCACAAAGTTATTTTAAAATGAAAACACGCTTAAAAAATTGGTAAAAAACCGCATAATTCAAAGTTCAAGTACTACGAAAATAAGGCTGGCTTGCGTTTGTTTACTTGAAAACATCGACAACCCTTCGAAACGGGCTGCAACATGGAACAAGTACATAAATATTTTATCAGCGAGAACCACCCCTGTCCAACTTCGTTACTTAATTACAACATTGTTGTTTTATAAAGATAAACTGGACGCCTGTGCAACTTTATTAACGTATCGTGCTACTTTTGAAGAGTTTTGTTTGTGGAGGAACAATTAATAAAACATACAATTAAGTAAGCTGCAATTGTAATTTTATTCAATTGTAATCAATCATACATAACATAACAACACGCCCTGTATTCCCCGAATGGTTAGTCAGAGGTGTACCTATGCAGGGATGCCGTCACCTCCTTTTGCGAAGCAGTAATGCTCGCGAAGGAGGAGATGGTACGCGTGAGGATGAGGCAAGGTTCGCGCGCTCGCGCCCCTAGTCGTCGCAGGAGACGCCTCGGGCGTCGGGAGTCACAGGCCGATTTCTGGCCACCGTAGGCGCGAGCCTGCGGACGGTGAACGATGGGTAGCTCACCGTCCAATAAGGACCAGGCTCGGGTCGATGGCGCGTTGTGTCCACGCGCGCCTAAAAGAGATGTCAGCACCAACTGTTCTGACGGGGTCCATTAGGACCAATGCCTGTCACGGACACACAGGCAACGGAAGGAACACGGGTGGGCTTTAGTCAGTAAAAGTCTGACACGCCTTTCCGTTCCGCCCAGAGCGGAAGAAGTTATTTGATAATTTCCCACCCCAAAAAATAATAATAAGAGGTGTACCTATAGTACACCCACATTTCGCCAGTTATGTTTAAGTCCCATGTAATAGGGGCGAGCCTATTGACATCAATCGGGCACAAATCCAGACTTCGGGCTGCTACTGAGAAATTCCAGATGAAAAAACCCAAATAACACTTTGCCCGACCCAGGAATCGAGGCCAGGACCTCTTGCTCAGCAGTAGCGCTTACGAGCACTAGACTAATGGAGCACTAGGTATTGTAATATGTAGAAATTGCAGATAAAAAACTGATCAAGGTAATATCAAAGAACATCGTATAAAAGCGACGAAAAAATACAACACATGAAGTTCATTTTCAGGCTTTTTTCGCCTATGCTGACCGAACCAATGAACGATCGATAAAATCGAATCGACTGCGGTTACTATTTAATCCGAGCACCGGAATTACAAATTTACAGGTGTTTGCAAAAGAAAAATAATAAAAATTGACTTCCTATCCCTGTAAGTCTCAAACAAGGGTGGAACTGTATTTAAATTCAATATTTTCTTCACACATTCTCCCCCCATTGTATTTTGCAGTGCAAAATATTTTGATTGACAATAAACACTACATCGAGGAGAGAATGTGAATAAATAAAAGAATATTTTTCTTTTATGAATCTAAAAATAAACGTCATGAAAATGGTTTTCTGTGAAGGGGAAACATTAAAGCCTTTTGTAAAGGGATAGAAGTTTTTTAATCGCCTTGAAAATAAAAGGGCTGCATATTCACAGTGGGGCGTCGCCGTCGTCCTCGCTTGAGAAACATAAACGTATAACTTTTGCTACATTACGTAGTTCCACAATTCATCTCCCGTGAAGCAGGTGTCAAGAGGCAAAGTGAAAAGTTCTCATTGTTGAAACGTTATTGTTGAAATATTTTCACACTCGAGAACTTTTGAACGTTCACCCCTTTTAGTAAAAAAATTACCTTTCTTTTGAATTGAAATTTAGTCGCGATAATGAAAAGGTAAAGGACCAATAAGTGGTTCGATCAAATTGCATTATCGCCGACGCCCCCTGGCGGAGGGCAGACACAATAAATTTAATTACGAGGCTCGCAATCTCCAGGAGTAATCAAAGCGCTTTCTTTTGAGGTATTCTCACTGGAATTCGATTGATCTAATTTAAAGACAACCTTATTTTCTCTGAAGCGTATAATATGTGTACTTTACAGTTTGCTTTGCTAGTTTTAGTGAGTTATCAAACCAACATCGGTACCTAATCTCCGCAGTTGCTATGTATTTAGGACATCTCAAGCACTGCCTAGGCACTTAGCAAGACCGAAAAATAATGACTATGAAAATTAATTTACTTTCGTCCTCTACTATGTTTTTTTTGTGTACAAAGTCAACGACAAATTATTTATTTCAAATAGGCACATAAGAACCACTTTTGAACGTCAAAATTTACATATAATTGAATTGATTCTAGTTGCCCCTTCCAAAAGGTAGTTTCGTATGGAGAAGAATGGGCAAGAAACTCCACCGATACTCTTTTAAAAATGTTTTACAGTACCTTGTTTAAGTACATTACATTGTGAACTGAATGTATTACATTGTAAATAATTAATATATCAAAGTATACATTTACTAATTACAAATACACAGCTAATTATTTACACTAATTAGATACCAACTACATAAGTACATTAATTATATGTGAAGACGATGCACCTAGAATAAAATTAGTATACCACAATAGGTAAAAAATATTAAAAATTAAGCAATGAAAAATAACTTAATATTATGAGATAGATACATCATCATTTCAGCCGAAAGACATCCACTGCTGGACATAGGCATCCCCTAAAAGGGACACACACACGGGGGGGTAGATACATGGTGCTCACATGTGGGCACCATGTATCTACCCCCCCCCCCCCCTCGGCAAAACAGGCTTTGAGTTGTACATAGTTTGTGGGAATCAAAAGGCGAGTTAAGATTTCCAAGAAAGCGATTAGATGACAACTAAATAGTAAAGGATAATTCTGCACAGACAGCATTTGTTGTGTAAAAATATATTTCAATAAATCTGTGTTTAACAAACACTTAAAGTGGTCGGTTTTATTTCATCATCCCAAAAGAACCACCCCGTTATTATCACTAAGTGTAGGAATCCCCTACACGATAAAACATCTCAGCCTTAGATAATTGGTCCACTTCAAAATGGTACCTATGTAAAACGGCTGCCATTATCGTCATATGATGAAGCAGTAAGAGAACTAGATCTCATGGTTCAAAATATCACTGTTTATTGTTTTTGCTACGGAACCCTCTTCGTTGGACGTCGATGGAATTGACGCTCGACTATAGGTTGTTCGATTTACTAACGATGGTTCACTATCATTACTGTTGTACGAGTTGAGCTGCACGATTACTGACAAATGCTTGCACTGATTGGACAGGTCCACTCAATTTTGGTTCTTTCCTCGAAAGACCATTTCAGACACGGATCTACATGGTTATGAACAGACCAAGATTATGTCTGGACTTTAAAAGAGACTTTTTTTGGGTTGCAAATTATCAAATAACTTATCCCGCTCTGGGCTGAGCGGGAGGGCGTGTCAGACTTTTACTGACTAACACCCGTATTCCTTCATTTGCCTGTGTGCCAGGGCAACGATATCCCTTTCGGACAAACTCGCAACCCTGGCAGGCATTGGCCCTATCGGACCCCGTCAGTTGGTGCTGACAACTCTTTGAGGCGCGCGTGGAATACGACGCACCGTCGACCCGGGCCTGGTCCTTATCGGACGGTGAGCTACCCATCGCTCACCGTCCGCAGGCCCGCGCCTACGGTGGCCGGAAATCGGCTTGCGACTCCCGACGCCCGGGGCGTCTCCTGCGGCGACTAGGGGCGCGAGGGCGCGAACCTTGCCTCTCCCTCACGCGTTTCGCCTCCTCCTTCGCAAGCATTATTGCTTCGCAGAAGGAGGTGACGGCCTCCCATGCACTCTCGCTCCGAACCATGGCGTGAACCCAGAGCCGGACGCGAAAGATCGCCGCCGCCGATCGCCTCCGTGAGGACACGGCGGTGCTCCGCCCAAGCTGGGCAGACCTCCACCGTATGCTCCACCGTGTCCTCCGGGCGATCCACACAGTGGTGACACCCAGGCGTTTCCTCCCGCTTTATCCTGAACAGGAACCTCCCGAAACAACCGTGTCCGGTGAGGACGAAAGGTGAGGACGCCGTGGCGCCTCTCTAGCCACTCCTCAAAGAGGGGACTTATCGCCACAATTGTGGCGTGCCCAGCGCTGGGTTGCGACAATCGCACTCTCAGACTTTGACCCCTGAGTTTGTTTTGCCATTTCTTCTCAGGGGTAGTCAGATAGGAAATGTCGACTACATCCAGCTTATTTTTTATTTTTTTATAAAGTAATAGTGATTCTGATATCCTATTTACAGAATAAACGATTTCATTTCATTTCTTGTTATTTGGTTGGGAATTTGTAATATTCAAATATTCCCTTTCAAGCCTCCTCGTGACTGCTTTTTCTTTTTTCCACATATCGCATTTGTTTACAATGAAAACATTAATTCATGCAATCGAGCGACTGGGTCAGTAATACAGACTAAAGCTGTACTACGAGTATAGCTGTCATTTATTTTTTTAGTTTTAAAACACCCTCATAGACAGAAGTTATAATACAAGTACCACTGTATTTACAAGACTATAATTACGCCATAAAAATAAGTTTGAGAGCGGATTTCGCATATACCATTGTACAGAAACAAGTATCAATTTATACTATAATAACACTTAGAGCTGTAATAAGTAAGTGATCACATGCAAAATACAGCTTTTATACAGCTTTAACGATAAAACCAGATTGAAGTGTCATAAAATGCTTAAAGTTGCAAAGTAGAGTTTTAATATTCTGTTTAAGCACACGGATTCCTTAATATAGATTTTATACAGTTTGAGCTGAATAATAAGTCATAAATCACTCTTACAAAGACAAAATCATTTTTTAATACTCTTGTACATCTCTAAAAGGACTTTAAGTTCTAAATAGGCTGGTATATTGATGTTGAGCACGCTTGCATGCTGCCTTGGGAAATGATCAAATACATTACACATTTATTGCACGAATCATTTATTATTCGCTTTTTCACTAATATTCGAGGAAAACTTTCAGCTCTTGAAAGAGCTGAAAAGCTTAAGAGACGAAAATAATTTGTAAATCAAACATATTCATACGGTAGTGTCTTTATTCCGATTGGAATATAGAATATCTAGGTTCCCAAATATATATTTTGAATGGACACTGATTTAAACAAGAGTTACGAGAAAAATAAGTTTTCAATAGAAATTTTAAATTCCTCATATCTCGTCTTCATATCATTGTCCTTTCAAAATATACATATATTTGGGAACATAGATATTCTGTAATCCAATCGAAATAAATACATACTACATAAAGAATATGTTTGATTTACAAATTATTTTGGTATTACGTTTGTATGAACTACGCATGCTACGCCGCCCCCTTAACGAAATTAGAAGACCAAGCAAAACTTCTATCAACAAACCCACCATAAACATTCACGAAACTTCAACAGTTTCAGAAGAGGAATCTTTAATGCATACAGATTTAATCACATACTATATTAAATATTCGTGTATCAGGCCGCATCCCGTCTGCGGCGGGGGAGCGAAACCGGGGCGAAACCGGAGCGAAACCGCATCGAACAGAGCTCGGCACGCAATCACAGACCATTGTTAACTACCAACTGCCTACCTATGAGGGGGGTCTGTATTACTCATTATCGGAAAGGAGGCTTGAAATGAGGAAACATCTGGATTGGCACAGGTGCATAAATACGTGACCTGCATGGAGGTTTGTGGAAAATGGTTTGAGTATTCAAATTTAAATTTTGTGTTAAAAAAAATGAAATGACTTGGAATTTCTATCTATGTAGATAGCTTAAAGTAAATCTCACCATGATTAAAGGTCCATTCAGACTGGCGCGAATAGCGGGCGCGACAGGCAGCGCAACGCGCAGCACGACATTTTCCATGAAGTTTTCATAGAAATTGTGCTATTGGTGTGGCGTCGCGCCTATCCACGGGAGCCTTTACACTGTGTTATTTCCAAGAATTCACCATTTCAGTTTAGGTACGCTGTTTTAATTTCGTGTTTTAATAGGCCCCTAGAAATCTTTAATGAATATTCTTTAGAATTAATATTAAAACAACAGTATAATAAATTAGAAAACCCACTCAAACCGCCCTCTGGGAGCCATTTTAAATTACAAAATACGGAATACATTATACGTAAAATATTAGAAACATTATTCCACCAAACTGGACCGCTAATGACCCAGCTTGTAGTTCTGCGGTTCGGGCACTAACTACATCCATTGATTGTTATTTAAAGACTCGTTTAAATTATTTCAATTTAAAAGCTAACGAAATGATGAGCAGGCAGTCAGGAGGTACTTATATGCAGGTATTAAAAAAAGAAGCGAAAATTGATAGTTAAAGCGCTGACAAGAGGCAAATGATCTAAGTAGGCTTGTCTTCAACAAAAACGAGCCAAATCTATATAGTTTGTGGGAGCGGAAAAATTATGATGTTATTCATGAACATATTTCTCAGATATTGGTTGTTCCCAAAATACGTTTAGAAAAAGAAATCTCGATACAAATTAACGGTAAACTAACCTCTTACTTTGAGTTCTAATCTCAAATCAAAATATCTGTATTAAATATCAACGTACGGTTGGTATTTAATTATTAATAAGAACGTCTTAAGGCTTCTACATACTGGCGCGACTTGTCGCGCGACGCGACACCGGTAGAACAATTTTTATGAAAAATTCAAGGAAACTGTTCTACCGGTGTCGCGTCGCGCGACAAGTCGCGAGAGTATGTAGAAGCCTTTATTTGAATGCAGAACTTTGTTGTTTTTTATTTTCGATTACTCAACTCATTTTGGAGTACATAGAAAATTGTTTCATATTTTGCAATAAATAACAAGCGTTGTGTCATCGCGCTTCTCTTTCTTTTGTATGCAGTCTGACAGAGACCGCGCTTTAGTTGTTGTCAGCGTTAATAGTAAGCAGGCTTGTGGCTAAGTAAAAACAGCCGCACGGGTCGAACGATTGAGTTAAGCTACGCTTGCCACGGTTAACCCGTGGATGGGTGACCATCTTTACATACCAAGACCCCTCATGTCTCGGAAAGCACGTTAACCCGTCGTTCCCGGCTGTCATTTGTATATCTTTGACATTCGTTACGGGTCGTCAGAAAACCGAAAGTCTGACAACCAGTCTTACCAAGGGGTATCGTATTACCCAGTGACTTGGTTGTAGAGGTCAGATAGGCAGTCACTCCATGTAAAATACTGGTATTCAGCAGCATCCGGTTAGACTGGAAGCCGACCCCAACGCAGTTGGGAAAACGCTAGGCAGATGATGAGTTAGCAGGTATCAATAGAGATCATTTAATTTAAAATTACACGGCCCTCCACTGTTTGTTGCATTTCAAATGTTTGTATGGAAATTTTAGTGGCCCCCAACAAAATCGTCTAATCTCTACCTATTTCGCAATATATACATATGAAGACATAGTTAAGGTTAACCGTGGTTATAAAACACTAATTCATAGATATAACAAGAGACACGACTTATTAAGAAATCAACTTTTCCAAAAACAATTGAACAACGAGATGTACATTACAAAGCAAACATCACAAAAACTGTAGTAGTGATGTCCATTTCTGCCGTCTGCTGTCACACTACCCTTAATCGTCGTTCGACTGATCAGCGGTTAACTCATGTTTACTCGCTAATGTGCAAACGTTCATCGCATCAAGCAATCAGTGCACAGTTATTCGATGATTGAACATGATGTTAACGATTCGCTTTAAACGATTCGTTGCAACTTATCGAATGGCCTACCAAGCTTTATTAAGGAAATTGCGTTGATAGAACAGTGTACTGAATTGAGTGGCATTTGTGGCATAACTGGTGATGTCATATAACTATGCTGTTCTTATTGCAATTGCTTGATAATGATAACGTATGTTCCAGAGTTTTAGTTTGATGAAATCGTTACCGCTCGTTAGCATAGTAAGTATACCGACAGTTTTTAAAAGGTTTTCTTATAATATATTTTATTTAGAAATAACTATCATATGAATGTTTCTACGTGACTATGAACAATCCCTAATACGGTCCACGTAGTAAGTATTTACTGCTATTTTCCTGGCGAACTCGGAAAAGTGAATAAACCCTGAAAATAAAACACGCCACAATCCATAGGTAGCATTGTGTATCATATCATTATTTTAAAGTCACACAACACAAGTTTCCATATACTCCAAATAAAGCTAAAATCAGTTATAACACAAAACGCATACACCACGCAAACATGCAACAGTTCTACCTACACGAAATATTAGCACTATGCTGAATATCATTAGCATATTGTACTGTTTTATTCATACAAACGTAACAAAAAAAAAAAAACAAAACACGTGCACTGCGCTGCGACAAAAAGTCGACGACAGCAGTCGTTTGTATCGTAAACCGTTTTATTAAAAGTGTCGTCGGCCATCCCGTTTGCAATAACATAACTGTATTGCGATACCCGTTTTTTTAGGGATGTGTTATGGTTTACAGTTAACCGATAGTTTATTTATGTACCATCCTGTTGTTTTTGTAAAGTAATATAGCTGTATGGTGTACCAACTAGGGAAATTTAAGTAGCACTTCAAGATAACTGATGTGGGTTTTTGAAAATTCATAAGCTAGTTGCGAACAAAACATTGAACTGTTGTCTGAACTTAATACTTGAAACTGGTTTCAAAACATACAAAGCGTTTTTGTGCTAAAACTGAACTGCAATGGCTGCTTATAGGATGATTAAGTTATTTTCTCTTTTTCTAAAAATAAAACAAAAAGCTCTTGTTTAGACACGAAACCATTACAAAAGAAGACAAACCATCGTCACACGAACGGTGATGCTTATTGGCTTAAGTTACCTATTTAGGTTTCGGCAAAGATCCAACCAATCGCCTTTTAAAATACTACAGTTACATTTATTTATTTAAAATAAAAACACCCGTTTTTAGGAGGAAACAAAAAAAGCCTGTGCATTTTGAACCTTTCATACAGTCTGATCCGTATCCAAGCAAAAGAATGTTCATTATTTGCAAACGGGGCTGGGCGCCATTGCCCATGCGTCATTACAAATCTCCCTTATATCTGCTCACGGTACATTAAGTCGCGGTCGCTCTGTCTAATTAAATCCCCTTCGGTTAGACGCGTTGTCGACCATTTTTATACAAAAGAATATTATAAAGGCTCGCTCATACGGAAGATGATTTTCTGGTAGATTTATTATTACAGAAGCATTTTGAATTGAGAAACGTAATTGGTATTTGATTTTAATGTTGTCAATGATGTTTCCAATAATTGCGACGGTTTAATATTAGTCCTTCTGTATTGCTTTTATTAACAAGCACTTTTTTTATTTGAGAAAAGCTGTCATTGTTTTTTTTTACTTTTTCCTAAATTATAATCAGATTTCTAATTAAATATAATACATACTTTTTCAAATAGTATAGTGGATATAAGAATCACTACGATGCGATGCTATTAAATCATGCTGGTTTAAAGCATTTTTATTTAGTTTTATCAATATCCGTGCGGAAAATCTGTGCAAATTTTATTTGAAAATGTCTTTTAATATTATACGATTTATTTACAATTTTTACAATTAAATCGCAATTAAACACGTAAGCTACAAGTATGATCAAATCTTTACTGAAGAAAAATATTTATAAAGACAATAAAAAAATCCGTCGGCAGTGGGAGCGCACAGATGCGTCTGAACGCTCGCTGAATAATTACGGAGACGCCCGAGGCGCGTGCCGAGTAAGGCCAAGCCATAGTGCGGGTGCATAGCATAAGATTGAAACCAAAAAAGTACTACTACCCTCTTATTAATAAACTCGTAATAAAGTACATTTTTAGTTTTAAATGACTTTACTTAAACTCATGACGCAACTCTGGTTGTAACTTGATTTTAAGTTTTATTAATTTAAGGCTTGGGGCCTAGAGTAATTAAAAACATGAATGTCTTAATAGTTAAATGTTGGAATTTACATACTAACAAAAAAGATAACCGACTTCCAAAAAAACAGTATAAAGTGAAAATCTCAATTCGTCTGTATGTTTTTTTTTTTTTTTTGTATGTTTGTTACGCGATTACTCAGTCAATTATGAACCGATTTTGAAAATTCTTTTTTTGTTTGAAAGGGTATACTCCCGAAGTGGTCCCATTGCCACCAAATCAGAATCTGATGAAGGGATCTCATGGAAATCGAGGGAAACCCTCAAATTTTATATGCAAACTTATAGCGATTTGGGAACTTTTTATAGTAACTCGTGCATTTGCTCTCGGAAAGCACCATTTGGTGAAGTGGAACTGATGAAGGTCACCACAGATGGCCACCGGAACAATAAAATAATGAGTACCTATTTAACGGGTTGCGATTAAGCAATTTATGCTTGTCACTATGCATATGGTGAGTGGCAGTTCTCCTGGTTCTTAGCAGGAGAACTCCTCAACAATCGACGTCCCAGCATCGGGAAAAGCAATATTTTATAAAAGGTGATGAGCAGTTGACATTAGGCTATTGTAATTTAGATAAATTCAAAACTGAGCCACTAAAAAGTGAAAAATAAAAAACTTTTTACAAAAAAAATAGTAACCGACTACCAAAAATAACACTACAAAGTGAAAAATAACTTTAATTTCGGAAGTCGGTGGCAAAAAACTCAAATACAGATCCAAAGACACCGACTTCCGAAATTAAAGTTATTTTTCACTTTGTAGTGTTATTTTTGGTAGTCGGTTACTATTTTTTTTGTAAAAAGTTTTTTTTGGAAGTCGGTTAAAAAGTAACGGAAAAGGAAATACGCAGATGCGATACTAAATAATTAGGAAGGCGCCTAAGACACGTGTCGAGAAAGACCGACGTGTGGTGTGGGATGATAAGGAAAGATGAATACTGCAAAAAGATTTCAGGGAGTTGATGATGAAACTTATTATTCAGGAATTGTTAAGAGAGGTACCTACCTAGCTATGGATAATAATTTATCATGAGTTGCGTGGCCAATGGTTGTGTTGAAATTAGTGCCAATACGGCAAAGGAGTGTTAGGTCACCATATTATTATGGTGACCTAACACTCCTTTCTTGTATTACGAGTAGGATAATTATGGTATAATATGGGAGAAGTTAAAGCCTAAAATTATAGGTGAAATAACTATATGAAATCACTATAACACGGAGTTACTCGTACAAGTAATGGTTAAATATGGTAAACTTTACATATAACTAAGTTATTGGTAAAATGTATGGTAAAATGGTATTGGTTTTGAGTACGTGGTGTCTCTAATGAGATCCGATCGCAAACTGGAACATATTTTGGTGAACGAGCGAATGTGCATACTTGCGCATTTTCGCTAAGTGTCCGATTAAAACACGAACAGTTTGTTCAATGGCCAAAGATTTCATCTTTGCACTTACCTTTAATCTGAAGTATGTACGTGTGTAGTTTATATATTGTACTCCCAGTACATACCTGAAACAAATAAAAAATGTATTTAATATTGTAAGTAGATTTTTGATAAAAACGCTATCATTATGAAACGAACTTTATGAACTCTAAACAACAACGAATGAAAGCTTTTTAACTAGGACAGTATTTCAGTTTATTTTTCATTAAAACTATAAATCAGTAGCAACAGGCCCAGATTTATGTAAGTTGTAAAAAGTGGAATATACACCGTCTCAACAGTTTCGAGTTTCTTGCCAAACTTTGCTTATTTTTCCGTCCATAAAATTTATTAAGGCGACTATGAAGAAGTGTTATTTTCGTATTAGACCTAGCCTAGATTGTAATAATTCGAGAGTTAGTTTAAACATCAATCACTAATAATTACTTATTAATAAAAGTTGAGAGTGGCTTGTGGGTACGTAATTACAGCCGCCAGGGTCGATCGATCAGGTTAAGCTACGCTTGCCGCGGTTGATCCGTGGATGGGCGACCATCTTTACATACCAAGACTCCTCCGTGTCTCGGAAAGCATGTTAAGCCGTTGGTCCCGACTGACATTCGTGGATCTTTGACAGTCGTTACGGGTCGTCAGAAACCCGAAATTCTGACAATCAGTCTTACCAAGGGGGATGACCCCAACCCAGACAAGCCAGTTACCGGGTAATACTATCATATTACCCAGTTACTGGGTTGTGGAGGTCAGATAGGCAGTCGCTCATGTAAAATACTGGTATTCAGCTACATTTGCTTAGACTGGAAGCTGACCCCAACAAATTTGGGAAATGGCTAGGCAAATGATGACTAATTAATAAAAAAATCCCATACAAATTACAAAACCATTTCGTTTGAATACTAGTATGGGATAAGACCGCCCATTGTGTCACCCTATGTAAAATTTCCGTTTATTCCCGTTGTCCCCGTACGCCGTGAATCCTACGGGGACAGCGGTACTTCAATTAAATATTTAAAAATACTTCCCGTTGTCCCCGTGGTTTGGTTTTACATTCAAAAATATGTTTCATTGTGTGGTCACAGTTCTAACCTACCCTAACCTAGCTGTTTCGATTTAAAAAAATAAAACCGGCCAAGTGCGTGTCGGACCGCGCACAATGAAGGTTTCCGTAGTTGGGATGAATTTATCCTAAGAACAAACTTAACAATGTAGTTGAAAAACATGATCCCCATACATTCCAACTGCAAATGTAAGTTTGTACGCACAATATTGAGTGATTTACCATTTTATTTTAAGACCACAGACTTCTTATAGATTTTCCTGTAATCTATGAGTAAATAACTATTTTCTGTATTTTTATAAAAAATTTAGGCTCAGTAGTTTCGGAGATAATGGGAAGGGAATGGTCATTTTCCATCTATTTTCTTAACTAATTTCAAAAGTATGTATATTAAAATAATTAAAAAAAAAATTAAAACCTTAAAACAAGCCCTTTCATTGATATGTCACACGGTACAGTCAGCAAAACTTTTTTTTTTAATTTTCTAATTTGCCCCCAAAAGTGACCTCTATATTCAAAATTTATTTATTTACGCAACACGTCCGTATTTTGGGTCACAGAAGTTCATTTGTGTACCAAATTTCAACTTAACCCTTAAATGCATACAGTTGACAAATGGCAACAATGTATTTTTTGCCAGCAAAAAAATAATTTGACAGCTGTACGTGGTTGAACGCAACGTAATACGCGAATATAGATTATAGACGATCAGAAAAATAAAAACTATAACGAAATTTGCCGGTAATTTTTCTGTCATACGTCATTACAAACGAGTAAGTTCTATAATGACGAGTGATTTGATGTACGATTTCACATCAAATAATCTATTCTTCAAATTTTGAAAAATAGTAATCGAGTAGAAAATGAGGTAAGTTTTTGATATTTCATATATTTTTTCTCTGATTTCTTTGTAATTTTATGTAAAGTTAGTTTTTAATATGTTGCCAAATGTCTACATTATGCGTTTGCTGTCTATAAATTCTACGAATTTATATGGCTGTGGGCCGGCTTGGCGTTATTTTTTGCTTTTGCTTTTTAGCTTTTACACCCACCTTTTCATCTCCACCACACCTCAATTCCTTTGCTGCACTACCTTGATAGTCAGGGCATTTATGCTCTGGGTACCATCCAAAGGAATCGTCAAGAATTGTAAGCTGCCAACACAGCAGACATTCATAAAAGATTCTGTACCTCGAGGGTCTTATGAGGAGCAAGTGGCTGATTATGAAGTGTAGACATATCTGTATTAGCATCTACATACGTTGGAGCAGAACCGGCCGAGACAGTCGATAGGTACAACAAGAAACAGAAAAAAGTAATATCTATACCCTGCCCAAAAATTATCAACGACGCCCATGCTAAAGCTAACCAAAAAGCTATCCGGTCAACGCCGGGGCGTTATAATAATGGAAATCAAACCAAAAAAATAACATTAGGCGACTTTAGAGCAGAGTTGGCAGAGGCTTTATGTAACTATAAAAAAGTGTTGAAAAGAGAGGAAGACCATCTAGCAGCAATATTGAAAGACCTCGTCGTAAACCACTCAACCCTTTTTTTTTGGGTCAGAAATTATCAAATAACTTCTCCCGCTCTGGGCGGAGCGGGAGGGCGTGTCACACTTTTACTCACTAAAACCCACCGTGTTCCTTCAACGGCCTGTGTGCCAGGGCCACGATATCCCTTTCGGACAGGCTCGTAACCCTGGGAACCACTCAACCCTGTGCCAGTAAAAGATGTAAGGCGGATGGTGTCGACCACAACGAAAGAAGATGTGAAAAGAAACTCTTTGCTGCATTCCACTCTTAGATTAGGAAGTCGGTTTAGTAGATTCGGAGCAAATCAGCTGTGGCAGACGGACAGACAGACAGACACACGAGTGATCCTATAAGGGTTCCTTTTTTCCTTTTGAGGTACGGAACCCTAAGATGGTTTACTTTGTACGTTATGGGGACAAGAGGAAATAAATTTAATCACGTCCCGCCGTCTCCGTGACGGGGATATGGCATACGGGGACAACGGGAATACACTAAAATTTCAACATTTATATCTGTAATTTTTATGGTGTACATCATCATCCCAGCCGAAAGACGTCCACTGCTGGACATAGGCCGCCCAATTAGAACCAAAAAATCGAAGATATGTGACATCTACTAACCCGCACTGGGCCCGCGTGGTGGATAACAGCCCACTCCCGCTTAAAAAAGGAGACCTGTGTCCCAACAGTGGGAATATTAAAGGCTGATTATGATAGATAGATAGACTAAACATTTATTGAGTAGGTACAAACAAAAGACAATGCACAACACAAAATCACACTATTTAATAATAATATAATCACACTAATATTATAAAGGCGAAAGTTTGAGTGTGTGTGTGTGTATGTTGTTACTTCTTCACGCTCAAACGGCTGGACCAATTTCGATAACATTTCGTATGGAGGTAGCTGACACCCTGGATTAAGACCTAGGCTACTTTATAACCCGATATTTCCATGGGATCGGGAGTGAAACCGCGAAGCGCAGCTAGTAGCACAGTAAAATGATAGATAACAACATATATTATTTTTTAATAGGCAAAAAAAAAATAGTGATGCTATGATATACTTCAAATTAATCAATATTATAAGGTGCGGTGTGCATCTCAAGGTTGCGCCAAATGGGAGTTCATCTCAGCATGTGTCAGGCAAATATACCTGACGCTGATGTTCTGCTGATCGGCAGTGACATACGGACGTTGAGCACACGAGATAAAATTGGTGTTGTGACAAAGTGTTATGCGCGGAGTGAAATTAAGTAAGACATACCTACTCGCTCGGTTATTCATTCGTTTTCTGACTAACTTTCAGACCAATGCACCGATCACGATTCGTGATAAAGATAGGGTAAAACTCACCAACTCCATCCACACTAATGAAGTGAACCTATTGAGAGCATTCATCAGCCAGCCATACTTTCACTTCTGATACGAACTCGTATCTAAAAGGGGTGTATCCAAAACTTTGTACGGCACAAGTCGGAATAAGTTACGGAGTCTCATGTCAAACAAGGATATGCACTCTCTGAGGCCCGAAGGGATGCTTTGCTCAACTACAACTAATTTAATGCTGAAATCATAGAATAATAAAATTGGATAGAAGCGAGAAGCGAAAATCAATTAATTTCTTTAATTCAATTCATTTCAAATTAATTGAATTGAGAAACGAAACTCATGTATTTTAGCTTGGTTAGTCGACCTTGTAATTTCTCTATCGCTCTAAGGTCGAATGTCACTTGCACGTCATAAAACGACAATTAATTTCAACAAATTACCCCGCTGGTCTATGTGACAATAAGTTAGTTTCAACCTTAGTAAGATTTAATTTATTGAGAACGAGCTTTTGCCCGCGGCTTCCCCCGCGTTTTGGTCGGAAATGATCTCACGAGAACGTACTACCGGGATAAAAAAAAATGTCCTAACCCAGGTCATGGTCTACCCATGTGCCAAATTTCATACAAATCCGTTTTGCCGTTTTAGCGTGAAATCGTAACAAACAAACAAACAAATTCACTTTAGGTGTTTTTAGTTTAATTTTGTGATCTCCTGTGTGGAGTCCCTAATAATTTTTCTTTCTTTTTTTAAGGTTCCGTACCCAAAGGGTAAAACGGGAACCCTATTACTAAGGCTCCACCGTCTGTCTGTCTGTCTGTCCGTCTGTCACCAGGCTGTATCTCATGAACCGTGATAGTTAGACAGTTGAAATTTTCACTGATGATGTATTCCTGTCCTGCCGACAAACTGTCACGCAGTTTGGCAGGTTTATAAAATGTGTAGAAGTGTCTGGTCCAAAATAAATGATTTATTATTATTATTATTTCTGTTGCCGCTATAACAACACGTACTAAAAAACAGAATAAAATAAATATTTAAGGGGGCTCCCATACAACAAACGTGACTTTTTTGCTCAATTTTGCTCTATATTGATAACGGCAACAGGTAGACGCTTGAAATATTCACAGAATATTTACTTATATCGTCACTTTATAAATAATTAAATTAAAATAAAACAAATATTTAAGGGGGGCTTCCATACAACAAACATGATTTTTTTGCCATTTTTATAGATAATGGTAAGGAACCCTTCGTGTGCGAGTCCGACTCGCACTTGGCCGGTTTTTCTTTCTTACTTTCACATTTATAATATAATTTAGGAAATAGGATTGTTGTAAAAAGTGGTACTTACAGCCATAGAAATATTTGAATTCTCCTTTCATAAATCTACGGGTACAGCAATACGATGTCGATTTTACTTAAGATGAGGATACTGCCGTAGAACTGCCTACCACTCCAACGTCAACGCACTGGGCTCACAAGCCAAAAAATTTGACTGCCTTGTTGGTGCAGTGGTCGCAAGCGCTACTGCTGAGCATGAGGTCCTGGGTTCAATTCCCGGTTCCGGCAAAAGTGTTATTGGATTTTTCCATCTGGAATTTCTCCGTAGCAGCCTGGATTTGCGTCCGGTTGATGGCAATAGGCTCGCCCTCTATTATATTGGACTTAAACATAACTGGCGAAATGTGTGTGAACTATAAGTAGGTACAGCTCTGCCTAACCCTTAGTACAGGGATGATGTTATGTTAATATTTTCGATAATCGAACCTGGAGACCAAAGTCCATTAAGTTCAAAAAAGGAAACCTTTTATCTGAAAGCTATTGATGCTGTGAGCAGAGTGCGTATAGTAAGCGGCATGCACTTCCAGCAATCCTGAATACGTTGAAGACTTGAACGTTTCATAAGCTCCAACTTAGTAGGCATTAAAAGTGTCAGTGTGTGTTCAGAGCAGGAGATACGCTTCTATTAATTTTATTCTATGCCGAAACTAAGTTCCATCTGGTAAGGAATCTAATATGGACTGGAATTGTTGGCTGTGGTTAAGTGATATTTAGAGATAGTAGGCAGTTTAACTAGTGTTACCGAGTTTAAATTGGTGGGATCAGACTGTAGACTTAGGCACCTCCGGGCAAATATAACTTATCTGGCGATCAAAAGTTTAGGTGTATTGTTAGATTTTAAGTCGAAATAGTTATTTTAGAAGTGCAGATAGTACCTACGGTCTATTCCTATAACAGTATAGTAAAGACAATGTACATAAACCTACCGAGCTATGAATTCTGCTACTTCTATTTTCATGATTTACAGAAACAAAGCGACAAATATTTAATTTTATACTTTCACAAAAACAGTTAGCTTTTTCGTTCCTCCTACCCTCCAGCTTATCAATTACTGTTTGAAGGTCTTTAACTAATCAAACTTGAATTTGTTTGTATGTATATTTATAATATAGGTCTAAGCTATAGAAAATGTATGTATGTAGGTAATTGTATTATAAGTTTATAACCTATTTATGTACACGTGAATCTATTTTATTTATAATTCACTATGACATATCTATCTAAAAATGAATAGCTAAATGTGTTGCTAAGCGCAAAACTCTAGAACGGACTGAACTGTATCAATTCGATTTTCTTTTGTTTAATATTCTTTGAAGTCCGAGGAAGGTTCTTAGCAAGAGAAAAATTTTAAATTCGGGAAAACTAGAAAATTCGGGAATTTTGTATGAATTATTGAAATTTGGACAGGACAACGTCCATGTGGGATCAGCTAGTTTTTTATAAAATAATATAATTTTTCCTCTCAATCAGAGCACTCTTCACTACCCTTGGTTAACTGGTAGAGAAAGCATTAAGTCCGCCTTGTACCTTTTTGTGTGTAAAAAGTTTAAATAAATAAACTAATAAACATTAAAACACAAACATAATAAAACAAACACAAAAAAATAACAAACAAATTATATTTTGTTTAAGGAAATTTAAACATTTATATCTGTAACTTTTATGGTGTACATAATAAAGAGTATTCTATTCTATTCTGAAATTAAATGTGAAGCATAAAAAACATAGCTAAATAAAGCATAATTATAAAAGTCTACGTACACACATCTAGGTACTGTTTTATACCACAACAAAATTTACAGCGACCATTAAGCTTGTATATTTACCCAACGCTAAAACAGTTTCGTCGAAAAAGTCCATTAAACGTATGTTTTACCGGATAAGTACAGAACTCATCTCGGAACGTGATGTTACGGTAAGCACCTTGGATCCCTGGAGTGGGTATTATTATTTCATGGCGCCTGTAGAAGGCATTAGCATAAAATATCTAAGTACCACTCTGTAAATTGGAGTGGGGAATTTGTTCGAGCATCGAGCCCATGATGTTTCTGAGTTATTAAGTATGGAGGATGACGGGCTAAGCTGATCCTAACGGTAGGTTACTTAAAGGGTAGTAGGTTTCGATGTGAAATATCTGTGTTCAGGGAAACGATAGCATGTTATATTCATGAGAGTCGTGGCAAATATACCGGTATTGGTTAACAGAAATGAAATATTTAAGGTCTCAGAGTCCACGTTTATCATCATTTCTTTTTATACGGTTGCAATATTGGGCGAAGGTCTCAAATAAAAACAAACTACAATACGTAAAAAAATCTAGAGACTATGTCGAATCTAAGTTATTAGTGTAGCAAGTAGCAACACTAGCAACGCATCTGCCGAATTCACGCAACGGTAGAATAACGTTCCCGTGCATAAATTTTGGAAGGAATTTCTTTAACGCAGCTTGCGATAGGAGTTGACTGGTAGAACTCGTCACGTAAGGAAAAAGCGTTATGCAGGGGGCATGACGCCTTTTCCATACAACTTTCTATCTCTGTCTCTTTCGAGAAAGTGTGATTTTATTAATACAATTACCACACACTTGTGTGACTTTATGAGAGCTTTTAAAAACTTATACTAGATGGCTCATTGCAGTATTAAACAGTCGTATGTGGGTGAGTAAAACAGTCCATGCGAGCTGAAAACAACTTATCGAGTCTCAAACTTTTGTTTCTGTTTT
The DNA here is from genome assembly GCA_948098905.1 of Tiliacea aurago. NCBI lineage: Eukaryota > Metazoa > Arthropoda > Insecta > Lepidoptera > Noctuidae > Tiliacea > Tiliacea aurago. The sequence continues at coordinate 16,979,102 of OX402591.1, read as the reverse complement.
AAATCATACGTGAGAAGGAACTTAGTTCCTAACGGTGGTCCCACGACTGCACACGTTTTTTTTTTTAATTTGGACACTTCAGACCAAAATTATGTTACCTACGTAATTTTTATAGAAAACATAAGCACGCGGAATTTCCGTCGTATAATTTTCGGCAGTCGTGCCGCAACGTTTAGGTTTAGTTCATAACATAACATCACGCCTGTAATCCCCTAAGGGCTAGGCAGAGGTTTACTTCCTATCTTCTAAAACTAGCGAATGCTACCTCTATTTAAGGCGACGATAACCGACTTTTAATGATTTTACACTGAAGATCACGTCTAAACGAGTAATGTTAATGATGTGAAAAAAAAATATGTTAAATTAGAGCATTTTCTCAATAGCTTAATATGTGAATATTTTAGATTATGTTTATATTACATGGTGAAATTAATTTGTAAAGTTATGTCTAACGCCGATAAAAAACTGAGAATGGCGCAAAATCTACTAAGCGTATTTTTCTGAAACCTTCACCAATTTAAAGATAATTTAATTATTGGTCTTTTAGTTTATGCGTTTTATTAAAATACCTTTTTTGTGTATAATAAATTAATAATGCGTCAAATTGGGGACAGAGCTCCTTGATGGGCGAGTCCTATTACTGGCTGAACGTACGACGCGTTGTGTGAGCTCAGTACAGAATACGCAAGCTAACCACTCAAGGTCACTGGCATATATCTGCGTCTTAATAAAGAACTGCTGATCACAAGACCCACAAAATAAACGACTAGCGGCGGGTTTAAATCCAACAGGTAACTACTACACATACAGCCTCGCTTCATGTTCGTAGAACATACATGAACATGGTCTAGGTTATGCATGAAACATGTCCTTGTCGGCTGCCCGCTGGGCACGTATGTAATCCCTCTTATATGTTATGTGTATTGCTGGATGAAATATATTGCTCAGAGCTACGCTACTCTCGTATTTCGATTTAATGCTGGTCTGCAATTGCTGCAACACATTTTACAGTTATTTCTTTCGAATTGGAAGTGGTGCTCCGAGGAATATATTGGGATTGAAAATAAATACGGTTCTCTCTTCAGTGGATTTGAATTTATTTAGTCAACGTCATTTATTTGCAGTAAATGTGGTACCTACAAAAGATGGTAGGTATTTATATTGTTAGTGCGATGACACATTTCGCCATAAATTGGTATGCAAACATTAAAGTAACAAGATGCTAGTTTCAATAAGCAAATCTCTACACAAATTAACACTATTATTTAATATTCATTAAATTAATTAAAGTCAATTTTAAGCTTCATAAACTCATCTTCTAAATAAAATAGATATTTCTATTACAAAAATACAACATAAAATATTAGAGTAGTAGTATTAATATTTCACGAATAAATAGATTTGATTAAAGAAAGGAGATGTTTTGTAAAGCCGCTAACTGTTTTGTATTGCGGCGGATTCTACGATTTGACTGCGACATAAAATACCACATTCGTTGTTTGTTTTCACTTGTATAGCTACGTAAATAATTACTTAATAATATCCATTTAACATTAATACCCTTGTGGATATTGGTATCCAATAACTTGTACATTCAATATAGTCGGCACCACACACCTAATTGCTTATAAATAAAATATTACTAAACGCCTACAACATAGAGTAAACATTACCTACACGCTTACATAATTACGAACGAATTAAAAATGTATTGCGATAAATACACCTGCTAATAAGCGTCCACTAAAATTAGGTCTAAAGCCCCATTTCCACGATGCAGGTTTCTTGCTTGTTGCATACAATAAATTTGAAGCAACAAATGACTTGCATCGTTTAACTAAACGCTGTTTAGTGTGTTGTGCAAGTTTATTGTTGCTTCAATTTTTTTTTCAAACTTTTGGCCTGCTACAGGCAACTAAATCGCACTGTAAATCAAGCTGTAAAGGCTTCTACATACCGGGGCGACTTGTCGCGCGACGCGACGCGACACAAAGGCACCGCTCGTCCCGCGACACGCGGGGCCTTTGTGCCGTGTCGCGTCGCGCGACAAGTCGCGCTGGTATGTAGAAGCCTTAACTCAAAAACGCTTATTTATTTAAACTTGAGACTCAGAAAACGCTCTCTAAACACTCCTTAACGTTGTCAAAAACTATGGTGTAAGTTATTTAAAGGTTAAACTAACGTTACTTTAACCATAACTTTATTCAGCATTCCCATTTAAACCCTAGATAATTTTATGTACGCCGGTTCCATAGTCCATTAAATACAATGTAACCAAAAAAAGTTATAAACCTATCTAGTGGGGCCAAATCCTTTTGTGCCTTCGAGGCATAACGAGGTTTTTACATTAGCTAGCCTGGTCCAAAGGTACGAGCACTCCGCATAGGATTACCATCCGATCAAAAAACGAGAAAAGGACGGGCTGGAAAAGATTATAAAATGTACAAACAGGATGAAAATTTTGGATTAAAAAAGGCAAAAAGCAACAAGAGAAGGAGGATGATAATTTTTTACGCAAAAATCTAGTCATCAAATATTAATGAAAAATTTTCAAAGGATTATAATTATTTACGCAAAAATCTAGTCATCAAATATTGATGAAAAATTTTCATTGAAAATGTACTTAGGTTTTAGAAATAGAAAGGTAAAAATTATATGAACTAATTTTTCGCTTTTATACTGTCACGAAGTAACTCGGTGGCAATTTCTGAACCATTACGTTTTTGGTTTTCCGCTTAAATAATCCATTTTTTTTCGGCAATTTTGGCCACCCCAGGTCAAAACACTAACTAATAAAAACACTATGACACAGACAAACCTATCCCGACCCGGGCCCAGGAACTCATGAAACTTGAAAACCTGCAAGAGTCTGTCAATAAGGTAAATCACTTGTTTTCTAATATTGGTGAATACCTCGCTGAAAAAATATCAAATCATCACGTTCCTACCCCTACCAGTGTTTCAGTCGCTCATCCACATTCAATGAATTTTCTTCTCATATATGAAAAGGAGATAGACATTTGTAACCCAAAAAACACTTGCTCTGACAGTGTTGACCCCATTTCTGCTCGGTTCCTTAAGCATTACCAGAACTACTTGATGGTTCCCCCACTTACGCAGTTATTAGTTTAATCTTGCATTTAACATACCTTACCACCCCCCTGCCCCCTTTTAACCCCTCCTTATTCACCTTTCTCTTATCTTTAAAAAAACACTGGTGCATCTTACCCACAAGGTAGGGACAGAGGCTGTGTCAGCAATTATAGGTCGATCTCTATTCTACCTACTCTTTCCAAATTATTAGAACGCCTCATGAACAGCTGACCTATTGCATACCTTGAACGCAATAGCCTATTTACACAGGATCAATTTGGATTCAGGGCTGGAAAATATGGTGCCGACGCTGTTCATGCGCTGGCAGATCATTTTATTAATGGTGTTGATGGTAAAAATAAGGAATTTGTTATATTCCTTGACCTGGCCAAAGCGTTTGTCACAGTCTCTGTACCCAACCTACTAAACAAGCTGGAAAACCATAATCGGGGGTCTGCCACTTAAACTCTTCCGGGACTACTTATCTGATCGTTTCCAGAGTTTAAATAGGTAATTATGTTAGTGATGATCTACCTGTCACTTTTGGTGTATCACAGGGAAGTGTGATCGGGCCCTCCCTCTGCCTTACCTATTTTAATGATCTTTGTAACCTTCGGCTACCCCATGGTAAAACATTTATTTTGCCGATGATACGGCACTACTTTTCACCGCAGTCTCATGGGCTGGTGTCTACCATTACACATAAAAGGGGTTTGATGTGGTTCTAGTTTAGTTGAAATAGTGTCCTTACCCTTAACGACAAACCAAGTATTTAGCTTTTTACCTCACTAACAAACGCAATGAATTGTTATCCCATTCACAGAATAAAACGCACTCTTGCATTGACTCAAATTCTAACGCTTGCTCCTGTCCCGTTCTCCAAAAGACTATGTGTATTAAGTACCTTGGAATTATAATAGATACAATTATTTAAGCCTCTAGCAACAAATAGACAGTCTAACATCGAGAATTCGCAAATTATTTTTTCTGTTCTAAAGTCTTCGTCAGTGTCTTCTGACATACTGCATAAATTCATGGGGGGTGCTCTCAAATCTAACATTTTAATATTGAAAAGAGCCCAATGGGTGGTTCTGAAGGTGGTCTGTTTTTTGCCATACTTGTATCATACTGTTGATGTTTACGAACACTTTCATAGTCTTGACAATGAAGCATTTTTTATATTTAATGTTCTCAAGTCTTGTTTGTTTTAAAGCTCTCCTCCTTAATATTTAATCCCCTCTATATATCGGGAAAAAGCAGAAAATCTCTGTTTGCAATACAGCTAAGAGTCTGAAAACGAGCTTCTTTTTAAGATTTTATACATTCCTAGGTTCCCACCTACATAATAAAATTAATTGCATTACCACGTTCTATCACCTAACAAAAAAGGCTAGTAAGAGTACCTACTCTAATAAAATGGCTTCATAACATAGATTATAAAGCAACTGAGGAATTAATTACTCACTCATCCAACATAATCCGTCTCGCTAATTTCCCCACACACAATATTTAACGCATTTTCCACTTCTCTATTGTTTTGTTTTATGGTTTTATACTTTGATTTGACTTTCGTCATTGATTTATAATTGTTATGCTCAGCTCCTTAACGAATTATGTTTACGTTCCGTGTAGTGGGACCCTGGTAATCCGCTATAGGTACAGGTATTCCTAGTGCAAACACCTGTCTCTCACAATCTTTGTCACCAAGCATGTTTTAAATAATATATCATGTCATTGTTTGTGAAGAGAAAATATTTTTTTTATTAAAAGATTGACACAGCATATTTAGGTTAAGTTTACGTCAAGCGTTCCTGCTAGGGCCTCAGATCCAAACACAACCTCTTACAAAATAACGATGCTACACACCACTTCCTCATGATCGTTATGAAGACAAATACCAGTGTAACGTAGATGAATGGTAACCCTAGCCGGCTCGTTAATTGTGTTTAGAGCGTGATGCATGTGTCGTGTCTCTGACCGCAGCCCCGAGGCATTCAGCAACTGAAATTAATCTTTGTTAGATCATATTAAATTAATCGCTAAACCCTGGTTTGGGACGCGTGAACGGCCTATTTATTAGGGATGGCATTTTTGGTTAGTAAAAGTTTGGAAAGGCTATGTTTTATTATAACTTGATGTTATGGCAGGATCCAGGCTAATTAAGTTAAGAAGTTTTTCAGATTCTTATTTATTTTTGTAGTATAACAGCGGGCCGAGCACGGGCGTGTCAAGACGTTTGTGCCAAGACATGATAAATTATGTCATGTCAGTTTGTACTAGCATTTTTAGACAAAACAGTTTTATCGCTCAAACTGTGATAAAATGTGTGACTCAAGTCATGTCACATTAGGCCGTGCCCGCCCCGCTGGAAACATAATTTCTCAAAGCTCTATCAACCCTATCACACTAATATTATAAAGGAAAAAGTTTGTGAGTGTGTGTGTTTGTTACTTTTCACGCTCAAACAGCTGGACCAATTTTGATAAAATTTTGTAGCTGACATCCTGGATTAACATATAGACTACTTTTTATCCCGATATTCCTACAAGATCGAGACACGCGGGTGAAACCGCGGGGCGCAGCTAGTAATCAATAACACACTGTCACTAACGTTGTATGTAATATAAATTTTATTAATTAACTTAATTGGATTTTTGACAACAATCCAATTAAATCCAGTAATGAATGTTGTCTCTGTCAAAAGTTGATAAAAATAAGAAGAAACTGAATCATCTGGGAAATTATAACCTGAAAATAATCTAAGAAACAGAGCAATCATTAATACGATGTTACACAATTCTTATCTCGATTCCCACCAGATTTTTTTCTCTATCTATTCCTCCCTCCGCACAAGAACTCAAGGCTTAATGCAAAAGTAATTATTCAAACACATCTGTTAGTTCGCAATGGAGGGAACTGTTTTTACCTACACCATCTTATATGTACAATCTTAAGGTGTGTTCACACTTCTTCATCATTGGTAGGATACTTTAGCGATGTACTTTGGTTACTTAGTAAAAACTTGCACTTCCAAAGTGCAAGTTTTTACAAAGTAACCAGAAGAAAACGGGTTGCGCCGACCTCAACTAACATGGGTCAAGGCCGGAAAATAAAGTCAAAGTCAAATTATTTATTTCAAATTGGCACATTAAAGGCACCGTTGAAAGTAAAAATATGCAAAAAAATAGAATTGATTATTAGGATATTAATTACCTATAATTATAATTATAAATGTGAAGACGATGCACCTAGAATAAAATCACTGTACAACAATAGGTATAAAGAATTAAAAATGAAGCAATGACAGATAATTTAAATAATTAAATTATCTGGGCACCATGTCTATCACACAAGTGATATATACATGGTGCTCACATATTTACAAACATCGTAAAAGTATACGTATTCCTAAAAAAATTGTCAATGTGTGAGTTAAGGTTAACACAGAATGTAAAATCAAAGTTGTAAAAATAATAAATTATACAATTAAAATAGCAACCAGTTTGATTTTGTCTAGACTTCAGATTGTCCTATGGAGCTGGACCAGCATGTTTCCAAGCATTCTTATCTTGGATATAATCCTCTAATTTGTATTATGCTTGTTTACAAAGTTTACTTTTAATGTGTTTTAAATTTTCTTTCATTAGATTGCAATATATCACAAGGTATTTTGTTGTATCATTTATTTTATTTTATCACAACAGCATCCTGGGGACTGTAGGAGAGAGCTTCAGCTCTCAGATAATGAAGCAGTTTGTGAGGAGGGTGATAGGTACTAACACTAGATAGTAAGCTTTTGTATGTTACTAACACTATATGGATTCTTTGGTCCGAAATAAAAGATTATTTATTTATTTATTTAAACATTCCGACTGCCAAGTCATAGGTCTCAAGTTCGAACCCAAGGCACACCTCAGATTTTCCGGATTCATTTGCGTCTTGTCTAATTATCACTTGCTTAAAAACGGTGAAGGAAAACATCGTAAGGATACACCAGGTTAGTCACTAACCCCACGAAAAAGAAAAGAAGATCTATAGATCCAATTTTTCAATTTGGTTTCATTTCCAAAGTGTCAATTCTGCACTGAAAATGAAGTATACAGGCTGACTTTGAAAACAAGCGACAAAATTGAAGGGTGTGTTTTACTCATCAATATGAACAACTTTTACTATAGGACCAAATTAGAATTCGCAAAAAAAACTCGACCTTCCTATAAGGGTAGGTACATAACCGATTGGACCATTTTGTATAAAAGGTCGATTTTTTTTGCGAATTTTGATGTGGTCCGATAGTAAAAGTTGTTCATACTGATGGGTAGAACACCCCCTTAAATTTTGTCGCATGTTTATCACAGTTAGCTTGTATAGGGTATAACCCCATAAGTATAAACGTTGCTTAATTTTTTTTTTCCTTTAGTAATAAGAACTAATCGTTCTTAATAATGTATTACAATCTAGCCTAATAGGCTAATAAGCAATTTAACTCTAACTTATTATTTTACGATTACTTTATAACTAAGAATAGTGTCAATTTGCACTTTTACGTAGCACTTTCTTAGGGTCTCATAATTAATAAAAACACTTTGTTCACGTGTATAGCACAGCATTGTTACTATTATTCTTTCACTATTTATACACTACACTAACTCATTTGAGTTAGTTCTCTTTAGCCTACGCACTATGTCAGTGTTGTCTAGCAGCTGAATTGCCTCAACATTCACATGTCGGTGAAGTCTATGTTCGTGGGCTTCAGCAAATTTTTGGGTGATGGCGGTGACGAGTTCCATTTTAAGGTCTCGGTGGAGGTCGTCATTTCTAATGTACCATGGTGCAATTACAGCATCCCTGAGTACTTTATTTTGGAACCATTGGATTATTTTAAAATTGCTTTGTTTAGTACAGCCCCAAAGTTGGATGCCATACGTCCAAATTGGCATAAGAATAATGTTTATAAATTATAATTTTATTATGTATTGATAGGCAGGATTTTCTTCCGAGTCTAATAACTATCGTTTTTTCAAAGTTTATATACAATATTAGTTTTAGTATAATAATAAATACGAAACCCGAAAAACGTGTCTAGTATTTATATGTAAAGAATCTATGTACAAAATTTCAAAACTGTATCATGAAAAATCACAAAGTTATAAGGTTGTTATGTTACCGGGTTGTCCGTACAAAAACCAGGGACCATTTTGGTTACCCATTGAAAGGGTTTTCGATAGGGTTTTTCTAAAATGATAAGAAAAATGGTCCCTGGGTAGAATAGAGATAGAATTGGTCATGTTACGCATGCTGGGCGGATATCGAAATAACATAATATTATGATTTTTTCACGTCACTGGGTTTCAAGTAGGTATAACACCTATTGAATAAATTATCATGTAACCCTTTCACTGGGTTTCTAAGTATAAAATCCATTCAATGGGTTATCAAGTAACCCTTTCACTGGGTTTCTAGTATAAAACCCATTCAATTGGTTACATCATGATAAAGGTAACCCATTGAATGGGTTACCCCTTCGAAAGGCCTAACTCTTAACCGGGGTTGTACGGTCCCTGACAAAAACATGCTAGCAGCGCCCTCGCGCCTCCGGGTCGTCTTGCGCTCATTGATAAATAATTTGGCAGTAGGTACCTAACCATATAGTGATTGTATTGTAAGTAATTAAATGGTGATAACATTTTCCATCACACTTAAATATTTTTGGGACCAAATATAACATGGTGAAAAATTATTGAAATCGATTCAGTTCCTTATTCTGAACAAACTATATTCAGGTTTCGCATATACCAAAAGTAATATTGTAGAAGGCTACTCACTGAGATTTTTTCCTGAATAATTGTTTCACTCTAAGAATGTTCGCGGACGTGATGCAACGTGTATTTACCTTCAGTGCTTGTGCCTACACCTTTACAACGCCTTATCTACCATATTTCACGCACGATGAAGCAACGGATTCCACAGGGATTTGCTCTAAGTCGTAAAAATATCTTCGAGTATATTTCTGGTGCATTCTTTTTACTGATAAAGTGGAGATTATTATGGCAAAACATCTCCTTATTTATTACATGTGGGAGGAATAAATCGCGAAGTTACTGGTTCGTGTAAACATTGTCACTTTGTTTTAATATGCCGAGTGTTTTTATAAATATGTCTTATATTTCTGTATCCTCTCTTCTTCCGATCTGTAGCCGTGTAACAGACAGTAGCCGAATAAATAATTGTAGTTTACAATCAAGTTCAAATTTGCGTACCTTATTTACACCAACTGCATTATATATTATTTCGTACTTATCTTGCCGATTTTTAAACAAGAAGGAAAGCCCTATAACTATCTTTATTATTCCAGTAGCTAATCCAATCTATTTTTATTAAAACCTAGTTACGTCTCACAAAGACATCTTTATCTACTGAAGCATTCCAAAACCTCAGCCTGAAGACCGACTAATAAACTCTTACAAATATAACTTCCACTTTACTTCAGTACTCGACACTCTTATGACCTCGCTTTAAGGTAGAAAGTGGTATGGATATTCGTTTAACATCTGCTAAACCGGGTTGGTTTTCATAAATTGGCTTCAGTCAACAAACAGGGTGAAGCTAGACGAATATTATTGTTATAGTTATTGTTTCTTTGGCGCTAGTAATAGCTGGCAACACTTAGTTGGTACGAGACTAGGGTAATATTTATACAGGGTGATGGCTTGGCGTTATTTCTTCGGATATGAAAATCAAGGTCGGAAAACCGAGGAAATATCGACTGGGGTCTAAGAATAGAACTCCGGAACTTTGATTAAATTGGTATAGAGAATTTGTATGAAACTAAGTTTTGAAATATAATTTAACCATGGCATGACGGAGTGATGTTATGTCATGTATATTGTATGTTATAACTTTAATCCGTCAAGGTAGCCCACAAAATTCATAAATAATTTTTTTTTTGCAAATTGCGGTGCTACAGCTGTTGATGTAATTTATGATTAAAATTGATTAAATTTGCGGAGGTTATGATAAAATAAATACTAAATTGTAGGTACTAATCATTTAAATTAAAACATCAATGTAACTCTCAAAACTATATTAACTGGAAATAAGACTATTTCGTGAAAATGTCATGATTACCAGTAGATTAATATTATTTCGGAAGATCCCTTTTTTATCAATACAGAATAAATCGTTACTTAATTTCCTACCTGTAATAAATGTATAATTTAGAACGAATGTATCAGCTGATATCTTTTTAGGGTTCCGTACGCAACAAGGAACCCTTATAGTTTCGCCATGTCCGTCTGTCTGTCTGTCCGTCCGTCCGTCTGTCCCCGGCTTAGCTCAGAGATACGTAGTAGAAAGCTGTAATTTGGCGTGGCATGGGTATACATATTAATCATGCTGAAAAAGTCGTCAAATAAAACCGTGAAAAACAATTTTTTTTAGGGTACCTCCCTTACACATGAAATGGGGATGAATTTTTTTTTCTCCTTTATGCTATGGTGTGGGGTATCGTTGGATAGGCCGTTCAAAAATATTTTTGAAAAAATTTTGTTGCACTGAAAAACAGTGCAACAATGAGATTTCATTAAATTTCATACAACATTTCTGCACTGTTTTGGTTCTAAGCAAAAAATACGTGCTTTGTGATCGGTTTTGTAGTGATTAATGATAACATTACTACGTAGTTGAAAGAACACTTTTTTTCACTATAAGTACCTAAGTTACTAGTGTCCTCGATTTGCTTAACACAAAACATTCTACTTTTCATTTTACAAAACTGCTGAAGTGCAGTCTTTAAACCTTCAGGCTGTAATTTTAATATTTATAAATATGTAATAAAATACATAAATAACGGGTGATGACCTCATTGCGAGCGCCATTTGCAACACATTTTTGCCGTAGATTTTGATGACGCCATTACGTAGGGTAAACGGTCCAATGGTTGTCCATCCGAGGGCTGTCGTTCGATTTAATTTAGCGCACCCGGCGGTTGGCCACGGTTAATTTGGAAATAATTTATTCTCTCCCCTAATCGCGGATTTTGGAAAGAAATTGTTTTGCTGCTGTTGTGTATTTAATATAAGAGTAAATAAAATAAAACCATATAGTAGGTACCCTGAAAATACAGCATAACATTTTTTAAACCAAATCGAACAGTATGAACCTACCTACCTAATTTTATTTTAGTTTATATTAAGTAGGTACTTTCATCATGAAACTTTTATTTTCAAATATTTTAGAAAGAAAGCAAAAAAATACGTTTATTCGCAGTAAACACGACTACTGACTGTTTACTAAACACACAAGCAAGTGTACCTAAACTTTAAACTTACTTGCGTGTTAAAACACAGTGTTGAAGTCAAAATATAGTTAAATCCGGTTCGAACGTTGATATTTTAGGCAATATCAACGTTATATGAACACATTTTAACTAAGTATTTTAGCTTACAACGCCGCTCCCTAATCGCTCTTCAATAAATTGCATGCATTAAACACTGGCTGCACATAAAATAAACAACGGACAAAACGATTTAACATTGACAACAGTTAGGTACGTGTACGATGTAAACAGAAACGGTAACTATTGATTCACAGACTTCCGTAGATACAAACTGATAGCGGTTCGGACTATATATATGAGATATAGAATAGGGCTGGCACAGAATAAACGATATAATATGAATATCATATGAACTAGAATATACATAATCTACATCTACAAGGTCAAATTAAATTAGCTAGCGAAACTCCGCAGAAGTGATGGGTATCGATATCTAAACTCGACAAAATAAACTAGACAAAATCAAACTGGTTGCTATCTTAATTGTATAATTTATTATTTAGATGACATTTATTTTACATTCTGTGATTACCATGACTCACACAAAAGTGCCTTTTATTAAAAAAAAAACAAGTTAAGAAATGTATGGGAAAAGTTTTTTGCGATTTGTGACTTTTATAATACTAAAAGTTCAGTTGGTCCAATAGAGTTTTTTGATCCTTATAAGAAACAGGATCGATTGGCATAAAACAAAGTTTTTGTGAAAATTGCTAATTTTCCTGCTGACTGTACATTTTTTTCAAAATCTGTGAATGCAGATCAAAATTTCTCAAAAAGTTTAGGACATTCTCTTAAGACCGTTTTCCTGTAGCTGTAAAAGTAAAAGTAAAAAGTTTTAAAGTCGCTTTTAGTATCTGTCTGTATGATCGCGTCGTTCTTGTTAACTCCGCAAAACTTCAAGATACTTTTGGTATCTGATTAAAGTGTAAGCACACCTTAATCATATCACTCATTAAAGGGAATTAGTAACACATTCATTTGTACTTAAACTCCATTTGAAATAAGATTAGACATTTAAATAAACCTTTTTACAGTCCGTTCAACCGATTTTGACTTATATTGCGTTGGCGGCATGACAAATGGCAGCTGTACTAAACAGTTAGTATTGTAACTACGTTTTTGCTTTTATTGCCATCCTTATACCTACGGAATAGAAGTCAAAATCGGTTGAACGGAATGTAAAAAAGTTTATTTAAATGTCTAATCTTATTTCAAACGGAGTATAGAAGGTTGCAAGTTTACTAAACTATAGGTTATATAGAACGCATCGTGGTTTCATTGGTCAGGAGGATGAGAAACAATAATGATAACAAATTAATGCATAGTCCTTTATGCGATTTCTTACAACGAAAGTACATCGATAACAGAACATAAAAACGTTGTTATTTTATTTTTATTAGAAGTATTTAAAAATATATCTTACATATATCCAGGCAGAAACAAAGAAAACTTTGTTGAATAACTTTCAACAATCATACTCATTCCAAAAGCCTATTTCATTTATATTATTCTACAAAGCCGCTATTGTTTCCGCTATTCCTCTAAATACTAAAATGTTTCTGTAATTTCCCTTCCCATTGTTGTAAATGTTTATTTTTGTCATGAACTATCTCTGAAATTGCTATACCCCGCCATCCTTGGGCTGTATAACTATAGTGCATTCACTGCGAGATTGACTCGGTGTGGGCATTGTTTGTGGAGTTTGCTCGCAATCACTCAAAAGTACTGCCATTTTGATGAGGGTTGGGCTTGCGAATAATGCATTGTCGATATCGATATTAAAAACACATATTCGATCATTTATGACAGATTTTGAGTTCCTCTAACTCCCAATAACATAAAGAATTTTGAAAGTTAGTAAACATAATATACAAAACTGACAACTTAGTACTGAACTAAGTATTCAGTTTTGTATAAAGAACGGTATTAATCAGAGTTACGTTCTCATTACAAAAAAAAACGGTCAAGAGCGAGTCGGACTCGCGCTCCGTACGTAGGTATATATGATGTTGATGATTTCTGAAAAACTGTGCTATTTAGAGACATCGTTTTATTTTTTCTGTAATCTTTGCATAAACTTTTATCACATAGAATAATTTCAGATTTTTATCTATGCAAACTTCGGAGATAAGGGGGGGAACGGTATTTTATTTTTGATTTGTCATAAAAAGTCGGAAGCTGTGCTGACTAAAAAAAAAAAAAATTGAAAATGTGCAAACAGCGTTCTTTCATATGATATCCCACATGCTTTAGTAGCCCTACTTCAAATTTTTAAGACCCCCTTTCAGTCCCTTTTGCAAAAAAGATATATTTTTTTTATTACTTTCTTATTTGCAAAGTAGTTGGGCTAACGTCATCTAAAACTATTCTAAATTTCAAGTTGATAGCATTAGTAGTTCTCGAGATATTCAGGTGTGACAGACAGACAGACTTAGTCTCACCATAAGGGTACCTTTTTAGCATTTTGGTACGGAACCCTAAAAATGGCTCTATGGTTTAAGCCATGTCAAAATATAAATCTTGTTTTGTAATAAGACGGTATGTGACAAAGCCACGCTACCAATTAGACAACTCAAATTTCAATGTTGGCGAAGGTTTGTAGCCTTCGCCAACATTGAAATAAAATTATGAACGTGTATAATAACTTATGGCAAGCCTACATAGGTTAAGTACACACGAAACTTACTACTTAATGATTACAATTACACTGCAGCTGTTGTTCATTACACGACTTTAGATATTCAGTGTTCTGTTTCATTAAAGCCAAAAAATCGACATCGAAAAACCACAAGCACATCACTATTACCAGCCTATATAGGGGTATACAAGGGGGTGGTTTTAAGAACTAAAAGCGCAGTACTATGCTGTGCAGTGCAGGCGAGTTCAAAACCACAAAAGGCCTCCGCTACAATGTCTAGCCAGCACAAAGAGAAAATATGAGAAGCTCAGGTTGCTCTTCAACGTACAATATGATTACAGACAATAATATTGCTTATTATCTGGAGCTTTCATCGAAAGGTAGCTTATTTTTATTTACTGGATACTAGTTGGAAATTAGGAATTAAATCCTACTATCCTACTAATATTATAAACGCGAAATTTTGTAAGTATGGATGGATGGATTTTTGTTACTCTTTCACGTAAAAACGGCTGGACCAATTTTGATAAAATTTTGTATCGAGATAGCTGACACCCTGGATTAACATATAGGCTACTTTTTATCCCTATATTCCCACGGAATCGAGACTTACGCGAGTGAAACCGCGGGGCACTGCTAGTAAAACAATAAATTGCTTATTTTGACGTAAAATATGAAACGTTTAAATTATGTAAATACTGATTTCAGCGACCGAAAACTGAGTACTTATAATATTTGTCTGTAAAAGTCAGATTATTTATTTATTCATTCAACTTTCAAAAAGCTTAGACCCACGTGGGCGCCATTACTTAAAAAATATTGATAATGGCGCCCACGTGGGCCTTTTACCGCTTTACATAATTATTATTTCAATTTTAATATTTTATAAACATGCTATGAAGTTTAAAATACGTTTTTTTAGTTCGCAACATTTCCTACTGATATTGTATGACGTATATATTATGGAGGTATATAGGTACAAAAAATACAAATTTAATTCCTCAAATGCACGTATTTTGTCTACTAAGTCACTATCTCCCTCCGTTCAGTCCCCCACTTTAAATCACAACTCCACTCTGCAAGCGAACCAAAATCAGACGAGGTCTGTACCTAATAGTCCATTTAGGGGACTCCTAGACAATTTCACGCGGACGCCAATCGAGTACCATTGTTCTTTGAAAAGGGGTACTTTTCAATAGGAACCAATTTTTGGGCAAGCATTTCTGAAATTTAATTTAACGTCGATAAAAATGAATGCAAATAGCCCGATCTGTGAAATCGATTAGTTAAAATAGTTATGGTGATGCTTTATCATACTTTTCCATCTATAGAAAACATACAATTGCATAATGCGAGCAATGTCATTAATTAGATCATCAATTTAATGGGGTTTGCATATCCGTGTGGATAAAAACCCCTTTTAACTAATAAAGAAAAAAAAAGAAAAAATAAAGATCATCAATCGCATTATGCAATAGCAAATTCTATTAAACATTTATTACATGGATACCATTTAATCCATGTATTGTTATCCATCGATCAAGAAAAACGTCAAAAATAATGTTAATTCTTCAAGCAATCTAATATTTAAATTTTTCAAACTAAAATTCTTCAAACTAAAAACTTGTCCTTCTATAGAAAACATACAATTGCATAATGCGAGCAATGTCAATTAGATCATCAATGCAGTAGCAAATTCTAGTAAACATGTATTAAATGGATACCGTTTAATCCATGTATTGTTCTCCATCGATCAAAAGTACGTCAAAAATAATGTTAATTCTTCAAGCAATCTAAAATTAAACATTTTCAAATTAAAACTCTTCAAACTAAAACCACCAAAAAGTAGTAGGTACATTAATAAAGTGAGCATTTTTCTCCAATGTCAAAAGCTCTCACTTTTCTATAATTTATGAGGCGGAGCGAAAAAATCTCATTACACTAACACATGTCGACGCTCTTTCGCCTCGTTTTAATTTATCACTCCAACACCTAACCTGAAAGTTTCATATCGGTACGACGGGGACCTTTTTCAGATGTCTTCGGGGAAATTCTCGCTAAAGTTCCGCTTTAAATATTTTAATAAACTCGTATTAAAGCCGTAAAAAACACTTCGCGCTCCCGTTTTTTTCGCCCAGCGACACCCCACCGCAAAATTTCCAGTTTTGCGGTTATACCCACAGGTACTACCTAGTGCCTACCGAACCTTTGTACAGAGGGTGTTTCATTATTCATAATGCTTTGTTCGAAACTTCGGGCTTCTGGTTTGGGCACGTTTTGTTGTTTTTGACGGTTCATATTTTCATCTATCCGACTCTACATACAAGACACTTTTGAGTGTTTAAATGAATTAGTTATTGAAGGCTTTGAAATGGAACACATATATATAATACCCACTGTATTTGCACTGCCCTAAACAAACGTTACAATATTTAATTAATTATCTTTCCCACTTAGGGTTAATCTCGAAATAAGGGCCTGGTTTTACAGCAAGCTTGTTTAATTTTATTCTTATAAATCTTTTACTCAGTGAAATATATTCTGGCGTAAAATGCAAGGGAGCACTAAGCGATCCGTTTTACCTACACAACACGGTGTGTATTATACGTTTATGAAAATCTTACACCGGTTGCATAATGTGATGATGCTGGGACGACTATTGTGGACTTTTTATATGGTAAATCTGCGTAGTGGGCGGATTTTATGCGTATCCCTTGAGGTGTGAACGGTATGTTTTGCGTGAAGTATGTGGTTTTTGGAGGAAATCTGTGAAGGTACTTGTACTTACATTCTTGGGCAGTGAATGCTGTGTAAAAAAGTGTCGTATAAAATAATATAACTACATCGTAAACACATGTACTTCTATATTTATGTATAGTATGCATTATATCATGATGTAGATAAAAAAAAAATACGTTAAATATTTATCTTCCTTCCAGACATTCCAGATTCAGCGGGCAGTAATTTAAGTTAGTTTCATTGTTTCTACCATTATAGCCCAACAACTATGGATAAACGTTTCATAATCCATCCCGCCTTAAGCATGTAGTTACATACCTGTATACAACGTGCTACTTTTGATGTCCCATACCTCTAAAGTTATATGCTATACGTAAAAAATAATACAAAAAGTCCTTTAAAAAACGTACCAAAAATACATAGTTTCGAAGATAACATCTTAAATACTAACACTAGACTCTCGATGTGTATATACTAAGTTTCATTATAAGTACGAGTAAATAATTTTCATTCAAACCAATCATTCATATTTAAAGCTAAGGAAATGCAACGTTATCATATTTCACGTAGGGGGTTTTACATCAATAATCGAATTGATTTTGTTGAATTATTTGTATGAAAATTTAAAAACGTTATAAATGTTATTGAAAAACCATAAATGCCAGTTAATTCTTTACGCGGACTGGCATTTCTCATCATCATGATGATGATGATGCTAAATGCGAGTTGATTCTTTGACGGAGAGGAACACGTTATATATACTCGTACAGCGTGCCGCTACAGTGGCGAATTTGACACACTAGTAGGGCTAGTGGCCAGTAATCATATTTTTTTATTTTTTTTTGTAAGATAAATAATTAGAAATTGAAAAAAAAATCAAACAAACTAAATTATAGTGCTCTCTCTTTCCTTCAGTTCGCCTACTCCTTGCACGTTATTGGTTTTAATTTAATTGATTCGATGTTATGATCCATGACTCGGCTAATTACCTCTGTGCTACAGTTCTTTAAGTACAGGTTGCTCCAAGATGCTATTTTAGAAAATTGTAAATAAATCAATAAATAATAATGTATATTAAAATTAAAATATTTTCATAAAACGTAAAGGCGAAACTCTATAAGCGTGTTAAATTAAGGTCGCCACTGTAGCGGCACGCTGTATAGACAGATAGATAAAAATATAATAAAGGTTATTCTTTCTTTCTTTCTTTTGGAGCTAATTGTGATGCGTAGTTGCGTCCATCCGAGGCCCTATCATAATACCAGCGCTGCGGTATTTTTTTTTTAGTATCGCAGCGGTGTACTGAGATATGAGCCTTTTTGGCATTTTTTTTTTCCTTCTGGTTTCGCACGGTTTGTGCATTTAGCCAATGTCACGTTTTAGTTCTTGTATAGTATTGATGAAATGAATTATAAATGCATGATGATGATATCCCCGCCCACTCCCCTTGAGTTTCAGTAAATATGTGGCACTTTACTGAGACCTCACGCGGACTTCTTGAGAGAACTTGAAGCGAAGTTGCACTGTTTTGTTTAATTTGCCTACACTATTGCACGTTCACAAACACTTAATGGTTAATAATCCACCATTATTACACATTAATATTCGGCTAAACACAAATTTTGGAAAATTAAACAAACTGCTCAACATGACGCTTCACTTTCCCGCCAAGAAGTCGTCCTTTTTGGCATTGCACAGATCTTTTATTCTAAGTAAATTTAGTTTTAAATGCTTCTTTTTTACAGTTTGTATTAACTGTGCGTGTCCCAAATGAAATATCTTTCTTTCTTTCTTTATGCGTATATTCTACCTATAAATATTTTCGAACACACCAAAAACCTCTGTTATTATTTTTCGCATTGCTGGGAAAGCCTCTCAGTTAACGTCAACGCCAGCGATGATTTGTTGGGCTTTCGATACCGTCCTCATCTTGTTTCCCATTTGATTTATTTGCCACGGACACGCTATTGGATTTAAAACTGATACCAGTAATATATTTTCGGTCTCGTTTTTAAAACAATGTTGGTTCGGTTTTGATGACATTGGATACGGGGGATGTGTGATATCTGTTGATTGTTAAACTGATTGGAATAAAATAAATGAAAGAAAATAAAACTTTTCTGTGTGATAGGTAATTGAGACCAGTAATCATAATAATATTATAAGTGTCCTTATATGTTAGTTTGGCGTGAATTCGTGATCTTGAATCCGTATGCACGGGCCAGATTTTAGAGAGAATAGCAGTATGTAATTTGTATGATCAGAGAACACTTTAAATCTGTGGGTGATGTGGTCTATAACTACTTACGTACAGCAATGTGAAAAGCTCATAGAGATCCGTTTTGATTATTCTACTGTGCAGCTTAAACGCATACGTTTACAATAACGCTGTAGGTTCGTAAACGGCTAACTCGTATATGTAAAACAATAGACCACAGCGGATTGGCTGGTTTGAAACAAAAGTAAAAAGTGGGACCGGGCTTTAGATTGAACTGTGCGTGGAATTGAAAGCATACTGTTAATTCAATTTTGGAACAACGCGGTCTCTGTTTGATTCTGTCTGGCAAAAGCTGGTCGTTTAAAAAAAAGGATTATATTTTTTTTTTTTTTTTTCGATTGGTTCTTCTACCAATATTTTTCCTCTTTCAAGGGTTTGATTTTTGCATAGGTGAAGGTAGGACGATCTGAACAACGCCTCTGACGCCGCAATAAATGTGGCCAGCTACTGGGCCCAAACAATATTTGACTGATTTTTTTTTTATTTCGATGTTTCTTAACCAACAAAATATTTTGTTTCGGTAAAAAAAAATTGTTTCAATATCTCAAAAAATGCGGAAGTTGTATGCGTTTTAAAGTCTATTGTAGACTGAGACAGAGCTGCTGCGATACGGCAAGTGACGGCACCTGTTTTGCCGTTACTTACGCCATAGTAGCTTCGCGCCATTAGCGTATAACTTCTCCATTTGTCCACCGATTGTATAATTTTTTTCAATAGTTTTTTTTTTGTAAATCTTTAAAAATAAGTATTAATTCATGTATATTTTTGATAGCAGTCAAATACCCTATTTAATAAACATAGATGTAATTACTGTCAAAACGAAAAGAAGCAGAGCCTCATATAGTTTTTTTTTTAATATGATTGATGTGTAGTGTTTGTACAAACCTACATAAAGAAATAAATGATTTACTTATCATTTATGTATTCATCACTCAAAACTCAAACTCAAAAAACTCAAAGCATTTATTTCAATTCAACCAATTACAGGCACTTTTGAATTGTCAAAGAGTCGGCCAGTTAGTCAGAAAGTTAAAGCTATTTGCCCATTCCAAAACGTAGATCTCTATGGAGAAGAATAGGCAAGAAACTTTGGAGTTTCTTGCCTGACACTCTTTTAAATCAAGATATTACAAAATCCTGGGTACATTATTCTTGTCGCTTCTATATGTGAGAACAATGTAAAAATATAAATTATTTAAAAAACAATATAAAATATTACAAAAAAGCCCTGGCAGATAGGAGAAGACCAGTCACAACTGACGGCGCCCGTTCACGAGCATGACGCGTGGATCAGCACCATCCAGCTCAACCATTTTGTAGGGAACCGAATGATCTAACACACGCGCCACCATCAGCGAGACATTTAAGTGAGCATGACATACTCTTAACTGCCAAACTTTTTTAAGTCAACATACATCCTAACATAATAAACGGCTCCATGGTACTCACATTTACAAAAATTGAAAAAATCCTTTTAAATTATACAAAACTATAGCTTGCAATACATTTCAAAGACAAATAAAATTTTACTAGCAGCAGGATAAACATAATTACCTATTGAAGTATTCAACAACTAAAACTTGATTAGGTACATTTTATTTTTAATAAATATGATTGTAATGTCAGAACATAAAAAGGGGGGGAAGCATCTCTTCCAAATATTATAATTTTAACAAGTGTGCCCAAGTGGTTGTGGAGCAGGACCAGCATTAAGCCAAGCATTTTTATCTACGATATAATCATCCAACCTTAATATGCTTGTCTACATAGTGTGCGTTTAATGCATGTTTTAAATTTCTTCTCATTTAGTTGAAGAATATCGAGTGGTATTTTATTATAACATTTTACACAATACCCCATAAAAGAAGTGTGTACTTTTGACAATCTGAAACGTGGTTGATCTAATTTGTTCCTATTTCTAGTATTAAAATTATGCCTGTCACTTATCTTACTGAAAAGATGTAGGTTTTTTCTAACATACATAATATTTTCATAAATATATTGGCAAGGTACCGTCATGATGTTAATTTCTTTAAACAGTTCCCTTAGAGAGTCGCGTCTGCGGAGGTTGTAGATGGCTCTGATAGCCCTCTTTTGCAGAACAAAGATAGAAACAATATCTGCAGCCCGTCCCCACAGCAAAATACCGTAAGACATGATGCTATGAAAGTAACTAAAATAGACCAGTCTCGCTGTATCCACGTCTGTTAATTGGCGAATTTTCCAAACAGCGTAGGCGGCTGAACTTAGCCGCCCTGCAAGTGATGTTAAGTGAGGACTCCACTGCAGCTTAGAGTCAAGCGTGATTCCCAGGAAAACAGTTTTTTCGACGAATTCTAGTATCTCTTTGTTCAATACAACGTGACATTCACTACTTCTAACATTCGGTAACGCGAATCTTATGCATTTAGTTTTCTTCTCATTTAATACCAATATATTTACAGTAAACCAATTATGGACCATAATCATAGCGTTATTTACGTCGTCAAGCTCCTGTGCATGTCTGCTTACTTTAAAAATCAGTGATGTGTCATCAGCAAATAACACCATTTGTGGTCGGTTTTTCAGTAAATTAGGTAAATCATTTATATATACTAAAAAGAGGAACGGACCCAATATTGAGCCCTGCGGTACCCCCATTTTGACTATTAAAGCCAACCACTTTATTCAACACTAGCTGCGCCCCGCGGTTTCACCCGCGTAAGTCTCGATCCCGTAGGAATCTTGGGATAAAAGTAACCTATGTCTTAATCCAGGGTGTCAGCTACCTCCATACAAAATTTTATCAAAATTGGTCCAGCCGTTTGAGCGTGAAGAAGTAACAAAAATACACACACACACACACTCACAAACTTTCGCCTTTATAATATTAGTGCGATTAAAAGCACCTTGACAAGGAACTTTGCAACAACAACAATTATTTTCACCATTTTCAAATCATCTGGCTTTATAAAACGTAAACGGCAAATTAATATAATTATGCCAACTAATCCTGCATCGTCGTTACTTAAATAAAAAAGGAACAAGAACATTTTGGCCCAAAAATACGTGTGTTGACGTATTCATAAACATTTGAAAAGGGTTTCAGGAGGGATTCAGTATCAAAGGCACCGCTCAAGTCAAGAGTCGGAGTCGGGACCGCATGTAATTCGATTTATCCGCCGCCGAAGCGCGCTACTGTACCTATAATACGATTTCACCATACTTATTACGATACAGAAAAACATTTTATAATCTTATTCCATTCTTATAAAGTTCAAAATCATGTGGCAATATGATTCTTTAAAGTAAAATGTTTAATTTTTCATCATCCGAATCGTTTCTTTTTCTCGACGTTAGATTTATTAATTGGATTTTGAAGTGTGATTATAAGTATGACTGATTAATTGGTGAAGAATTGTTAAATGTCTTTGTAAGACTAATTTCTCGTGTTACCAACTCATTACTTGAAAATTGTCTAGTCTCAGTATAATAAAGTAGGTAAGTCTACAGGGTCAAATTAAATTAACTAGAGAAACTCCACAAACATGGTTATCGATATCTAAACACGATAAAAAAAAAATTGTCTTCGGCCGTTGGTAATTTTTTTACTTGAAGTAGGTAGGTATATGTTGATAAAATCTGTTTTTTTTTGTTTTTATCGTATTTAGCGACTGTGAATTTTACAAAAAGAAACTGATATTTCAAGTGACTAAACGACCTCTTTTTTTTGGGTGGGAAATCATCTAATAACTTCTCCCGCTCTGGGCGGAGCGGGAGGGCGTGTCAGACGTCTACTGACTAAAACCCACCCGTGTTCCTTCCGTTGCCTGTGTGCTAAACTACCTGCGGTTGATGACCCCAAAAAAATCATGAAATTTATTTATTTATTGTTTTATTATATTTAGATATCGATACCCATACATTAAAAAGGCGACCTTAAAAAGGTGGCTGGGACAGACTGGATGCGGAAGGCGGAGGACAGGGTGTTGTGGCGCAGCCTGGGAGAGGCCTATGTCCAGCAGTGGACTGCTATAGGCTGAGTTGATTGTTGATTGACCCATACATTATACCATACGGAGTTTCCCTAGCTAATTTAATTTTACCCTGTATCAATCAAGGACTATACATGAGTGAAAAATTCCTGAGAAAGATTTTCACATCTTCAACTTTTTTCTGTCTGAAATTCAACTACAGGTATAAAAAAATAAACATTCCATTAGACCATTGATGTATTAAGGCTTCTAGAGACCTGCGCGACTCACGACATGACACAAAGGCACCGCTCGTCACGCGACACGCGGGGCCTTTGTGTCGCGTCGCGTGTCGCGCCGGTCTGTAGAAGCCTTTAAATAGGAAGATAGTTATGGTATGTGCTCCTCGACGTGGACCGCATAAATAAGGGGAAAGAACACAATCGACCTACATTACTCTCGGTCTGCGGGGAATACCCAAATCGTAGTTTGTTTCCGAGTTGTTATGGGTACGTAAAAGTGACAATTATTGCTATCCCGTTCCCGCTATAGCCCGCGTAATATGTCTCTCTATTTCGGTTGTCGAGCACATGACGCATGACATCGGGTCCATTTAATATTTACGTAATGTTAGAGAGTGGCATATCTTCCTATTTAATACATCAATGATATAGACACTAAGTTATAACATATTTTATGAGTTGACTGAATTTCAGTGTTTAGGGCTCGTGTCGTGCATGCCTTTAATTTGGTTGTCTTTATGTTTGCTACACTGCAGCTGTCATTATTGAGTCATATGGACCAACTAAACTATAAAACCGATCTGAATTATTTCATAAGCAGAGGTCGGAAAATGATGAGATGGTTCAACCAGGAAAATTATGAACTTTTCTTGCCACTTGATGTAAGGGGAACTTTATTAAGCACGAGAACATACGTAAGCTTCACTCACCTGGATATCACTTTTTCCTCGTACAGTTCAGTTAACATCTCCTCCAGATCTGTAGACAGTGTGTTCAGCAACTGGAAAACAAGGGAATAAAATATATGAATAAATACACCTTTTAAAGAATCACTTCGTTATAATAAAATAACGATTGTGTTCCAAAAACTTGAATTATATAACCTATCTGTAACTAAAAGCATGGCATAAGATTCATTGACCCCAATTATTGTGTTATAATTCTATTAATATTTTATGCAAGGGATAGTTTGGGAAAAAATCAATCAAAATCAAAATATTTTATTTTACATTAGCCTACATGGGCACCTAAGAAACGTCAGAAGCTAGGTAGGTGCACGGTTCCAATTAGTCTTTTCCTATGGAGAAGAGCCGGCAAGAAACTCCACGGTTACTCTTTATAAAATTATTGGCTTTTACAATGTTTTCAAATTACAGTGTTAATAGGTATGGGAGGACAGTGTAGGCCCGTCAAAAAGTACCAGGTACTTAACGAAATAGAAAA
Source organism: Tiliacea aurago (assembly GCA_948098905.1). Taxonomy (NCBI): domain Eukaryota; kingdom Metazoa; phylum Arthropoda; class Insecta; order Lepidoptera; family Noctuidae; genus Tiliacea; species Tiliacea aurago. Next base: position 16,954,600 of record OX402591.1, on the reverse strand, counting down.
TGCCTACAACGTTCTCCGATTCACAAAATATAAAAAAAAACTATATTATAACATTTTATTAGAATATTTTATGTGAAAACCTTGTTGAGATTAAATTGTAGGTATATATAAATGTCAAACTCGAAAACCCCTGAATCCCAACAAAAAAGCCTAAATAAATATCCAACCTAAAAAACGTAACTAGCTACTCGCTATTTTCATGAAATCTAAATCTGAAGCAAAACTACTACCATGTAATTCAGTCCTAAAATTGAATTTTTCGCAGTAATACCACATAATCCCCATTATTCAGTCATATCGGTTTGTTCGATTTTCTATGCGGCCCCACATATTGGAAACGTACGGGAAATGAGTTAAGCCTCATTCGCCACGGCCTCTAGGTTTAGATATTTGCTCTAATATGTGACTTACGGACGCTAAGAACAGCAAGCTTGAAACCCGATTTTAAAACGATCACAAAGGGTAGGTATTTCAATTTAGGGAAATATAGTTTTTATTTGTGGATTCATCATAGAGGAGCTCTTGGCTAAGTAATAACATTATCAGCCGCACGGGTCGATCCATCAGGTAAAGCTACGCTTGCCGGGGTTGATCTGTGGATAGGTAACCATCTTTACATACCGAGACTCCTCCGTGCCTCGGAAAACACGTTAAGTCGTTGGTCCCGGCTGTAACTCGTGGATCTTTGACAGTCGTTACGGGTTGTCAGAATCCCGAAAGTCTGACAACCAGTCTTACCAAGGGGTACCGTATTACCCAGTTACTGGGTTGTGGAGGTCAAGATAGGCAGTCGCACCATGTAAAATACTGGTATTTAGCTGCATCCGGTTAGACTGGAAGCCGACCCCAGCATATTTGGGAAAAGGCTGGGCAGATTGATTTGTGGATTCATCAAAGAAGCAGCTGGTTATTAAGTTAGGGAACCAAGCGTTACTTTGCGGAAATCCAGTACAGTAAAGTGTTATGTAAAAATATTTCGTTTCAATTCCGCAATAACTACTACTATTGCGAATACTATTATACTAGATAAGTACTGTTGCTATAAAATAACAAAAAAACATACATATTATTTTTAATGGCTAATTTATTTCCTTTGAGCTCAACACCCTTAAGCTCCCGCCGCGACCTGAACCGCGCCCGTCCCGCACACGCGTTCTGTGTGTGTTGAGCTTTAAACCTTTGAGTCAGTAACAACCTTTAAAGGACGTAATTCAAATATGTAGAATAACTGCACACTTCCCAGCCACTTACTTAGTCTTGGTCGACAAAGTAACAATTTCTTTCTTAGTTTTTATAAATTACATTTCATGGTTCACACGTCCCACCATGCGTTCGTTCCGCTTGGGTTACGACCTTGTGAAGTACCCTAAGATTTTATACGAACGCATACAATGAGATTCAACTAAGAATAGGAACGTCAATGACCTCTCTATTTATGGAATTTTACAGCTTGCATAAAAAATTTGTTGTTATCCATTTTCTTAAAATTTGTTGTTATCTGTTTTTGTAATTTGTTATTTTTATATCTCACTGACTTTGCTCCAAAAACGAGTAAACGAGGTCAAATTTTGCTAAAACGCCATATGTGGCGCATGGTCATTCCTATTCTTAGTTGAATCGAATAGTACTAGCTCTAATAACACTAGACCATGGGATATTCGAAGGTAAAAACATTTCAAAAGAACGAATACTTATTAAGGTTATAAGTTTTCAACCAGACACAGAGCAGAAGATAAGTATAGGTAGCTTACCTGAAACATATAATCTAAGCCTGAAACTAAGCACTACAACAGTAATATTTTAATTAACAACATTAGCGAATACTTTCATATCAAATAATTATGCACATACATTAGCAGCAACCATTCAATATTCAAGTCAACATTCAATAGGAAAAATTATTATTATGAAAGTTCTGCACCCTAATTACGTAAAACACTTTCAATCACAATCGGAGGGTTTTGAAGGAAATTCCTAATCTATTGCTTTTTATGTTAGAAAAATTCGTCTGCTCAACCACGTAGGGAAATAACGCAATTAATATTATTATTTATTTATTTTTAAACGTTTACAAAAAAATCTTTACTTATGGACTTTGCCCCGCAAAACCGTACCCTAATTGCGTAACACAGTATGAATCGGAATCGGAATGATTTTGAAGTATATTGCTAATCCATTGCTTCTTCTTCTAGAAAATTCTGTCTGCTCAACAACTTATAACTCAATGAATTTTGTTGAACTGTCAAATTGAAATCGATTCAATTAGCCTGCCGTTGTTGAAATGGTTGAACTGTCAAAATGAAAGGCATCGCGATCGATTGCCATTGTATGTGTGTTATGCTACGGTTACACTGTCGCGATAACGCGGACTAAACTTCGTGCGCTCTCTGTTGTACAGCGAGACGTCCATCGATGTGTGAGAGAGAGAATGTAGCCGTAGGGTAACGCAATCACAATGAAAAATATAATACAAAATGTTTGTTAGGCCCGCTTTCCGAACTAAACCCCTGTATGTATCACAGTTAGGTACCTATTTGCTTAGTTCGCAGACGGGGGTGGCTGTGAAAAAAGTTTGTCAAATAAAAATCTCTTGGCGGCACCGCGGCCATCCACGCGTAGCACCCCACGTGTTATGCTGACTGTGGCGTTTTATTTTACTAGCAGGCAGCTAAGGTTTCCATTAACAACTGTGTCCTTTCACTACGAAACTACGGATAGTGTAGATTTTTTATCTAATAATTTAAAATGTACTGTGCATAATTTCTGCGTTATGTTATCACGAAAAATCATTTATCATATTTGTAATAAAATTAAATAAGGGAAGATTTTACCGACATCGATGATTATTTTTAAACGATTTGTAAAGATATTGGTTAAATGTGATGAGCAGAGAAGAATCTGATCTTGATTTTTTGTCAACATTGTTGTCGAATTTAAAGAAGGTTCATTTATTTGTTACAGCAAGAAGAGCATACCTAATATTTGCATTTGATTACCTGATCAGTTAATTTCTTCATCTTTCCTAATTTTGATTCTTAACCAGCAAATACTTTTGCCACAATCCTCCACCATTAATTTCCCTTGAATTCACTCAAACCGTATTCCCAAAACCTTCACACCAACACAACTACAAACTTACAGTGTGAAATTATCGTTCACAACAAAACACCGTGTTCTTCTGTGTCTTCAGTTTAAAAGCCGTCACATCCGTATGTCATGCCGCGTGCCCTCGAGTGCGTGTGCTTTGAACAAGAAGGTATTTTGACATAAAAGTAAGCCGCTTTTAGTTCGCGCACCTACCTCACTAGAGCATAAAATTGGCTAACGTAAATAGTGGAGAAGTTTCAACGGAGCATATGTGTTTTTTTTTTAATACTTGTAAATATGATGTTTAAGGGAATTTTAACTTTTAAAGATTTCGGTCAAGAACCATTTCTGTCTTCAATAAAGCAAAGCCAATGTCGGCCATTCTGCCAATGTTTAACCGGTGAAGCCCCGCCGCCGGCACCGAATAGGTGCAGTAAACAATAGATTAATTAGCATATTAAAATATTAACGTGAATTGGAAAAGCAAATCTGTATAACAAAAAAAACCGGCCAAGTGCGAGTCGGACTCGCGCACGAAGGGTTCCGTACCATTATATATAAAAATGCAAAAAAAACACGTTTGTTGTATGGTAGTCCCCTTAAATTATTATTTTATTCTGTTTTTTAGTATTTGTTGTTATAGCGGCAACAGAAATACATCATCTGTGAAAATTTTTCAACTGTCTAACTACACGGTTCATGAGATACAGCCTGGTGACAGACGGACAGACAGACAGACGGCGGAGCCTTAGTAATAGGGTTCCTAAAAAACAGCAACAGACGACACGAATGAAATTCCTCGTTTGACACAAATGAACAAGATATAGATCTCACCAATACCTAATGTAATTTTATACTAAAGTAAACATTTTCTACAGGCTTCGTAAAAGTGATTTAATATTTTTGCTACGTTTTTAAAATTCAACAAAATAACGAAACTTCAAAAGTATTCCAATGAAGGAAAAAAAATCAGAGCAAAAAGTATTGAAATCCAATCCAATTAAAATAGTTCTTTAAAATTCCCACCCGGTGATAATATCGTCGCCGGAATAAGCGTTAATTGTCGTAATTATCTCGGCTGGCAACACTGATGTCCCGAGGGATGTGGCGTGAAGCGTATAATGAATATTTGCATAATATGCATATTATTATAATATACCTATATGATAATTATTAATTCATAGGAAGAAAAAACAGGGATTTTTTTATTAGGGTTCCGTACCCAAAGGGTAAAACGGGAACCCTATTACTAAGGCTCCGCCGTCTGTCTGTCTATCCGTCTGTCACCAGGCTGTAACTCATGAACCGTGATAGCTAGACAGTTGAAATTTTCACAGAATATGTAGATATATATTAACTTTAAAAATAAATAATTAAATTAAAATAAAACAAATATTTAAGAGGGGCTCCCATACAACAAACGTGTTTTTTTGCCATTTTTATAGATAATGGTACGGAACTCGCACTTGGCCGGTTTTTTCAATTTGGAAGCACGGATTTCAGAAACATAGAACATAAACATATACAGTAGGACTTCTTGGCGGGAAAGTGAAGCGTCATGTTCAGCAGTTTGTTTAATTTTCCAAAATTAGTGTTTAGCCGAATATTAATGTGTAATAATGGTGGATTATTAACCATTAAGTGTTTGTGAACGTGCATTAGTGTAGGCAAATGAAACAAAACAGTGCAACTTCGCTTCAAGTTCTCTCAAGAAGTCCGCGTGAGGACTCAGTAAAGTGCCACATCTTTACTGAAACTCAAGGGGAGTGGGCGGGGATATCATCATCATGCATTTATAATTCATTTCATCAATATTTTAAACAAGAACTAAAACTTGACATTGGCTAAATGCACAAACCGTGCGAAGCCAGAAGGAAAAAAAAAAAACATATACAGTATGTAACAAAAACCCTGTTGTTCCTTTTAGGGACGTATACATTAACCTACAAGGATAATATTGGTGGAATTATAATTTAAAAAAATTAAGAATTGGCTAGTCGAGAAGTCAAAATCAAAGAACTAAAGAGGTAAGAAATCAGTTAAACATTACAAATATTAATAATGAAATATTTATTTTATTAATTTTTGTTGATCAGTTTTTATAAATGACTTGCTATAATACGCATGTATACCGATTCTTAAAACGTAGGTAGAAGGAACAACAGGGTTTTTGTTACATATTGTATATCTGTGAAACTACAATTTGGTATGGACAGTTCGGTTTTCTTTAATTTATTCTCAACATTTTTGTCTTATAAATAAGCAAAATCATTGACTTTACTTAGAAAGCTGTAGATAATAATAATCAAGCATCTAATATATCCATGCAGCTTATACGTCAATAAAAACAAATACGTTGTATTTACAACCATCAAGTACCGTAGTGTGTTTTTATTCACTCTGTTACAGGCAAAACTCCACTTCAGTCTAGTGTTCATTAAAAAAGCAAAAAACTGTGGCATGTAAATGTCCTACAAATTGCAGGAAAACTCGACTTTTCAATAATTTTCCTGTCTATCAAGTACCAGAGGTCATCGTACTACCGGTTCCATAGAAGCACAGGCGTTGCTAAGCAATAAAAAGAAACACAAACATTACAACGATAACCTAAAACTTCCTTGAACCTTATTTCAATTACATAAGGTTGAAATTGCAAATTCTTGTCAGTCATCTATCCAAAAAGGAAATTTTGGTAACCAGGTCAAGAGGTGCATTACATGGATCATTAGGACGGTAATGTATTATTGATTAGGTATTTTTATGATCGTAAGTAGATACTTATTGCTGAATGTGAGTTATTAATAAGAAATAAAAAAGTTATATATAACCCAAACGAATTCTGTAGGCAATTGAAAATACCGTAGTATGTTTCCTGATCGATTGATTTAAACATGAAGACACTACAATAAAGATAATATTGGGGCTTTAATAGGAATAAAAAAGTCTCTTTCAGTCTTATTTTTCGAAATTACTTCCAAGTAACAACATTTAGGTCTATAAATACCTTTGAATCTTGATATTACTTTGTAAACACCAATCAATTTAATGACTTGCGACTTGCTATATTGACGCTTTATTTACATAAAGCGCACCATGTAGTCTCTGGTCTTTTGAGACTGAAGGAAATATAGGTCATCCAATTTACTTAGATACCTATTTCATTATTTCATGAATAAACTTAATCTAGGCCAATATACTATCAGTGACCGATCGCTGCCGGCCGTGGTCGAGTCGATGGCCGGCAGTGAGGAGTCCTGGGACGCGGTGGTGTCTTTCTGCGAAACAATCGTGTCGCAGAAGGAGGCTGCGGAAAGGGAGCGGGAGATCTCGTCCGCTTACCCGGCCCGCAGCAGGCGCACCGGGCGTCGGCGGAGGGCCGATAACGCCCTCTTCCAGCCCCCATAAATGGGTCCAGGGACGACGGACTTGGGGACGTCCGCCGCCCCCTATCACATTGGACCCGAGGTGGCGGCGCGTAGTGTTCCACGCGCGCCCCTATCAGACGTCGCGGGGGGGTCAGACACCTCACCCCCCCCCCAGACTTGAGGTGGCCCGCAGAGGCGGGCCGGCACTAGCCGGGGATTGCGGAAGGAATAACAGATCCCAAGATCCAAGTGGGAGGGGAACACTGGGGTGGTTTTTAGTCAGTAAGAGTCTGACAGACCCCTCCGCCCGCCCCAGGGCGGAGGACATCCATGAGGATTTTCCACCCCGTGAACAAAAAAAAAAAAAGGCCAATACACTATAGTTTGTGAATAGGTCTACCTTCAGGTACAACACGCGGTACCTACACGCAGTTTTTCGTAGTTTCCTGCAAGAATCATTGGATAGTTTTCTCTTCACTCATAAGTATTGATATTAGTTCCTTCGTCCATCATCTTTCATCATCATCTGATCCCGGGACAACATCCCAGCAACAAAAAGCCATTTTTTTTTTTTACTACCGCTGCGTTTGTCAGACCGCTTGGTAAGCGATGGCTGATCGCCATTCGCTCTTTAATTTGTAGTTTTAGTTATTGTAGATACTATAATTTATATTATATTATATTATATTTAAGAACCACTAACTCCCAAAATACATGCTTGACTTAGTTTGGGAGTTGGTAGATCATTTATTATGTGCTGCTGTACAACCATCAAACATCTTAATAAATTGTTCTTCATAGATTAATGAAAAAATAAAATGTATAATTATTATATTCTATTATTTGTTTTTATGATAAAAGATTTTATTTCTGTAAGTAGGTTTGTACAAACACTTTTACACGTCAATTATAATTATTTTAAAAACTAGATGTGGTCGGCGTTCCCTATTTGACTACTCGGAGAAGAAAGACCGAAACAAACTCAGAGGTCACAGTCTGTTTTAAAGTTCAGACATACCTAATCTTGGTCAGATCATGTGAAGACCGTGTAGATTGGTGTCTAAAGTGGTATTTTAAGAAAATAATCACAGAGATTGTGTGGACCTGTCCAGTCAGTTTATAGGACACAACTTCCTATCCTCAGAGGGTTTAACACAAACGCGCAGAGTAAACGTAACTCGTAAATTCTAACGATTTTAAAATTGAAAATACTCGTTTTGCACATAATATTTATTAAGTTTTAAGGCTTTATTCATAACGATTGCGACGCAGCCCGGCCACAGTAGATTTCGTTATTTATAGATGTATTAATTAAATGTTCTTTTATTGTTCTTGAAGTACCAATGAATAGATTAAATGTACCACAAATATATCTAGTTAAAAACTTTTTTACAAAAAAAACAACCGACTTCCAACAAAAACACTAAAAAGTGCAAAATAACTTTAATTTCGGAAGCACATAACATAATCACGCCTTGTTTTCTCGAAGGTTTGGGCAGAGGTGTACCTGTAGTATACCCACATTTAATATTATATTTAATGTGATTTCGGAAGTCGGTGTCTTTGGTTTTGGATTTTCGTTTATATGGCCACCGACTTCCGAAATTAAATTAAATATAATATTAAATGTGGGTATACTACAGGTACACCTCAACCTTTACGAGAACAACGTCCTGACAAACCTTGAAAATTACACCATATTGATTTGTAGACTATTTACCTTTTTACACCCCCAGAAGAGGCTGTTTTTTTAAAAACATGAAACACGTTTTATTTATTTGTTGACACGAGTAACCCTGCGAATTGTCGAATTGATACAATTCATATGATTTCTCCATACAAGTTGTGAAACCCCGTTACACCCCTTTGAGGGATGAATTTTCAAAATTCTGTTTTTAGCGGTTACCTACGTCATAATAACTATCTGTGTGCCAAATTTTAGCCCAATCCATTCAATGATTTGAGTTTTGTGTTGATAGATCAGTCAGTAAGTCAGTCACTGTTTCCTTTTGTATGTATTAAATCTATAGTGTAATTTGACATGTTACGACGACCCCGAATAAATTGGGATTAGGGCAGGAGACTGATGATGAAGAATTCAGGCTAAGTTTCAAGTTAAGAACGATCAACGAAAGAAGATTTTTTCATACAAACTGTATCCATCCCCACTTAACACCCCCAAAGAGGTTAATTTTTAAAATGGTTTGCGACTTTTCCATTATTTGTTAAAGGTTATACCAATTTTAGAGTCAATCAAGCCACGTAGTAAAATCCTCTCTTGTAAAACTGACTACACCTTTTCACCCCGTTATGGGTAGATTTTCGAAAAACCCTGATACAAGCTATTCTTCATTTTTGGTTTTAAGTATAAATACTGAGTTGACCGGACCACGCTTTATAATTCTTCTACACAAGCTTTGACATCCCATCCATTGAAGTTAAGATAACAAAAAAATACAAACTTTATATTTTACTTACGTAAGTATTTTTCCAAGTTTCAAGTTTATTAACTCTAGGAATAAGATTTTTCATGCAAACAAAACCCCCCGTTTTCTCCCCTTTAAAGGTCAAATTTCCAAAATCCCCTGCTTAGCAGCCTACGTGCCGAATTTCAGCCCAATCTGTTCAGTGGTTTGAGCTGTGTTGATAGACCAATCAGTCACGGTTTCCTTTTATATGTAGGTACCTTTATACGGCTAGATATATATATACATATATATTGAGAACCTCCTCCTTTTTTGAAGTCGGTAAAAATCATTTATAGCCAGAATGCATCTCATGACAATTCCAATAAGACCAAACACGGATAGGATAGATTGTTTTATTACCGAGTTCCAGTGCCTACCTTCCGGCTTCATCATCAGATCAGTTTCGATCATCAGATCAAATTTGCTTCGCTTAACATCTTAATCCAGATATCTCATCGCCACCCGTGAAATACTTATCATTGAGAAGTTTCGGTGGCCATCTGTGGCCTTTTTCATCAGTTCCACTTCACCAAATTATACTTTCTGAATGCAAATGATTGACTTGTTGATGAAAATATAACAATCGTTATATGTATGCCTATAATATTTGAGGAGTTCCCTTAATTACTCATGGATCCCAACATCAGAACTAGATTTTGATAAAAATGGGATCAATCTGGAAGTATATTCTTTCAAATAAAAAAAGATTTTTCCAAATCGGTTTATAAACGACGGAGTTCTGAGGTAACAAACATTAAAAAAAAAAAAAAAACATACACACGACTTGAGAACCTCCTCCTTTTTGTGAAGTCGGTTAAAAAAGCACTTGTTTGTGGCCAGGCCACGTGTATATTTTCTGGTAGGATTGCTCAGAATGTTCTAAAATATAAACCAAATAAATGTTCCTTTTGCGTTCTTTATTTTTTTCAATGTAACATATCAAGAGAAACGCTTACATTAACAAAAAATGAATTGAATTTGCACTAAGCGCCTGTAGGATTAAAATAGCGTCTGCTTATTTGTACAAGTTTTGTAAGAAATTAGTTCTACTACGTACTTTGATTAGACTAGTACCTATTGTAAGTTACAATTTATTTTGATTAGTTTTGTCTATAAATGCAAATAATTTCTATTCAAGGGTTATCAATAATTGTATAATAATAATCTTCCTTGTTACATGGAGGTAATATGTACACACGGCTACACATCAAGCTATACATATCCAGTATAAGCTGATCTCCCTTTGTATAGGATTTCCGTACAGTGCGAGATCAGCGTAAACTGGAAATGTATAGCTTGATGTGTAGCCGTGTGTACATACCTCAATGCCTTGTTATTGTTTAATTGTTAACATACTTACATTGCTATTTTAATCCTACAGGCGCTTAGTGCAAATTCTTATTTGAATTCATTTTTTGTTACTTAATGTAAGCGTTTCTCTTGGTATATTTAAAAGTATATTTAAAGCACTTGTGTTTGCACAAACAAGTGCTTTTTTAACAAGATATATTTGTGGTAGGTACATTTAATCTATTTGTTGGTACTTTAAGAACAATAAAAGAACATTTAATTGATACATCTATAAATAACGAAATCGACTGTGGCCGGGCTGCGTCGCAACACACATGGGTGATACTAGTAGTATAATACTAACTATAGTTGTAACTAGTGAAGTAACCATATGACTCGATACTCGATACTCACGATAAATCGATTCAAGTTAAATGTCAAAACGGGCCTATTATTTTTTGACAACTTTAAAATGAGATAGGATAGTTGTAATCTCTATTCAAAAATCGAGCCAATTTACGTAACGTTAACTTTGCACATTCGTGCTTAGCCGACTGGGTTCCCTCAGTCACCTTTTAACGTATACCACCCCAAAATCGTTGTCAGCAAAAACAAACTGTATTACGCACTGTGTACTAATAAAATGCAGTGAAGTAGGAAGGACGCGCTAAATATCTCGTAAAGCTAACGAGCCTCTCTAATTGTTTGGAAGTGTCCCGTTATGCGAGGGGTGCCGCTAGACTTATTATAACTTCTTTATTTCTTTCCATCGTTTAATGTTATGGCACTGATGATATTTCATATTTTAGTATATGTTGGGAATTGAGATAAATTTTCTTGACGTGAGGCAGAGCTCAAAATAGGTGATTGCAGTGAAATCCTTTATTTATTTTTATATCTCAAGACTCAAAAACGATACATTTAGCCAATCTTTTCATGGGAAAGAGTTATATTAAAATTGCTAATCTTAATATAATTAGTTTGGCATACTTGTTGCTTTGATTATTGTTTTTGATTATCCGAGACCGCCTACACTAGACTTAAATCCTTATTTTCTTATAGTGGCACACAACTTCCAATACATTCAGAAATGGATAATAAACTTATAATTTAAATCCTTAGAACGGTATTTTTTTTGGTGTCCCCTTTAACCTTAATAGGTTAAGGGTCCAGTATTATATTTGCTATGTAATCTATTTCCTTGCTTTCAATAAATAAAGATGTCTGTTGTATCAGTCGCACTTTCAAAAACAAAAGCAGAACAACAATAATATTCGTATTTTAAAAATTTAGAAAACTTCAAAGTTATACAATTTTGTCTGAAAATCACACATATACTACAGTATGCAAATGCGGACATTAAAACGCGCGTCCCCAGGGTGTCGGTTCAACACCCCGCTGCCGAGTTTATGAATAATGGCACATCCTTACTGCCACTGTTAAATGACACTTTTTATACAACACACTTGTAATTTCTTAACGAGTTACTTTATGTCTTGAGATGATAGCAGTAAAAAAAATGTTAAATCGTAATAAACCCGGTAAACATGAACTACAAAACAGGATTAGTAATTTATTAGGCTACAAGCTATGTGCCGATGCGATTTCCCATTGGAAAAAAATACGAAATTCCATTCAAACTTTCATCTCTTATAAAACTCAAAAAAGTTATAAAAGTCTTTACTGTTTATTTTCAATATATTTTATAAGAAACTCTTATGCAAAATGGCATGCTTCTGACAGTGAATTAATGTATGAAGTCTGTCATCAATATTTGTTGCAGTCGGTTAGTAATGTAATTTCGGCTTCTATGCTATCTACTAAAGTTGTCAAAAAAGAATAGGCCCGTTTTGACATTTAACTTGAATCGATTTATCGTGAGTATCGAGTACCGAGTCGTATGGTTACTTCACTAGTTACGTCGCGATGGTCAATCTATATAGAATATAGTATAACCCTTACATTTTTTTATCTTTTGTCTTAGAAAAAAAAATCACTAAGTAGGTACAGACGCCAGCAGGTCAAGCTACCCGAAACTGTCAAATTATCCCAATCAACCTTGAACTTTATGCTATAGCGATAAAGTTGAAAATCTATTTAAGAAATTTGACAGATTGTAGTAGCTTGATGTGCTGGCGTCTTTACGTCATAATTAAATAAGAGAAAACTTAAAACAAAACCTATCAACACCATATCATGAGGTATTTCACTCAGAGCACTGATTTCAACAGCACTTGACCGAACCGCACCTGAGCACTTCCACTAACCGCACTGAAACAAAATTTTGACAAGTGCCGTTCGGTGGAACAGTTTATTAATATTATTTTCAGTCCCCGAACGGCACCTGCATACAGCTTGTAGTGATGGGACCTATGCATTCTTTGCTCAGGGCATTTACCAACTATAACATATCGATACGGCAAGCGCATGTCGAACCACGCACAGTAAAGGGCTCCGTTGTCGTACGTAATTTATGTTATTAAAATCAGAACTGACATCAGACTTCACAGACCAATTGATTTCATATCAAGCGAAAACACAGAACAAGTGAAAAAGAAAGATAAAAAGCTCGATGCGACAATAACGAATAGTGTCACGTTCTGTCTCTTACAGTCGACTACAAGGGAATAAATAATGTATTGGTACCCTTTACTTAACGTTCACTGGTCACTTGTATTTATTACCAGTGCTGCAGAATGAAATATCAATGAGTAATTAAAAGCAATTAGTTCGAGATAGTCACGCACAATGAGGCGACGACATTAAGAGCGTTTACGACTTAAGGCTTCTACATACCAGCGCAACTTGTCGCGCGACGCGACACGGCACAAAGGCCCCGCGTGTCGCGGGACGAGCGGTGCCTTTGTGTCACGTCGCGTCGCGCGACATGTCGCCCCGGTATGTAGAAGCCTTTACGGCATTTCATACAAACTTTCAAGCCCTTGTTTTTCGAAATGACTGAACTGATTTTAATGAAACTTCATACGCATAAGCAAGATACAAAGGTCTAAAAAGTTAGTTAAGAACCTTTTTGAAAAAATAGTGTTACAGGCAAATTAGACCGATTTTAAATTTTCCATAGAAACAGAGTTTTCCCAGTTATCTGTTTTTCAATAAGACATTTCGAAAATGTTCTTAACTAACGTTTTAGACCTTTGTATCCTGCTTATGCGTATGAAGTTTCATTAAAATCGGTTCAGTCATTTGGAAAAACAAGGTTGAAAGTTTGTATGAAATGCCGTACGTCGTAAAAGCTCTTAAATTAATGTCTTCCATCTCTTCTAGTGGTAAGAGAATCTTATTTGAAAAGTCAGATGAGGGAAACCTAATTTTCTTCCAAATTCATAAAAAAAACGTTGGCTGTTTTTTTTTTCCTTTAATGTTATTTCCAAAGCGGTTTTCTTACTTAATTTTTTCTTCTAATTCCGTCAGTAAGACATCAGAGCGTTGATTACGAATCTTCTAAGGTCAAACATAAAAGAAGAATGTTTTTATATTTTACAAATATGAAAGAAAAGTGCCCAAGGAAAAAGCTATCAACATCGAAAAACTCATTAAAAACTTGTCAAAAGTCAATTACTTACCGTTGCTGAGGCGAAACAAAAATAAGTAACAGAAAACATTTTCAGTGTAAGATGGACTTGAAATCAAATTTTTGTACGAGAGAAAGATAGCTAAGTCTGAAGGAAACTTTTGTACTTATTTACTTTGTGATTTAAAACATGAAAAATTATAAACAGTTAAACCTACTAGAAATATCAACAATTTCCAGTAATATTGATTACTTACGTGATAATGTCTTCTTACATAACTTTTTACTACAAATGCGGAAAGCACTCAATCAATCAATCGACTCAGCCTATCGCAGTCCACTGCTGGACATAGGCCTCTCCCAGGCTGCGCCACAACACCCTGTCCTTCGCCTTCCGCATCCAGTCTGAACCAGCCATCTTCTTAAGGTCGTCGGTCCATCTAGCTGGGGGGCGTCCCGCACTACGCTTGCCGATACGCGGTCTCCACTCCAGGACTCGTCTGCTCCATCGGCCATCGGTCTTACATAGCCAGCCCACTGCCACTTCAGTTTGCTTACTCTGCAAGCTATGTCGGTAACTCCGGTTCTTTTCCAGAAAACACTATCGCACAAAAATGCTGTAGGTACCTTAACTAACTGATGAATTGATTTCCCATAATTCCCATGGGTCAATATAAATCGAATGAATCGTGTACTTTCGTCGCATCTATATCACGTTATATTGTTTTCCAACCGTGTAAATGAAGAAAGTTGTGCATTGATCCCGTCGTTAGGGAACTTTCAGTCCGGAAAACAAGGCTTTTTTTCTTCTTAATAAGCAAAGGTACACTCGCGTCTGATTTGTTCTGGCATTTGTTATTTTTCCCCTATAGCGTCGATTGTTCTTGAGGACCTTTTGTTTTGCTTGCCTTTGCATTTGCTACAGCAGCAAAACTTTATAATTAAGCTTTTTTTTGTTCTTTTATTATTTGTTGTTGCGAAGTAAAGGTGTTTATTTTGTTTATTGGTAGAACACAATTTTATCAGCATTAAAATTTAAATCCTTATTGATGGCGATTGACAATGGGGTTTAGTGGAATAACCAAAAATTGATTGCTTTTTTAGTTCTCCCCCTCACAATTTTGAGGACTAGGGGTGTTTAAGAACATCATACACATAATCAGCTTATATGTTCCCACTGCTGGGACACAGTACTCGTTTTTCAGTAAGAGGGAGTGGGCCGTAATCCGCCACGCGGGCCCAGTGCGGGTTGACGGACGTCACATGTCTTCGAATTTTTAGTTCTAGGACATGCCGGTTTCCTCACGATGTTTTCCTTCACCGTT
This sequence comes from Tiliacea aurago, assembly GCA_948098905.1. NCBI lineage: Eukaryota > Metazoa > Arthropoda > Insecta > Lepidoptera > Noctuidae > Tiliacea > Tiliacea aurago. The sequence continues at coordinate 16,939,533 of OX402591.1, read as the reverse complement.
TTGAGAGCAGTGGTGTTGAAATAATTTTGACAATGTAAAAAGCCTGTCTGGGTTCGAACCCACGACCTACTACTCGTAAGTCAAGGCCGTTACCACAGGGCCACCACTGCTCAACATAATACATTTCTTTCCAATGTCGCTATCTACGGAAGCGTTTTCATACAGCGATTGGCCGACACGACGTTGCCTTAGAAAGAGCACTTTCAGAAAAAACTAAGGTCTGAAAAAAAACAACCTTGGGGTCTACTCCGAAGCGATAACCCTAAGTATTGGCCGAATGTACGACCGTTTCTTGACTTACAAAGTTTCATATTTGACTTTAAGTCTTTACCCGACTTCAAGTCACATATTTGACTTTTTTATGTCTTTGACTATCGTTTTTTCGTAGTTAGTCATAGTCAAAGTCAAAGTCAACGTTTTTATTAATGCGATTATTGGTGATATAACATGGTCTTAAAATATTTTATGGTACCTCAAAAATCTACCCTATCAGGCATGCATTGTTAAATTACAATATTATAAATTAAACATTATGAAGTAATTAATATCTATAGAAATTAAAATACAAGGTATAATACATTGCAATAAATTAACAGACATAATGTCTAAGAGTATTACATTAAAGGTCGTATTCAGAAAACGGCCTAACATTCGGACGATACTTCGGATTTATCTTCGGACTAGACCCCCTTATGGTTAAGTAATAGGTACTCACAACACACGAGCTTGTCATTGTCACCAACACGTTCATTGACTTCAATATTACCATAGTTACAGCTACCACTAAGTTCCATACTAAATAGACCTACGCCTATGCCATGCCATGCCTATGCCTACTTGATAACGCATCCCGCAAAGGAAACAGCGGACGAGCGGCGCCGCTTTGTGCCGATATCGGAAATTGAACACCATCCCACAAGCCGACAACTTTAATCGGGAACCTTTTGTTTGGACGCCATGACGCCATGGTTCGCGGTTGCAGCTATGAAATGTCCGTAGGAGTGTTTTCAATAAGGTGTTTAAAGCGTGTTTTAGGAATAAGAATGGGTATCTGGATGTGCCTATTTGGAGCTCTATTCTGTAAAAATGTCACCGTCAAAATCTAGGTGAAGTGAGCTGTCAATAGTGTAGCAATCCCTAGCAGCAGATGAGTTTTCTCGGTGACATTTTTACAGAATCAGCTTCAAATAGGCACATACAGATACCCTGAGCTTGAAGTGAGACGTCATTAAATCACATCATCATCATCAACTTTATCATCTGTGTGTTAAAATATGTCGCATAAATCACCGTTTTTTTTTATTGCGTTAACTTAGAAGCTTGATTATTTTAGAGCTCCAAGGGAACGTAAAAGGGAATTTAATTAGTTAATTATTTAATAATTAATTTAATTTTATGTAAATTTCCAACCTACGTATTTTATATTAATTTCAACTCTACAGACAATAAGGGTATTGACAGACTGATAGACAGAGACGGACAGACAGACAGACGGACAACGAAGTGATCCTATAATTCCGTTTTTTCCTTTTCAGGTACACCACAGAACGAAGATACAAGATATAACTTTTCCAACAGCTTACATCTTTTAACTACCGGTCACAAAAGCAGCCGGAATCTTGGCTGAAATTTCACTATTCAGTGAAAGTTTACATTAGAACATTTGCATAAACTCCCCATCATCAACAGAAATTGTAACTTGGTTAGCTAAACGGACAAGGAGGAGCAACAAACTAGAAGCACAGAGCACTGAGGCGTTCGCATTTAGGCAAATCTTTGCTAAGAAAAAAACAATAGGCACAACATGTCTTTTTCACCATCGACTTCCACGTAAGATTGATGTTTGTAAGTTCCGACGAGCATTTCTCTTGCTGTATAAGTTAGATTTTTTAGCTTCATCTGTCATGCATGATTTCCAAATGTTAATAAGATTTGTAGTGATTTTAAATACTAAATATGTCATGGAAAGTATGTGATTAGTCTCAAATGATTTTTGCATCAGGGTAGTTATGGTGTTTAAAAAGTATCTAATTTGACAACGGTAAAAGTACCTAACCTACTGGTTTTTTAACAGACTGGAACGAAAAACATGATATTTGGGGCGTCACGTAGTTGATAAGTCAATTCTCTTCGAACCTGGGAACCTAAAGGTTGTCTTCAAGAAGTCTGAAGTCTATACTGATATTATAATATATTGAGTAGGTACCTAATTAAATAGTTCGTTAAGGCGACGATAACCGACTGCGGCGACGATAATGATTTTATACTGAAGATCACATCTAAAAGAGTGTTAATGATTTGATAAAAATATAATTATGTTAATTTAGAGCATTTTCTCAATAACTTTATATGTGAATATTTTAGATTATGTTTATATTACATAGTGAAATTAATTTGTAAAGTTATGTCTAACGCGGATAAGAAACTGAGAATGGCGCAAAATCTACCCAGCGTATTTTTCTGAAACCTTCACCAATTTAAAGATTATTGATCTTTTAGTATACGCATTTTATTAAAACACCTTCTGTTTTGTGTTTAATAAATTAATAATGCGTTAAACTGGGGACAGAGCTCCTTGATGGGCGAGTCCTATTACTGGCTGAACGTACGACGCGTTGCGTGAGCTCAGTACAGAACACGCAAGCTAACCACTCAAGGTCACTGGCATACATATGCGTCTTAAGTATTCCTATTTATCAAGTTTGTATGTGTGCAAGAAGAAATATTCGTACAGAAAGGGTGTTTCATTACATTACACATCATTATTTATTTGAGCCAGTAGATAAACGTCGTCTTCCTGTTACCGTGCTATGTATGTAAGTACCAACTAGTGCATATGGTGCCCATAATTACCTTAGTATCCGAACCAAATAATTTGTCTTAATTATGCGCTGTGTGTACTAAGGATATGAATAAGACCTATGTTTAGCTTAATTAATAAAACAATAATAAAATTATTGATAACAGTAACAAAGGAGTAGGTATTCACAATGAGTCAATGTGAAGAACTAATCTAGCTAGGTGTTTGTTATTTAAAGTTGCACGGTTGTTTTTATACAGTTAAGTACCTATAACTTAGAACTTGACAGTGCATTTCAAGTGCCTACCTTCGAATATCAAAACATCTGAAAATACAGGAATCTTTAGTAGAGAAAGTCTAAGCAAGATTTCTAGAAATTCAGAACATCCCTTTTATTGGGTTGGAAATCATCAAATTAAGTTCTCCCGCTCTGAGCGGAGCGGGACGGCGTGTCAGACTTTTACTGACTAAAACCCACCCGTATTCCTTCATTTACCTGTGGCCACGAATCCCTTTCAAGCAAGATTCTGAACATGCCTAAAAGCTTCTACATACTGGCACGAATCGCATACGCGACGCAACACCGGTAGAACAATTTCTATGAAAAATTCAAAGAAATTGTTCTACCGGCGTCGCGTCGCGCCAGTATGTAGAAGCCTTAAAGCCTCATTCGTCTGGAAACTCAAACGGTGAACAAACCAACAAATTCAAAAATAATCCAGAAGGATACAGACATCTCTGCCTACCCCATCAAAGGATGTGGTCACTGTGAAGTTTATATCAGGAAATGGAAAATGTCAAATGCACATCCATGTCCCAGGCATGAGGGCAAAAATTAAATGCCAGCCTGCAAATTGATTCTGCTTGTGGTCACTGCATGTCGGCAATTTTGATATGTTAGGCCAGATTTGTGTATAGGAAAGTTAACCTTAATGTCTGTGTGGCAAGTTTTTTATTGCGGAGGTATATTTTGATGATTCAAGTGGGATTTCCTATTGATAATCGAGGAATATTATTATTTCAGTTTAGCGTAAATTGAGTGTAAATTAATGAATCAATTGGTGATAAAACTAACTTTAATTTTATGTAAATATTTCCTTATTATTGTTTAATTCGTACAATAATTCATTGTAAAATTAATAATGTTTCAGTTATTTTGTGTAATAGGAACTTACTTCCAATAACGGTTTTATTCAAACGCTTTTTATCGGGACGTGTGAGTTTCACTCAAGAAAGTTATTACAGTGTATTTTCCGTACAATGCCATATTTGGTAAACAAACACAGCACGAGAGAATCAATCACACGCTCTAATTGAAGTATGAACATCTTGATCTTTGCAAGAAACATAGATAAACTATGTGAATTACGACAGAACTGCTTCGATTTAACCATCATCTTCATCATTTCAGCCCAGAATCACCCACTGCTGGGCACAGCCCTCCCATTTTCTCTGCTATACTTCGTGATTCCGTGCGTTCCTCATCCAGGTGTATTCCGCAACTTTGACGGTATCATCAACCCAACGAACTTTTGGACGGCCCTGGTTTCTATGGCCTAACCTTGGCCACCATTCGGTCACAGCTTTACTTCAACGGCCATCTCCACGTCTAACTAGATGTCCTGCCCAACTCCACTTGAGGCGCATCGCCCTGTCCCCGACGTCCGTCGTAGACATAACCACATTCTTAAAATCAAAATCCTTTGTTACCACATCAGACAAGTAAATAAAACACACTATAGTATAACTTATAGTGTGTTTTATAGTATAGTTTAACCCGTACCGTGGTGCCGGACGTAAAGAATAGCACTATCCTATTTCTTCCCGTGGGTGTCGTAAAAGGTGACTAAGGCTTACTAGAGAATGGGCAGCCGCGTTCTCTATGCATTTTAACACCATACTGCGATTGCCAACCCGCCTGCCAAGCGTAGCGATTATGGCAACCCCCCTCCCCCCCCCGTTTGGGGGAGGCCTATGTCCAGCAGTAGACGTCTTTCGGTTGAAATTATATTATAGCTTATCTGTTAGTATTTCTCTCAACGGCTAAGAAAGGTTTGGCATGAAGTTTTGTTAGATACTAGTTTATAAGCAGTTTCTGTCCAATATATTTTCTCTTTCAATGTTATGTACTTCTTTATTTGTATATACATTAGCACTAGTAGTACCTTTCGTAAATACTATTGTAAACTAATGTTGAATGAATATGCTGTTGGTGTTCTTTATTAAACAAATAACGGTAACGAACAAATAATAACTCCCCACAAGTTTCATATAACATGTGGGGCATATTGATCAATGTCTGGAGATATATAAAAAGGAAACCCTAGCAACTAACTGGGCACTTTATCATCAGCAAGTTGAGTGGACTCGCTTTATGGCCTAGGAACACGCAACGGGTATCGAAATCCGACGGATCGGTTACACCAGTTACTTCAGATCAAGTTATGTTTTCTACGTAATATTTTCATCTTCTCTGGGATGACTACGTTTGCCTGTATGTCACATTTAAGTTTGTCATAAAATAAACGCCATAAACGGTCAATGGACGTTTTTTCGTGATTTTTTTACCACACCAAAGATTTGTGTTATGATGTTTATGAAATAAATTATTATTAAAATCCACATTCCTGGTCAATTAATACTCAAATTGGTAATCAAATATAATGTCTCCTGCACAGCAACTTTTCTTGACATTTTCAACTAGATTATTATGTCCCTAATCAAAATAAATGTCGAGTAAAATACCGTGTTAGCCAGTTTATAACCACAGTTTACATGCATATTATTATGTAAATCTTGCCATTTACTCCCACGGCGGTATAGGTTTTAAATCAAGTACAAATTATCGTGGCCGACAGTAGTTGGGTAATTGACACTCGATATTTTATTAACACCGCTTTAGTCATTTATGTTTAAATGATATGAGGCGCTTCCCGTTTTGTATTAAAGTAATTATATGTACTAATGACACATAGACACAACATAACGACTGTATTCCCAGAAGGAATAGGCAGAGGTGTATCCCCATTTCGCCGGTTGTCATTATTAATTCCCATAACATCATCATCATTACAGCCGAAAGACGTCCACTGCTGCACATATGCCTGCCCCAAAGGGGGGGGGGGGAGAAGGGTTGCCATAATCGCCACGCTTGGCAGGCGGGTTGGCGATCACAGTATGGTGTTAAAATGCATAGAGAACGCGGCCGCCCATTCTCTAGTAAGCCCCTTAGTCGCCTTTTACGACACCCACGGGAAGAAATAGGATAGCGCTATTCATTACGTTCGCGTTGTTGTCATGTAATAAGGGGCGATTCCAGTGCCACTACCTGGGTTCAAATCCAGAGTCCCGTATTCTACTGAGGAATTCCTAATTAAAAAAACCAATAAGTTTTTATCAGTCCTGTGAATCAGTTATAGGACCGCATGGTCAGCTCAGCAATCTCGCTTGCGACTAACTCATTAGACCAAATAGACAGTCAAAAAAAGGAAACACACATACTATGAGAAGTCTCAGAAGTGGTTCACTATTTATTCAAATCAAATCAAAATCAAAAGTCATTTATACAAACTAGGCTGAGAATCAGCACCCTTCGAACGTCAAAAATTACATGAGACAGTCCCCCAAAAACGCCCACCCTTCACCACTTCCTAGTGCTTTAGCTGGGAAGAAGAAGTGGCGCAAAAAACTCCCCAGCAGCACAGCTGTCTGTCTGTCTGTGTATTCACCGACTTATTAACATAGTCAGCGTACAACGTTCCCAGTGTTGGGACACAGGCCTTTTTGAGGGACTCCCACCACGCGGGCCCAGTGCGGCTGATTGATTAACCTTTTCTCTACGTACCTTCATGTAAGATCCTCCGGCCTTCTCCTCGCAGTGGCGCCTGATGTACCGTTGGCAAATGTTCGACATTTTCCACTCTGAAAAGTACAACAACCTTGTTAATTCAGACAATGGACTCGTTATATTTAGATTTTCTTAACTCTTTATACCAATGTCATGTCCATCATTTTAAAGAAACTATTTTTTAGCTACGGGATGTTAAGTAAGTCGGTGTCGGAAAACTGGTAGACCGTCGTTAGATGTTCGGGCTTTTAATCCCGTCATGCCGATAGAGATTTACAAAATGGTAAAGGGTATGGATAGTAAAAAGTCATTTGGACACGATGAAATACCGCTGACCATAATTAAAGATAATATAGATATACTGGCATACCCAATATCTGAAATAATAAATAACTGCGTCAATGAAGGCGTATTTCCTGACCAATTTAAGTTAGCCAGAGTTCTACCTCTATTTAAGAAAGGTGCTAAAACAGATCCGGGCAATTACAGGCTCATTTCACTGTTACCGATTCTATCCAAACTTTTTGAAAAAGTGATCAAATCTAGGCTTGTAGTTGTAAGACATTTGAGTAGTTTAAAAATAATAAACCGTAATCAGTTTGGATACCAAAAAGTAAAGGGACACTGGATGCAATAGACTCGTTAGTTAATAACGTGGAAAATAAGCTGAACAATAAACTTAAAGTTGCTGGCTTATTCCTAGACTTAAGTTCTGCATTTGATACTGTAGAACATTGCATTCTAATGGATAAGTTGGAGCATTACGGTATAAGAGAAAATGTTTTAAAACTTTTAAGTTCTTATTTAACCAATAGGAAACAGTACGTCGAAATTAAATCACTTCACGAAGGTGTGGAAGAAATCCAAAAATCGAAATCATTTACTGTAACTAGAGGTGTTCCGCAGGGTTCGGTGTTGGGACCCATTTTCTTTATAATATTTCTTAACGACCTAACTGAATACATTAAAAACATTTTACCAGAAGCTTTTTGAAGAAAATTTTTGGGGGTACAAATTGATTCTTTACTTAATTGGAAGTCAGAACTAGATTTTATTACGAATTCAATAAGTAGTGCGTGTTATGCTATCCGATCTCTGAGAGATATTTTGTCTATTGATCAACTTCGTACCGTCTATTTTGCTCTAGTTGAATCTAAACTTAGATATAGCATTAAATTTTGGGGAAATAGCTATAAATATAATGTTAAGGCAGCCTTTACTATACAAAAGCGAGCATTAAGAACCATGCTTCGTTTAAACCAGACAGAATCATGTAGGGAATATTTGATTAAACTTAGAATTTTAACGGTACCATGTCTTTATATTTTAGTTCTCCTTACTCACTTAAACAAAAACTTAAACGAGTTTGAAACAGACGATGAAAGAAAAATTAGAGTAGATACTCGCAGAAAAGATCTTCCTACTATTCTGCAGGCAAAGCTTAAGGGGCTTACAGGACCTAAACGCAAGTTTTATATTGCCTAAAAGTTTATGATCCACTGCAGTAAACAAAATCAGAAAAATATATGATGTTCTTCAGGATCTAAGCTATTTTGATTTTGTATTGCAAAAATAATATAACTAATTTGAAACGATAGAAAAAAATCGTTGTTGTCAAACACTCGTCACGCGTGCAGTCTGTCAATCTGTTTAACAAATTACCCGCAAAATTAAAGAATATTCAGAATGTGAACATGTTTAAAAATAAACTCAGGGCTCTGTTAATCAACAAAGCCTATTACAGCATTGACGAATATTATAATGACAAAAATCTTAAAACTAGTATTATATTAAACTTAAATTAAATATTTGTGTACTCTTTGACTTTATAAATGTTGTTTTTTTATTCTTAATATTTTGACATTAAATGTATTTTGTAGAATTTTGCTAGGGACTTTGTATACACAAGAATATTAATGTTTGTAAAGTTAGTATTTTGTATTTGGATAGACGTTCTAACTTTGATGAACGGTGAGGAACGAGGTTACATAATAACCTCATAATATAATTTAAAACCTCATATAATTCGTTATTTTGCTTCTTTTGTGTACCTACTGTGCAAATATTTCGACACAAATGTAGAAATAAATAACTTGAACTTGGAGTTACGGGGAATGGGAAATCCCGAGGGACGTTATAAAACATAATAAAAGGGAACATGGGTTAGACGAGGCTAAATTTTAGAGTCGATCCGTTCAGAATTAGGAAATTAGATCCAGTAAACTTACATAGGCACTGTAGCAGTTTTTTAAAGAAGATTGAATGAACTCTATCTTTCCTCTTCGTCATAGTTGCATAATAAGTATTTATTATTTTATACTTATAGACTGCATGAATTTTTTTAACGTCTTGAAAAATATAGGGTATATTAGGTAAACAGAGTAGAAGCCTATGGCATAGTCTTTTTTTTTTAATAATAACGTGCGAAATGATTTATCAATGAACTCGTAGCGCGATCCGATCCATTGAAGCCGGCCGATAGTTACTAGCCACGCATTTAGTAGGGTGCGTATCATTTGAATTTCGATATTTTTTTATCGATTTCTTTTTTTTAATTTTTTTTTTTTATATTTCTAGTATGAAAAGTTTACATCAAATGTGTAGTATTTATTGATATATCAATTTCTTACAACGTTATAAAAAAAAGGACTATGCCAATGGCTTCTTCTCCGTTCACCTAATAAACTTACCCTATTTTTCTCAGGACGGTAAATCATCCTGTATATTTTAGTGATATTTATTTTAGAAGTATGTATGCAAATGTAAATGTATTCTCATATTTTATGTTTAAATTTAAATTAGAGAAATAATATTTTTTTTGGATTTTATATATTTTGTTTTCTCAAATCTCTAAGGTGATGCTTATTTCTAAAGAAATATATCTTTAGAAATAAGCATCACCTTTGTACGTATTTTTCTGTTCCTTTCTTGTTATCTGTTTATATGTGTGTACATAAACTGTTAAATAAATAAATAAGAAACATGGAAAACTAAGAGAAAACACTAGCTTTTGCCCGCATCTTCGCCTGCGTGGAGGTCGCAAAGGTGAAAAGGTAGCAGACAGACATACCTACAGAGTTACTTGCGCATTTTTAATATTATTTATAGTATGGATAAAGTAATTTACCTATAACGTAATTATTGCTTTTATGTCTCGAGATACAAAACAATTGCTAAGGAACTATAAAACATACTTACCTACAGGTGGAAACTGCCATAACGGTAGTAAATTCCTTAGCAACAGCAATATTAACGCTGAAACTATAGCATGTTTGCGTCAAAGGAAATTAGCGCATGAATGGCCAACTAATTGCTAACCAGTTAATAACTCGATTTCCTTTTAACATCTTCTCCGGATAACAAAACTCAATAACATGTTATTTTAACACCTTTCTGACATTTCTGTGATGCAATAAAATATTTATTAGTTTTAACCGTTAGAAATCATTTTCAGAATAAATTTCTTCAGATGGTTGTGTGCATAATAATATGCATCAGTGAACAATGATTTCAGGGACATTCAGAAGCCCAAAAGTCCCGTTATGATAACGGAGTTTTTCATAAAGTAATTGTTCTGTGAAGTTCAGACCGCATGTAGTGACGCATGTAAATTTCATGAAACCACATGTGGTTATCCGAAAAACCGACCCAAGACTAATTCAATATAAAAATTATCAGTGAAATGACAGTTACATTCCCACTCAAATGTAACTGTCAAATTATATGTTCATGTAGTTTTCTAGTTCAATCATATGAATTCATCTCCTAAGGCTTCCGAATAAGATCACACCCTTCTCATTCGTCATATTGGTGCCGGTAACCTAACTATATGATGTATCATAGCATTTTTCTCTACAACAATATAATAATTATAATTGTAACCTGGGATAAGGATACCAATCAATATCAAAGTCAAAGTCAAAACGGTAATTGCAAATTCATCTTCTGTCTAGCTTTTTCTCAACTAGGTTGGGGTCGGCTTCCAGTTTAAAATCGGATTGCCAACTTTACATGGCGCGATTGCCTATCTGAGCTCTACAACCCAAGACTGGTTGTCAGACTTTCGGGCTTCTGACGACACGTAATAACTGTCAACGATCCACGAATGACAGCCGAACGTTTATTGCAAACTAAGATTACAATTGGAACTTATGACTTAGCAGCCTTTTGCAAGCATTTCAATATAATCTAGACATGCGAAAAATGTGTCTGTGAAATGAAATTAATGAAGTATATCTTTTCGCATAACGAAGTAGTCCACTCATTTAGTTCAGCAAAACATTCCTCCAATATTATAGTATTAGCAAGCATTGGAGTAGTGGAGAGACGGGTTATGTTAACTCCATACATTAATTCACTTTAATTTGATTATCATTACCATTTAATAGAAAAATATTGTCATTACCTAATACATGCATGCAGGTGCATCAAATCAGTTTGACCATTAAGTTTGACCACGAGGAAGGAACGAAGATTTCCAAGTAAGGTAAAAAATATATTAGAAGTTACAAGTTCTGCAATATCTATCTGGTTTATGGTAACATAGATATTGTAATTAGTCATTGAACCATTGTTATTTACTCTGTTTCAATCACTTCTACATCTAGGTCGATACTATTGTGTCTATGTACATATTGTACATAGTTACTCAACAGTACCGGTGGGTTAGGTAAACCAGTCTATAGTGAGTCATTCATTGAAGGACTGTTATAATACTGTAACTGATTTCTATTGTTCTTGAAGTAAAAAAGAAAGATAGAATGGTGCTTGTTAATATCTTTAACAATTTGAAGGCATTCATGCATTATGACCTCGTTGCCCTATAATTCATTCACCGAATCTCTAACGAGTTTGAATAGTTTTGGCCTTATAATCTTTTTGACAGCCTGCTGGATTAATAGTTTTCAGATTTTTTGATTCGCAATTTATTTGATTTAGAACCTCAGATTCAAAGCCATACATAAAGTCATGCAACCTCTACAATTTTGACATTCCGTGATTTCAAGCACAATATATATAAATATTGGTTAAATCTCTAACAATGTTATTCAATTTTATTTTATTTTTCTTATAAATATAAATACTTTCCCTTCTTCTACATAATCGATCTACACCGCACACGTTAACTCTTCAAAGTGATTGACCATCGCATTATTATTTTCAACCACATCTGTACTGCATTCTTCATAAGCAGAGAAAACAAGCTAAACTTAGAAGGGCTGTTAGTAAAATATTTAGGAGGATAATCTTACCTCATTACTGTAAGCCCAAAATACGTACGAGTAATGCTATTATAGAATTAGCTGTACCCAGTTCTTACGGAAGTAGGTACTTTCTAATACATAGTTATGGAGCGAACCCAACTTAGATACCAACTTTTTTATACCAATATAGTGTTTTTGAAGCCATTACGTGAAAAATATAGTTGATAGCGAAAAAAAAAGAAAATAGTATGTTTCAAAAACATTCTTGTTCTATAAATGCATAATTTTGGTACGATGAACCTTTATTAAAAGGTATTTTTTTTGTCTCATAACTATTTTTATATTCTTAATGTAAGGTTACAAAATACCATTAATTTAGTCTTTGTGAGATTAAATTATAATCCCCCCCGTTCCCCATCCCTATAACGATCATCTTGCCATGTTATATTGAAATAAAAATAAGAAATATAATATTTAGGCCTCTAACATAGCAGGATACTATAATATTTGAGGAATGTAATGAATAGGAATGTAAAGGAGGAATAATGTAATGTTCAAAAACTTTAGGGTTTCAAGGAATTTCAAAGACTGTTTCTGAAACAAGTCTTAATATTATAACGAATAGGTTTTTGTCAGGAACTTGAATTATTTCATCAAACACGCGATCTTCATCCTTTGTTGTAATAACTTTAGCTCCAACACAATTCCACTATTATTACAATCCCTGAACTGTTAAACATTTAATTAGAACAAAACCTAGCTAAACCTATATATCCTTCGGTATTAATTAAAGCCAAACATTTGAGTTCAAGCTCAGTAATCACCAAATCCGACATGTGAACTGTTTCGGGTAAACTTCACATTGGGTAGCCACGGGGCGGTCGACGAATTTAAATCGTTCTAGCATCCGGAATGCGTAATTCAAGACGTGTAGCAAGTATAGAATCGAATTTGTACGTAGTATGTGTAAATAATGCTATATTAGTAGCGTCTGTCTGTACCAGTTGATCTTGTTTTAAATCTAATGTAGATTGTACTCCTTCGTCTTCATTTAGAATATATTTGGATAGATTTTGAGTTTGATCATTAAGTTTATAAGAATTATTTTGAATTTTCACGCTTATAATAAGACTCACAGTCAGTATGTTACGTATACCTTTTTAGTCAGACCAATCCGTTATTTTATTACCCTTTCAAATCTTCTAAAATCACTATCTCTTATGTTAATATGTGGATAGTTTCTTTAAGCTGTCAAACTAAATACATTTTGAGAGAATTTAATTAATAATTTCGTTTGATTTGAAGAGTTGGTTAAGAGTACAAAAACTTCACTCGAATGCTAAATGACAGATACGTACGACCTACAGTTTTCTCTTTGGCTGATTCTGCAGTTCATCAAGAAACTTTTTCTGCTTGCTGATTCCATGAATTCAACTTGTTATCTGAGGCCTGATCATATGACTTGGAGTTGATTTCATCTGATATTTGAGATGAAGAAAACAACCTAACACCCAACATAAAATTAGTTTCGATTGCAACTGGAATTACGGAATCATATTACTTTTTAAGAGGTAAATATTCTTTTTCATCACATATACATAACATCACGCCTGTATTCCCCGAAGGGTAAAGGATTCTACATACCAGCGCGACACGGCACAAAGGCCCCGCGTGTCGCGGGACGGTCGGTGCCTTTGTGTCGCGTCGCGTCGCGCGACAAGTCGCCCCGGTATGTAGAAGCCTTAAGGCAGAGTTATACCTATAGTACACCAACATTTCGGCAGTTTTGTTTTAGTTCTTTAGAGGCATGAGGAACAGGGTGTAAAGTTCACTCATCCTCTATATAAAAGGGAGGATCCTCCGACCAGACGGGTGTTGTGTCTGGTGGGCAATTGCCCAACGATTGATGTCGGGATGTTGTATATATGATAGTCGCGCGGTAACCTCCGCTTGCGCGATGCAGGATTTTGCGTGACGTCAGTGTGACGAGTAGTTCGCATGTTGCGATGTTGATGCCGCTACAGTTCCATCGTCCGATGTAATAAGGGTTTCATATTTTTTATAAAATCTATAAACGATTCAATTTATAATTGGCTACTTAACCATCACACCCCTATCATTTTGACACGAACGGGAAAAACTACATAAATACGAGTATATTCCACATCTAAATAACAATACTGACAAAACGTATCGAACAAATAGGAAATACTTAATATGCAAATACGTTACACTACAACATAATGTTCTTGCCTTAACATCACATCAAAACCTATCACATAAGTAGTAGGTATGACAACTAAATATTAAGTACTCTTCACCGAAGGACGATAACTTATGAAGATCCTTTATTCGCACGTGTTAGCACGCTTGGGATGAGATTATATTCTTTATTAGTAAACATATGGCTGCATTTATGATGTAATATGGTGCACTAGATATTTTTATTATGATCAGGTAACTACAGTATAGATATTGTCAATACATGAATCAATGTTAGTATAAGACAAGCTAGTATGGCTAGTATGTAAGACAGTAAGATGTGGTCTTGTCTTCAATTAAAACGTAGTCACTATCTAGCTAAAGTTCGTTTTTTAATCCCAGAGACATTTGACATTTCAAATTATTGTTGTTCTTTTTTTTAAATTTGGAGTTTGACATTTACACCTGTCAAATTGTATCTGGGATTAAAAAACGAACTTTAGGAATAATTAAAATAAGTACTGTCGATAGGAATAGAAGAATCATTGAAAATTTTCTCCAGACATGTCCTCATTATGTCATGTCTTTGAATCTACATAATTCCAATAACACGCGCAAATAGTTAACTAACTAAGCTTTAAACTCCAGAAAGTTTCCTTACCGAAGTTCAAAAAGATTTTTTCTTTTCAATTACAATCAAATCCAATAAAATTACTGTACGGAACATAATAACACTCCCATCAATGAGCAATTCCTTCAACTTTTAATCCTCCTAACTTTTTTAATTGGTAAAAATAATCCGAATGCCAGGAGTCGATAATTGAAAAGTGTTCCAAAGAATGAAGTAATTCGAAGATCAAGGGAAAATTCTCGAGTTGTTCGAGCCCCGTCAAACATTTCGTTTTATTTGTTTGCACCCTCGGACGAAGTGTCCCCTAAAGTAAAAAGGTCACCGCTCACTCAGTCTTTGTCTTCTGACTAGTTTTCTGATAGAATTATGATAAGAATCTTGAATCTTCTTTTAGTACCTACCTAGTTAGTTTTTTTTTTTTTTTTTTAATAATAATAATAATTTTTATTGTTCCAAAAACAGTGTTACAGATTATTTTCCACCAGTGGTTGTTAAGCAAAAACTATGGAATACAATACAGTAGTCGCGCGACGCGACACGGCACAAAGGCCCCGCGTGTCGCGGGACGAGCGGTGCCTTTGTGTCGCGTCGCGTCGCGCGACAAGTCGCCCCGGTATGTAGAAGCCTTAACGCCAAACGCCACCATCTTGTTTTCGAGTGTCATTTCAAAAACAATTGCACAAATGCATCCCCATCAACGTCATCCGAGCGTCAAAAGTTCCTTGTAACAGTGTAAATTATATTAAGAGATTGACAATTTGCCTAAATTCCAAGTTAATTTATTGTATATTGTATTAAAATGTGTTTGTCATAGGTACTAAATTAGATTACCTCAAATATTAATATAAACGTCTATTGTAAAAATTAAATATAATTATAATTTATTTTCCTTATTTAATTTTTATAGAAAGCTTTATGATGCAGCCGGCAATAACGTCCTACTGATAAAATAAACAATATGTTTTGGTCAAATGCTGAAGTAGGTACTAGCTACATCAGTCCATGTGGCCGACGTAGCATGCGTAGTTCATACAAACGAAATACTTACCAAAATAATTTGTAAATCAAAATCAAACATATTTTTAAGGTAGTGTGTGTTTATTTCGATTGGATTACAGAATATCTATGTTCCCAAATATATATTTCGAAAGGAAAATGATATAAAGACGAGATATGAGGAATTTAAAATTTCTATAGCAAACTTATTTTTCTCATAACTCTTGTTTAAATCAGTGTCCATTCAAAATATATATTATATTTGGGAACCAAGATATTCTGCATTCCAATCGGACCTTATGAATATATTTGATTTACAAATTATTTTGGTATTACGTTTGTATGAACTACGCATCTATCGCCGGCCTCTTAAGTTGTATATTCAAAGACTGCACATTGGATTGTTACGTGCCTGTACTTTCCAACGTAACCAGACGTAATGATCCCAGTGTGAGCACACCACATATACTCGGATACAGCAATTTGCGTTCAAACTGCTCGAATGTAGGCAAAGCGGTCTGTTGCTAGGCAACCGACGGCGACGCGGCGACGTTTACACCAAATCATGTTTACGAAATGACGCCTATGGGCTGTTACGGGTTTATTTGTATAGATTGACGTTATTACCCTATTTTGGGCTCGGGATGATTGTATGAATGATCAAACATTTTCATTATTATAATTACTGGGTAAGCACGCGACACGGCACAGTGTATCAAGGACAGTGCAGTATTAAGATTACTATTCAAATAATTGTTTGCTGCATTCTTTAGTTGATACCTAACTGTCATTTACTTTACCAACTCTATGATCTCAAAACAAAACGTCCGCTGACGCTTGC
Organism: Tiliacea aurago; assembly: GCA_948098905.1. Taxonomy (NCBI): domain Eukaryota; kingdom Metazoa; phylum Arthropoda; class Insecta; order Lepidoptera; family Noctuidae; genus Tiliacea; species Tiliacea aurago. The sequence goes on along the minus strand of OX402591.1, from coordinate 16,923,012 downwards.
ATATTATTATGCTAGCTAGAGCGACTAGTGTATAGCTGGACTGATAAAGCAGCTATTGGTTTGTAACTATGTTCAGGCTTATCACAATATGATTACGATACAACCGTTACATGAAGGCGCTGATAAACTTGAGCATTCACTTATAATGAACATTCTAGCGACTGTTAAATGTTTGTTAACGCACCCACAAAACAGGAGAAATTCCAAGTGTGGGGCAACGTTTTTAAAAAAAAAAGAGAAATGTATTGTTTTTCAGTTCGAAAATGTTTAAAACGGCAAGTTTTTTTCTACTAACTACGAGAAAATACTCGGGTTGAATGAGTAAATTCAGGGACAAAGGTATATATTTTACCTGCCCTAACTGGAGGCCTTAATTTATTAAGGCATTCACAGGAAACTCCAGATATGCAGGCGACAATCTCCTAGGATGATCTGCGAGTTGCCATTCCAAAAAAAAACAGCCAGCTATATTTTGTACTGCCAAACATGCACATAATTTATGACACCTCGATTTATCTAAAACCGCCAACAAATTACACAAGGCTTTCTAGTTACTGTTAGGAGTCGTTCGCAATTTCCTGGTTGCCAAAAATGGGTGTCATCTAACAAAAAGGGTAGGTTGGGCCTGTTATACCCACTATGCCCAGCCGTCGCCGGTCGTGCGTGAGTTACGTAGTCACACCATAAATGTTGCCAATTTGCATAAGGGGATGAAAGCTTTCTCGAGATGAGTGTGTATGATAGGTGGCAACGTCGGTGGTTGTCGTTTCCCCAAATTTGTATTTGCCTTAGGTACTGTAATAAATAAGCTGGGATATAATCGCCTCATCTGTCTTAAAGTTTGACGAAGGAAATTGATAGGCAAAATTATTTAGATGTAGGTATACACATTTTATTTTCTCTGTTAATAATCCCTTCTAATATATTGAAAAGAATGAATCACATGAGAATGATTTCGGTAATTAAGATATTAAAACTTAATGACACAAACCATGACAAGCGAAACTAATTGGATTAATTTCCTGATTTTAAAAAAAAATGGAATATTAATAACTACAACAGTAGTTTTTATTCTACCACTGTATCCACAATCCCCAAATAATGTGAAACGAATCACGAACAAGGATTAACAGGCTGGGTCCTTTACAAAATGAAGAGTGCGGTATTTGCCCATAGCTCAATACAGCACGGTTCGTGCCGAAACGGATATAATAGACGCTTTGATCCCTGATCCGGACGCTTTAAAATTTAAACAACTTGTATTTTTGCGTTGCTAAACTGTCGTAATAAAGTTGTCAAAAAATAATAGGCCCGTTTTGACATTTAAATTGAATCGAATTATCGTGAGTATCGAGTATCGAGTCGTATGGTTACTTCACTAGTTACGTAGCGATGGTCAATCGCGACGTAACGATTTTGACAACTTTCACGCCGCATTCTGAAAAAGAACGTAAGAACGTTCTGCTCAAATGATAATCCTCATAATCAAGTCATACTTCTTTAGGAGGCAGTCCTTTCAGCTATGGTTAATGGCAAAATAAAGAAATATGGTAATCTTAAAAAATATATTATGTCCACATACATCAGTCTAGTTTATCCATCACACCACCAACCACATGAGAAAGGCGAAGTTTAAATATACTTACAGTATGTGTTCTATATACAATGTGTAATTGAAGTAGTGCACAAAGTGAGTCTTTTCTAAATCAATTTCTGTAATTTTTAATATACTTGGGTAATTTTTTATCCCAAAAATAATTAAAACTAGGTGAAATACAGTCACACTCCCGATGTACCGACGGCTACACATCAAGCAATACATTTCCAATATAAGCTGATAGGATTGTGTAGGATTTCCGTATAATGAGAGGTCAGCGTATATTGGAAATGTATAGCTTGATGTGTAGCCGTGTGTACAGTCAAAACAAACAAAAATGGACGAAGTACTTTATACGCTAGACCAGGGATGGGCAAACATATTCCTTCGCGTGCCAATACACACTACACTAACGAACTATATACTACTAACGAAATATATGGTGGGCCAAGTTGTTGCAAATTTTGGCTATAGTATTATTTACTGAAATAAAAATATTGATAAGTATTTTCTGAAACACTAATTTACTGTGTAATATTACAAAATAACTAGGTATAATAAAGAATAAATAAATATAAATAAAATAAAGAAATAATAAAGAAATTGCAAATTGCAATTCAACTAAACTTGTAAGTTAGCTGCAAAGTAGAAGATTGAGAAGCGCTGGTCTCTGTACATGTGACATGTGGAACTGTGCGAGCCACGCAGTGCATAGGAGAATTAAATTTCTAAGAATACGAAAAGTTTACTTGATGTTTGTTTGATGGTCGCGGGCCGTATTTCAACGCTTAGCGGGCTGGAGCAGGCCTGCGGGCCGTAGTTTCTCCATCCCTGCGCTAGACCCTTAAACGTGTGCGACTGTGTGCGTGAGTAAATTTGTAATGTGACCACAACTGTGTCCCACAATCAGTTTAACTAATTTAATAAATAAACAATGTTTTATCCATTATAGTAAAAATTCAGTGTATGTAATAAGATTACAACCTAATATTCTACTCGTAATGGAGGTGTTTGGTGGTGTGCATTAATTCCTTGACATGTTGTAGATGCACTTTTACTATGGAACCAACTCTGAACGATGAACAAAAGATCTACAAGTCCATACAGTTGTCCACGTTAGTATTGCACTTTTGTATGGAAGAGGCTGCTTTTTTTTCTCCGTGTGGTTCTTCTTTTTATGAGTACCTACTACTCTCCTTTAAAGTGCCTCCTTCTTTTACCTAACATACTGTATCTATTATCTTATAAAAAAAAACATATTGAATGATTGCTGTAACTGTTCTAAACGTGCTTTATGTAGATTCTAGCTAGCATTATTGAACAGAACATAATTATCATTATTCTAACTACGAAATCCAAATGCAACATCTTAGCGTCACAAATTCAAATCCGCCCGTGTATAGTCCGAGGGATTATGGGATTGTTAGGGCGTCATTTTGGTTTCCGATTTATTTGGTCCACCTCCCCAATTTTGGGATTTGTGTTATTTCGATTTCGTATTTGTATACCAGATTTAACATACACTACATCATCACATGAGCATGTAAATGTTACAGATGAGCCTCCTGATGATTGAATGTACTGCATAATTAATAAGCAATATACATTTATACAAGTAGGTACACGAATTGAACTATAATTAACATTCTGTAGAAAATCCTCAAGAAAATTTTGTTTGGCTCTTTTGAAGCTAGATTATAATATGCATGAGCGTAAGGTGGATACGCACAGGTGAAACATTACAGCGGGGCGAGCACTGCTTACTGTGACATGACTTGAGTCACACATTTTATCACAGTTTGAGCGATAAAACTGTTTTGTCATAAAATGCTAGTAAAAATTGAAATGACATAATTTATCATGTCACAAACGTCTTGGCACGCCCGTGCACGGCCCGCAGGTGTCACGCTTGACCTACTCCTAGTAATCCTAACTAATATTATAAATGAAAGAAAGAAAGAAAAATAATTTTATTCGTCACAGAAACACGTGCTAATGCGAAAGTAAGTTTGTTTGTTACCAGGTTCACGCCTAAAGGCTTCTACATACCGGGGCTAGTAGGCTAATAATAAAAATATAATTTACGAGGCACTACAGTCTCGCCCACATGATTATAAAAAAGAATAAATAAACAAGACACAAAAATTACCGGCTCCCCCCAAAAGGTAAAACAAATAGGTAATAAAGTCCCTCGGATAGGCATTTTACCGTCGTCAGGTGCTTCAGCCGTGGCTCATTAGTCCGGCTCTAGTCTCGTCGTTTGTCAACACCCATACTTCCGAATTACGGTGCGTTTTTTATTAACGCCAATTCCTTGTACCGTAACGAGTGCAATTTTTCTCGGCCCCCCGTTTCTTCGTCGGAAAATTGTTTTTTACGAGTTGCTTCTGGTACGCCATTGATCTATTATTCAAGTTTGTTTTGTATCAGCTTGGTGGTTTGTTTGTTTATTTACAGTTTTGGGAGTAACCTAGGAAAAGTCACGGCACGAATGTTGGGCCTTTCGCTATAGCAAAATCACTGCCATGTCCTGAAATTGCGTAAGACCAAAATTTTTCAAAATCAATTTTTTTTTCCACATACCACATCTCACTCATGAAAGCTTTCGGGAAAACTAAGTAAACTTCTGTCAGTGGTCAATGTCCATTGAAACACCGTATTCTCAAAATTAAACCACAAATATCCCTTTACGAGCGGATGCAGGCTCGTCTATAAATATTTAGTGTTCCCTCCTGAGATCTGCAGCTGTTACATAGATAAGACAAACTTGAAAAACAGGATCTCATGAGACACAACACCAGGGCCTCAAGTCTGCTATTACAATAGTGTCAGAATGGTCGATCATTGATTTCATAGTTGTTGATTTTGACAAGTTTGGTAATCTACTATTATAATGGCGTCATTATGACTTTCCAATGGTCGGCCACTGACACTACATTGAAAGAAATTGCATTTATTGGTAATCTCGTACATAATGACAAATAAATGACATTCCTACTAATGAGTTTTATAATAATGGCAATACGACAATGCCATTATAAGTAACACAATTCTATTACGAGAACATTGACCGACCAATGATCGACCATTATGAATTTTGCAGACTACGAACTTTTAGCAAAATGACAATGGGATCGTGTTGGAATGACTGAAGTTATAAAAATAGCAGACTTGGGGCCCAGTATAGACAACGAGAAATACTTTACAATAGTTTACAAAAATCTCCAACCCTGTTTGCGTATTCTTCTACTTTAATAAAAACACACACGCCTCAAAATTTCTTCGTAAAGCCCTCAGAGACAGCTTGTATATTAAATGTAGCACCACAATCACATGTATCAATATTGATAATGAATTTTTACCCTTCATACGACTAACTAGTTTCACGAGAAATATTTTTGTAATATCACCTAAAAGTCACCCTCTTCTATTTTAAGTCCCCATCACCCGTGACATTTACAACCCCTCGCATATTCAGATGGTTTAATGTCAGCTTCAACTGGTATTGCCGCATTTTTCATACGGCGTCACTCTCATATTGCCAAATGGGACTGTCTCATCGGCAAATGCGCTCGCAAATGCCTTCCCACTTTTGTATGAAACGTCTCGATGAAAATATTCTTTGACACTTTTCAAGATCAGTTTGCACACTTACATTTTAATACGTGTGTATCCTTAAATAGCACTAGCAATTTAAATATAATTAAAAAAGTACGCCTTGTAAAAGAAAACCCAGTTCTTTAAAACTGAATGTTGTTCAGAAAAAACTCCAATAATCCAAATGAGAATCGTTCATTCACACGATATCACCTCCCAAAAAAGGCTCAAGAATCGTAAAAGCAACTTAGAAAAAGAATTACAAATCACGTAAATCTCTAACTCTATTGATACTCGTTTAGGCGTCGATCCATTCTCTGTGACACCTTCTGCTTTGCCTCCGATATGCTCTTTGAAAGCGGCAGACATTGATCGATGCTTTTCTAAGCTCAGAAATTAGATTCGAGCGAACACGATTCTTCAATACGATATCGCAGACGAAAAAGCTTGAAAATCTTTTCCTATTTACTTTGAAAGACAAAATTCTGTTTTACCAACGATCGAATTGGATTCAATAGCTGAAACATTTTCGTTCAATGTATCGTTCCTTGCAAGCGTTGAAGTTACTGGCAATTCAATCATGTGAAAAAGTGGCCTATTGTAATACAAGCTAGCATGAGGATTTATAATTGCGAATGATCTCATTATTAATGTAGTTAAGTTGTAGAATACATTCACAGATCTAAAGAGAGAACCCATAAATAGAAGAGTAACTACTATTTACAGTGATTTGTACCAACAATAGCATGAAAAACTGGCAATCTCGGTTCACAAGGTTCCAATTTCCAATACGATCCCAATGTGCAATTTCCTTGGTTGCACTAAAAATAATTACATGACCCATTAATCGTGGCCAGGCCATTTACCCGCTACCCTCTTCCGATTTTTTTTTTCTTTTTTTACAACGAAACCGTTGAAATAGCATTGGATACTTCTCTTTCACCTATGTATCTCGTGAAGAATTTAACATCGTAAAATAAAAGGGGGTTTGAGCTACCTGATAGGTAGGTAGGGTGATATCTGGAAAATGTAAGAAAAAACATGGAATTATTCTAAAAACTGGAATTGGCTTTACGTAGAAATTCCAATTCCAATGATACCTACCAACTTTTTCCTCAACAGTCAAATGTTTATTTTTAGAAGGACTATCCTGTTAAGATGCTTGTCCTGTCTATCCTGTTAGGATTGGACGATAATTAAACTCAAACGATGCGACACAACATTTAGTTACTGTGATTTTAAGTAGGATTATTAGCTGTTCCATATTTTCGTTACTTACATCATTGATTTACTTCGCTGGAAATAGGTTCTCCAATTTTGAGATTATATTCCATTCATAATATTTTTGTCAAAATTTCAGCCTTCATTGTATTACCAGCATGCATTTATAATATTTTACCTAACAGCAAACCAAACCAAACCAATTTATTATTAGGTATCTGCTACAGGAAAGGACATTAATATTATTTTCTTATTGTTTATCATAAATTACTGTACGTTTTAGAAATAACTAAGCTTGACATTTTGTGTCAATCAATTTTAATTATTAATGAATTTAATTGAGCTTGAGTCATACAAAATATTATCAAATAAATTCTGTATTGTATTGTTTCAGAGCTACTACCTATAGGTACATTCTGCTGTGACTTATATAGTTATGTATGATCAGTAAATTAACACCAATTAAAACCATTTATTGACACATCCAGTTCATCGAAATCTATGGTTAGAGTGAATTTTATTGGCGGGCGCCTGATATATCGCGGTGCCAATCGTAAATCTGTTGCCGCGAAATAAATAATTTAAAACTAATAAAAACGGGCCCTCTACACGTAATGTTGTATTCTTAGTTATATTCAGCACACGGAACACATTTGGAAATCTGAGAGAACTATACAAGAAGTTGTGCTGGGGGCCTAAAATGGACGCTTTGGCAGAATCATGCGTGCAATTCATAAACCCCGCAATTCATCTGTTTGACAGCTGCTATTTGACATTAGACTTCAATAAAGCAATTCTTAATTTGTGGACCATTATACGAAACTCCATACACAACTGTCAAAATTGCGGGATATGAATTGTACGCAGATCATAATATGATTCTGCCAAAGCGTCCATTTTAGGCCCCCAGATTACATGAACTATGAGTGATAGGCTGAGGAATGATGATATTTATAAGGCAACGTTGCGATGTAAAAGAAGATGTAGTGACAACATTTTTAAATAGTATGCTGAGATGGTTTGGTCATGTTCACAGGATGAATGAAAGGCGACTAACAAAAAGTATTTACAAGGCAGATGTGAGTGGATATGCCAGCCGGGAGGGAGGAAAGGGACGCCCTGGAAGGACATAAATACTGACCTTATTGATGATGTTCTACAGAAAGGTCAGGTGCGTAGTACTCGCAATCGGCATGCGAATGTCTGTTTCGAGTGTGAGTTGTATTTTAGTCGTATTATCTCGACGAAAATATTATTCTAAGTTCAATGTTGCCAACATTAAAAAAAATACAAAACGTTCGGCATACTATCGGACTACTGACGATACGACTATACTAGCTATTATTAGTTTATCATACTTCAACTCTCACTCGGGTCATTTTTAAATACCATCGCTCATTTGTTTGTTCGATTAACATGATCGTCATGTGTTTCGTGATACGGCAAGAAACTCACACTCTAATGTATGAACGTAAACGAAGCGAAAGGAGTATGTAAGGATCGTAGTTTCTGCCTACCACCATGGGAAGAAGGCATGAGGTTATGTATGTACTCGTATGTATGTATGAAATATAAATTGTGTTGCCAAGATGTTATCAAAGCTTTTGCAACGTTCATTAAGTTCGGAACGTTGATCGGGTACTTTCTGTTTTACCCATAGAGGAATTGCTGTAGTCATGTAGTCATAATAATTGTTATTTTAGGTTGGAAGTGGGTTAGGGGTGGAACGTGATGGTTATACAATGGATAAACCAATTAATAATAATTGGAACCAGTTAGAATATCCCTACTTTCGAAAGTTTTACTATCGTGTTTCAGCCAGAATGAGAAAATTTCAGGAAATAACAGTTATTCTGATAACAATACTAAAAGGAGTTTCAATAAAATGTAAAAATATATTGCTTCAACGTATTTTACTTATACATCATATTTGTTATACTTAAGTGCATTAGTAGGCACTTACATCTTACGCAAGTGTAATACCATTGTTCCCAATGAGACAACCCGCAAACGCAAACAACTGCAGAATTAATTTCACCTGATCATCAAGCTAAAGTGTACCTTATTACCATGTCACAAGATTAATTATGAGATAGGGGGGTGATAATTTACGATAACGTATACAGAAAATGCATTATGCATCACGGAAACGCATTGCTTTCTAAGCGTTCGTGTTATCGAACATGTTTTTGCTACTACGTTGCTTACTTGTCGCCGAGAGGAATTTCTAGCGAATAATTCATGGTGACAAGAAATGTTTCAGAATATTCTGTTTGTTCAAGACTTAGATAAGGTGCACGTGTCGCTTAAATAACAGATTTATGTAAAGGATACAGGAACATGAAAGTGTTATTTTAAAGGATCGTCTAATCTTAATATTTAGTAGAAATTTCTACCAAATATTGGTGCTATTTTTATCCGATTTGATCAACTGCTTTAGCAGCCACGAACATATATTTTTTATAGACCGTCAGGATTGAGGAGCCACGTAAAATGTGTTGTATCACCGAAATTGTATAGTCTTTTATTTTAATTAGAACTCGTTTACTACCAAATTATACTAAGAATACGTTTTAATTGGTTGATGACTTCCAAGAAACAGCGTGGTGAAATTTATGGATTTTTAAGAAAAATCAAAGCATGTAGCTATCCCAAATTCAGCCGTACAAAACCCATTTTCAGATTACGCATAAACACTACTAAATCCTACCAAATTTTCAAAAACATCTGTTGGCTAGTTTTCGAGTTCTAAGGTGGCTCCTCAATCCAGATATCTGGATTGAGGAGCCACTTTAAACGTCCTATAACTTTTTACCGGTTTTACTACAAATTCCAGGATCGGGCCTACAAAATCAGCTAATTTACTACTAAATATTGGTAGTACCCTCGTTTAAATATGAGACATGGCTCCTCAATCCATACGAACACTCTAATCTTCACTACCAGAAGAAAAATTGTTTTACATTCCAACGTCATTTTTATGCTTCATATTAACAACACAATTTCCCACCAATTATTCATTACCGTGTTAAGAAATGTTATCTTGTTTCTCATCGCCATCATCTTTTATTACATCTTGAACAAAACGCACATTCTCTGGAATTTGAAAAGCATCCGTGGCAATGCTCATACACCATGAAACAATTCAACAAACATGACCATCATTATAATTTATTATGAACAAAGCCGGAGAAACGACTTCGCAATCGAGTCAACAGGGTGTGACCATAATCTTGGACTGCGCCATTGTTCGGTCTCCTCAAATTGTCATACAAACCATCCCCCTCTTCTATGTTGCCATTTTTTATAAAGTATACCATATTAGCCCGTCCAGCTTCATAGTTACTTGTGTTTCCATAAGCTTCTTGTTGGTTTTTAGTGTCTGTGTTTGTGTTTTGTGTGACGATATGTGGTTCATGTCTAACAAATGTCAAGTCTTATTCGTCATTGTTTTGACTGCTACATACGATGTAGCGAGATGTGATGCTATCGCTAATATTAATTTTAATTCACATTTGAGAGATTATTCAGCGGTTGACATTAATGTAAGTAGAAAATAAAATACTCAAAATAATAAATCAAAAGAGCAAGATGTTAAAATTATATATATTAATGTTTCAGAACATAACAAACGTAAAAACGTTACAGAAAGAGGATTTAGAAAAATATGCCACTTTTACGCCGGCCAGCAACCCAATTAAGTTCAAGGTGGGAATTTGAATTAATCATAATTTCTTAGCACTTATAGGTAGTACCAGTGGACTCGAAAACCGTAATTACGATCCTGATAAGTATGCAGTAGTGGGTTTGTGTTATGTATTCGAAGGGCTAACTTGTGCTTATAATGTGAGTACTTAAACCAGGCGCAATTACTTCGCCGCATAGCTGACAGCATTTAGCGCATTTCAAATGCAGAAGTACGACAGGCCGAGGCTGCTTGTGGGAATATCACTGACATGGCCCACATTCTTGATAAACTTGCTGGAACGGAAACGTGACTCAACCGGCAGTTGATACAATATAAACATTGGCAGTTTTAAATAAGTTAACACTATTTTTATTTAATTAAGTTTTGATGTGATCGGCGGATACATAAAACAAGGGGTATCAGCTGCTTATCGTCCTGTTCCAGTTTTTTGTACATGAGTGTGTCAGTAATTTGTGGTGACGTACTACACAGTTAAGCTTTTCACAATATGCAGACGATGATTAACAGAAAGCATTCACTTACACTCGGGAGACTTTGTATTTGGGGTTGATATGGTCTAGAAATAACGTTATACTTTTATCTAAAAACTTTATGACTTTTTCCTTCCATCATCCACTTGATGGAAAATTAAAAGCAGAAGTTCAACAATTCTTCTCTGCTTAAAATTACTTGCAACTATACTATAATTCTCCATCTTATAATATACCGTGGCATTTTAGTCGTCTTACAACGGCAGCCCACTTCATGTATCCAATGACTACTAATCATTAATTTTTTTTTTTATTACCATTTCAATAATTAATTATTGAAACACCCTGTTATGAGCGCGGTGCAAACCTTGCACTCCATTCCGCGCCACCCTTGGGATGCAGGGCTTGTAAAAGGGTGTTTCAAACTACGTCATGCGTCATTTGAAAAAAAAAACTTTTTCAATGTTCTTTTTTTCAGATTATTCATGTTAATATTTTTTTTTTCTTTTTGAATGATTAGTAATCATTGGATACATGAAGTGGCCTGCCTTTGTAAGACGACTAAAATGCCACGGTGTATAATAGTGTTTACAATTTCGATCAAAATGAGGCAGACAACCATAAAATTTGTGATTATTCCTTTACTGACATCACGAGCAAATATAAGCAGCTAATTTCTTATAGTATTTATAATTAAAAGTTCGATAAACTACATATACTCGTAAGTAAAATGATAAGAAACATTAAAGATAACAATTTGCTATTGAAAGAGGGATTTTAAGATTCATAACTGAGAATCTTTTCCCGTGACGGCCTCGACCTCAACGCAACAGTTAGTCAGATATCAGATCAGTTCCCCGTAGTAATGAATAATGCTTCGGAACACAACCTCGATACGAAATGAGAAAAAAATACATGAGTAACACACTTTTGTATACATAGCTTGTTAGACGTGGATTGTATTCAAATACCTGTGAAATCACCAGTGTGCCTGTTTCAAATAACTTTATTGAAGGAATAGACATTGTGGTGTCTAATATGAATTCCATACAAACCTCATCTACATAAATAGCATAAACTCCGAAATTCTGAGTCATAGCAAGAGTTAAAATAAATACACCAAGTAAAATGTTTCATCTCAAAGAGAACAAGTTTGTAGATATTTTAAAGGGAAAGTAATGCCGTGTAACGCCATCAATTGAAGTAGAAACATTGAGTGCCATGTGAAAAGGGGCAGTGTTCAGACGATCGTATCGAACCATCGGACCGCAGTCAAGGGCTAGTATTTAATTATTTTATCAGAAAGAAACATCTATAGAGGAATCAAATATTATTTATACATTTGATATACTGTAATAGCAGTAGTTAAAGAATTAAGACCATACAAAAATACGGAACCCTAATAAGTACTATGGCAAAGGCTAGTGTCCGCAGTGACAGTTAATGCTAGTGTCCGCAGTGACAGTTAATGCTAGTGTCCGCAGTGACAGTTAATGAAATGTTTACACTTACCTCTGTCAACGCCCTTTTCACACATCCTTTACATCACAGAGTTGTGTGTTTGTGCTTGGAGGTTCTCGAATATTTTTTCTAGAACAATTTTAATTCTGTTGTACATAATTAAAATTGTTGTAGTAAAGTACCTCAACTAGGCCGTTATAGTGTTGACCCTTGTCAAGATGTCAACCAAAATTGTTATAACTGAAAAGTATTCGATTTTGTTAAGATCTAGTGTTTGCCGCTGATATCAGACAGGGAATTTTTTTGAATTTGAGCAAACAAAGAATTTTTAACTTTAGGGAACTATTTCTTTTAAAAACACGTCTATTTATTAAAATAACGTAACTTTACATTGGTATAATCTTCGTAATAAACTATTTCCTACATAAAATGTATGATTGTGTTAACTCAACATCTTGTCAATTATAGAGCCCCTTTTTGAAAAAAAAAATACAAAAAGAAAACAAATAAACATTTCTTGAGAAAATGAATCATATCGGTCATTTTGCAGGAAATACCCGACAGCGCATTATCCAGCTCAAGTAATGGCCGGGGCTTGCTGTATCATGATCAACCAGGTAAATTGCATCATCACCACTATCGATTTATAGTTTACTTACACTAGCTATATTTGAGTCTATCACTAAGTACATAACAAGATTTACTTCTATGATATTCGTGGTCCTGTTCTAACAGAAATACTTACCTTTTTAGTTACCATTGTGTCTATTTTTTTTCCTTTTCTGGTATTATGTAACAACATTTCATAACTAAATTATGTTAGTGATTATAATGCTCAGTAATTTGTGGCAAACAGCATCATGCGTTTGTAATAGCCTTAACTATGTCAGATACAATGAGCTCCTCTTACGTAACATTTTTGCTTTTTTCACATACGAGTCCCTTTAATGTTATAACAAATCATAATAATTATGATTCATTGGTAGTCCCTCATTATGATCTACGAGGTGATATTTAGGTTGTATTAATAGTTAAACTGTTTTATTGGCGATTTTCAAGTAAACGTGCTAAAACATAATCGCCTTTATTTAAAAACGTTGCTTAAGGTAAAGGCAAGCTTAAAGCCGCGTTTCCACTAGGCAACAATTGACGCGCAACATGTTGCACAACAAGTTGCCCAACATGTTGAAAGTCAACGCGGAACTTTTGTTGAACAACGTTGTCTGTCTACGCATCTACTTCTTTACGTCAGTCGTCGACAACATGTCGCCAGAGGAATTTGAGCACTGGTTCGTTACACCATACTACGGACATTGTTGCGCGTCACGTCTCCACTCGACAACAATTGATGCTCAACTAACGATGCTCTTTAAACAAACAACAAGCCGCGCGTCATGTTGCGCGCCAGCTGGCAACATCGCGCGCTGTTGTGCAGCGTTGTCGTACATGTTGAGCGTCACGTGTCGCGCGCCAAATGTTGCCTAGTGGAAACGTGGCTTTAACGTCAACAAAAATATGGTTATAATCAATCCCCCAATCAATATTTTCTTAACACTAAGTTACTTTTTTAAAATAAAGGAGTTAGATACTTAGCTATGCCTAGCGCTTTTTTTCCTCCTACTCTTTTGAAGTGGCTTTAGTATAAAAAATAAAATCAGCTTCGAATCTAACAGTAGTTTTTGAGCATTTATCCAGGACCGGCTGCACTTCGGTATCATAATTATCTATATCACAAACTCCAGAATTTATACTGGAGGATTATCCTTCTAAACTTATTTATTTTTGTTTCAGGCTACGCATTAAATGATTACGAAGAAAGTCCTCATTACACTCACGGGCATGATTATCACCTTTACGATCATCACCCAGAAGTTCATGGTCCTCCCACCTTGGAATATGATCACCACCATTCTTATCCTCATAGTGATCATCATGATTATCATGATCCTCATAATCATCCGGAATATTTTCCTTCCCATGATCACGGACACCATTACTCCGGACATAAACACCATCACTCAGACCATGGGTCGTATAATAAACATTATAAGCACGTAAGTAATATTCATTTAATAGAGGTTGTACATTATTACTTGTAGGATGAAAAACTAACGGGGAAGTGCTACACAGTCTTGCCACCAGCGGCATTACTGTGTCCAGTGTGACAGGAATAGGTGTCGGTGTAATTGGACATGAGATATTTCAGCTTTGTCTCCCGGATGACAAAACAAGTGCAGTGCCTCCGCGGAGGCCACTTATCAAAAGCTGGGCCGCCTGCTTATTGGCTGGCAACTAAGCAGGCAACAGGATATTAAATTCGTATTAGTCAAATTCAAATAACGTTTCGACCATTAGTTGCCATGTCTGACAGTAGACCTCAGAAATATTTACATTGGTGAAACAGTAACTCAATAAATCATTGTTAAAGTTTTGCATTGTCATCTTCCATGTTAAAATATATACTTTTATATATTGTCATAGGTCTTCAGTAAAAAAAGCATTGGTAATTTTGTTGATTGTCTTATAGGACCTTAATTCGATTGCGTTTGTTCCCTGTTATGTGTCTGATCGATATTGATAGGAGATGATCAGGTGCAGTTGAAAACCAGCATCAGGCACTAGTTGTCTGGCATTTTTTTGACGGCACGGTTGGCGCAGTAGTTAAGCGATTGACTGCTGCGCCGCGTGTCGCTGGTTTGATTCCCGCACGGAACAAATATTTGTATGACCTACAAGTAGTTGTTCCGGGTCTGGCTGTTTGTATATGTGAGTTTAAATGTTTGTAAACGCACCCACGATACAGGAGAAATTCCTAGTGTGGGGCAACGTTTTAAAAAAAGAAAAAAAAATGCTGGACTATGGGCCTTTTTGGCGCAGCCGTGAGGCACACTTGTTTCCTTTTGTTTTACTTGTAGTTATAATATATATATTGTGTGCCTTTTAGTCTGTGCTAAATAAATGTATTTTATTTCTTTCTTCTATATCGAAAGTTACAGTCTTACCGAAGTCAAAGCTATGTGTTTAGGCTTAGTTCTGCCTAAGTTACCCCACAAAGTGCCTACATTTGTTTTGAGACATATACAAGTACCTAATGAGTTCGTTGGACACCTACGTAGTTTATCATCCGTACCATGTTTAATGACAAACATGGTACAGATGACTCTTTTGTAAATTAATCCCCTGTTGCCTATCTTAATATCCCCACGATCCTTCATTAGGATCTTCTAACCTAGCCTTTATGGTTGTAATTTATCATCTCTTACTTAATTGGAAACTAGATTTTTCATTTCTGTTAGCTTCTATGTAGTTTCATGAGTACTTCATGGAAGCCTCTGAGGTAGATCGTAGGTTTTCGGATCTATCCAAGAGGCTACCTCGAAATATTAATTTTTATTATAAGCATATGTCAGTGAACATAGGCTCAGTTTGCATTGATTCCGTAATAGATTAATGAGTATAAAACTAATTTTAATAAACCCGACTACGGCCTTTGCCGTAGTCGGGTTTATTAAATAAGGAATTGAATTAGTTCCAAAGGCTTGATTTTAACAGGCTATGAATGTATGTGTGTTTGTTTGTTTATATGTATGTTTGTTCATCTGTTACCTCATAACTCCTAAACTTCTTGTCGTATTTTGACAAGCGAGGTATCGTTGTAACCGGAATCACGCGTCAATACATGAAATCGTACAGATTACGTGTGACCCCGGCTATACGAAAACCGATTTTATTTATAATTAATTGTCATTGTGAAAACGAAATCGATGTCTTTTTTATATCTTTTTACCTGACTGCCCCAGAAAGAGGGTAATGTTTTTCGAGAGTATGTATGTACTCTCGTATGTATTTCTATTTCTTTGGCACGCTCTGTAGCCTAAACGGATTGATGGATTTAAAAAAAAATTGTCTTAGTTTTGAGAGTGATATATCACTCTTAAAACTAAGACATACAATACTATACAATATTTATATGTTTTTTATTTATTTTATTTCCAAATAAACTAAAAGCTTGAAATAAAGCAAATTATTAAAAAAAATCCAAGTGCAAAAACACTTATCTGAAAAGAGTAAAACAAGCATTATTATTATCCATTGAACTTTTTTTTTTGTAAGATATCGCAGGCAGGGACAAACAAAAGTTACACACCATACTTCAGGTTATTGGTTTTTCCGCGCCTGCAATATAGCAGCGTACAAAAAATAAAATTTCAATTAAAACTAAATAATAATGCTTGTTTTTCTCTTTTCAGCTATATGTGTTTTAGCTGGCGTTATTGTCGTAGTCGGGTTTTAGTTTTTTTACTTGTTTTATATTTATATGATCTTCAGTCAATGCCTACTTAAAACTAGCATTGCAGAATTAGTTTATTATGCGTCCCTTTTTATGTTACAGGCTCTAGCAGCAAAAACGGTGTTATGGCCAATAGCTGGAATAGCTTTATTGGGTGCGGCTGCAGCTCTGGTCAGTAACCCAGTCCTTCTGCAACTTGGAGTGGTATCTGGTAAACGCAGAAGAAGAGATACTGAAGAAGTCACAGGACCTGATTTTCCGTCGGATGCATTCACAAAGTACGAAGATAAAATTAACGAACAAAGTAATGAGAATAAAATTGTTCACCGTAAAGAGGATTTGAGAAAAAAAACGAAGCTAAATAGAATATTGAAAATTGCATCCCTTACTGAGACTACTAAAAGAAAAGTATTTAAAAAAGATAATTTAAAGGGTGTGCAAAAGAATATTGGAGTAAGAAAGGTTCTATCTTCAGTGAAAAGAAATATTGAACAAGTAACGACATCTCCAGCAGATTACAATAGCAATAATGATAATGATAGATTCATCCCAATTCCAATTAAATTAAGAACTCCTAAAGTAACTGAGTAATTAAATGATGGTAAGGTTATTTGTAATATAATAAACGTTTTGTACAACAAATTATTCTTAAAAGATTTTTCCCTCAAGTCATTGAGCATGACTGCAATAGTAAACGTTGTATATGCAAAGATAGTCAGCTCAATACTCACCAAAAAAATGTCCCAAATAAAAATAATAATAGGTATGTCGTTTTCTAACAACACTACACAATCAACTTAAAGACAACACAAACACCAAACTTCGTTAAATAAAACGGGCTCGAAACAGTTTATCGGTTCATAATAAAATAAGACTTAGTTACACCAGAAGATATTGGCACAGACACGGAACAATACAAATCACTTGCACGGCATGTAACTCAGTCCACAAACAATACACTCACAGAAATATTGACAAAACAAACAATAAACCGACAATTATTGTTAGCTCAAACGTCATCAAAGAACCGATCATACGGTGTTTGGCTTACGAAACGAGTGAAGTTCGAACTGCCGAGACAGTTTTGAATGAAGTTGCCTGCTGACCTTTCTATGTGTGCGCACACGCATGGTAGAGTGAGCTTGTTCGAGCGCAAGGGGTGTTGAAAAACTCGCTTTAAAAATGCCCATGTGTGAGACGTGGCGTGACACGTTACGGTTAGCAAGGCGGCCCTATTGGTTAGGGATATTATTTGAAAAGAAAGATCTCTTTTAAACAAAAATTTACCTAAGCTTGTTTTGAAGTACTTAAATGCTAGTAGGTAGTTTTTTGAAACCAGAAGCAGTACTGCATTATCATGATTTAATCATAATAATTTGCATTTACTATGAAATATTTGATGTTAATCTTACTAGTAATAAAATACATAACGAGAAAATTATCAAGATACATTTTAATACCTAGTCGTAAAGTTTATGTCTAGTTAATTTTTAATTCAGCGCTCTCTGTTGGTTTCCTCCTCAACTAAAACTCACACTGCTTAGTGAACTCAGTGAATTACCCACAGATAACATTCACGTTGAATCAGTAGAAGTAGCTGTTAGTTAGCTATGCGTTCTGTAGAGGTCGCTTTAAAATAGTTTAGTGGTGGAACAGAACTGCTGAACTTAATACCGAAGTTGGAAATTGCCAGCCATATAATATACCGTTTAGACAGCAATGGTGATGAAATTATTTACTTTGAGTAAATAATTTCATCGCCACTTCTCTCGTAACGGTGAAGGAAAACATCGTGAGGAAACCGGCATGTCCTAGAACCAAAAATTCAAAGACATGTATGAGACATCTACCAACCCGCACTGGGCCCGCGTGATAGATAACAGCCCACTCCGTCTCGAAGAGAGGCCTGTGTCCCAGCAGTGGGAATACTTTAGGCGGATTATGCAGCTTTTGACTATAAGATTATCTTATTTGATTTGCAAACACAGCATTGAGGTGCTTTACTTACAGGCTAGCTCACTGTGCCCGAAGAGGCGATCTCAATTGGGCCACTATTTCAGTACAGCTCTAAAAATATTCTAATTATAAACCATTGACTTGAAAGAAGAAGGCTATCAGAAGAAAGGAAGAAAGAAAAAGAAGCTAGAGAAAGGCTACACTAGCAGTGTTGAATTCCTAACACGATGACTACAGGCCTTGCTTCAGAAAGAGAAAAACAATTGACTGATCTTAATTATTTTAATGTTGAAAAAATAACATATTTTATAAAATAACCTTAATAATACAGTGGAGCATCACATCAATCTTCAATTTACAGCTTGAATCCGAACTGTGAACAATGTTATAAATAATTTAAATCCTTCAAAATTCATGGCCGTGGATTATATTAAAAACACCGTGTGCTTTTCTGTGAAGAGTCTTAAAAAGAAGCCTCTTCAAATTATTTTTTTCAGCTAGTGCATACGAAGGTGGTTGTAATTTGAATATAAGTCTTATAATAATTAGGTTCTACTGACCGTAAAAATTGTTTACTAAGAAAAAAACAAACCGATGTGAAACTGATCCTAGACAAGTGAACATTTAAATCATACGCGAACTCGTAAAATTTTAATATTTTAATTGCGCTTACATAATTCTTAATTACAGAACCACGTGCAAATAAAAATAAAAATTGCCTTTGAATGGGGGCTTACCCGTCCCACTAACTCCTTTAAATAAAACTTACCTGATTCATCTGAAGGTAGATTGGCTGTTAAGCATCGTCACTGCGGAGCCGATGCTGATGGTAATGTAGGATGGCATGCACCACGCAGTGCTTTTGCATAATAAAATATATTCGGCTCTATAATAATCCCACATTTGGGAAAAGATGTTTACCTTTGTCATTTTATTGTAAGAAGGAAGATTTTGCTACTAGAGATATACAAACATATGCTACGCAACTACAATGCTATGGCATGGTACAAGGATAAAACTCTAAAATACCGAAGTAAGCCGAGTTAACAAAATAACGGTGAATTGCATCGTGCTGCATTGAGCACCGCATAGGCAGCAATCGTAAAGGATAATAAGCTAAGCTAGCTAAGACAACGAATTGCTCCTCACATTGCCAACCTGTACTGAATAATTATTACTAACCTTTGGAGCGTTTTCAACCGTGCATTTGAATATCAAAGCTGCTCTTTCACAACCTTTTTCTCCGTCAGACACCTTGATATCATTCACTGAAAACAAAAAGTTTGAAAAAATACTTAAATTCATTCATTCACGCACAGCCCGTTAGGTCTGGAACCATGCTATTTTGCACAATAATGCATATATAACGAAAATGAGCACTAAGGAATGAGTTTGAAAATTCATCAAACGTTGTATGGTACGAGTAGTTCGTAATTTTTGATGATGGGAAATCCCATTGGGCTAACGAATACCAGAACATCTGCTTCCCAGTATTTGGTAAGACTGTTTTCACCAAGGTTTTTAGCTGTCCTACCATAGGCTCTTTTAAAAATATGTATACCTTTGACACAAAGATCTGCCATTTTCTTGGCATTGACCAGCCGTTTTTCATCTCCGTTTTTCATCATTTCAGCTACTTTGTAGGCATGATCGATATCATACAGTCCTTGAGCATTCATCTGAAAAAAGTGAAGTTTACAATGGCAGTTTATTTATACCTACTTTATACAAAACAAACAATTAATATACAAATATTTATTGGAACAAAATCATATAACAAATTTTTGTGTACGTTATTACTGCGTAAGTTTAGTAACTGTCTCGCAATTATTAGCGCCCACCCCAGGAGCGAAAGCTATAATATAAGTACTTAGCTATAAGTTCAGTCACGAGCATAAATTTATTACTATAAATAGCTAGGGATTTTTTTCTAATTGCTTGATTCATCCATTTATATACGACGGCTATACGTGATAATTTGTGGAAGGCATATACAGGGTGGATTTTTGAGATGGAGCAGTAAGAGCAGCTACCTTAACCGTTGTAGCTACAGGAAAAGAGTCTTAAGAGACGGCCTTATCTTTTTGAGAAATTTTGATCTGCATTCACAGATCTTGAAATAATTTACAGTCAGCAGGAAAGTAGGCAATTTTCACAAAAAAAAAATATTTATGCCAATTGATCCATTTTCTTTTAGGGATCAAAAACTTCTATAGGATCAATATTGGTTTGAGTACTTACTAGAAAAGTGATACATCGCAAAAAACTTTTCCCATACATTTCGTAGGAAATGAGACTCGAACTTACATTTTTACCATCAATAACTGGCCGCTACAAAATAACTGATCGAAAAACAAATAAAAACAATAACTTCTACTTGGGTATTATTTCACCTTAAAATTAAAAATTAAAAACTTGTAACTTTACATTATTGACTCACCTAGAAATTTTACTTTTGTGCTCTAAGTTATGAGGTGTTCAAAATGGTAGCAGCTGATAATGTGCTAGGATTAATTCTATAGGCATAGAGAATCATGGTAAGTTAATCTTTGAGTTCCTGAACACTGTCGTATTTCTTTTTAAAAAAGTTCAATTTTTAAATAGCGCCACATAAAAAAGTGTAGAGGCGTTAATTAATACCCCAAGTGTAAGTTTGCAAGAGAGTAAACGTAACTATTTCGTTTGCGTTAAAATTTTACCGATCATAATGCTAAGAATAGATGGGTATCTAAATAAAAATCTATAATCTATAAAAATCTTAACGCAAACGCGCTAATTACGTTTACTCACTTGCAAACTTACACTCAGGGTACAGGACTGCGAGGTGGTCACGGTATAGAACCATAATTTTATTATGTTTGTATCCACTGCCTTGCGAATTACCGGAATTTGATTGAAGCGATTTCGAAATTCGAAGTTTAATTATTTTTTGTTTATTTTTGGCCAGTATTCATTGTAGCGGTCCATCTATCCATCATAAAAAACTAAGTTGGAGTATCATTTTTAATGAAATGTATCACAATAACGTAATATAAATCACAAACATCGAAGGAGTCCGAGCGCCATCTTCGACGGAGACACGGCTTGTCTGCGCGAAATGGATGTGATGTCAGATATTTTCGATCTCAACGAGGTATCACATTCTTCTGAATCTAAAACTGAGTAGGCAGATATTTATGATGCAAATTTCCGTTAATATTGTATTGACACACATTTTAGTAGCCGATTTAGCATATATTTTGCGTCGCTTGTCTCGCCAGATCGTTATTTTTAACACAATACTGCGATCCCTAACCCGCCTGCTAAGTGTGGCGATTATGGCAAC
This sequence comes from Tiliacea aurago, assembly GCA_948098905.1. Lineage (NCBI taxonomy): Eukaryota > Metazoa > Arthropoda > Insecta > Lepidoptera > Noctuidae > Tiliacea > Tiliacea aurago. The sequence goes on along the minus strand of OX402591.1, from coordinate 16,901,385 downwards.
CCCCCCCTTCTTTGGGGGAGGCCTATGTCCAACAGTGGACATCTTTCGGCTAAAATTATGAAGTTATACAAAAATGTATGTTAAACTAGAAAGCATACGCATCAATTCTATATGTGAATATAGAATTTAAGTATTGTAGTAAAATACTATATGAAATAAATTCAGGGGTCCTACCTAAAGATAATGATATGAATACTAAAGATTCATGTTTTTTTTTTTAAGGAACAGACTATTACTTTATTATTTATAATTCTATCTGTGATTTATTTCAAATATTTATATTTTCGTTACTAAAAATAAATATTCAATATGAAACCGAATGGCGGCGTGGCGTGAGCACGACGCGCATTTGTATGGCCAAGGTGAACGGCGATTACCCGACCCTTAATATCTATAATTGAAATCAAACCACATCAAAGCCGTTAAACCTTCCTGAGATAGCATCAGTACATTTGATTTTTAACGAGTGGGATCATTACTAGTCATTAGTATAGAATTAATCCAACCACAATTTTGTACGCCAATCTATCATTGATATCACAGTGTAAAATTGTTCTGGTTTTGCATCATAGCTAGCTTATCATTAAACCTGCTCGTGAATCGCATTAAAACTAGGTAGATTAGATGCATTGATTATAATTTAATAACTGCAGATTCCAGTCCTAAATTTCTAATGATTTAGTTGTTAGCCAAAGCGATTTGGACTATTTAGACTAGACTAGCACCTTTTCAACACCAGTTAAAAGCAGACTATAATAGATAAATTATATATATTTTACAACTTCTCTCAAACCATTGCGTTATCATAAAATTTCAATAAGGTTTTGTAAAAAAAAAAGATTAGGTATTACCAGAATATCCACGGGGATTATAAGAATTTGGCATGGTACAATAAAGTTACTTACAACTTCGGCAGCCTTATAAGCGCAAGCCAGCACACATTTGGTGGCAGTCTTGGTAGGGACCACGTAACTCTGAAGCTGCACCAGTTCCAGCATATCCACTTCCGAGTTCTTGTTACATTTCATTACCAGCTTTGTGAACTCCATCTTCAGTTCTTCCTCTGTGAGGGCCTTTAAAACACAGGTTTTTTTTTATTTGGTTTGTAAAGCTTATACCGTAGGATTTAATATAGGCTTGACCACAGGAAGTAATTAATCGGAAATAAAAAAAAATAAACTTACTTAAATTATCATCCAATTACAGTCTAAATGTGAATATCTATATCTACAGAATAAAAGACACAAAGCTGCATTATGCTTACTAGATAAAACATTTAACAACAGTAGGATTAATTACTAGCAGATTTTAACTAATTTTACCATGACTGATAGAAAATGGAACTATACTTTAGTATTTGTTTGTAATGATTAAAATAAACTTTCTATGGAAAAAATGGTAGAATATACGTTTACCGCTCTTGTGCTACTTTTTTTTCGTGCCTAAAGGATATCATTATTATGAAAAGGATTGCAACTATAATTTGGCTGAAACAAATAGATGACATATAAATAGCACAGAAAAATTATCGATAGGTACTTACATAAACACAGCTGCATAATGCTAAAACCAGAATCATAAAGTTCCACATATCGATCTCGCGCTTCGTCCAATACTAACCGAAATGGATATATAACAACGTATAAATACTACAGTTCTTAAACACATGCATATTAAATTAAATTGCGTATTCCGGATAACATTAAAGTTTTACGTGAAAGTTAGTTTAGTGGCTAGATAAGATCTTTTCATCATATATTTTTTCATTACAATTTGTTGGTGACACTAATACGACGGCAATTTTAGCAAATCATTTTAGCCTTTTGATTTAATCTTACATACTTTTATCTACTCTCATATCATAAAATTCGAATTATAAAATTCAATACGAGTTATTGTCATCTACGTATATACTAATATTATAAAGAGGTAAAGTTTGTGAGTTTGTGAGGTTGTAGGGGGTAATCTCTGGATCTAATGAACAGATTTTGAAAATTCTCCCACTAATCCGAGTGTCATAGGATATATTTTATGTCAAGAAATTTCACGCGAACTGAAAGTCGCGGGCTGAAGCTAGTACGCAATAAACTATTTCTTACTCAAACTTTGATATTTTATTTAGTAGGTTCAATCCTAATGTATGAGAGTAGATAACAATTCACAATCACAATTCACAATTTTTTATTGCATCCCATAATGTTAGTAAAACAGGTGGTAGACTTAAAATTAAAGACACCAGTTATGGACCCTGTCGGATACAGCATAGTAGGAGAGAGGAGGAAGAGCGCTTATTTGTGTTTATATTATTAGGGTACATATTCTGGAGTGAATAAGAAGCCGTGCAAAGAATGATTATCAACGTTCAAAGTTCAAGGGCAAAGGTGCTTTGATACCAGATAATAAAGGGCTATATTGGTTTACAATGTATGATGAAAAAAGGATTTTTCAAGTAATTGTATTTTTATTTTTGACCACATTTTTCTTCTTCCAATATCTATTTAGTAAATATTTTGGTTTAAGTTGTAAGTAGTAGTGGTAGTTGTAGATAAAGTACCTACTGTAGGAAACTGCACATAAAAATGTATTAAAAACACTCGTGTGATACTATTAGAAACCTCGCCTATGACGGCGACGGCTCAGTTTTTAAACACACCTCTCATTGTGCAACAATTTTGTTAACTCATCATCATCATTTCAGCCGAAAGACGTCCACTACTGGACATTAGTCTCCTCAAAGGGCCCGGTTGCCTTAATCGCCACGTTTGGCAGGCGGGTTGGCGATCGCAGTATCGTGTTAAAATGCATAGAAAACGCTGCTGCCCATTCTCTAGTAAGTCCCTTAGTCGCCTTTTACGACACCCACGGGATGTGATAGGATGGTGCTATTCTTTACGTCCGGCACCACACATAAACAAATATTAATTAAAACCATATTAATAATAAAAAGTAAACAAGGTAGATACTTAAATTATAACTATTTATTTGGGCTTTAATTTTACAGTATATGTAATAGATGCATGGACCAAGCTGAAACAGCTACTGAACCCGATGCAGAACATAAAATATAAACAGAAGCTCTTCTTGATGTCACAGTAGTCTGATGGTTTAAAGAAGATCAAACTGAAACAATCAATTATAGACCATTAGGTACCAGAACTTTCATATCATCCCTTTTTATTAGAATTAGGGGTCGCACTTGCATAATCAGCCTATAATATTCTCACTGCTGGGACACTGGTCTTTCTTTGAGGGAGTGGGCTCTATCCCGCGGGCCCAGTGCGGATAGTAACGAGACCGCAGATGAAGACGTTGGAAACAGCAACGTGTAACACGGCATAGCGGTGACACAGAAAAGCGTTGAGAAAGTAGTTTAACCCCGCAAAAAGATTCACCATTCAAGATTCGGTGAAGCTGGACCTGAACCAACCTGGTGGCGACGTCATATATTATATGACGTCGCCACCAGGTTGGTTATGCATACTAGAGTAGGTATTGGAACCTACTCTAGGATGCATATCCGGTACGGCTCTACTAATCCTTCCATATCCTAAGGGCACGTCTTCCCTACATAATATATGACGTCGCCACCAGGTTGGTTATGCATGTCCTGAATGAGTGAATGAATGAAATGCACCCCAGCGTGGTTTGACCAGACTTTATTACTCGAATGAATCCAAAGATTCATACTAGCCCCTGGAGACTCATGTTTCATGGACTACAGTGACCATTGCATATCAAAGAGTAGACCGGGGGGCGATAATGGTAGGAAAGACGTGGCCTTAGGATATGGAGGGATTGTTAGAGCCGTACCGGATATGCATCCTAGAGTAGGTATTGGAATAGTGGATAGACGACATGGATAAATATTACCCATCTCTCCACTATTCCAATACCTACTCTAGGATGCATATCCGGTACGGCTCTAACAATCCCTCCATATCCTAAGGCCACGTCTTTCCTACCATTATCGCCCCCCGGTCTACTCTTTGATATGCAATGGTCACTGTAGTCCATGAAACATGAGTCTCCAGGGGCTAGTATGAATCTTTGGATTCATTCGAGTAATAAAGTCTGGTCAAACCACGCTGGGGTGCATTTCATTCATTCACTCATTCAGGACATGGCGGTTTCCTCATGATGTTGTCCTTCACCGGTTTGAGAGCAGTGGCGATGAAAATATTTAAACAAAATAAAGCGCCTGCCTGAGTTCGAACCCACGACCTACAACTCGTAAGTCGGGGCCGTTACCACTGGGCTACCCTATTATAGCTTAATTTGATAGTAACATACAAATACATACATCAGGAGATTTTTCCACAGTACACTTGAAGATCAAAGCAGCTCGCTCGCAGCCTCTTTCTCCATCGCTGACAGCTACATCGTTCACTACAAAAACCACATATTGGTCATTACAATTAAGTACGTAATCTCAAACGTATAGTGGTGATTACCATTAACCACTTATTGGTAATTATAATTAAGTTCCTTATCCCAACCTTCTCATGTTATCTCATCCTGTGTTTTACTCATGTCCTTGCTTACTGAACACCTGGGTTATAATCTATTTTCTTTTTCTATATTGTTTCAATTTGATTCAATTATGATTTATGTAATTTGTTAACTTGTAAGTAGCTAGGTAACCTGTATCTACCATACCTCATCTTGACAAGGATAATATAATCTACTCCATATCATTAGAAGTACGAATAGTTGTAACGGTTTTTAAATCAGGGTTATTGAAAATAATAGGTTCAATAATGACTGACTGACAAACAGACTGAGAACTTGCTAATGAAATGCCAAAAATCAGTGCAATGAATAACTTTATGACAACTTTGATGGTATTAATAAGTAACAGTGTAAATCGACTCTTGTTGCTAACAGTACTTACAAAATTTTGACCTGGAAAATGGATGGGTGATCATAATGGATTGTTATCACCAATGCGTTCATTGTTCTGGCATTTAAATTCCATTTAATCGTTAATCTATACAATCTGATATGAAAGAAATATGAATGGACACAAAAAGGTTCACAATTAAAATGGTTATGCATGTTTTCATCCTGTAATACGTTTTTATATTATTATTACTTTACTGATAAAGATATTATTCTTGTAAACTCAGCTAGGTAGCAGGACCTGCCAGGGTTGCGAGTTTGTCCGAAAGGGATATCGTGGCCCTGGCACACAGGCAAATGAAGGAATACGGGTGGGTTTTAGTCAGTAAAAGTCTGACACGCCCTCCCGCTCCGCCCAGAGCGGGAGAAGTTATTTGATAATTTCCCAAAAAAAAAAAAAAAGCTAGGTAGCAGGAATAGGAAGTATCTTCTAGATAAAATTTTAAGCAAATCATGTTATCTCAACCTGTGTTTAACATAATATGTCCCTGCTTACCAACTGTATTACCGGGATAATAAATTATGTTCTCTTTTTAGTAGATTTCAACATTACCGCTTTTGCATGCCTCCGTGAATTCTTCACTCTTCTTTATTTTGACTGGGTCATCAGATAAATATTTTCGAGTCAGTTCATTTACACCTTCAACTGATAACTCTCCTTGTTCGTTCATCTGAAATTAATTATTGGTTGATGTTATAATTAGTCCTCCTTTTTAAGCGTTGTGTTTATCTTAATACATCTACTACTAAAGCGTATCGTTTACGTATCTAGAATAATTATGAATGCTTCTGGCATTTTGGCTTTCATATCTTGTTTTTTTTTTTCTTTTTTCGTAATAAGAGTTCGGTTCTTTTGTCATTTATTATTTGCGTCATTCATTATTTTTGGTTTCGCTGAGTAAACAGAAAAATAAAATTATCATTACTGTCGGGGGACCGTTCTGTGGATCACTTTTTAATCTAAGAGGTCCCCTGACTGCAATGATGGTTTTACTTGTCTGTTTAGTCAGTGAGTAGGTAAATGAGTGACCTTTCTCATTGTTTAAACAGATTAACTGATACAATATGTTTTTTACTTTTTAGTTCGATATTTTTAAATTATTTATTTTTATGATAGACATATTAGTGACAAGTTTTATTTTAAAACATGTAATGCTAAATGGTGGTATTTTTGGTTTTATACTCTAGCGGTGGCGAGGCGAGGCGTGGATGGCGTGGAGCTGAAATGTTTGTTTTGCATGTAAACGCTACATATACGTAATTTGGTGGCACAAAGAAACTCACATAGATACCTACATACATACATATATGCAAAACAAACATTGAGAGCAGTGATGGCCCAGTGGTATCGGCTGCGACTTACGAATTGTAGGTCGTAGGTTCGAACCCAGGCAGGCGCTTTACTTTGTGTAAATAATTTCATCACCACTGCTCTCAAAACGGTGAAGGAAAACATCGTGAGGAAACCGGCACGTCCTAGAACTAATAATTCGAAGACATGTGACATCCATAAACCCGCACTGGTCCCGCGTGGTGGATTACGGCCCACTCCCTCTCACAGAGAGGAGACCTGTGTCCCAGCAGTGGGAACATTATAGGCTGATTATACATACATGAACCCTAAACACCATACACTCCTTTTTGGGCAGTTGCGTAATAAGTTAGTCTTGTTTTTACAAGCATATCTGTACCACTGACATATAACTATAATATGTTTACTTAACTATAATATTTAAAATAATCCACTGCATCTTAAGAAGACCATAGAACATTTAGATTTATTGTAAACTACCTTTTACCCGCGGCTTCGCCCGCGTGTTTGTCAGAAATTATCCCACGGGAACGTACTACTGGGATAAAATCGGAATGCAAAGTCCTAACAACCCACGTCATGGTCTACCTGTTTCCAAATTTTATCGCAATCCGTTCAGCCGTTGAGTCGTAAAAAGGTAGCAAACAGACAAAGAAAACCCAGGTACGTACTGGCGATTTTTTAAACACGATGATTTTTTATTGCGCCCTTGATATTCAACTCATGATGTTGAGCCAAGCATTGAGAATCCAACAGAGTCCATCCCAGCGCTTCGAAAAATACGCTGTTGAATTTTAAACTTCAGGCGCTAAGCATTGTGTTGAAAATCCAGTACACGATAGAAAAATCGCCCGTGGGTTAGAGTGATCATTTTCGCATTTATAATATTAGCAATAAATAGTAGTAAAAATAGTTATGTATAGCCATGCACATCATAACGAAGGTAAGCATCATCAGATTCATAGGAGTACATGTTTCCGGTGAGTAAAGAGCATTAGCTGTAATCGTTGCGACGAGAAGGCATTGTACAATGACTGTGGACCGTGTAATTGGTATACTTATCATCCGACCTTGCGTCATTTTACACAACAGTCGTTGCTGGGAACCAAACTGAAACTGCACATCCGAAATCATTGAATATATAACCGACTGATGGGACAAACGGAATGAGCATGGCTATGCGGTTCATAAGCGACTGCGGTACTGCAGTAGACAGGAAAAATTAAAAGCACCTATTCATTGTGCACCAAATCAAATCAAAAGGAAATACTACGAAAGCTCAAAAATTGGTGATCAAACGGGAATACTTCGGAAAAATTACTTCATGGCGATGATGACAATAGGCAGGCCAATTTTCGTAATTACAAACAAAGCTAGCTAGAAAGCTGAGATCAGATCTCATCCGAATCGTTACCTGACGGAGAAACGAGGCTTTGAAATGACCTCGTTTGTATGAAAATGTTACTCTGGGTACTAGTTTTGACGATAAGTGTAGGTAAATTATTTATAGATATTTACATACATAATTATAATACAGTGCTGAGCAGACGAATCAAGACACAAGGTTGTTGCTGTTATTTTGCTAAAAATCGAACTTTGTTCGCCGGAAAAGAGGTGTGTTCTTTATTACCACAAAGCCATTATTAGCAGAAGGTACTTTGGACTTAGTACCGGACTAATACTTACATTAGTCAGGAAAATACCTACATTAATCACGAAACGAACCTTTGGAATATTTAGCTTAAATTTTGCTAGTAATTATGGGGTTAATTTCCTGGTTAGTTTAATTTAACCATTACTCTGTACATCATCATCTTCCTGATTTCTTCTCATGTTACTTGGGGTCGGGACAATACGTTTTTCTTCCATTCTCCTCTGTCGACTTCCACGCTATCATTCACTCGCTTCTCTTTCATATCATCATATGGGTTATATCGTCACATGAGTTTCCTCTTTCCTCATCACATGTTCATACCAAGCCAAACAATTTTCTTTCTACTCTTCTATCACTGGTGCTACTTTTAAAACTTCCCCCTACATACTTATTTCTACTTTATCCATTTTCGTCACTCCACAGATCCATCTCAACATTCTCATCTCCGCTACATGCAATCTTTTTTCATCCGTCTTCTTCACGACCCAGCATTCCGATCCATACATTACGACACCCATTACTTTAGATGTCAATACAATATATCAGTGTAATAATATACTGGCTCAAATGGCTAAAATGGCAGGGCATGGCACAACGCACGCCGAATAACGTGGTAGCATCCAAATAACAGAACTGATGCCCTGAGATAGACCACCAGTTGGACGTAAGTCCCTTAAATTTAAATTCCCATTCAAAGTAATGCTGTCTTTATCTAACGGACCGTATCAGAAAGTGACAGCATTGCTTTTAATGGGGAATTAAATTAAATGGACTTACGTGCAACTGGCGGACAGGGCCGCGAGAGGCTACAAAAGAGATTTTGGGACCAAATTCATGTACTTTATTAAAACTGGAAAGGCTTTGCTCGGTATGGAGAAAAGTGAAAGACGTGCAGGACTTGCCCTGGATAAGACAGAATAGATTGCCTAAAGCCTCTTGATAAGAATAACTTCGCCAAGAATTCACGCTATCATGACTCAGGTAAAATTTTTGCAGAAACATAAAAATTACAATTCGACACTGAACATGAACCTTGTACTACGCTATTTATGTAGTTGTAGATGACATTGCTGATCTCGCTTGGTAAATTTTTAAAAAGCTCATAGTAGTCAGTTATACACCAACACACACTGGGCCCGTGTGGTGGATTATGGACCACTCCTTCTCCTAGAGAGGAAGCCCGTGTCCCAGCAGTTGATAAATATTAATGTTGAATGAAATTAAAATATTTTAACAAAACGTAAAGGCGAAACTGTATACGTGTGTTAAATTAATGTCGCCACTGTAGCGGCATGCTGTATAAGTTGATTATGCTACGGTAGTCAATAGATCTTTTATTGTATGACCTGACCGTTTGTATGGTATTCAAAAATCTTACCATTCCAGCCTTCTTATAAACGCAAGCAAAGAGACACCTTGTGGATTCGCTGTCGGGCATGGTCTTGCTCTTGAGCTGTATCATATCAGCCGCCGTTATTGGGTAGTTGTCCGAACACGCGATTATCATCTCAACGTATTTCATTTTCAGTTCGTCCAATGATGATGCCTGGAATAGTAATTGATGGCTGATTATATAATTTAAAAAAAATATATAAATATATATAAATATTTTTTTTATATAATATAAATTTTATTTATTATAAGCGTGGTCCTATTGCAGGGCTAACTTCCCTTCCCTCTTTCCACTTTTCCCGGTCTACTACGATTGAGGCCAATTCTTGGAGTCCAGTTCATCCCACCATCTCTTTCTGGGCTTGCCGCGTAGTCGTTTCCTGCTAAGTGGCATCCACTGAGTGGTGGTTTTGCATATAGTGTAGTATAATAGTATACGTAATAGGTTCCGTTTAGTGCCGGACGTAAAGAATAGCTCCATCCCGTGGGTGTCGTAAAAGGCGACTACGGGAGTTACTAGAGAATGGGCAGCAGCGTTCTCTATGCATTTTTAAAACCATTCTGCGATCGCCAACCCACCTGCCAAGCGTGGCGTTGGCCTATGTCCAACAGTGGACGTATTTCGGCTGGAACGATGATGATACGTAATATACTAATTGCAGAAATAATGCCATTTGAAAGAATTATCGCAATAGCATAGTATAATAGTATACGTAGATTCTAATGCAGAAATAATGCCTATTGAAAGAATTATCGCATCTAACTTTCAGACAATTCTCTTAAGTGCTAAATTCTTCTAAACAAATTATTGTGAGTGGAATATTGAATATATAATAATATATACTGAATTTATTATTCCGTCTACATACGTATTTATAAAAACAGTGCACAGCCGAAACTAACTAATGTTGAACACAATGTTCCAGTAATGTTCAACACAATGTTAATTGTTAATGAATAAATAAATGAAATTAAATGAAAATGAAATGAAATAACGGGACTAGGAACGTGAAATTTTGCACAAGGGTTTTATAATGTAGGGCACTAAGAATGCGTTTTTGGAAATTCAACTTTTAATGGGATGTTTGATTTTGTTTGTATGAAAAATATTGTTGCTTGAATTAAAAACCTGAAGCTTGGTACGAATACTTCCCTAAGTAAATAATAAAGTTGGTAATTATCAGTTCTACCTACCTATATAAATACGTGGTTTTGGGGGTGTTAAAGTTGGTGTGGAAAAACCTAAACGAGCGGTCCGATTAACTCGATACTCGCTATTTATACTTTTAACAATAAATTAAATATAATGAGTTTTTAGGAAATTGACCCCTAACGGGACAAAATTGTGTAATTATATTTTTATGGCTTGATTAACTCAAAAAATAACTAAAATAATGCAAATCACCCAAACGATTGTTCAAAACTCCATCTGGGTTTAGTTTATATGAAAAATTATTCCTGTGATCCAAAAACTTGGTCTAATAATTAAGATAGTAATAATAAATTTCCGAAAACTATCTTTTACAGGAATTCACGTGAACGAAGTCGCGGGTGATGTGCTAATGTTAGTTTAGAGACGGTATTGGGTAAGAACTACATGTTGTTTTAAAGAAGCCTGATAATCAAAAAACCTTTACTGCTTGTTCTATAAGATTAGAAATAGATTTGCTTAAACACCAGATCACCACCCAATATTAAAATAAAACACTTTTAATTTTATATTACTTATTTACAAAAAAAAAATTAAACATACCTTAGCATTTAACGAGAAAACACCACACATAAAAACACAAAAATATAAGTTAAACATGGCTACGCACCAAATCCCGCGCACTTGTCAAGCAAATGTGCGAATTGATACAAATTATCCTTTATATTTATATGAGTTAACTGCAATGGTGAGTAACCACTGGGTTACGACAAAAGCATTCATACATGGGCAGTTGGTAATCCATTTTATAAATACAAACTATATTAAATGACAACGCAAATTGCACCTTTACACAGAAGTTATTAGGTTAAAACTGCCGTATATTTACACATTACAAGTAAATCCCTATGATCGCAATTATTATATTGTTTCACAATACTTTTGTTGTCGCTACATTTGAATTATTGACAAATAATCTCATTCATCCTGTGACAACATAACGAGAAACTTATTGTAACAATGGATGTAATTAACTGCCGAGATACGAAAAACCCATTCCATTAAAAGACCCAGTTAAAATGACATCATCAACAATCTTCACTATCTATATTAATGACTACACCAATTACGTGAATGAATAAACTTGTTGAAAACTGATTCTCAGCAAATTCGACTAGATTAGCTGCAAATCATAACTGAGTAAAATTCGAATCGATAAGACATAATCAATATATGAAGCGCATTCATTTTCAGGATTTCATAATTACATAAACCAATTAGCCTGTGTTGTCGCACTGTAAGGCAAAGGCATTCCTTTCCTTTTTCCACTCAATACGATCCTGCGCCAATCTGGGCCAATCCATGATATGAAAACTGAAAAAGGTTATGGACACTCAGACAACACTAACTTAATTCTTCTTTGAGTTGAATTTGATAGAAAAGTAGATCAACACAATCAACCAAGATCTTGATCAAGACTTGTAGTGAAATAAAAATGCCTCTTCACTATTTTCACACGTATATTAATTAGTATAAGTAGAAAAATGCACAAAAGAGTAAAAAAAGGTTTTTTTTTTGTAGAAAATACTTACATGATCGTTTAGTAGGGTAAAACGATAAAAAAGGTAAATCAAAAATTGAGAAAAATGTATAATAATTTATTATTAAGTACCTTTTTTTAATTGAAATATTTATTTTCAAAGATACAGGAGAGATCACGAGAAAAACTTAAGGAACATGAGATGGTAAAAATCAGTTGCGCATTTGGTTTACGAAGCCTGAGAACACCGATGCAATCGGTTAGGTAAGGTTCGCAACCACACAAAACGTAAACAACACAAATATCAATTCATAAATGAACTTCGGTCCTGTTCTAGAATATAAACTAGTATACGAGTATGCAAATTAACGCAGAAAGTAGTAAGAAAAATCGATTCTAATAAAGTAAGTTTAAATTTGAACACGGTCCTGGGGAACGTCTCCTGGATGGTACAGCACACGTTGGCTAAGTCGCTGAAGATAGCACGACATATTACCCACAAACTAGGTCTTGTCATAACGGTCTTATGAAGTAGGAGCACGCAGGTTCTATGCGGCCGGAGAAAAACGAGGCAAGCGTTCGTGGATTCCGGTAAATAGTTCACACCGTGGGGTGAAAAGTGCCGAAAACTGGCTCTTTTATATCATGATAAACCTATGACAAATAGAAATAAGCTATCACACTACTAAAAGAACCGAAATTTCAACGAGGGAAAAAAATCAGGAATTATACGTACCATTAGACGGAAATCATACACAATTGATCTCAACAATTGGAACAGCACGCGGAATATACTGCTTGTAGGAATAAATAGGACATCAAATATCTATTTCTCACTCATTGACGGCGATTAAACTGTTTTTTTTTTCTATAAAAGACAAATGACGACGCGGACGTTCAATAAGACAAATTCAAAGTATAAAAATAAAAATATCGTTGGCCAGTTTGCTAGCAATAAGTTATAAACGGCAGAAGTTAACGCTGCACAATGTGACCTTTTAGGTTTTGGACAAACAATGAATCTCAATTTTGGCAACAATTCATCAAACCCATGTCGCTGTGTCATCGTGACATTGAAGCCTATTTATTAGTACTACTAATGTGACATACATAATTTTATGTTATGAAAAGTAATTACAGAGTTAGCGATATATCATTACAGTTTCGGTACTATATAAATTCGAAAATGTCCAAAAACTAACCATAATCCTCTGAATTTCAATTTAGCATCACTATCTACAACAGTAACACATCTTTAAAACATCAAAATGTTCAAATCATCTGTATTTCTGTGTTGTTTATACTTATGTGCATTAACACCATATTTAACTTTTGTAAGTATAAATTAATGTATTTCTATATTCCGGCCACCGAGAGAATGCGTTCCTGACACTTTTCAGTTGGACACGATTAGGAACTTAGTTTAAATTCGTAAAACACGTTTTCTTTTGTACTCGCTGACAGGTATCTGGAACGCATTCTCTCATCGGCCGGAGTTTAATTAACATATCGAGTTCACTTCACTGGCAAGCTATTTTCTAAATTCGTTCTAACCTTTTGGCGAAGTTTGCTTGACAACAGACTTTCCAACTACACCAGCGGGCCGAGCACGGGCGTGCCAAGACGTTTGTGACAAGACATGATAAATTATGTCATGTCAATTTGTACTAGCATTTTATGACAAAGCAGTTTTATCGTTCAAACTGTGATAAAATGTGTGACTCAAGTCATGTAGGCCGTGCTCGCCCCGCAGTTTCCTCTACGTTGTCGTAATATCATGTGACTCTTTTTAGTCTTATACAAAAATCCATAATCACATTTCTAGCCTCTAAATAATTACCACTATCAGCTTTATCTTGCAAATACCTTCATTATTAACTTGTTACCTTTTGTATGTTTTCAAGGCTATGACGGATGAGCAGAGGGCTCAAATTCATGCGCACTTCGAAACAATTGGCAAGTCGTGTATCAAGGATGGCCACATGATCACTGCAGACGATATTGTCAATCTCAGGGCTAAGAAGGTTCCAACGGGTCCCAACGCACCTTGCTTCTTGGCGTGCATGATGAAACAGATTGGTATTGTTAGTACCACAGATTTTAAGATTTACAGTTAATTGTAAATTCACATATTGTTTATAAGTATTTAATGTAACTTGCCATAGTTTGGCATACTCTGCCACTCAATTTGAAAATCTATTTAGATCAAACGGCACTATAATCTCTAATTTTAACAACCGACTTCAAAAAAGGAGGAGGTTATAAGTTCGCCTGTTGTATTTTTTTTTTAATTGCTTGTTCATCGATATTTTCTTCAATTGTGGCCCGATACTGAAAATATTTTTTTTTAATAACTTTAATTTCGGAAATTGGTGGCAAAAAACTAAAATACAGATCCAAAGACACCGACTACCAAAATTCAAGATATTTTTAACGTTGTAGTGTTTTTTTTGTTACGACATGATGTTATAGTTCCTGAATTTGAATTTTTACAGATGGATGACAACGGTATGCTGCAAAAAGAGACACTTCTAGAAATGGCTAAAGCTATATTCGAAGACCCCGATGAACTGAAAATCATTGAAGATTACCTTCATTCCTGCTCACATAGTAAGACCATTATTTTATTTATGTCTTTACATTATAGATTGAGTTACTACACCTCACACACTATTACAAGCACACACTAAACACACTAAACACACTCACACACTCATTACACTATTTATATACTTACACCTCATCAATTATTGATTTTTGGAGGAAGCAATTAAAGTGAAAAATAGATACATTCGTGTGTTGTCAAATCTCAGGCTAAGTAAATAATTTAATTCACACCCATACACACACACACACTTGTAACATCACGCCTGTGTTTTCCGAAAGGTTAGGCAGCGGTGTACCTATAGAACACCCACATTTCTCCAGTTATGCTTAAGAGGAAATGCGGGCGGAGAGACTTTTAGAGTAAAAAGTCATAAATCGAGGTTCGGCTCTCGCCTATTTCCTCCTCCAATATTGGACCAATTTAAAAGATATTTCTTATACTGAATAAGAAGGATATATACTGTGTCCCTATGTTTTTCTTTTTGATGATACATTATCTTTATAAGAGCTGGAACCCTCTGAAAATGCTCAAAATTGCCTGTTTAGACCGCTGACAACAGAGGACTATTGTACAAATTTGCGAACTATTAATAAAAAAAAAAAAACATAAAGACACAGTATATATCCTTCTTATTCAGTATAAGAAATATCTTTTAAATTGGTCCAATATTGGAGGAGGAAATAGGCGAGAGCCGAACCTCGATTTATGACTTTTTACTCTAAAAGTCTCTCTGCCCGCATTTCGTCTTTTTAAGTCTCATGTAATAGGGGGCGAGCCTAATGCCAACAACTAGTCACAAATCCAGACTCCGGGCTGACACAGAAATTTTCCATGAAAAAATTCAAATTAAAAAACCGGCCAAGTGCGTGTCGGACCACGCACAATGAAGGGTTCCGAAGTTAGGATGATTTTATCCCAAAACCCAAACTTAACAATGTAGTTGAAAAACATGCTCCCCCATACATCGCTTTATGTTACGGTCAATTCTTCAACTGCAAATTTAAGTTGGTCGACTATTACTCGTTAACTTGTAAACCCTACTTAGCTGTGATAGTTTTCCTTTTAATTTCGTTATAATTATATACTACTGCCATGAATTTTTTCACATATCCAAAACCAACCATTTAGCTGGCAGGGGGGGGGGGACAAAAAATAGCACTTTAAAGCGTAATATTACGCAAACGGATCTCATAATTGAAAAATGTCCTTCACAGACCCACAATATTTTTAAACGGCCTATCCGACGATATCCCACACCATGTATTAGACAAGAAAAAAAATATCATCCCCGTTTTACGTGCAAGGGAGATAAGTACCCTAAAAAAAATTATTCATGGTTTTATTTTACGACTTTCTCGGCGTGATTAATATGTACACCCATGCCAAATTACAGCTTTCTAGGACTAAGCGTCTTTGAGCTAAGCCGGGCACAGACGGACGGACGGACAGACAGACAGACAGACGGACATGGCGAAACTATAAAGGTCCATGTTTACTACGGAACCCTAAAAAGACGAAGAAGAGAATTGTATTCGTTTTTGGTTTTGCTGTCATCCAACCATAGAAATTGACAGTGTGTTGTGTGTTGCATTCAAAAACATGTCTTTGTATAATAACTGAGATACGAGGTACTTCATACGAGGGTTTTATGTATTATAAACAAAAGCAATATTTTATTCCAGTTAACGGCGAACCTGTAAGTGATGGTGCGGCTGGGTGTGAACGCGCCATGCTAGCGTACAAATGTATGGCAGATAACGCTTCTCAGGTAAATAATTTTCTTTTTGAACCTTTCAATTGAACAATTCAAATAATCATGTCAACTAAAACAAAAATATTTTAATTACTCTGAAAAACCTCGTGATATATTATAGCAGTTAATTTTTTTTTTGATTTTGTAGTTAGATTGTTGTAGTCTGACAATAAAAACTTTTTCATTCTACAACCTTACCGTTAACTTACACTTTGGAAATTTCAAGAGTTAACTACACATTGACGCTTGCTTGACAAAAACTTGACCAGTTATCAAAGTCAAAGTCAAATTATTTATTTCAACTAAGCACATTAAAAGAGGCACAGTTGAATGTCAAAATTGACAAAAAATTTGAATTTATTCTAGTTGCCCCTTCGTATGGAGAATAATGGGCAAGAAACTCCACCGTTAGTTACTCTTTTTAAAAATATTATAATTATAGGTACAATATATATATTATAATATGAACTGTTTCTTTTTTACAGTTCGGCATCGAAATCTAAGCGCACATCGCCTTGAAAACTCCTCTACAACATAATATGGACTTGGAATGGTTTTATTGCTTTAGGATCAAACTGTTGAGTTTGATGTTACACTTATGGAATTAATTGGATTGGATTAAGTCGTTATTCAAAATATTGTTTGATTTGTTAGTACTATCTTTGTAAGCATAACAACTATGTTAAATATACCTGATATAGATACTATCTAATAAACTATTTATCGAAATCGAAATTCGTTAGTTGTTCGGGTTGGTACACACTAGAGCAGTACACATGGATATGACGTATCTGCCCAAACAGTAATGAATGGAAACTTAAGTTTAAACGAAGAATTGCTTTATTTATATATTAACTAACTACTATAAACATAATAAATTATAAACAGAAATCATTTTTGTGCCTCATTTGGTATTGCCTAAAGTCAAATCTCCATCTTGATGTTAACGAATGTCAGTTGTTTAGAACGGGATCTGCAAAAGAAAATTAAACATGACCTACAAAAAATAAATGCAGTTTGTTCTCATAATAAATTCTAGTACTTCATATTTTAATTATCCGTAAAAAAATCATAAATATTTCTTTAGCAATGATATGTGAACCGTAGGTAACTGCATAAATACAATTAGGCTAATTACCTACGTATACTTCTGTTTTCTGAAAATGAATAGCAGCTGTCAAGTTCTAGCTTCAGTTGGTCCTCTTGAGTTGAGACAACCTCGCTACTAAGAGGAGAAACATCAATCCTTCCAACATCCAGTTTGATTTCAGAAGCCCCAAGCAGTAGGTATATTTACTGCACCGGTGATCTTGCCCATCGTTTCCCAGTTTTTATCGGTAGAACGTATAACGAATTGCTCACATTTTTTAATTGCTCATATTTTGATATTTACTCGCAAAGAAGAAGAAATATAAAAAGTGCGCTTACATCGGCTTTGTGTTCCAAAAAGCAGGCAAGAACAAGCTTAGCCCTTTCGCAGCCAGCTTCACCATCACTGACAGCTTGCTCGTTCACTAGAAAAATAAAACGGCCAATTAATAACACAGAAAATCTTGCTGTGTTTGTTATTATACCTACTACAGTGAGGATAAGCATGATATTAATAACCCATCTTTTTTCAATTGATAAAGAAACAACAGTTATAAAACATTAAACTTCTTGCTTAGGTCAAAAGCAGAATTCAAGTACAAAATTAAATAGAAAACGGATGACCGAAAAATTAAAAAAAACAAAATGTATAACGCCATTGTTACTTGTACTTTTTCAATAACATAATTTTAACGAGGTGTGGTCATTGAATTAGCAACCGAGAACATAATTATAATAAGCACCCGATGTATGCATTTGAGACGGAGAATTTGTCAGCCCCTGAACAGATGAATCATCGCAATATCATGCCTGTATTCCTCGAAGGGAAAGACAATGGACAGTGTCGGTATTATAGTATCCCATTTCGCCAGTTATTTTTTTTAAGTCCCATGTATTGGGGGTAAGCCTGTTCCCATCTACTGGGCTGGATTTGCATACAGACTCCCGGCTACTACTGAGGAACAAATTATATCCTCGTTAATAATGGTGCTCTCAAAATAAAAATAATAAACAAAATACAAACCAGACATGCAGGCTTTTCCAATTTCTTCGAATTTGGCAAACTCCTCATCGCTCTTAACAAACTTCCTGAGCTTACTAAGTGCCGTTTCTGCGTCAAACAGGCCTTTGGCATCCAACTGTTAATTAAAGAAGTAGTTATTAATATTTATCTTTATTTAGTATAAAATGAAGTCACTTATCGCATCTGTATGTGACCGCTGAAATCTTCTAAACTGCACAATTGATTTTGATGCAATTTTCATCAACATTTAGAGAATTTATAACGGTAGGTTTATGTGTACAAAATATTAATATTTAACTTAGATATACCACACAAATCGCGACGTTTTGATATGTCACTATTGCACCCGTCCGAAACAGGGGTGGGTCTCTAGTAATCTATATTTATATTTTCGTCAAGAAACTTCTTTTCTCAGCGGTGACAATTACAGTAGAACAGGTTTTTTATAAACTCCTACCGCCTTACAAATCAAGATTTATATTTTGACATGGCTTAAACCATGGAGCTAGTTTCTGTAATAAGAACTTAACAGTGATTGAAATACCGTTCTTTATACAAAACTGAAAACTTAGTTCGGTACTAAGTTGTCAGTTTTGTGTTTAGGAGCTTTACCATAGTCGGAATAAAGTTCTAAATTCAATAGTAGCTCCATGTTTTAAACCTGGGTCTGACGATAAACCTTGTTTTGTAATATGGGGGATGCAGTTTACCAAAGCAACATAATATGTCAAAAAAATATGAAGTACATACCGTGTCAGTTTTCTTCATAACACATCCCAAGAAGCAGGACTTGATAGCGTCAGCACTGCCAGCCTCCTTCGCTGCCTGGATGTCTGCCTCGCTTACTCCATGCTCTTCCGAACACTCCGCTATTAGAGGCGCCATCACTTCACGGAAAGCAGCCTTCTCTTCTTCGGTGACAGCATGCTGTAATAATAATGGATCGTAATAACAAAAACTGAAAATGTAATGATGAAAAGTGTTCTTGGCAGTGCTATAGTCTTTTGTGGCTAAGCCTGAATGGCCCGACCCAGTAGAATTGAAACAGCAAAACTACCTAACAATGGCTTGAGAAAAACACCAATTTCTGAGAAATCTACAAACCAGAAGCCTGAAAGAGGACTTTGAAGATACCGAAGTATCGTATCCCGATGAACTTACATTAAAGCGGATTTCTAATAAGACCACGATACTTGATAAAAGAAATGCAGGTACTACTTACAGAAACCTTGGTCAGGCTCGCAGCCACAACACATAAGACGATGCAGGTGAACTTCGACATCTATGCAAGTTTTTTTGGCTTTACACTACTGATCCTTTGAATGCCCAAAATGATATGCATTAGTCTAAGCCAGTTGCCTTTTTATATCAAAATTCTGTCGTTAAAGTCATCGTGATGTGAGGCAATTATCATAATATCTCACCAAGGCTCACTCAATGTTACGAAATATAACAAAAAAGCTGACTGACTTTTCAGACATTATCTACCTACTTCCTTAAGTAGAGGAATTTCCCATTGTTTCAACAATTGCTAGAAGCAACGAATTCGCTCTAAGACATCTTACAAAAAGTGAAGGTCACATTAGTTAATTCAGGATAACGAACGTCATTTTAATGGTACTAAGTAATAGTCTTCAACCTTTTCAAGATCGGAGGATTGTTAGTAGAAAGGTACAGTGCTAGGTATCCAAATATATATGGAAAATAATTTATTTATCTGATGACATATGACTAGCATGTCTTAATCGTCATCCTCCTGCTCTTATCCTTCTCCTTCTTAGCGTGTCGATGGCAACCTATATTGAGTCCTTATCCTATATTTTTAGGTTCGTTTTTAGGGTTCCGTACCCAGAGGGTAAAACGGGAACCCTATTACTATAGCTCCGCTGTCTGTCTGTCTGTCTGTCTGTCCGTCTGTCTGTCCGTCTGTCACCAGGCTGTATCTCATGAACCGTGATAGCTAGACAGTTGAAATTTTCACAGATGATGTATTTCTGTTGCCGGTATAATAAAAAATAAAATAAAATAAATATTTAAGGGGGCTCCCATAAAACAAACGTGATTTTTTTGCTCGTTTTTGCTCTATATTGATAACGGCAACAGGTAGACGCTTGAAATATTCACAGAATATTAAGTTATATAGTGACTATATAATTTTATTAAATAAAAATAAATAATTAAATTAAAATAAAACAAATATCTAAGTTCTATGAGTCGTCATCTCAGCATTCATCACCTTTCTAGCTAATTAATATATTTAACACAACCCGTCCGATTGTTTAGAATACCCCTTATTTGTTAACCATCCTATGTTTTCTCATGTAAACTATGTCCAGCTTAAACCTATGCTATGTTCAATATGTTGGCAAGTTAAGTTATATTACATAACTGGTATAATTGTGGGTGTACTATAGGTGCACATCTGCCTAATGCATCAGGGAATACAGGCGTGATGTTATGTTGCGTCCAGCTTATGTTTAATAGGTATATAGATGACCAAACACAATTTCATTTGCTATAATTATAGTTAAAAACATTACAGTGTTAGTTATATACATGAAAACTGTAAATAATTTCAAGATATATTATGTACGTAATTTAACCAATTTAACGTCATTATTATAATCAGAAAAATGTATCAGACAAAATAACATATTGGCTGAATTTTCCATTGGACAGACAACGTTTTAGGCAACGTGGCCTGAGAAATTCTTTATTTAAAATTCCAATAACACTTTGCACCAACTTTTTTTTTTTTGGGGGTGGGAAATTATCAAATAACTTCTCCCGCTCTGGGCGGAGCAGGAGGGCGTGTCAGACTTTTACTGACTAAAACCTACCCGTATTCCTTCATTTGCCTGTGTACCAGGGCCACGATATCCCTTTCGGACAAACTCGCAACCCTGGCAGGCATTGGCCCTATCGGACCCCGTCAGTTGGTGCTGACATCTCTTTGAGGCGCGCGTGGAATACGACGCGCCGTCGACCCGGGCCTGGTCCTTATCGGACGGTGAGCTACCCATCGCTCACCGTCCGCAGGCCCGTGCCTACGGTGGCCGGAAATCGGCTTGCGACTCCCGACGCCCGGGGCGTCTCCTGCGGCGACTAGGGGCGCGAGGGCGCGAACCTTGCCTCTTCCTCACACGTTCCGCCTCCTCCTTCGCAAGCATTACTGCTTCGCAGAAGGAGGTGACGGCCTCCCATGCACTCTCGCTCCGAACCATGGCCTGAACCAGGGCCGGATGCGAGCGATCGCCGCCGCCGATCGCCTCCGTGAGGACACGGCGGTGATCCGCCCAAGCCGGGCAGACCTCCACCGTATGCTCCACCGTGTCCTCCGGGCGATCCACACAGTGGTGACACCCGGGCGTTACCTCCCGCTTTATCCTGAACAGTAACCTCCCGAAACAACCGTGTCCGGTGAGGACCTGCGTCAGGCGGAAGGTGAGGACGCCGTGGCGCCTCTCTAGCCACTCCTCAAAGAGGGGACTTATCGCCCCAATTGTGGCGTGCCCAGCGCTGGGTTGCGACAATCGCACTCTCCACGCCGCCATAAGATCCCGCCGGAGCTCTGTCCGCTGTGCCGTGATTTCTCGCGGCAGCGGAGTTTCACCCCGGCGTTTCACCTCCTCGCGCCACTCCCAGACGTGCGCGAGGACTTTTGCCTCCAGATCCCATGGCGGTAGTCCGGCAAGGGGGCTCACCGCCTCACGGGAGACCGTGCGGTATCCTCGGACTAGCCTGATGGCCATGACCCTTTGGGACGCGTTCAACCCCCGGGCTGGTCGCAGCCTTATAGAACGGGCCCACACCGGTGCCCCGTAAAGGGCCATGGACCGCACGACCCCCGCGTAGAGCCTCCGGCAGGAGGCGTTTGGACCCCCTAGATTGGACAGGAGCCGCTTTAAGGCAGCCCCGGCCCGCTCCAGTCTAGGATACTTGGCACAACCTGGGAATCAAAGCCCAGCCAATGCTCTGCAGCCGCGCTTGGCTCATCTAGGCCAATGAGACAGTCAACTGAAAGCAGTCACAATATACAACTGTGTGGTTAACAATTCATCTATGGAAAATGTTAAAAATTGCTTTATTAAAGCAACAAAGCATTTATTTTCTTCGTTCCTTTGATGGTTACCATTTTTTTAATTAATGTGGTAATTATGAGAACTTTCAAGATATTCGGGGAAGGCTTTGGTTTCTAGACATGAATTGACAAAAATGCGAAAAATTATATAGGAAAAGTAACAACACGTCAGGATAAGCCTGGAAGATGTGTGATGTCTTGTTTTGCACCGCGAGCTTTTTATGTTGTAGGCATAACATTCATACATATTCAGCCTAATACGACACAGGCCTCCTCTCTGTGAGAGGGAGTGGGCCGTAATCCACCACGCGGGGCCTGTGCGCGTTAGTAGATGTCACATGTCTTCGAATTTTTGGTACATAAAATTTTAAATTTTAAAATTTTTAATAAAATGTTATAATTTAACATTTTTTTTCGTTTCCTCACGATGTTTTTCTTTACCGTTATGAGAGCAGTGGTGATGAAATTATTTACACAAAGTAAAACGCCTGTCAGGATTCGAATTTATGACTCGTAATTCGTGGCCGTTACCACTGGGCCACCACTGATGTAAGCATAAGATACAGTCATATTTAGGGACTTTCTTCCGCAGTTATATCTTTTTTTATTTCAATGTTATATAAAATAATGATTTACCTTTCATGACTAGTAATGTCATTGCAGTTGCTCTCAGTAATGTCGATTGCAACATCATAAGTACGTTTCAGTACCTAAATTGCACTTGTCACTTTACATCAAATTAGCTCTCGCCCGTCCTCCAAAATTGACGAAAATTGCTCGTTTTTTTAATGTAAAATCTTAAGTATTGTTCAAAACCGAAAAGAGTCGGCAGTCGAGATTAGACCGTGAGACCATACGGACATTTTCTATCAGAATTGTCTAGGAAAACATGTATAAAGCGGAGTGCTTTATAAAAAGATTATTATTCAATTTTTATTTATTTATGTATCATTGCACAGTTTCGTCCGGCATTGTGTTTAAGGAGATTTCACGTATCGACCTATACATATTCCCGATCACACGATTATTCTGTTAAGATAATTTGGCTTTGTATCATGGTGGTTGAATGCTGCTTTGTTGTAACGAGCCTTATCATACTTACTTCCGTACTACTATCCCAAGTAGAATAGAAGAACGGAATAGATTCCATTAGTAATTAGTGGTTCCTTTTCTAAATCTAGCATAAATCTACATGGGTTAAAATCGAACTTTTATTTAAGCTGATTTCTTTTTGTGTTAATATCTCGGGGTTTAGTAGGGAATTCAAAAAATGTTGTGTATAGTTTAATCTTATTTCATAAGCTCGGACATACAAGAAGATTCCGAAGAGAATTTACTACCGTGATAAAAAAAATATCGAAAACCGTCCAGTGGTTTAGGCGTGAAACTTTCGAATTTCTAATAATAGTAGTTGTGCTCCGCGGTTTCACACGCATAATTATCGACCCCGTGGAAATATTGAATATCATTCCAGCAGTGATTCGTTTTCTCCTCCACTAATCGTTATGTCTCCCGACACTTTTTATTTTATGTATGTATCTATGTATTAGTATACAACATATCCCAGAATTTACGCACAACCTCTTAAGGGGTCATTGTACTCATTATTATGAACAACTTTTACTATGGGACCAAAACTGAAATCGCGAAAAAATAATCTGCAGAGCATAAATTGCACTCATTTAACTCGGCAGGAACCGCAGATTTTTTTAATAGTAAAAGTTGTTTATAATGTTGAGTTCAATGACCCCTTAAGAGGTTGTGCGTTATTTATGTTACGCCTTGTATATTTATGTTTTTCGAGTTATCTATCCCCTATGTTGCACCTACCATGTTTTGTCTTTGCATCACCCTAAGATTGACTGGTAGAAAATGCCGCCTTTGTACAGTATTTTTTTTTACTTGTGCAATAAAGTTTCAATAAATAAATAAATATCGGGATAAAAAGTATCATATGTCCTAACGCCAGATCTTCGAATTTCACCCAAATCCGTTCTGGCGTTTTAGCGTGAAAGCATAACAAACAAACAAACTCACTTTCGCATTTATAATATTAGTTAGGATGGATGCTGGCTATATCACGACTATCCTCATAGAATTGCACGTAACGTGCAATTCTATATGGATAAAACGATCCAGTAATAAGCTCGTAAGTAGGTACTTACCTACCTATGTTGTATTTGGTGTGATTAAATTTAATTGGCATGATGATGACCATCAATTATTTCAGGTTCAAGGCTCAAGAATTACTCTATATGCGGTTATGCCTATCTAGTTTATATTAATAATAGGTACGCACAGATTTAGAGACGACTGTTGGTCATTGATACAGGGTGTGGCGCATAAATAGTGGTCCAACATGAAAGGGCCGATACACCGTATATTCAGCTATCACATATGACATTTTTTTTTTTGCATAGGTCACAGTTTTTTTTTTTTTTTAATTTATGCCTTGCTTTACTAATTTGGTAATTTCCATAAATTACATTATTTTTCAATAAAGCAACGGAATCAAATTCATATCAAATTGAAAAATAATGTAAAAGGAATTACCAAATTAGTAAAGCAAAGTATAAATAAAAAAAATATATGTATATTTTATTCTGAGACCTATGGAAAAAAAATGTAATTGTGGTATGTGATAGCTGAATATACGGATTTAACGCACAACCTCTTAAGGGGTACTCACCATTATGAACAACTTTTAATATGGGACAAAACCTGAACAAGCGAAAAAAAAATCAGTTGTTCCCTACATTTTGACGACGTATGAGAACATAAATGTATGGAACAACAGATTTTCTTTTCGCGATTTCAGGTTTGATCCCATAGTAGTAACTCCATATTTTTTTTCTCAATAAGTAGAATCAAGCCTAGCAGTATAGGCTCTTATAAAATATAACAAGTATCATTGAATGATAATGCAAATCCTCCTATCCTGAGTTTATCTACTTGTAGGTAGACTCAAAACAAAAGAAGGCATAATGAAAACAATTTATTACAAAAGATAGAACAAAATAATAATAATATAATTTTAATAATAATGTATTTATTTGCTTAAACAACAAAGGGATGCTGATGAAATCTTCTGCCAGTGCACGAAACCTGTATTTTGAATCCGCTTAGATAGTCATCTGAAAAGATAGAATAAAATCTAGTTAAGTATATGCGCTTTCCATCGTCCTGATTGAAGATGTAATCAGAGCAGAACTGTGATTTCAGATAGTAGTAAAAATATAATAACATCACGCCTGCTTCCCGCAAAGGGTTAGGCAGAGGTGACCTATAGTAGTTGCTTACACCAATATTTTGCCAGTTATGATTTAGTCCCATGTGACAGGGGGCGAGCCTATTGCCATCAACCGGGCGTAAATCTAGACTCCGGGTCGTTACTAAAGAAATCTTATTAGAAAAACCCAATAACACTATGCCCGAACCTGGGAAACGAAACCAAGATCTCATGGTCAGCAGTAGTACTTGCGAACACTAGATCAAAGAGGCAGTCAGTTTTAAAAATAATATCAGGCTATTTGATAGTGAAAATATCACTACGGAGGAGCCCAATAACAGATTACTTGGGAGTTGATGCTCGCTGTATCTCTCGCTGTAAATAAAATGCCAGTAATTTATTTGGTGTGGATCTGTACCCCGAGTGTAAGTTTGCAAGTGAGTAAACGTAACTAGCGCGTTTGCGTTAAGATTTTTATTCTCACCCATCTATTCTTAGCATTATGATCGGTCAAATTTTAACGCAACCGAAATAGTTACGTTTACTCTCTTGACTTACTCTCAAACTTACACTTGGGGTACTGTATGCACTCAAGTTGGTCCCATAAACACCGTGCCACTTTAGTGGCGACATTAATTTAATACCCCTATACGGTTTCGCGTTTTCTTTTTATGAAGGTTTTTTTTATTTTATTATATTTTATTTTTTAATGATTTATTAACAATTTTCTAAAATAGCATTTTGGAGCAATCTGTACTTAAAGAACTGTAGCGCAGTGGTCATTTGCCGGGGATCGGATCATAACATCGCATTATTGAAGAAAAGAGAGAGCTTTATTATTTAGTTTGTTTGAATTTATTTATTTTTATGTACGAACTATTTTATCTTATTATATTTTTTATGATTACTGGTTCCATGTTAAATTAATGTCGCCATTGTAGCGGCACCTTGTAGAAGTCTTGATGATGCACCTTTTTAATTTACCATAGGTAATACGATTATTGTACACTAGCTTCTGCCCACGACTTCGTCCGTGTAAAATTTCTTGTTTTAACATAAAATATCCTATGGAACTCAGAAATACTGTAGCTTGAATTACTGAAAGGATTTTCGGAATCGTATCAGTAGTTCCGTAGATTAACCCTACATACAAACTCACAAATTATACCTCTTTATAACATTAGTATAGATGTAGTTATTTATTTAAGGCTTCAACTGGATTTTTTTAATTAGCGTGTGCACACATTAAGCTAAGTATACATTTCTAACAAAAAACCTCCAACCTCTTGTTGTACAGTCAGTGGTAATATTTGAGCTGGCCAACTTAGGTACGAAGTTTCAATAGAATACGAGGCCAGCTTGATAATTGTTTTGTTACCATTGACGCGCCTACGCACAGGCCTACGCAATGCGAGGTCGAACGAGAAGCGGGTACAGCTAAGTAGTAAATAATAACGAGTTGGCGAGCATTGAGCAGCGACGGCGACGAGCGATTACTCGCTGGTATGCTGTACCAAGCGTGAGTCTATGTTCTATGGTTTGGTTTCTCCACTTAGTCCTTCATGTGGACCATTGTGCGTGGGGCATGGCGGCCGTCAGTTGAACAACCAGCCCACCTCCTTCCAGAAGCTGATTAGGTCTCCTGGTCTGCTTAGGATATCTGTGAAGGATCTGGATGAACCGAGGGTTTCTGTTCTGATCTAGGTGACGCCTGTGCAGTCAAAGAGCACATGCGTAATTGTTTCTTCAGCCTCCATACAAGCCCTGCAAAGAGGGCTGTTCGTTCTATTGTGTGGAAGTGTTTGTTTAGTGGGCAGTGTCCTGTGATGGTTCTCGTCACCAGGCGCAGGCCGTTCCTGTCCAGGTGTAGCAAACGCCTGGTTAGCCTACCATCTAAGGATGGCATGGCTTCCCTGGATTGCCTGCAGCCGGTGTTGAGGTCCGCCAGTTCTCCAAGCGTGAGTCTCTCGGCGAGTGTGTTGTCCGCCAAGCAAGTGTCGTTGAGCGAGTACTCTCTTTGATAGCTCTTGTCGCTGCGACAGACAAGTGCTCGCTGGCGGTTTGAACAGTCAGCAACCAACTATTCTTGTATCTCTTTTACTTACACGGGAACTACAATCTTTTGTATGTTTCTTGAGCGAGGAAATCGTTGAAAGCTAGTCGCTTCCTCGTCGGCGGTGGGACAACTGCCTGATCTAAAAATGCATAAGTTGATGTGTCGTCGTGTGTAATATGGTAGGTGCCACAAACGAAACCCTCTAGTCGAAGATCTGAAGTAATCTTGCAACATTTTCATAACGAGTTAAAGTAGAAATGATACCTCAGATTTATGTTGCATAAAACATTTCACCAACAGCACAGCCCTCTCACAACCAGCATCTCCATCGCTCACAGCTTGGGCATTAACTGAAATTAAGAAAGAAAAAAGTATGAATAATAGTAGTAGTTAAACAATAATGGTAGTTAAACAAAAGAAAATCATAAATAAAAAGATAAACACTAGCACTTCATTATATTTTTTGTCGATATTCGAAAAAATATAGGTACAAAGGTATAAAGCCTTGAACTGAATACCCAAAATGTTTATAACCACACGAAAACAAAGGACTAGTGAGAAATAGGCTTGACAGATTAATTGAAAAAAAACGCCACGTATTTATATCACACTATGCCACGCAACATTAATGAAGCACACTAATTTTTCATCTCGTGAAACCACGTTTTGTCATTTGACCAAAAAAACACGTGTGGCATATGGCGTCGGGTGTTACAAGTGTGCTGCGTGTTGCCATCAATTTATCTTTTTCCATATCACATCGAAGTATTCTAATAAAATTAGAAGAATAAACATATCCCGATACAAGTTATTGGAATCTAGACTTTCTATTAATTCGAATAGTTCTCACCTGATTCGCACTTTTTCGCAATGTCTGATAATTTTGCAAAGTGATCGTCATTCTTCACGAAATTCTTCATTTTAGCGATATTGGTTTCCAAGTCGTATTCGCCTTTGACGTTTATCTGTAAAATAAATAAAATACAATAAAATCAAGTAATACAAGTACAGTATCCAATTAAGTAGTGAAACAAATCCTGCGGCTTCAGTTCCATAATCGGAAATCAAAAAAATAAATATTACCCAATGTGTTCCACCAGGACAAGACCAGTCAAACTTCATCCATATCCTTTGAGGTATTTATGTGTAACATCTTCACAAACTTTCACATTTATAGTTGTAAGGATAGAATCTACTCACGAGCTCAAACTTCTTGAAGACGCAGCCCACAAAACAAGGCTTAAGAATGTCTGGGTTGTGTGTCTCCTTAGCTGTCTTAACATCATCCTCACTGATTCCATGTTCCTTTGCGCACTCCATTACGAATGGTTTAATCACCTCATGGAAAGCAGCTTTGTCTTCTTCACCTGCCTGCAACATGAAATACAGACAGAATATTTAATAGAAGCTTTTGCACGCGGGTTCGCCTGTGTTTGAGGTCGGAATTATCCCACGGGAATGTACTACCAGGATAAAAAGTATCCTATGTCCTTACTCAGGTTAGGGCCAACCTTTGTGCCATTTGATCGAAATCCGTTCAGCCGTTAAGGCGTGAAAAGGTAGCAGACAGACAGACAGAGTTACTTTCGCATTTATGATAATTATTATTATAGTACATACCTATGGAAATAGGATCCATAAAGTAAAGCTAGATATCGAAAACACGGAGCCTGTAGGCTAGGATTCATCTTCGGGGAATGAGCACGACCTAAGCTCAAAATTTCCCATACTATAGAACTTCCAGCACAGAACCACACTATCCCATGCGCTCTTGGTTGATATATACGGTGGAAATATAAAAGGAGGAAGCGCCGATCGCGAACGAACAAGAACCGCTGCGGCAAAGGTCCTATGGAATCGGAAGTGGTAGAGAGGAAGTGGAAGGTGTACATCTCCCGCCAGCACTACACCAAAAGACGAGGTACTCGCCGAGGGTGCAGTTACTGGAATTGCACCGGAACGTCAATTTCAAAGCGTTGGTCGGGCGTGTACCGAACTGTTATCTGCCCCTCGAAATGGAAGAAGACTTTTGGGCGGATTACGTGCAATTAAGTCGCTTCCGTGGACAAGTGGCAAAAAAAAAAAAAAAAAAAGTACCACAGGACAGCACAAAGTCAAGCTAGTGCAAAGTGATGTGCTACTAACATAGTCATATCTTCCGACTATTTGTTTGTTTGTGATAGTACTTAGATCTGTTTTGTGTAACCTTCGAGGTTATTACATATTAAGTTTTCGTACGCACGTTTTTTCTGTGACAATTAAAATTATTTTTCTTTCTTTCTTTCATAAGCTTTTTTATTAACACAAGTTTTGTTTATATTAAAATATAATGTATGTTTATGTTAAGGTATTTTTCTATGGGCCTGTGTCGCCTGAAATAAACGGTACTAATAGTATATACCGAAATCCCAAAAGAAATCTACAGTGCTTGGCTAGGGAACCGCAAAAATCAAAATAAATTATACTTACGTATACACTACTAAAGCTCACAGCCACAGCACACAAAAGAAGACAAGTAAACTTAGACATCTTGTATTTTCAGTTCCACACTCCTGATCATTCGAAGCTTCAACTGTATTTGCCCTGAATACCAACTGACGCCTTTTTATATAAAAATCCAAAAAAGAAGTAATTGTACACGAGGTAATTATCATCATACAGTATATACTATATTAACTACGCGACGCTTATTACATCGCTATTTAAACGCAGCAAAAAACGCTTCGTCCGTTTGATCTTTTTATTAGCCGCTGTTCCGAAAATAAGCCATTATTTTGCTAATGTCAAAGACTTTTTTGGGAGATTTACTGATTTACTATATTAAGCATTGCTAGTCATCTGAGAGCAGCAGCTCACGAAAGGAAAGAAAAATAGTTATTATTTTTCCCCTGGATAAATCCTCATGGGTACGTAGGATATGTCCTACTGACTACATCCCCACTGTTCCTGCTACTGCCATGAGACAGGGAAAATACTTGTACATTCACCGGACCCCCGACAAGAAAATTAGCCTGGGTAGCTGTCACTGGATACGGTGAAGAGAACTATGCCACACTTTAATAATCGCTTGCTATCTATAGATTAGCAAATCTATGGATAGCAAACCTAGGGTCAATCATATAGGATAGACATTGGACATTGCTTATGTCCTTAGTTATCAACAGGCATGTGGCCTCCTTGATGCAGCATAGGTGGGTTACGGTTTGAAAGATAGGGGCGCCGATGAAATTACTGGTGCATTGAGAAAGTAATTTTTGACAATAATGCTGGCTGAGGAGTTTTCTCAGCTATCTTAGCTGAGAAAACTCCTCTTTGGGAGTTGCAGGGTTCTCAGAGATCATAATATATGCCAAGTGAAAGGCAGACAAGCATTCGGTTTTTTGTAGGCGAATGTGTAAATGAGAACTACCAATGCCGCCTTGCGGAGTTGCTGAGTTTCGGTTTCGGAACTCTGCAAGGCGGTTACTGGTGTTCCCGATGTTACATGCATATTTAGTTATTTAAACTTCTCACACACAGTAATGTACAAAGGCGGACTTAATGCCTTAGGCATTCTCTACCAGTCAACCAAAGGTGGCCATATTCAGATATTTCTCTGGGATGGCAATTGACGCAAGTTTAATTAGCGGATGTCTATGCATATTCAATACCGAAACTCTGTGATTCCTCTGTTACTCTTCTATGATTCTTCTGTTATTGATTTGCAAACCAACAATGGCTTCCAATCAATAACTTATGAAATTCCTTCCGATTTAAAATAATTTAACAAATATAATTATATTTTGACAAATACGCTCGAATTTTTCGAAGCCAGAATTGTATATTATTATGACAATGGACATCCGGAAAATAATTAGACCTACTTACGTTCTACTTAATTGGCTTCAAAGGTCAGAAAATAGTTTGTACAAATCATTACAGTAGGATTAAAGGTAATTCCCTGCTATAATGATTCGTACAAACTAATTCGATAGTTATAGTAGGTAAGGACCTACTATAACTTTTATAGTACTTATACACGGTGTAAAGAGGGTGTAAGGTGCAATGATGATACAAAATAGATACAATTTAGATAAGAAAGTTGACTGTAACTAAAGAAAAATAGCAAAGTCATCGTTACCCTGCACTATCGAGAAGTATATAAATTGTAACAGTGCTGTTGTGATCACTTACTCTCACCGATCCAGATGACCCCATTACCCTCCTCCAGGAAAGCAATAGGGCCACCAGTACAGTGCACAAACTACACAGACTGACATTCCGTCCTCGCCGCCGAGGTACCACGCCAAGTCCCAGACTAAATGGTCCCCCCCGTCCCTTGCACGTCAAATCGCCAGCCGCCCGCGCCGAGGCTGAGTGCGCCGTAGCATTAATAGTAACCACAAATAATAATAATGATTTAAACTTTGATCCAGCCTGTCCCCAACTTGCTGTTTCCCCCAACGACGCCCTAAGCCGAGTTCCGCACCCCACAGGTGGTGCCCTTAGCACGCAGTCGTTTAGTTTATAATATTAACTTATTTTCGCCCAGGCTGGAGCCTTTAAGCTCAAACCTTAAGGCAGCCACAGGAAAGCTCGGTTAAGTAGTCACGGCCTCTCAAGGCCAACTACGAGATGACATTCACAAAAAAAAAAAAAATGTTGTGATCACAAGTACAGTGTGTGCAAACACAAGTGGACGTAGTCCCGGCAGAACCACTCTGGCAAGAATATGTTACAATCGTAGAATCGTGGGCCAAGCCTAAAGGTAAAATGGGTTTATAAAAAATCAATCTGATGAAATCAAAGTCAAATCTTATATTTTAATTACAAGACCATTAAAATGCAGTTTTGAACGTCACAAATTAAAAGAAAAAGAAGAATTTATTCTAGTTTCCCTTGCCAGAAGTTACATACTTTCGAAATACTGTACAAGAAACTCCATAGTTACTTAATCTTTAAAATAAAAATGGTTTTGCAATATTTTGTTTAAATTAATTAGATAATCATATGATTGATGAAGATGAACCTAGAATAAAATTACTATACTACATTATTATTTTTGTTTTAGGTTCATCTAAATAAATATAAGGTTTTAACAATAACAGATTAATAAGATATTATTGACAGATACCTGGCTTCACATATTTACAGAAGACAGACGAATTTGTAGTTTTGATCTGAAAGAAAGCGTCCAGTGTAAACGATTCGCTTTGGGAAGTGGTCGGTTTTCACTCGACGACGTCTGAAAGGGGTGCGCGTGGAACACTATGCGCCGCTACCTCGGGTGTGCTCGGAAGTGGTCGCTTAACCTAACCTAACCACCATATGCACGTAGCCATTGAGGCCGAAGCAGCCGAACAAACGGATTTTGTTTGGTGTGGTCTGAAGGTAGAACTGACCAAACTGACAGGGAGTAAAAAGACCCTTCACGAAGCTGTCATCTACGCATTCTGTATATCAAACTAAGTAACTCTGTGCAAAAATAATTGCTGAATTGCTTGAAAATGCCTTTATTTTTAGTGTGAAAATTCTAGGGTAGGCTAGATACCACAAGCCGTCCGACTAAGCGTGCCCCGCAGTTTCAGCACTAAATTCGGGCATTATTGTGACCTATTCCTGCGATTTATCCTATTGCAAGTCAAATGAAAAAATATGTCTACGCACGTCCACTCTTCTTCCAAAATTCGCAATAGTACAAAGCAACCAAAATATTTTCATATAATTACTTATGGTTCAAAGTTGTAAGGGAGAACATATTTTTCAACTACAATGTTTAGTTTTTTCTTGGGATAAATTCATCCCAACTACGGAACTCTTCATTGTGCACTTAGCTGGTATTTTTTGTCTCATTATATGCTGCGCCAGTTTATGTTGTATGTTCTTTCATTGCGTCTACTGGGCATTCTGTATCACATCTCTCTCGTTTGTTGCACGTACCAGTGACAAGAACCATCTATACAAAACTCGTACAGATTAGGCGAGCCGTGTACACAATACGACTTGCCAGGAAGGAAGTTGAAATCGATCTTTTTACTACTGGAGTGAGTATAAATAAGACTATTTAGGATTAGTTTTAGCACTTTTAGTTTATTTTTCTTTTTTTATTCTTTTTTTGTTTGTGTTCATTATTGTACTGATTGGTTTAGAATCATTCACGTGTAAATAAAACTCTAATATCATAGTTTGAATTATTTATGGTCACCCAATTCACAAAATCGTAAAGGAATGTTTAAATTATTAATATCTTTTGAAATACTGAGTGTGTAGGATGTTTGATGATGCCAATATTTAGTAGAAATTTCTACTAAATATTGGTGCTATTTTTTTCCGATTTGATTAACTGCTTTAGTAGCTACGAACATATATTTTTTATAGACCGTCAGGATTGAGGAGCCACATAAAATGTGTTGTATCACCGAAATTATATAGTCTTTCCATTTTATTTTTATACTACAAATTAGAACTCATCTAGCCATTTTTGTATTGGGAATGTGTAAGAAAAGTATAGCATCACAGATAGCCGTTAATTTTTTATTTTATTTAATATAATATTTAAAATTCATTCGAAAATTACAATATAATGTCCAGATTTCTATTTCGTATCGCTGCATATCGCTTGTATCTTTTGGAGAAGGAACTGCAAAAAAATAAGTTTATATTAAAATATTTGCCGTGCAAAGAGCTAGCTTTTTATTTACAAAAGGACAACCAAATCTTAGTATGCTGTAAAAAATATATCTTTGTGAGTAGCATAGGTATGTTGATATCATGGTGCTGCTGAGCCATGCCAGCAGACCATGTAATCGGACTCCTTATGTTTAAAGTCCTACAAACAAAAAGGGAATGGCCTGCACGGGTCGGATCTTCTCCTTAAGGTACTTAGCCGTAAAATATCTGGCACAGCATAATAATGAAAAAAATACTGGGAATAGAGAAATAGCATAACACAATATCACGTCTGTTTTCTCCAAAGGGTTTGGTAGAGGCATGGCAGAGATGCACCTATAGTTATACACCAGTTATGTTTAATTCCCATATATTACATGGGATTAACATAGCTAGGCGTGGAGGGGGTGAGCCTATTGCCATCAACCAGCAGACTCCCAACTGCTACTGAGAAATGCCTGATGAAAAACCCAATAATACTTTGCCCGACCTGGAAATCAAACCCAGGATCTCAAGCTCAGCAGTAGCGCTCACGGTCACTAGACTAAAAAGGCCGTTAAAAGAGGTAAAAGACAAAGATATGACTAATGTATTTTATTTACATACTGTGTATGTTCACATTATTCTATGAAGTTCCGCGTCTAACTGTTCCATGAAGCAAGCAGCCACCAGCGCGCCCATCTCACATCCTGCTTCCGCATCGCTAACGGGTTCATCTTTTACTGAAATTAAGGAAAAATATAATTACAATGCAATTAGATATATCTTGTAACAGAGTGCGATCGGCAAAGGATTAGGCAGAATAAGGTTGCCATAATCTCCAGGCGGGTTTGGTGATCGCAGTATGGTGATGAAATGCCTATAGAACGCTGCTGCCCATTCTCTAATAAGTCACTTATTCGCCGCCCAGAACCTCTCACTCAGTAGTCCCGCGAGACCAACGAAGAAGTTTAAATATTCCATTTTTTTTTTTGAATATTTAAACTGTTCTAGCGGGATTATTTTGACAGTTGCGTATCTTTATAATAATTATTTATCAATAGAAGAATGTTTTTATCATAAAAATCATTAAAAATATTTCAGAGAATTATTTATGTATGTACCTGACTCGCACTGTTTTGCTATATTTTCCAGACTGGTGTATGCTTCATCATTCTTCACAATATTTTTAGCGTAGGTCAGGCCGGGGTTCAGAACATATTTTCCTGTATCATCGAGCTGCAATACAGAAAGTAGGTACAATTATTTTAAGGAAAAGACTGGACCACCGCCGGGGGAGGACTTTGTTACACACATTTAGTAGGTAACAGCTAGAGTTACCTACTGAATGTATGAAACAAAGTCTTTTCCTAAAAATAATTATACACGAGTCTCTCAAAACAGGGGCTGATCATCCAACTTTTAAAATATTTGACCTTTGATGGGACAGTAGTACTTAGAATAAATCGTTACGTTTATATAACTGTGTACAGAAAAAAAGAAAGCAACTAAAACAGACAAGACGCTAATCCAACTTAAGGGACCTCAGAACTTAAAAGGAAAAGTTGGGACGGACCTAGGTAAAGAGTAGCAGTAAACAAATAGTAAAAATACATACAAATCCTGTCTTTTTAAGGGCGCAGCTCCATAGACAGGGGTTAACAATTGTCACGTCTCTTGATTTCGTAACAGCTCGTATTTCGGCAACTTTGACTCCATGCTCCTTCGAGCACTCGAGAAGGATGTCAATAACATCATCAACGCTAACAGGTGCATCTTCACCTGCCTAAAAAATATCGAATTTATGATAGAAACCATATAAAAGAAAGTTAAAGAAACCTTTGGCGATAGCTTCAAAAACAATTGATGTAATTGAAGAAGGCTTATTCCGACTATAGCGCTACAAGTTTATTTTGGCGCGTGGCCAAAATCGGAACTAACGCCGCCATGTTGTTTTTAATACATTTCAAGTGAAATTTCACAAAAAATGTTTACCAACATCGTCCCGATGTCAACGTTATACGAGCGCTAAAAGAACCTTGTAGCAGTTTATAATAATAAACTGACAACTAAATCATCCAAAAAGGGGCAAAAATGAGAATAAACGATACTTACATAAACGTTGCTTAAGCTCACAGCCACAGCAAACAAAACAAGACAAATAAAGTTAGACATGTTGTAGTTTTCAGTTGTACACTCCTGATCCTTTGAAGCTGCAACTGTATTTGCCCTGAATATCAAGTTCACACCTTGTTATATAAATATTGTAAACTGTAGTAATTGGACGTGTTTTACACGATGGCTGCTGTAGTACCTAATTATTATAATACTATAGCATTTTACCCATAATATGTAAATTCATTGTAATTTCTGCCAACTTTTTGGATAAGTACTTTTATTGAAAGTGAACAAAAAAACATTATTTTCCTCATCAGCATTCGGGGACTTACCTATGCAGGTGGTCTGAAATGACATCATCAGCAAATAATTATGACCTTGCAATGAGGGTACAAGGTGAAGCTAGTGCTATTACAATTTGTATTTTATTTCTCCAGAAAACTTACAGCTAGATAGTAAAACATAGGTCAATTATAAGCTTTCACTCATCATATTAGAGTAGAACAAGTGAAAGTAGACGAACAAGAGAAGCTAAAAGAACTCGGAAATTTTATTGAATAGACTGGACAGATTCTAAAAATACCCTACGCAATAGTCTGTCAGTACAGCCATTGCAGCGACCGTGACAAAACCGATTAGGTTGTTGGATATGACAACATCTCTACCAGTATTGTGAAGAGATACAGATCCTCATTTCTCCAATCGTTTTTATCTGAAACCTTGCATTAACTCTGGAAAATTCCCAAACGCCTGGAAAATAGAGAAGTGACGGAGCCTGTGTCAACAACTATAGACCAATTTCCATTTTGCCAGCCTTATCTAAGGTGTGGAAAAGAATTCAAATCCAAATTCAAATAATTTTATTTTCTCTTCACAAACAATGACATGATATTATAATTAAAAACAAGCTTAGAACGTACGTGACAAAGTTTGTAAGAGACTGGTGTCTGCACTAGGAAAACCTGTATAGCAGATCACCAGGATCCCACCAGACGGAGAGTAAACATAATTCGTTATACAATAAAAGTAAAGGAGCTGTGCATAACAATATAAATCAAATACAATACAATACAATATAAAACTTTTCTTATTTTTGTGTTTTATGTTCTTTGTTGCGTCATGTTTACCGCAAATAAACGTAGGTATTTTC
This sequence comes from Tiliacea aurago, assembly GCA_948098905.1. Classification (NCBI taxonomy): domain Eukaryota; kingdom Metazoa; phylum Arthropoda; class Insecta; order Lepidoptera; family Noctuidae; genus Tiliacea; species Tiliacea aurago. The sequence goes on along the minus strand of OX402591.1, from coordinate 16,863,703 downwards.
TTTCTTTCTTTTCTTTCTAAATATAAATCAAAAATAAAAACTAAGTGAAAAAACAAAAAAATAAATAAATATACAAGCTGAAATTGGAATGGTTGTTTTCCCGCAGCGATATGATTTGGTTTTGGTAGTACAATCAATTTATAAAAAAATTAAAGTAAAATATTAATAAATGGCAGATTTACAATTGTGAAAAACCAAACTCGAAAGCGACCTAGAACCAATAGTGGTACAGCGCGAACGGCCGACAGTGCGCGGGACGACGCGCGGGCGCCTGCAACGCGCGGTCGTTCACCTTCCCGCTACAGCTGATAGCTACCTACTCCTGAGTTAACGTAATACATACAATAGTTACCTAAAAAAACTTTTTCCAAAAAAATTATAACCGACTACCAAACATAACACTACAAAGTGAAAAATAACTTTAATTTCGGAAGTCGGTGTCTTTGGATCTGTATTTGAGTTTTTGGCCACCGACTTCCGAAATGAAAGTTATTTTTCACTTTGTAGTGTTATGTTTGGTAGTCGGTTATTATTTTTTTTGGAAAAAGTTTTTTATTTTACACTTTTTACAATTTACAATTTATCTAAGTTACAATAGCCTAATGTTAACTGCTCATCACCTTTTACAAAATATTGCATTTCCCGATGCTGGGACGTTGATTGTTGAGGAGTTCTCCTGGTAAAAACCAGGAGGACTGCCACTCACCATTATGCATAGTGACGAGCATAAATTGCTTAATCGCAACCCGTTATATAGGTACTCATTATTATTCCGGTAGCCATCTGTGGTCTCCATCATCAGTTCCACTTCACCAAATGGTGCTTTCGGAGAGCAAATGCAAGAGTTACTAAAAAAAATACTCAAATCGCTATAGGTTTGCATATAAAATTTGAGGGTTTCCCTCGATTTCCATGGGATTCCCTCATCAGATTCTGATTTGGTGGCAATGGGACCACCTCGGGAGTATACCCTGTCAAACAAAAAAAGAATTTTCAAAATCGGTTCATAATTGACGGAGTAATCGCGTAACAAACATACAAAAAAAAAAAAACATACAGCTGAATTGAGAACCTCCTCCTTTTGGAAGTCGGTTAAAAATTAATCCAATTTTCCCGTCATACTTTTACGGGCTTAGGACCGTTATAAATACTTTTTTACCTACAATAAAAATAGATTGAAATAACGTACAACAAAAAACAATTTTCTGAGTTAGACAATGAAGTATTTAGGGCGCATTAAAAAAAATGGAATCAACTTATTTACAATGATTTTAATTAACTAACCTACTTTTAAATGATCGGTATTTACCAAGATACGAGTAGGTACTTACACTTCCCGGTAACGAAGTAATTGTTCGAAGTGCAAGCCACTGCGTTCAGTACACTATCAAATTATCCCTAAAGTACAGTTGTACCATAGCCGGTTAAGCCCCGGTGTTGCCGATTCGGCAACAGTGTGCCCAAACCGTAAAGCCCCGGTGTTGCCGATTCGGCAACAGTGACTCATATTTTTCCCGTCATACTTTTACGGGCTTAGGAGCGTTATAAATACTTTTTTACCTACAATAAAAATAGATTTAAATAACGTACAACAAAAAACAATTTTCTGAGTTAGACAATGAAGTATTTAGAGCGCATTAAAAAAAATGGAATCGGCTTATTTACAATGATTTTAATTAACTAACCTACTTTTAAATGATCGGTATTTACCAAGATACGAGTAGGTACTTACACTTCCCGGTAACGAAGTAATTGTTCGAAGTGCAAGCCACTGCGTTCAGTACTCTATCAAATTAGCCCTAGCGTACAGTTGTACCATAGGGCGCATTAAAAAAAATGGAATCAGCTTATTTACAATGATTTTAATTAACTAACCTACTTTTAAATGATCGGTATTTACCAAGATACGAGTAGGTACTTACACTTCCCGGTAACGAAGTAATTGTTCGAAGTGCAAGCCACTGCGTTCAGTACACTATCAAATTAGCCCTAGCGTACAGTTGTACCATAGCGAGGTCGACGGACACAAAAAGGTTATACAATTTTTTATGGACCTTACCAAAGCCTTTGACACGGTGTCCGTCCCTATGTTGGTGTAGAAATTAGAGAGCATTGGTGTAAGGGATGCACAACTAAAGTTGTTTCGAATACCTTACTAACCGATTCCAAAGAGTTAAAGTAGACGAGTGAACTGATAGTGATCTTCCCGTCGTGCACGGCGTCCCACAGGGCAGTATCCTCAGTGCCGCTTTATTTGTAACTTTCATCAACGACCTCTGTCAGCTCAAGATGCCCAGCGGAAGGAGGGATGACACAGTGCTTTGTTTGACGCCGACACCTGGACCGAAGTTTACAGTTGTGCACAGATGGGGTTGACTTAGTGGTGTCATAGATAGCTAATAATAGAGTCGCTCTCAATGTTGATGACACAAAGTATATTTCTTTCTACATAAAAAAACCTACTACTTCACTCCATAATTTAAAAAGTACCGCTCATTCATCTCCTTGCATTTTGTCTCATAGTGCTGATTGCTTATGTCCCCACCTTCATAATACAGATTCAATAAAGTACTTGGGCGTCATGCTGGATAACAGAGAATGATAATGTAGTTACACTGAATAATAGTGGATAAGTATCTACTCCTAGGAACTCCTAGGCCCTGTAGCTGGTACGCGTGCGGAGCGCGGCAGCGGCTCGGAGCGATATATCTATGTACCGCGACAATTAATGATGAGGATCGGGTTAATTGATAGTCATGAATCAAGAGGTTGACTATCGATTATCGAGTTGGACAGCTGATAATAATGTATCGGTGTATTTGATTATGTTATATGAATTGTTGTGATTAGATTAAATTTATATAAACTATTAAGAGTATATAACCTTAAAACAATATTTTAAATAATAACAATATTATATTAAATAGTTTTTGATACTTACGTGTATTGTATAGTGTTCATAGATGTTGTAAATAGATATTTTAATGATGACTCATTACGAATTATAGTATAAATATTATAAGCCTAGCTAGCCATTTTTTTTTTTTTTTTTGGTGGGAAATCATCAAATAACTTCTCCCGCTCTGGGCGGAGCGAGAGGGAGTGTCAGACTTTTACTGACTAAAACCCACCGTGTTCCTTCAGATGCCTGTGTGCCAGAGTCACGATATCCCTTTCGGACAGGCTCGTAACCCTGGCAGGCATTGGCCCTTTCGGACCCCGTTAATTGGTGCTGACGTCTCTTTGAGGCGCGCGTGGAACACAACGCGCCGTCGACCCGGGCCTGGTCCTTATCGGACGGCGAGCTACCCATCACTCACCGTCCGCAAGCCCGCGCCTACGGTGGCCTGCGCCCAGGGCGTCTCCTGCGGCGACTTAGGGCGGAAGGGCGGGCACCCTGCCTCACCCTCATGCGCTCCGCCTCCTCCTTCGCGAGCATTACTGTTTCGCAGAAGGAGGTGACGGCCTCCCATGCACTCTCGCTCCGAACCATGGCCTGAACCAGGGCCGGACGCGAGAGATCGTCGCCGCCGATCGCCTCCGTGAGGACACGGCGGTGCTCCGCCCAAGCAGGGCAGACCTCCACCGTATGCTCCACCGTGTCCTCCGGGCGATCCACACAGTGGTGACACCCGGGCGTTTCCTCCCGCTTTATCCTGAACAGGAACCTCCCGAAACAACCGTGTCCGGTGAGGACCTGCGTCAGGCGGAAGGTGAGGACGCCGTGGCGCCTCTCTAGCCACTCCTCAAAGAGGGGACTTACCGCCGCAATTGTGGCGTGCCCAGCACTGGGTTGCGACAATCGCACTTTCCATGTCGCCATGAGATCCTGCCGGAGCTCCGTCCGCTGTGCCGTGATTTGTTGCGGCAGCGGAGTTTCCCCCGGCGTTTCGCCTCTTCGCGCCACACCCACATGTGCGCGAGGACTTTCGCCTCCAGATCCCATGGCGGCAATCCGGCAAGGAGGCTCGCCGCCTCACGGGAGACCGTGCGGTAACCCCGTACCAGCCTGATGGCCATGACCCTTTGGGACGCGTTCAACCGCTGGGCTGGTCGCAGCCTCAGTGAACGCGCCCACACCGGTGCCCCGTAAAGGGCCATGGACCGCACGATCCCCGCGTAGAGCCTCCGGCAGGAGGCGTTTGGACCCCCCAGATTGGGCAGGAGCCGCTTCAAGGCAGCCCCGGCCCGCTCCAGTCTGGGAGCCAAACGTCGGAAGTGCTCGACGAAGTTCCACCGGCTGTCGAGGACGAGTCCCAGGTACTTCATCGTCACCTCGACGCTGATGTGAACCCCTCCCGCCGTTATCTGGGAACCCGACAGTGGCGCGTTCCGAGGACCATAAAAACACATGGCCTCGGACTTGTGCAATGCCACCTCGAGTCCCAATTGCCGGATCCTATCGACGATTGTCGCAACCCCACGTTCCGCCAGTTCGGTCGCCGCCTGATGTGAACTCCCCTGTGCCAGGACCAGCGTGTCGTCAGCGTAGCAGACTACGCTGACGCCACTGGGGAGGTCAGCGCGCAGCACCCAGTCGTACCCGATGTCCCACAGATGCGGCCCCAGAACCGATCCCTGTGGGACACCGCACGACATCTCTCGCCGGTTCCACTCTCCTTGGTGACCGGGGTAGATGACGGCCCTGTCCGTCAAATAGGCCTCGACCACGCGACAGAGGTAGGTCGGCATCCGGTGATACCGAAGTGCCTCCTTGATGCAGCTCCAGGGCAGGGTGTTAAACGCATTGGCGATGTCAAGAGACACCGCCAAGACGACCCCACCCCTGGCCACAGCATCCCCCGTCGTGAGGGCTCGAACGCGCATGATGGCATCCACCGTAGAGCGCCCCTTGCGGAAACCAAACTGGCTCTCCGCCAAATCCGGCCCCACCCGTACCAGCCGCCCGACAAGGCGGTCTGCAATGACTCTTTCAAAGAGCTTGCCCACCTCGTCGAGCAGCACGATGGGCCGGTAAGCGGACGGAGAGTCCGCTGGGCGCCCCGGCTTCTTAATGAGGACCAGTTTCCCCGTCTTCCAACGAAGTGGGAACTGGCCCCTCTCCATGCATGCGCTTAGGAGCCCCCTTAGTCGAGGTAGCCTACAATATGAAAGATGACTGAATCTACGTTCTTTTAATGTTTAATCATCATCATTATCATCATCATTCTCTTGCCCTTGTCCCAATTGTCCAATGTTTATTATTTTAATATTAGATTGGTGGAAAGATTAGGTTGGTGGAAATTGCCATTTTGTACTGAAAACTTTTATTACCATGTAATTGTTTTTCTAAATCGCGGACAAAAATGGTAGTCGATTAGGGCCAGGTTCGGCGAGTACGGAGGATGACGAATGGTTTCTAACTGTAGGTCCTGTAGTGTGTTAAAACGGTTACACGAGTAGTGTGAAGTCTTGCGTTATCAACTTATCATGGACCAACAATTAATAATAATAAATAACAATTTTTTATTTTTAATGATCGCTGTATTATCATGACATTTTTAAATAAGACTTGTAGACTTTATACTTAACTTTATTAATATTTGCATGCCATTGTTTAAGGCAAACGTGATGATCTGTTTTTTCCTGTACTTTTCACATCTCTTGCATGCTGACAATTTGTGTTGTATATACTACTTACGGCCGAACCCAATAACCTATATATCACCAATTTAGATATAAAAATATATCTATCGATGGTTTTAACGTCCCAATAATCTAGGAATCATACCGGCCCACGCTATCTACTGATGGGAGGGTGTATCACCTACAACAGATATCTCTTTGTATGAAAATGCCAAAGTATGCGTCCCAATATATGATTTATTTGACAGAACAGTACTACAGATGGCAGATTTGGCTATTCCCCGAATTGCAGGGATAAACGTAAAGTAGCCAAGCTAAAATGAACTCTTTAGTACTTGCAATAATAATCATAGATGTTTTACTTATTCAAAGTAATAAAAAAAAATTAAATTCAAATATCTCGAAAACGATGCGCCCTAGGCAAAAAATAACAGAAATTTAACCCCCCCCCCCCTTACTAACACCCCCCATGCAAGCACCATTCCAACATGAATTTAAGTTAAAAAAAAAAATAACATTAATGCGCTAAGGTAGCCCGCGAAATTCAAATTTTATTACGTTTTTCGTAATTTGCAGGTCAGTAACAGGTTGTATTTTGATTCGCGGCCATAACAAATATGGCTCTACAGAATTATATCTTAATACAGTAACATATTTAGAAGTAAGAAACAAAGAAGTTTTAATTTAACCCTAATTACACATATTGTTTTTTAAAGTGATGTTGGTTGTAATGGAACGCACGGGAGGGCGAAGTAGAGAAACCTACTTATTGTTTTCGTTAGATAGATAGCCTTTATCGATGTTTGTGAGACGCCATCCGAGCATAGATATAATTATACTGACTGTCATCAATAGCGATCTCTCTTTAACTGAAAATAAGTTATTGGGTTCGGCCGTTACTCATGTTTGAGCAAATAAATGATTCATCATCATCATCATTTCACCCGAAAGTCGTCCACTGCTGGACAGAGGCCTCCCCAAAAAGTTTGAGAGAGATTTGCCGTAATCGCCACGCTTGGCAGGCGGGTTGGCGATCGCAGTATGGTTTTAATAATGCATAGAAAACGCTGCTGCCCATTCTCTAGTAAGTCCCTTAGTCGCCTTTCACGACTGTGGCCTTCTCTAGTAAATCCTTAAAATTAGGTTAGATTATCTTATCTTATCTTAATAGTGGTGAAGATCGGTTGACGAGTCGGGGCTGTCTCGCTGCAAGTTTTGCCATCATTGTTCGAAGTTCAGTACAGTACCCCGAGTGTAAGTTTGCAAGTGAGTAAACGTAACGTAAGATTTTTATTCTCACCCTTAGCATTATGATACATCGGTAAAATTTTAACGCAAACGAAATAGTTACGTTTACTCTCTTGCAAACTTACACTTGGGGTAAAGTAGAGTAGACATCTGCTGTTATAGCTTGATTGGATCTAAGGAAGCTGTAGTGAATTACACCATGAACTGACCACCAAACAGTTACCATCACTTTTCTATGGGTAAGTTTCGCTATAAGGCATTGTTGCGGCGTTTGACCAGGCGTCAGCCATTCTTTGTTCGCTCGCAATTATCTTAAATAATCCACTTTTCATTCACAGTTCAACAAGGTAAGGCAAGCTTCAACGCGTGCTTCTCTGCAGATAAATCAAATCATGGGGCAACCATTTTTCAAGCTTCGATTTGATGAAAATGGGTCAATATTTTGGGTATGCTAACATCAAACTATGCCGCTAATTCCTTGATAGTTTGATACGTATCAGTTTCCACCATCGCATTCAATTCATCGTTCTTAATGGCTGGTCTTCCTCAGGGTTCATTCTGCGAGTCGAAGTTTCCACTACGAAAGCGATTAAATCTAATACGCACGGTGCGTTCATTAGCCGTATCCTCTACAATCACAGCATTTATGTTGCGAGCTGTTTCTGCTGCCTTAGTTCCACGTCGGAACTCGTATTCAAAAATTATTCTAATTTTCAATGTATATCTTTACTTTAAAAACCAAAAAAAAGAAACAATTGAAAGTCAAACAATCGAATATTGTACATTTTTCAAATTTAATTAAATGTTATAGCAGAAAAAAGTTTCACTCTGGAATCTCACACCATGCAGGTTTAATTTTAATTCAAAGCAGCCAGTACCTACGTTAAAACGTCAATTTCATATTTAAAATTTTAAACCCCCTATTACTATCACGCTCATCCTTGTTATATTCTGCTATTCTAACTTTTGCCAAGCAAGTAACCAACAGCGGACCCTCTCAAGCTTCCCCATCGCTTCCAGCTTTTACTTTAACTGAAACAAATAAAGAAGACTGAATTTAAATTGCACTTGTAACCGAGTGAAAGCGTGAGTAACTGAAGCCCTGACTCGCTCGCATTTTATACCTGACTTGCGTTATTTTACAACTTTATTCTCTGATGTCATTTTCTTCATCCTTATCCTTCAAAGTTTTTCTAATGTGGGTTAGGATGGGACAGACTGGATGCGGAAGGTGGAGAACCGGGTGCTGTGGCGCAATTTGGGAGAAGCCTATTTCCAGTGGATTGATATAGGCTGAGTTGATTTCGCGATTTCAGGTTTTGGTCCCGTAGTAAAAGTTGTTAATAATGATGAGTACAATGACCCCTTAAGAGGTTATTGACGTTTTAAAAACAACCCTGTATACTTGTCATGTAGGTTTAAGTGAAATCAAATATTTTGATTTTTGATTTTGAATGACAAAAAGTCTGTTAATTACGTGTAATACGTGGTCAATATGCAAAGATAGAGTTACCAGGGACTGCAAACGCTTTCTGTTAATATTTGTATAGAACAATAAAAAGTTACAGAAATACATGTAATTGGAAAAAAGTTTGTGAATTTTTTAATGCTTTACAAAAATAACAACAAAACAATGCCTATGTTTATTTTATAGTCGCTGTGTTGTAATCAAATCAAATAATTAATTTCAGATAAATATCCGTTGGTAGGTAAATTTTTCATGTTTTATTACAAATACAAATAAAATCACAAAACTTATAGAATTAAAATCAGAATTAAAAACAAAATTAAAATCAAAATTAAGCTCTCGCATCCTGCTTCTCCGTCACTTACAGCTTTATCTTTCACTGAAATTAAGAAATTAAATAATAAACTTGGTAACAATTTTTTTTTTTTTTTTTTTTTTTTCCTTATTAGTAAGAACCAAGTTCTTACTAGTTAATTGCAATCTAGCCTAAGAAGACTAATAAACAATTTAAATCTAACTTATTATGCTACGTTATAAATTATGTTAATGCTAAGAATAGTGTCCATAATTAGGTATGCACTTTTACACACGTTCGTAACACTTCCTTAGAGTCTGGTAAAATTGATAAAACACTTTGTTCATGTGTTATATAAATAGCACAACATTGTTACTATTATTGATTCACTTACACTACACTAATTCAAATGGTTTAGTTCTCTTTAGTCTACGCACTATGCCTGTGTTGTCTAACAGCTGGATTGCCTCAACATTCACGTGTCGATGGAGTCTGTGTTCGTGGGCTTCAGCAAATTTTTGTGTGATGGTGGTGACGAATTCCATGTCGAGGTCACGGTGGAGGTCATCGTTTCTTATGTACCAGGGTGCATTTACAGCAGCCCTGAGTACTTTATTTTGGAACTGTTGAATTATTTTGACGTTGGTTGGCTTAGTACAGCCCCAAAGTTGGATACCATACGTCCAAATTGGCATCAGAATATGCTTGTATATTATCAGCTTATTATGTATTGATAAACAGGATTTCCTTCCCAGTAACCAATGCAAACGTTTATAACGAATATCGAGTTCCTGTTTTTTCTTTTTGATATGGGCTTTCCAACGCAGCTTGGCGTCGAGAGTTATGCCAAGGTATTTGGCTGTATTAGCATAAGGTATTTGCATACCATTTATGTAGAGTGGGTGGTAGTCACTGTGTTTGTTTGTGAAGTTAATGTGAACTGATTTTGACTCATTCAGATTGATCTTCAACTTTTGTGTCCAGTCGTAAACTTTGTTCACAGCTAGTTGAACTTTCTCTACCGCTTCTCTGTGGCTTGATCCGGTGGCCATAATAGCAGTATCATCTGCAAAGGTCGCTATGGTGCTGTTTTCCAGCTCTGGGATGTCACAAGTGTATAACAAGTACAAAATTGGGCCAAGCACACTTCCTTGAGGCACCCCAGCTTTTATGGTTTTTAGCTCGGAATATGCGTCCTCTTGGCGTATTCTAAACCTTCTTTTAGTTAAATACGACTCTAGGATATCTACAAATTCTGGTAGCATGCGTCTGAGCTTAAATATGAGACCCTCATGCCAAACTTTGTCAAAAGCTTGCGCGACGTCTAAGAACACGGTAGCACAGACTTCTTTATTTTCTAGCGTTTTTTCAATAACATTAGTTATTCTATGTACCTGGTCTAACGTTGAGTGTTTTTCTCTGAAGCCAAACTGGTGATCTGGAACTAGGTTTTTATCTTCTATTACTGGTTTTATCCGTTTTAATAACAGTTTTTCAAATAACTTTGATAGTACGGGTAACAGAGAAATGGGTCTGTATGATGATGCTTCGTGGGGAGGTTTCCCAGGCTTCGCAATCATAATGACTTCAGCAACCTTCCATGGCTCAGGTACATATTTTAAGATAAATGAAGCATTTATTAGTTTGGTCAGCTTTACTATGGCTTTGCGTGGGAGGCGTTTTAGAATTTCCCCTGTGATGAGGTCGTAACCGGGAGACTTTTTTGAGCTAATGTTGTTTTGAATTTCTCTCATTACTTCCTTAGGAGTCACAAGCTTGATTCTTTGGTTTTGTGATAAATTTACACTCTCATGTATTTCTACAGAGCTTTCGTTGGGTTGAAAGGTTTCTTCTAAATGTTGAGCAAATCGGAACGCCTTTTGGTCATTGCTTATTGCCCATTTTCCGTTGCTATCTCTGATGGGCGGTATTTGTATAATCTGCCTTTTTAGATTTCTCGTTGCTTTCCAAAGTGAGTAATCCGTTGATTTGTCATTGGTAAGCTGAAGAAGGTTGGTATTCAGAGATTCATCCTCAAATTGTAGAATTTTTCTCTTTAGTCGTTTAGTTAGGTTATTTAGTGTTGTTTTATGACGCGGGAACCTTGTTTGCTGCCACAACTTCCTTTGTTTTCTTTTCTCTGATAGTAAATCCACAATTTCTTTAGGATGGATAAATCCCTTATATTTGCGTTTTAGCTGAGGTGTATTGCTCCACGCACATTGTTGAATATTAATAATAAATTTGTTTACTTCTGAGTCAAGCTGATCTTGCGATTTTATCGGAGTTTTAAGGTCGATAATATTATCTAGATCAAGAGCAAAACTGTCCCAATCTGTGGACTTATTAACCAAGGTTAAGTGGCTTTCTTTTAATAGGATTTTTTGACTTAGCATTAGTATAATCGGAGAATGGTCAGAGTTCATAGTAAAACTTTCCTCCAAACTGATGTAATTGGTGGATATATTTTTGCAGATGAAAAAATCTATAAGATCCGGTATTTTCTGGTGGTCAGTGGGCCAGTATGTAGGTTTGCCTGTACTCATTACTTCACAATGTGTTTCTTTAACTGCACTTAAGAGCTGTCTTCCTTTAGTTGTAGTAAGTCTTGAACCCCAATGCGTATGCTTAGCATTAAAATCGCCGCCTAGGATAAATCGCTGGCCTAATAATTCAAAAAGATGTAAGTATCGCTCTTTTCTTATCATGTGCCTAGGAGGCGAGTATATGGCTGCAATGGACACTTGACAAAACTTAGTTTTAACAGATACTGCCACTGCTTGAATGTCTTCTTCTTCATATTTACACTGCACGTAGTGACTAATGTTTTCTTTAATTATAACCGCACTACCCCCCCTGGCAGAGTTGCTAGGGTGGAGGGAATTATATATCATGTATCCTCTAAATTTGATAAAAGATTGCTTTGTGAAATGCGTTTCGGAGATTAAACACACGTCTATATTTTCTGTATCTAGGACCGCCTGCAACTCATGCTGATGTTTGAGGAGTCCATTGGAGTTCCACGCCATTATTTTGAGTGTGTTATTCATTTTTGATTATTCAAGACAGCTGTTTTAGTGCTGGATTCTAGCTTCTCTAATCTCTTATCAAATGAGGTAATGCACTTCAAGATCTGGTTAATCTTATCCTCTAAGTTCAGAGGTTGAGATCCTTGTTTTGCAGCTTGTGCGTAAGTACCAATGTTGGTTACTTGCATGGCTGGTTGTTTTGCAGTTGACTGGACACTTGCTTTCTGCGCCTGTTTACCAGGGTGTGTTATAGGAGGAAACTGTTGGGTATTAGGCACCGTAGGTTTCTTTTTTAAAACTTTATTTTTCATAATTTGCATCTGTTTGGCTACTTCACACCCTCTATAATTGGCAGGGTGAGGTAGGCCGCAGTGGATACATTTTGGTTTCTCTTGCGGAGATTTGGTACAATTGGCTGTAAGATGCTTGCCAGTGCATTTCACACACCTTGGCTCTTTTTGACAATATTTATGTGTATGCCCATAAGCTTGGCATCTCTTGCATTGGGGAATGAGTGCTGGATTTTTGAGTGGATGTATTTCAATTTTACACCCTAATATGTACTTAATGCCGTAGATTTTGTTGACATCTTCATCGTTATAAAATGATAAAACGAACATGTTGAGTGGTTCTTTGGTCTTCCAGCTCAATTTACTATCTACCTTTTCTATTTTTAGGCCTTGGGTTGTTAAATCTTCCTTAATTCGATCTGGTTGGCAAGAAGAGTGCAGTTTCTTTACCACAACTCTAATTGGTCTAGCCTGCTTGTTTTCGTATGAATGCCAGTGGTAGTCTTTTTCAGACAAGAACCTAGCAATTACTCTATATGAGTCTTCTGATTTGGCGTTAACCTTCACACAATCCCCATTCATCATTTTTGCTGTAAATGATTCCGCTGGTTGGCTTTCAATTAACGAATCGTAGAACGTTTGATAGTTCTTGATTCCGTCTATTATGATTGGCGGTGGTAAGGGCACTTTTTTGACCGAAGTCACTTTCTCATTTTTTTGTTGATTGTCTTGTTGGGCGCTTCCGGGTTGTTGTTTTGGAGAGAGGGAGGTGTTAAGCTTCCTTTTCTTCCTGCTCTTGGCCCTAATCCACTCAGTCTCTTTAGCAAGGTCATCCTCGTCTGTACAGTATTCCACGTCGTTTTTTGTAGTCTGAGCAGGTTCTGTAGTCCCTTTTGTTTCTTTGATGCAGTTCAATTCTCCTTGAAGTGTCTGAACTTGTTCCTGCAGGGCATCAATTTGTACATTCAATTTACGTACCATGACTTGCAGGTTTTCTCTATCTGTTTTCTCTTGGAGATAACAGTCATATAACTGCCTTTCTAGGTCAGTTTTAATAGTAATAGACTTTTTTGTAGCCATTATTAAGTTGTAGGGCGAGTTTAACACCTATACAATAAGTTATTGTAAACACTTCATGATTTCCGCACTTGTAACTAGGTCATGACACTGACCCCGATATATTGACGTAGGTACACCGCGACGCGACGTTGTTGTGATCCGTCAGCAGAAAACTCTCGCGAAAGAGCTCGCGCGCGCGATCGTACGTCCGTGCACTATACTAGGTAGACAACAACTGACACTGACTGACTGGTAACAAATGATTATTTTGTCATGCGGGTAATTTTTCGTGGTTTACTGTCCTTCTGACTGTTTCTGGGTCATTGGGAAACGATGTTCAGGAAACTGCTATAATCAACATATTAGAATAGAATACTCTTTATTAAGTTCCGTATGGTGCCGGACGTAAAGAATAGCACCATCATATTTCTTCCCTTGGGTGTCGTAAAAGGCGACTAAGGGACTTACTAGAGAATGGGCAGCAGCGTTCTCTATGCATTTTAACACCATACTGCGATCGCCAAGCGTCCAGCAGTGGACATCTTTCGATTGAAATGATGATGATGACTCTTTATTAGGTACACCATAAAAATTACAGATAAAAATGTAGAAATTTTACATAGGGTGACACAATGGGCGATCTTTATCGCAAAAAGCGATCTTTTAAAGACTACTTTTGGATGGATTAAGGGGAAGGGATATTAGCCTGAAGGATTTGGCGAAGATTCATTCATCCTATATGGCACGTTTTTGCTGAAGCGGAGACGTGCAAAAATCAACCAATCACAAACAAGATGAGAGATATGCGAATACCTTTCGACCTGAAAACAAAAATTCTGCACTCTTTTCTGAAAGTGATCATCAGTAAACCTACTGCTGATTATTAAAAAAGTATTTTTTATACCTGACTCGCATTGTTTTGCTACTTCTTCTAGGTTTGCGTATCCCACAGGATCTCTCATAAAGTTTTTAAGTTGACTCAGACCAGAGGCCAGATCGTAATGCCCTTGGTCATTAAGCTGTAATAAAGTGGAAACAGTTATTTCATAGAAAATAAAATATTAAAAACATGTAGTAGGAATCACTCCGAACATTGTTGAAACATGTATCATCCTATCATCCCAATGTATCTTAAATCTTTGCCCTTATTTTTTGCCACATTAGTGTATTATACTAAAATAACTTAAAAAATTGGATGCGATCCAGTCTGTCCCTTTCTGTACTCCCCCAGCGACGTCAACCTAGGTCCGTATCCTACAGGGGGTGTCCCTAGCGTATAGTCGCTTAGTTTATAAGCTTTATGCCCTGCCTGGATGCCTTAATTTAATAAGGCATTGCACAGAAAACAGAAATAGGAGTACCGCGGAGCGGGCCTCCTTCAAAAACGCATATTATTATTGTTTGGAAACAAATTTAGACCCGCCACGTGATCTTCCCCACCCTTAATTATCCCACTATCCATATCCCCCCACCCCTATCGATCTATATCCTATTCTTGTATTCTATTGTATTCTATCCCACCCATCACGAAGGGAACTTTGGCTAGTTTTGTTCTCGGCACCTATGTTTTTGCTGGCTTTGGGGTTTTCAAAAATATACCAAAAAAAAACTATTTAAAAAAAAAACGCCAGTTCACAAAGAACAGTGTTTACTCAGAATTACTTACAAATCCAGCTTTTGTAAAAGCGCAGCCAAAGAAACAAGGTTTAATAATAGATACGTCGCCTATGTACAAAGCGTGGTCCAATTCAATCATTGTGTATCCGTGCTGCTTCCCGCACTCTTCTACCAGAGCCAGAAAATGTCTAGCGGAGGCATTTCCTTCTTCAACTGCCTTTAAACAAAAAATAAAAATAGTTGCATGAGTTATAAACAGGAAAAAATAACCAGTGCGCAAAAATTTTTTGGGTGGTTCGTTAATTATCTGTAATAATTTCCATTATTTGTTCAATTTTTTTATTTAGTTTTGAAATACTATTACTATTACTATACAATACCTAACATTTACAAATCGCAAAACGAGCAAGCGCGCAGTTATTTAGGTACCTTCGCGCGTTCCGCTACACCGGCACCGCCCCACACGCGCCGGCCGGCAAGTGACTCGCCTCAGAGTAGGCAACTCGTTCATGGGTCAATGTATACGCTTTTACAACAAACTTCCTACTGAGATTCGGAACTTACCCATTAAACGATTTAAAATCTGTATTAAAACCAAACTTTGTAAAAAAGGGTACTATAAAATTTCTGATTATTTAGAAGACAAAACAGCTTGGGATTGAGCTGCTCGCTCTGCTAGCCTTGTGATAAAATTGGAAAACTTGACATTTTAATTATTATGCATGATTTTATATACATTGCAGAATATTATATACAATACTCGTATTACATGAATGTTTACTTTGAAAAGTATTACATTTACTGCTTTAATCTATTGTGAATGTGAGCACTATGTGGGTCATATAGTGATTGTATTTTTCTCAGTTAATTTTAATGATGGTCTGGCATTTTGAGCGCTTTATGCGGCCTACCCAAATGTCCTTTCTTTGGTATTGTTCGTCGAGTCGTTGAGCTCCTTAAGTCTTGAGTTGAGCTACACGATTACTGACAAATGCTTGCACTGATTGGACACGTCCACTCAAATTTGTATAGTTCTTTCCTCAAAAGACCACTTCAGACACGGATCTACATGGTCCTCATGATCTGACCAAGATTATGTCTGGACTTTAAAAAAGACTTTGACCCCTGAGTTTGTTTCGCCATTTCTTCTCAGGGGTAGTCAGATAGGAAATGTCGGCTACATCTAGATTATTTTTTTAATGTTTTATATGACGTGTAAAAGTGATTCTAATATCCTATTTACAGAATAAACGATTTCATTTCATTTCATTTCATTTCCATAAAACCCTCCAAAGTAAACATCTTTCGTTAACGATAACTTTTTTGTTTGTACATATTAAAATAAAAAATATATATTTAACTAGCTTTCGCCCGCGGCTTCGCCCGCGTAGTTGTCGAAAAACAAACAGCTTCTCTATCAGCAGATTCCCCCAAAACATTATACCATATCTTAGTTGGAACCAACTACAACGTAAGCGTGGTAAGCAGATAGGAGTGCAGTTTGATTTACAACTTTACGGAGGATATAGATAGCGTACTCGTATAAATACCAACATCGTTTTGTACATACTTGTTCAATAAACGTGTCCTCCATTTCATCTCTAAGTCTAATTGAAAGAAATTTTGTATTGTTTATTTTTTCTACGTTTTTGTTCTTATATAATAATTGATGTATACCAACTATTGAGTTATTCAAGGTACGCAGTAAAATTCTCCCGAAAACTTAATTACCCCTTTTTCCGATTCTCGAAAACTCAATTTTTTTGTTTTTTGCTGCCAAAAGTATGAGCACTGAGGTTCGAGTTAATCGAACCGCGCGTTAAGATTCTTAAATACAAACTGAAATCCCCAAAAACCCAAAAAGAACCCTGACTCCCTAAAATGTTTTTGAGGGGTAGTTTTGAAAAACGCAAAAAGTATGACAAACTTTGTTATTTAAGTAATGACTGCATCGTTAGTCTAGTGGTCACAAGTGCGACTGCTGAGCATGAGGGGTGGGTTTGATTCCCAGGTCGAGAAAAGTGTTATTGGATTTTCCATTAGGTATTTCTCAGTAGCAGCCCGAAGTCTGGATTTATACCCGGGTGATGGCAATAGACTCGCCCCTATTACATGGGACTTAAACAAAACTGGCGAAATGTGGGTGTACTAAAGGTACACCTCTACCTAACCCTTTGGGGATTGCAGGCGTGATGTTATGTAAATAAGAACTCGGGCCAAATTTCAAGTTTAAATATCAAAAGTAATAAGATTCTGTTCATACAAACTATATCGCCCCTTTTTACGCACTCAAAAGGGTAAATTGTTCAAACATCTTTTTGACGTTTCTATTATTAGATTTATATTATTTATACCAATTTTCAAGTTAATCAAGCCAAGCAGTAAAACCTCCCTTATATATTGACTATCCCTTTTCACCCCATCATTAGGGGCAATTTTCAAAAAAACCTGATACAAGTTATTCTTGATTTTTTGTTATCAGTCTGAGTTTAAAGTTAATCGGACCACGCGTTAAAAGTATTCCATAAAAACTTTGTTATCCCCCAATCCCCCTTTTGGGGGTAGTTTAAAAATACAAAAAATTACAAGCTTTATATTTTACTTAGGTTAGTATTCGTGCCAAGTTTGAGGTTTGTTAACTCAAGGAATACGATTATTCATACAAACAAAATCCCCCTTTTTACCCCCTTAAAGGTCGAATTTCCAAAAACCCCTTCTTAGCTGATGCCCACGTCATAATTTGGAGTTAATCAAGCCACACAGTAGAATTCTCCCTTGTAAAATTGACTACCCCTTTTCACCCGTTAGGGATAAATTTTCTAAAAACTTTGATCAATTTTATTCTTTATATTTGGTTTACAGTATAAATACTGAGTTTCGAGTTAATCGGACCGCGCGTTAAAATTCTTGCATACAAACTGACATCCGCAGTAAAAAAAAAATGTCACACTTTATAATTTACTTAGGTTAGTATTCGTGCCAAGTTTCAGGTTTGATAACTCAAGGAATACGATTTATCCCCCTTTTTCACCCCTTAAAGGTCGAATTTCGAAATATCCCTTCTTAGCGGATGCTATAGTTTCCAACCATAAGCCAAAATATTAATGATTTTAACTTAAAAAGAACTTTAATTAAAAATAAAATTTTATCCCGTTTTTTACGCCTTAAGGGTTGACATTCTATCAACACCGTTGCATTAGCTTCCAACCATAAGCCTAGATAATAAATTCAGTGATTTTTACTGTGAAAATTAAGGACTTTGATACACAACTTTATTCCCCTTTTTAACCCTTCGGGGGTAGAGTTATCAAAAACGCTGACACCCGTATAAATTAGTTTTTAATCGTCAGCCTATACACCAAATTTGAAGATCCTAACTTCAAAATTGACGGACGTTCATATAAACTTCCATCCCCTATTTCACCCTCTCAGGGGTGGAATTTTAAAAAACCCTTTCTTAGTGGATACCTACTCTTTACAAAGAACACACCCTCCAAATTTCATGTCTCTAGGATCAGCGATTTAGGCTGTGCGTTGATATATCAGTCAGTCAGTCAGTCAGTCAGTCAGGACTTTGAATTTTATATATATAGATAAAAATTGCTTAAGTTTAATTTGTAAAAATTACGCACTGGTTAAATTGTTTTCCTGTAAATAAAATAAATATCAATGAACAGGATAACCACGATGTGGTCCCGTCATCCCAAAATGGATTCCTTCAAAACATAAGCTTGCTACTAGCAATCCATAGGTACTCACGTAAACATTGCTGAAGCATATAACTACGGCGCAGAAAACAAGGCAAGTACACTTATGCATATTTTACTTTTCAGTTGCACACTCCTGATTCATCAATACTTTAACTGTATATGGCCCTGAATACCAACTTGAGGCCTCTTATAAACTGTAGTAATTGGACGTGATGTTATTATTATAATAATGTGTCACTATGTGATGCTCAATTTGCTAGCATTTTAATAGACAATAATAATGTCATTGATTTAAAATAGTGTCAACATTGTTGGAAGGTTTTGAATTTGGACCTAAAAAACATCATCTGGAAGGGATTTACCTGCTGAATGCTCAGAAAAGTCAGAACATTGTTTTTGAGGCGGGGACCAAATACCATCTCGATGTGCCTCCCATACGGCTAAACGGTGTTCCTCTTGAGCGAGTGGAGCAATTTAAATATCTAGGTCACTTGCTCACCACTGACCTTAGAGACAATGCTGACATTGAAAGGGAACGGAGGGCTCTTTCTGTGCGTGCGAATATGATAGCCGGCAGGTTTGCACGTTGTACTGCAGACGTAAAGGTGACGCTATTTAGAGCATTCTATACCACCTTCTACACATGCAGCTTGTGGGATACATATTCGCGTGCGTCGTATGGAGCCCTTCGTGTCCAATTTAATAATGCTTTCAGAAAACTGATTGGGTTGGATTGCAGTGCGTCAGGGATGTTTGCAGCGGCGCGTGTAGATTGCTTTTACACAATAATGCGCGAGCGCGCAGCATCCCTGGTGGCTCGAGTCATGGCCAGCCCTAACAGGGTTCTGAAAATGATTGCTGTCAGAGTGGACTGTCCATATGTTATTCGCTGCTGTCAGTTACATGTGCCGTCGTATCGTGTTGTTTACTAACACTTAGTTTTAAGAACAATGTTATTAACCCTATATGAGTCTTGGCTCGAAATAAAGATTTTGAATTTGAAATGGCTTCATTGCCTACAAATACATCATCATTCTCCTGCCCTGATCCCAATTTGTTTGTGGTCGACGCAACATGTCCCTTTCTTCCATACTTCATTATTAGTCGTCATCTCGGTAGTCACTCCCTTTCTTGCCAATATCATCTTTGACACAATCTATTCATAGTTTTTTTGGTCTGCCCCTGCTTTTATGGCCATTGACTTCCATATTCATAACTTTCCTCACGACATTTTCCTCATTCCAATCACATTAATTATCATGACAACCAATTTCCGCACAACTTTTCAATCACCAGACACCATCACCACTTTCAGACTTCCTCTTATTTACTCATTTGCTTTTTTTTCATTACCTAGAAATACATAGATAATTATAAATGACTAGCTTCTACCCGCGACGTCATCCGCGTGAAATTTCTTGTTCTTCCGACCCACGGGTCCTCTACTGCGTATTACTTCGTTTTCGCTATGCATATTTTATGATTTTTTTATTTTTGCTCGGCTCCTATGGGTCCCAGCATGATGTTAAGTAGCCCATAGCCTTCCTCAAGAATTGATAGATTAGATTTAAAATCCGACTGGTAGTTCCAGAGATTACTCCCTACATACAAACACACAATCAAATAAATTTGACCTCTTTATAATTTAAGTATAGAGATATTCATTTTGTAATTTGGTTCTCTATGTTCTATGTTATAGGGTTTGGTTTCCGCACTTAGTCCTTCATATGGACCAGTGTGCGTGGGCCATGGCGGCCGTCAGTTATTTATTCCAACCAGCCCACCTCCCCCAAGAAGCTGATTAGGTCTCCTGGTCTGCATAGAATATCTGTGAAGGATCTGGGTGACCCGAGGGTTTCCGTTCTGATCTGGGTGACGCTTGTGCAGTCAAAGAGCACATGCTCAACGGTTTCTTCAGCCTCCATGCAAGCCCTGCACAGAGGGCTGTCCGTTATGCCCATTGAGTGGAAGTGTTTGTTAAATGAGCAGTGTCCCGTGATGGTCCCCGTCACCAGGCGCAGGCCGTTCCTGTCCAGGCGTAGCAAACGCCTGGTTAGCCTGCTATCTAAGATGGCATGGCTTCCCTGGATTGCCTGCAGCTCGGTGTCGAGGTCCACCAGTTCTCCGCTTGTGTGTGGGTGAACTCCTGTAGTCACCTGCGTAGTTGGTTGAAGGGGATGGGTATGTAATTTGGTTAAAAATAGCAGTTTAACGCTTTGAAGGACAGACGAGACACAATTGAAATTATATTGTTTTGACACCAATAATGGTGTTTAGTGTCCCTGAACGTGTTAAAGGTAACTTTTAGGGATCCGTGCCTCAAAAGAAAAAACGGAGTCCTTATAGAACCACTCGTGTGTCTGTCTGTATGGCTGACTGTCTATCTGTTTGTCTGTCTGTCTATCCGTCTATCACAGCTGATTTGCACCGAAGCTACTGGATCGATTAAATTGAAATTTATTATTTAAGAAAATTATGAATATTTATCTTTCCCCCGCCTTATCTCTGAAACTAGATAGAGCCTACAATTTTTAAAATTTTCAGAAAATAGTTCTTTACTTATAGATTACAGGAAAACCTATAAGAAGTAAATGGTCTTAATATGGTTCTCAATATTGTGCAAACAAATTTACATTTGCAGTTGGAATTTATAAGGGAATATGTTTTTCAACTATAATGTTAGGTTTGTTCTTGCGATAAATTCATCCCAACTACGGAGTCCTTCATTGTGCGTGGACCGACATGAACTAGGCCGGTTTTTTTTTTTATTTCAATTAGATGAGGTCGGTGTTTTCTAGCCGACTACTCTGAGAAAAACACCGAAAAAACTCAGTGGTCAATGTCTCCTATAAAATAATAAACCTAAATTAGTTCACACAATAACATTGTAATTTTCAGATTATATGAAGACCATGTTATGTCTGGTCTCTTGTGGAAAGCAAAGTTTGAGTGGCAAGTCCACTCCAACTTTGCTTTCCACAAGAGACCTTGCTTTCAAACAGTGAACGCAAGTGTCAGTAATTATCTTGTAGCTCAACTCAGAACTTATATGCCAGTGACCTTGAGTAGTTAGCTGTCATGGTCTGTACTGAGCTCACGCAACGCGTCGTACGTTCAGCCAGTAATAGGACTCGCCCATCAAGGAGCGCTGTCCCCAATTTGACGCATTATTAATTTATTATACACAAAACAAAAGGTATTTTAATAAAACGCGTATACTAAAAGATTATCTTTAAATTGGTGAAGGTTTCAGAAAAATACACTTGGTAGATTTTGCGCCATTCTCAGTATTTTATCCGCGTTATACATAACTTCACATTCGTTTCACTATGTAATATAAACATAATCTAAAATATTCACATATTAAATTATTGAGAAAATGCTCTAACATAAATTTTTTTTTTCAAATCTTTAAATCTACTCGTTTAGACGTGATCTTCAGTATAAAATCATTAAAAGTCGGTTATCGTCCCCTTAAGGAGCTCAACGATCCGGCAAACAATACAAAAGTAGTTACATTGTATAGTGGACATTTATTTGGGTATGGGTAGGCCGCATGAAGTACATAAACTGCCAGACAATGATGAAATCTATCCGTTATACCTACATGTCCTACATAGTCATCACAATCACAATAGGTAATTATGATTATAATAATATAGAATTGAATACAGAACATAGAAACAATCAATGTCAATATGCATATCTATGAATATAACAAATTATTGAAACACTTATATTTCATGTATAGACAAAAACAACAAATATATTATGAAGAATATCCAAACTAGCAATAATATTACGCTGCTATTTAATTATGTTTTTATCACATTGTTTAACCTTAACTGATCAGTTTGTTGATTTGGTTTGAGTTGATCTTAAAATTGAACACTTTCCTTTACTTTGCCGTGTATTTCTAAAACTATGTATTCTAAAACGCCTGTAAGTTTAGCCTCTGCACCAATTGTGCCCAATTTACTGTCAGGTACTATGCAAACATAAACTATGCAGGCTAAGTACCTTGTGACTAGTCTGCAGATTTAAGCAAGACCAAGGTTTTTCAAAAGGTTGTATTTGTGTAATATTATGTAAAATATTATGTCAATCATCCCTATCACCTTTTTTTTTTTGACGCTGGGAAAAATGCATTACGCATGCCCCCCCATCGGGGGATGGGAGGGGTATGTGGGACTCCCCGGAAAATCCGGTATACCCACTAAACGACCCAGCGGCGCTCCTACCTCGTCTGCAAGGAGGAGGACTGGGAATCCGGCAGAGCCATAACATCCAGTCCCCCGCTGACGACCGCCCGCCTTGCAGGCGGGCCCGACACGCCCCCCCCGTCGGGGAGGGGCCCAGGAATGACCGCGAGCGCTCTGTCATTCCCGCCCGACGTGGATGGTGAACTGTGCAATGCAGGAGAAGGCGCCCCCGCACCCGTCTCCCGCTGTTCACCACCAGGGGGCATAAGACGACGATCGTACAATCGCCTTCTCATGCCCCGTCTTCGCCTGCGGAGCGGCGCTGCGAGAGGGTCGTCCTCCCGCGCGCGCTCCGCGTCCTCCTTCTGCGACAGTACGTCCTCGCAGAAGGAGGCGACCGCTGTCCAGGCCCCCTCGCTCTCCAGCATCGAGTTGACGACGCTGGGAAGCGAGAGGTCCTGCCCGACCGCTGCGCTCAGACCGCGGCGCAGCTCGGACCAGGCTGGGCACACCTCAAGGGTGTGCTGAGCCGTGTCCTCCGCCGCGCCACAGTCGTGGCACGACGGGGTCTCCTCCCTTTGGATCCGGTGCAGGTACGATCCGAAACACCCATGGCCGGACAACACCTGCACCAGACGGAAAGAGAGGAAACCGTGGGACCGCTCGAGCCAATCCTTCAGGACTGGCCCGAGCGCGTCCAGAGTTCGGCGGCCGAAAACGGCAGTGGTGAGGTCCTCCGTCTAGTGATGGACGATTGCGTCCCTCGCCTCTTGCCGCACGGCCTTCCGCTCTTCTGCGGCGGGGGGCTCCCCGAGCGCCTTACGCCGCGCTGTCCATTCGTACACTCTGGTCAGCACCCACGCCTCGAGCTCCCAAGGAGGGGTGCCGGCCAGAGCGCACGCCGCCGAGAAGCCCACCGACCGGTAGGCCCTCGCCACCCGCAGTGCAATGGCCCTTTGGGGCCTACGGATGGTAGTGGCGTTCTCCCTCCTGTGGAGGGAGTCCGCCCAAATCAGGGCCCCGTAAAGGGCCATGCTCCTGAGGATGCCGGCATACAAAAGCCGGCATCGCACCTTCGGACCTCCCAGGTTCGGGAGGAGCCAGGAAAGAGCATTCGCAGCCTTCAGCAGGCGCGTCGACAGCCCGCTGAAGTGTGGGCCGAAGCGCCACCTGCTGTCGAGTACAAGGCCCAAGTACTTCATCTGGGCCTTGACCCCGATCCTGACGCCCTCCACGACAATGTGTCCGTCGGGTGGGATGCGCTGTCGAGGACCGTGAAAATACACGGCCTCCGTCTTGTGCAGTGCCACCTTCAGGCCTAGCCCAGGGGTCGGCAACCTTTTGAGCCCGAGGAGCCAAAAGTTACAATTTACAAAATTTCCCAGTTTATAAAGAGCCACTAAACATTTTTTTTCAATATTATAGTATTTGCTTATATATTTTTGATTTAAAATAAACGACTTTAAATACGAAATAATATTTATTCATATAAAAACATACAAATATTTTTAACAAAAAATTTGCAAGCATTTTAGCTAGCTGCTAGAAAAATAAAATTAATCCAATAATAACTACAGATAATTAATAATTATTATTTATTGCGTATGGAATTTGAGAGCCACAAATTTACATCGAAAGAGCCGCAGGTTGCCGACCACTTTCTTTTTTTTTTTCATGGGGTGGAAAATCCTCATGGATGTCCTCCGCCCTGGGGCGGGTGGAGGGGCCTGTCAGACTTACTGACTAAAAACCACCCCAGTGTTCCCATCCTACACTTGCACCGGGGATCTTGGGATCTGTTATTACTTCCGCAATCCCCGGCTAGTGCCAGCCGGCCTGCATCCGCGGGCCACCTCAAAACTGGGGGGGGCGACCCCTGGCCTTTCCCAACTATGTTGAGGTCGGCAAGTCAAACGGATGCAGCTGAACAAAGTATTTAAAACGAACCAACTGCCTATATGATTTCCACAACCCAGTTGTCGAGAAGCCCGAGAGTTTGACAGCCAGTATTTTTGGATTTTCCACCCCGTGAAAAAAAAAAAGAAAGGTACCTATGCAAAGCCTAACTTCCAATGCTATTCAGATCACTTAAGTTTTTGTAGGTACTATATTTTAGATAACATATCTAGTGATTACATATACATCGATGTTGTAAAAATTGTTATAGACGCCAATACTTTAAATAAAACTCAAAAATGCGAATGATAATTATTTAATTAATATTTTTTTGCATATTTATCCATTTAACAGTTTTCGTATAAGGTAGTCCAGACATTTATCACATATCGCTGCGCAGCATTTCAACCTGAACAAAATTAAAACAGTTAAAATATTTTACATAAATCAAGAGAGTAAATTTCATTTTAATTTTTACAACAGTTAAAAAATATGAAAATATTTTAAATTATGCATATATTAAAACAGGAATTGATGATTTATATTTTTGGGACAAGTCAGCCTCTCTACTCCCAATCGCTGCAGCCAGAATCAACAGTGGTAACCACCAGAAAAGCGGCGCAACAATAAAGCTCGACGAGTCCCGGAGAAATTATGCAATTTAATATGTATATGCATAATTTCTCACAATATGGTGCATTTAATCATACAAATCTCATAATTTAAAATTTTGCACAAGCCCCGTACCTAGGGATCCGACACGGCAAACGCCTGTAGCTTTAGCCACAGCTCCAACGGTTCCGAAAATGTTAACTGTTTGTAATTTCATTTTTCTAGCGACTCGAAAGCGTCAGGGTAGCCCGCGAAATGTTCTTACGTCTTGTTCAATTTGCAGGTCAATACGAGTATAAGGTTGTACATTTGGTTGTTAGGTTGGTTCATTTTATTTTAAATTTATTATAATTCAAATATTTTATAAATATTACAATAACTCCAATTTAATTTATACCTACATTTTAACTATAACTATTGTTATTATATTTTAAGTTTTTAACTACTATAAGAAACGAATACAAATGAAAAGATGTTATGGAAATTATTAAATAATTATTATGAAATGATAAAAATAATTAAATGTACTTAACAATTTCTTTTGAAATCAATTAACATACACAATACATGTTAAAATGTTAAAAACAAACTGTTAAACAAAAAAAAAATATTTTAATGCATGAAATAAACGGCTTTTTTATTTTTATTTTATTTATTAACAGGTTGTATGTTGACATAAATATGATTCGCAACCGTCTCACATATTTATATATAGAATTATAATCATAAAAATCATCAATACAACTCTCTAAGTTCATGTAGCTCTATTGAATGACCATTTCATATTTTAATTAACATACAACATGACACTCACCTGTAAATCGCAAAAAAACGTAAGAAAATTTGAACTTCGTGGGCTACCTTAGCGCAACCCCTTACGTACCTACTATAGGTGCGCTATGTCAAGACCGTGTCTTCAGACGTCATCATTATCCTGCCCTTATCACAATTTATATTTTGTGTTTGGTGCAGCATGTTCTTTCTTTCATACGTCAGCCGTTATCTCAGTAGTCTAGTCACCCTTTTTCTAGCCCATCATAGCCTTGTTATATATAGGTAGGACTTACAAGAGCTTAATATTAAACCAAAGAGATTTATATATTTACTAGCTGCGTCCCGCGGTTTCACCCGCGTAAGTCTCGAGCCACCCTTATCACTTAGGGGTATGAAAAATAGATAGTAGCCGATTCTCAGACCTATTGAATATGCATATAAAATTTCATAAAAATCGGTCAAGCCATTTCGGAGGAGTATGGTAACCAAATTTTTTTTTTTTTTATAATTAAAGACATGAAATATACATAAGAAAATTATAAAGTTGAGGTTAAAACATAAAAAAATAAACAGGCGTAAACCTACATCTTTACTGAAATGAAGCTTTCATGAAGCAAGCAGCCACTAGCGCACCCCTTTCACATCCAGCATCACCGTCGCTTACAGCGTTATCTTTAACTGAAAGCGACAAAAGAAAAAATTTAATGATTGAGCTTGTAACCGAGTATCAGATAAAAACAGAAGCTCTGCACCCCTTTTTGAAAGTGGTCTGCTGCAAAATAAATATTACTTAACATAATAGTGCTCCAGACAGAATTCGGCCATGGTGGCCAATCTCAGCGTAGCCTAAGGGTTCTACTCCGAATATAAATCCGATGTATCGGCCGAATGTTCAGTCGTTTCTTTACTACGGCTAACTAACGCTGACTACGGCGAAAAAAAAAAGACAGTCGAGGAGATAAGCCAAAGTCAAAACTGTGCCTTGAAGTCGGGTTAGGACTCAAAGTCAAAAAAGGAAACTTTGGAAGTTATACAAATTCCGAACATTTGGCCGATACTACGGTTTAGCGCTTCTGAGTAGACCCTCTAGAAGTCTAGATCTACGCGGGTGATATTGTAGTGTACTAGTGTGTGCGCAAATACAGGTGCACTCACTCTGCCCTCACTCTCATAGTCCGATGGGACGGCCGGTCGCGTCGGCTGCTAAATATAAGCTGATGGTGATTTGTGGACCACAAAACAACAATAGACAAATAAATCATTCACATACTCGCAGATCTTCAAGATAGAACCGTAGTCTGTTTAGTTGGTCATTCTTTTTATGTAACCTTTTTTTGCATTTGTCAATATTTTCGAAACAGGCATCCGATTAGACACGTCTTACTACAAAACAAGGTTTATCTTCAGACCCAGGTCAAAACCATATAGCCATTATTGAATTTCGAACTTTATTCCGTCTATGGTAAAATTGCTAATACAAAACTGACAACTTAGTACCGAACTATGTTTTCAGTTTTGTATAAAGAACGGTATTTCAATCACTGTTACGTTCTTATTACAAAAACTGGCTCCATGGTTTAAGCCATGTCAAAATATAAATCTTGTTTTGTAATAAGGCGGAAAATATATAAGCCAAAAAAAGAAAATCTTGTATACCTGTCTCGCATTGTTTGGCAGCGTTTTCCAATTTGGCGTATTTCAAATCATTCATCGCCACCTTTCTAAGGCCGACGAGGCCGGTGTTCAGATCGTATTGACCTTTGTCATTGAGCTGTATAAAGAAAATGCAATTCAGTTAAAATCATCATTTTGACTGAATTTATATAATTTCACAAAATAATTCATTGATCATACATTGATCATCATCAATGTATGTGTGTATTTAAAAAAACATACCATCACATGTAAATCATATTTATAACAATAAAAAGAATAATATGAAGGAATCCCTTGGTAAAGATGAGCAGTATGTAAAATAAAAATATAAATACTTACAAGACCTATTTTCTTGAACAAGCAACCCCAAAAACAAGAATCCATCAAAGCCACGTCCCGGGCTTTCATAGCTGCTTCCAAATCATCATTGGAGAATCCAAGCTCATTTAAACAGGCTTGTTCAAAGGGCTTGAAACCTTCCCGGCAAGAATCGATTCCATCGGCCTTTTGAAACAAATCAAGAAAAATAAAATATCAACCCATACTTTTTTACATTTTCCGTTTGGTGCCGAACGTAAAGAATAGCACCATCCCATTTCCTTCCGTGGGTGTCGTAAAAGGCGACTAAGGGACTTACTAGAGAATGGGCAGCAGTGTTCTCTATGCATTTTAAGACCATACTGCGATCGCCAACCCGCCTGCCAAGCGTGGCGATTATGGCAAATCCCCCCCCCCTCTTTTTGGGGGAGGCCTATGTCCAGCAGTAGACGTCTTTCGGTTGAAATGATGATTTTTTTGCATACAGAACGGATAGACTAGCGACGGGATGATCGCTTAAGAGAGTAATATTTTGTTAATTGCAACTATTTGCGTTAACTAACTTAACTACGTTAACCTATATACTTACGGAAACGCCACTAAGAATTACGGCAACAGCACAAAAAATAGGACAAGTAAACATAGACATGTTGTAATTTTCAGATCCGCACTCCTAATCCTTTGAAGCTTCAACTGTATGTGCTCTGGATACAAAATTGACTTATTTTTATATAATATCCAAAACTGAAGTAATTGGATGCGACGTTATTATAATAATACCCTCACTAAATTACGCGTAATGCTCAATTTGCTTACATTTCGTAAATTCTGTAAAATATTTAGAAAACTTCCATCCGGAAAATAATTATGTACTATGTAGGTACAACTTCGGCGGTCAGTTGTCCAGGGTTAATATTTTTGCCTATTTACTAATGATTGTATGTTTGACAATTTAAGGTTTTTTGTGTTAAACTAACATCCGTCCTCGCAAGACTAGTTAAGGCGCTGACAAGAGGCAAATGATAAAAGTAGGCTTGTGTTAAACAAAAAACTTGCCAAATCTATTTATAATAGTTTGTGGTAGCGGAAATATATGTTATTCTTGAACATATTTCTCAGAACTTGGTTGTTACCAAAACACGTTTAGAAAAAAAATCTCGATACAAGTTAACGGTAAACTAACCCTTTACTTTGAGTTTCAATCCAAAATATCTGTATTAAATATCAACGTACGGTTGGTATTTAATTAATAACAAGAACGTCATAATTGTATGCAGAACATGTTTGTTTTTTATTTTCGAGTACTCGACAAATTTTTGAGTAAATAAATAATTCATATTTTGCAATAAATTACAAGCGTTGTGTCATCGCGCTTCTCTTTCTTTTGTATGCAGTCTGACAGTGACAGCGGTTTATCTGTTGTCAGTGCCTTAATAATATCAAAGAGTGATTTCCATTGCTGCTCAGATAATTTTAGTTTTTGTAGGTTCCGTATTTTAGACAAAAAGTCTTTTGCGATTTCTATGTACACGTAGTTGGTTGGTGCTGCACAAAATTATATTAGAGGCTGACAATACATCTTATGGAAATAAAACTCAAAAAGTTTGTGATTTTGAATAATTTTATTGAATAGTTAAAAGGTGCTGAAGCGGCTGCTGCAGGTGCGAAAAACCTCAAACGGCGCAAATACTTCAATCATAGTGGGACTTATAAATATATTCGAGCCGTTTGGGGTTGAAACACAATAGGGCCATGGAGTCCGAGTGCCCACTTAGTTTTCGAGACATCACCCAGCGGTTGGTCGACTCCTCACGTGACCAGAGGGCTGGCTATTCTTTGGCCAAAGAATCAGCATTGCCATACAACGTGGCAATGCTGCCAGCCTTTTGGGCAATTTTGCGACATATTTTGATACTGGCAAATAAATCAAAACCTGGGGTACTTCCCGTTGACCTAGAATCATGAAATTTGGTAAAAAACAAGGTCTTACAGCACAAGTAAAGGAAAAAGCCCGAAAATCGATAATTTGTAGTTTTATCACTTAAAAAAATATTTTATTGCAGTTACAAACTTACATTTCCAGATGGAAAATTGACCGTGGCGTATCATGTATGGGAGAAAATGTTTTTCAACTACAATGTTAAGCTTGTATTTGCTATAAATTAATCCCAACTACGGAACCCTTCACTTTGCGTGGACACACACGCACTTGGCCGGTTTTTGTTATTTAAGTATATACTTGTACATAATTATTATTATTTGTGTTGCTAAACTATTTCCGTGTCATACACTATTCATTTTCATACAAAATCCCGTCCCCGTGTAGTCCTTGTGGTGTGGTTGTGATTACTGTCAGTTAATTTTTATGTAAATATTTTAGAAATAAATTAAAGTTAGACGGAAAATAAAGATATTGTCTTAAAATTGTTGAAAGGTGTGAGTTTATCTAGAAATTAAAAGCAGTGGAACTTGAATCTGGTTACATCATTAGTCCTCGCGCTTTATAATGCAAGCCGCCAACAGCGCGCCCCTCTTACATCCAGCGTCACCATACTTTACAGCTTTATTTTTTACTGAAACTGTAACTGAGTGACTGAGCCCAGCCTGCCTAAAGAATATCTTTATCATGTACAGTCCAGCACGTCATAAACTTACTACAAACTGTCAAATTTTCTCATTAAATTTTGAACTTACGATCAACATATTAAGGTTTAAAATCATTTTGAGAATTTTGCCAGTTTGGTATAACTTGGTGTGCTGGCGACTGTACAATACAAAAAATAAGTATCCCAAATAAGTAAGGTTTGGACTACCTCTTTGGTCTAGTGGTAGCAAGTGCTACTGCTGAGCCATTAGATCCTGGGTTCGATTCCCCCCAAGCAGCACGCAAGCGTTTTCAACGTCAATATACCAGCCTATTTAGAACTTAGAGTTCTTTTAGAGACGTACAAGAGTGTCAAAAAATGATTTTGTCTTTGTAAGAGTGATTTATGAGTTATTATACAGCTCAAACTGTATAAAATCTTTATTAGATGATCGGCGCCGGCGTAAGCTTAGGGAGCTTAAACAGAATATGAAAACTTTACTATACAACTTTAAGTATTTTGTGACACAGGCTTTATTTTGCATGTGATTACTTACTTATTGCAGCTCCAAGTGTTATTATAGTATAACTTGATACTTATTTCTGTACAATGATATAATTATGCAAACTCCGTTCTCAAACATAAGTTTATGGTGTAATTTTACACTCTTGCAAATACTTTGGTTTTATGACTGCTGTCTGTTCTAAAACTAAAAAAATAAATGACAGCTAATAATACACCCTAACAAATGCAATATGTGAAAAAAAAAGATGCAGTGCAGTAAAGAGAAGGATTGAAAGGGAATATTTAAATATTACAAATTACCAACCAAATATCATTACCTATATGTCGACGAGCTGATTGGCAGGCTCAGCAGCACCAGGTTCGGTTGTCATATAGATAGAGTCTGCGTTAATAATATCAGCTATATGCGGACGACATGGTGCTGAGTACGTCAGGCTGTGGCCTCAGAAAGCTTGTGGCCATTTGTGAGGAGTATGCCGGCCGATTCACATGGCCTAATTTACAATTGTAAAAAAAGTGAAGTCATGGACTTTGGGGCCGGGGGTAGGTATCCTGTTAATGTACCACCAGTTTACCTTAATGGTATGCCATTAGAGAGGGCGTACAAATTTTAATATCTTGGCCACGTACTTACCCCTGATCTCAGGGACGATGACGACTTGAACGGGCGCGGAGGGCCTTGTCGGTTAGAGCGAACATGCTGGCTCGCAGGTTTGCTCGTTGTTTAGTAAGTGTTAAAATTACTCTTTTCAGAGCATACTGCACTACGTTTTACATGAGTAGCGTGTGGGCTAGATATACTCAAAAGTCGTACAATGCCCTCCGCGTGCAATACAACAACGCGCTCAGGGTGCTGTTGAGGCTGCCCCGCTACTGCAGCGCATCAGGGAAGTTTGCGGACGCACATGTGGATTGTTACTTGAAAATAAATAAATTGAATTGAATTGATTGAATTAATGATAGAGAACCATCATTTATTGAGGAAGATAGAGAATCTATATACATAAAATTCAAAGTCCTGACTGACTGACTGACTGATATATCAACGCACAGCCTAAACCGCTGGTCCTAGAGACATGAAATTTGGAGGGTGTGTTCTTTGTAAAGAGTAGGTATCCATTAAAAGGGTTTTTCTAAATTCCACCCCTAAGAGGGTTAAATAGGGGATGGATGTTTATATGAAAGTCCGTCAGTTTTAAAGTTAGGATCTTCAAATTTAGTGTATAGGCTGACGATTAAAAATTAATTTATACGTGTCTCAGCGTTTTTGATAATTCTACCCCCGAAGGGTTAAAAAGGGGGATGAAATTGTGTATCAAAGTCCTTAATTTTCGAAGTAAAAAACACTAAATATATTATCTAGGGTTATGGTTGGAAGCTAATGCAGCGGTGTTGTTAGAATTTCAACCCTTAAGGGGTGAAAAAAGAGATAAAATTGTATTTTTAATGAAAGTTCTTTTTAAGTTAAAATCACTAATATTTGGGCTTATGGTTGGAAACTATAGGCAGGCATTTGCTAAGAAAGGATTTTTCGAAATTCGACCTTTAAGGGCTGAAAAAGGGGAATAAATCTTATTCCTTGAGTTAATAAACCTGAAACTTGGCGCAAATACTAACCTAAGTAAATTATAAAGTGTGACATTTTTTGTTTTCAGGGTTCCGTACCAAAATGTTAAAAAGGAACCCATATGGTGAGACTAAGTCTGTCTGTCTGTCTGTCTGTTACACCTGGATATCTCAAGAACTACTAATGCTATCAACTTGAAATTTAGAATAGTTTTAGATGACGTTTGCCCAACTATTTTGCAAATAAGAAAGAAATTAAAAAAAATATCTCTATTTTTGCAAAAGGGTTTGGTGGTATGAGGAACAGGGTGTAAAGTTCACTCATCCACCATAGAAAAGGGCGGATCCTCCGACCAGACGGGTGTCGTGTCTGGTGGGCAACTGCCCGACGGTTGATGTCGGGACGTTGTATATATGCTAGTTGCGTGGTAAACTCTGCTTGCGCGATGCAGGATTTGCGTGACGTCAGAGTGACGCGTAGTTCGTATGTGGCGATGTTGATGCCGCTACAAGGGACTGAAAGGGGGTCTTAAATATTTGAAGTGGAGCTACTAGGGCATGCGGAGTATCGTATGAAAGGACACTATTTGCACATTCTAAAACATATTTTCTTTTTTAGGCAATATAGTTTCCGACTTTTGATGAAAAATGTAAAAAAATACCGTCCCCCTTATCTCCAAAGTTTGCATAGATAAAAAACCGAAATTATTCTATGTGATAGAAGTTTATGTAAAGATTACTGGAAAAATAAAACGATGTCCCTAAATAGCACAGTTTTTCTGAAATCATCAACATCATATATATACGTACGGAACCCTCGGTGCGCGAGCCCGATTCGCTCTTGACTGGTTTTTTTTTTTAACTACTCTTTAAGGTGGAGATTTCTAAAAATGGTCAAAAATGTGGTTTTTAAAGCAGTGTATCTCTTAAACCGTAAATATTTTTTCCAAAACAAAAACAGTATGATATTTTCAAGTCTTTTTTGCTTATGGTGGTGGAACTCAAAACATAATTAAATACTTCAAAAAATCTTCAAAGACAACTCTTAATTATGTTGAAAGCCTTTTTTATTCCAGTTTATACCTTCGTTAACAGTTATAATTATAATTATACCATAAAATTGCAAATGCCCAACTGCGTCCGGTGATAGATTAATTTTTATTAATTAGTTAATGTAATAAATTCTAAGTTAATTTAATAATATTTGTGACCCATGAGTTCTTGAGTTCTACGCAAAGTTCTTTTCACTATTTAACTCGTAATTTAATGACACTTTACCACTGAAGACTAAAAGTATTTACTCAAAGTTCGTATTTAGTGATTGGGCGACTCCAGGTATTCGTAAAAGCAGGGACAATCTTTTTTAACTTTATGGCTTATAGCAACATATGAATAATACAAGCTTTCATCAATATGTTGCAAAATATTCTAAAACTTTTAAAAGTGTGTGCAAAATAGCTAAACCTCTTTATATTAGCAATAAAATAAAATCACCTGATGATAAAATAAAAACTACCTGGCAAATAATAAATAATGAATTAGGTAGGAAAAAACACCGTAATACTGAATTTAATTTAGAGAATGCACATGGGCCCATCCCTTCAGAGGTAGAAATAGCTCAGGAATTTGAAAACTTTTTTGCTAATATTCCCCTTAAAACTACCGAAACTTTAAGTTCCTCACCGACGCTTTCTGCTGCCTTACTTAGAAAGAATGTAAAGGTATGGCCCTTGGAGTTAAGGTTTCAGCATACAAACCCCCAGGCTGTTATAAAAACTTTTAAAGATCTTAAAATTAAATCAACAGAAGATCTATGGGGCATGTCTGTAAAAGTCTGTAGATCTGTCATCGAAACCATTGCGCCCTATTTAGCTTTCATATTTAACACCAATGTGGACCAAGGAATTTTTGTTCAAGTAGTTCCTTTGTTCAAACCCGGAGATAGTAAAGAACCCAACAATATTATAGACCCGTGTCAATTCTGCCTGTTCTCAGTAAGGTGTTTAAAAAGTTGATGCTCCATCAAATGTTACGTCACTTCAATAAAAATTCCATCTTTCATGAACAACATTACGGTTTCACTAAAGATCGTTGTACCACTGACGCCGGTGTCACCCTAATAAAGAACATTTCTAACGCCTGGGAGAAAGCCCAAGATGCCATTGGAATTTTTTATGACCTCTCAAAGGCTTGCGATTGCGTTAACCATGAGACACTTCTGCTGAAACTAGAACACTATGCGATTAGGAATACAGCACTTGATTTACTTACATCATACCTGAAAGATAGAAAGGTTAGACTTCACGTAAACGGCGTGAACTCTTTGGGGTCTGAAAAGCAATGAGCGTTCCTCAAGGTTCGATATTGGGTCCATTCCTCTTTTTAGTTTACATTAACGATTTACCCCAATTACTTCAAAATCAACCGGAGATGTTTGCAGATGTTGACTTCATTGATCTTTAAAATAGACTGACGGTAACAAAAACTTGACGACGTGAATAATTCTATTCTTCAGGTCCAAGATTGGTTTACGGTAAATAATTTGGTTATAACTTATAAAACAAGAAATAATCGGGTAAATAAGTTTTCGGGAGAATTTTACTGCGTACCTTGAATAACTCAAAAGTTGGTATACATCAATTATTATTAAAGAACAAAAACAGTAGATAAAATAAACAAATGAAAATGGAGGACATGTATATTGAACAAGTATGTACAAAACGAAGTTGGTATTTATATGGTATCTTTATTATTATCTTCCGTAAAGTTGTAAATCAAACTGCACTCCTATCTGCTTACCACGCTTACGTTGGTTCCAACTAAGATATGGTATAATGTTTTGGGGGAATATTGCTGAAAGAGAAGCTGTTTTGTTTTCGACATCCACGCGGGCGAAGCCGCGGGCGAAAGCTAGTCATTAATAAATCGGACAACCTACATTCAAGCGTCAATTCTATCGACGTCCAACGAAGAGGTTCCGTAGCATAAACATTAAACGGTGATATTTAGACCCATGAGATCTAATTCTCTTACAGCTTCGTCATAAATGACGAATTGACGATAATGATAGCCTTTTCACACAGCATTTTGAGGTGGAGCAATTATCTAAATGTTTCATCCTATAGGGGATCCCTACACTTAGTGATATGATAACGGGGCGATTCTATTGGGATGATGAAATAAAACCGACCGCTTTGAATGTTCTTTAAACACTGATTTATTGAAATATATTTTTATATATTATTATTTGCAATAATAGGTACAAATTCTGTGTGTGCAGAATGCACATCCTTAACTAATTGGTTGACATCTAATCGCTTCCTTGGCCATCTTAACCCACCTTTTGATCCCCACAAACTTAGTACAATGCAAAGCCTGTATTGCCCTTTCTCTATGGTTTCTATAATTTTAAAACGGCACATTTTCCTGAAAATAGAGTAAAACAGTTATAATATACACTAAATACACTACATAATTTGCCTATAATGTTACCACTGCTGGGACACAGGCCTC
This sequence comes from Tiliacea aurago, assembly GCA_948098905.1. Lineage (NCBI taxonomy): Eukaryota > Metazoa > Arthropoda > Insecta > Lepidoptera > Noctuidae > Tiliacea > Tiliacea aurago. The sequence goes on along the minus strand of OX402591.1, from coordinate 16,827,754 downwards.
CTCTCGATGAGGGAGTGGGCCGTAATCCACCACGCGGGTGCGGGTTGCTAGATGTCACAGTCATGTCTTCGAATTTTTGGTTCTGAGTCATTTCGGTTTCCTCACGACGTTTTCCTTCACCGTTTTGAGAGCAGTGGGAACCCACGACCTTACTACTCGTGAGTAGGGGCCGATACCACTGAGCCACCACTGCTATTTTGACACAGTAGGTCCAAATGGCCAAACATGATCGAAAAATTATTCAAAATCCAAAAACGCAACTGGATAATATTTCGCTTTTTCGGGTTCCGTAATCAACAAGAAACCCTTATAGATTCGCCAAATCCGTCTGTCTGTCTGTGTGTCGGAGGGCTTAGCTCAGAGATTCTTAGTACCTACTAGAAAGCTGTAATTTAATAATTAATAAATTGCATTGCGTAAACGATAACTATCTACATATTACTATAAAAAGTTGAAAGGGATTTTTTGAAGCGAACTCTTTTGGGAGTTTCCGCCACTTCTTATTTCTAACCAACTAGAAAGTTGGCGTAATGGGGACTGCCTTTTGTGTCTTTGACGTTTAAATAGTATTAATAATCAGCCAATTTGAAAAAGCAATTTTTGATAATTGCAGGTAGCAAAAATATACCATGGCTTTCATGGGTACTCGATAAATGACCAAATAGAAAAAATAAAAAACGAAACCCTTATTGGATCACTCGCGTGTCTGTCTGTCCGTTTGTCACAGCCAAAACTCCCATTCTAATGGACCGATTAAGTTGAAATTTGATAAGTACACCGAACAAACACGGACGTGTAACGAAAATAAATAATTGAGTCATATAAGTGGCCTACCCAAATGTCCTTTCTTTGGTATTAATCGTCGCATCGTTGAGCTCCTTAAATTCTGAGTAGAGCTGCACGATTACTGACAAATGCGTGCACTGACTGGTCAGGTCCACTCAACCTGTGTGGTTCTTTCCTCAAAAGACCATTTCAGACAGCAATCTACATGGTCTTCACATGATCTGACCAAGATTATGTCTGGACTTTAAAAGAGACTGTGACATCTGAGTTTGTTTCGGCCTTTCTTCTCAGAGTAGTCAGATAGGAAACGCCGACCTCATCTAGTTTTTAAATATGATTGACGTGTAAAAGTGTTTGTACAAACCTACTTACAGAAATAAAATCATTTATCAATAGATTTTGAATATGAGATTAATTATTTTTTCTTAAAAAATAAAAAATGTTTTACAAACTGTACCGTGTGACATACTTCTATGAAAGGGCTTACTGTGAGGATCTCCAATATGTTTTTTATAATTTTAAAATATTAAACTTATTTAAGAAAATAGATGAAAATTGACCATTCTCTTTCCCGACCCATATCTCCAAAAACACTGAACCTAACATTTTTATAAAAAACCTTTTACAAAAAAAAATAACCGACTTCCAAAAAAACACTACAAAGTGAAAAATAACTTTAATTTCGGAAGTCGGTGTCTTTAGAGCTGCATTTTAGTTTTTGCCACCGACTTACGAAATTAAAGTTATTTTTCACTTTGTAGTGTTATTTTGGAAGTCGGTTATTTTTTTTTTGTAAAAAGTTTTTATTTTTCACTTTTTAGTGGATTAGTTTTTAATTTATCTAAGTTACAATAGACTAATGTTAACTGCTCCCTTTTACAAAATATAGCTTTTCCCGATGCTGAGACGTTGATTGTTGAGGAGTTCTCCTGGTAAGAACCAGGAGAACTGCCACTCACTATATGTATAGTGACGAGCATAAATTGCTTAGCAACCACATTAAAGTACCTAATCCAATCGCAACCCGTTAAATACTTATTATTATATTGTTCCGTTGGCTATCTGTGGTCTTCATCATCAGTACCACTTCACCAAATGGTGCTTTTCGAGAGCAAATGCACAAGTTACAAAAAAAATACCCAAATCGGTATATGTGTGCCTATAAAATTTGAAGATTTCCCTCGATTTCTATGGGATCCCATCATCAGATTCTGATTTGGTGGCAATGAGACCACCTCGGGAGCATACACTTTCAAACAAAAAAAGAATTTTCAAAATCGGTCCTCGATTGACGGAGCAATCGGTGAACAAACATAAAAAAAAAATACAAGCATTCTGCCGAACATATTATAACCTCCTCCTTTTTGGAAGTCGGTTAAAAATACAGATAATAGTTCTATACTTATAGGTTACAGGAAAACCGATAAGTCTATAGTAAATCTCTCAATATTGTGCGTACAAACTTCCATTTGCAGTTGGTGTGGGTATGGGTATGGGCGTTGGAGTTTGTTCTTGGGATAAACTCATCCCAGCTACGGGACCCTCAGTGTGCGTGGTCCGACATGCACTTGGCCGGTTTTCTACTGTGTTTTCAATATAATTGACCAGTGATATAAATGGTAGGAAGCTTATACAAAATTGTAATAAGAAGCTGGCAACACATGAGGGAATAAAACTCAAAATGTTTGTGAATTTGAACTATTTAATATTTTGGTCCACAAAAATATATTAACCCCATAGCTCTTATATGAGTAGCTGCGTTGCATTCCAAAAGTTCTGTAAACCTAAAAAAAAAAGGTTTTCTTTAAATATGTTTCGTAATAATAAAACGCAGCACTCGGAACGGCTAAATCAAACCCTTTTCCTATAAGGCGTAAGTGCAGCCATTACGCAAATTGTATAAATTATGTTTACTGTTCGTAATTCACTATACTCCGTTTGAGATAAGATTAGACATTCAATTAAACCTTTTTCACAGTTCGTTCAATCGATTTTGACTTCTATTGCGTTGGTGGAATGACCAATGACAGCTGTAATAAACAGTTGGTATTGTAACCACGTTTTTGCTTTCAATTCCATCCTTATGCCTACGGAATAGAAGTCAAAATCGGTTGAACGGACTGTAAACAAGTTTATTTAAATGTCTAATCTTATTTCAAATGGAGAATAGGTGGGCTAAGTCACAGTACATTATACACTGTACTATGGAGACCTCGTCATAGGACTTCCTACATATTAAAACCGCCTAAGTGCGAGTCGGACTCGCGCACGAAGGGTTCCGTACCATTATCTATAAAAACGGCAAAAAAATCACGTTTGTTGTATGGGAGCCCCCCTTCTATATTTGTTTTATTTTAAATTAGTTATTTATTTTTAAAGTGAATATAACTATTCTGTGAATATTTCAAGCGTCTACCTGTTGCCGTTATCAATATCGAGCAAAATGGACCAAAAAAATCACGTTTGTTGTATGGAAAGCCTCCTTAAATATTTATTTTATTGTGTTTTTTAGTATATTTGTTGTTATAGCGGCAATAGAAATACATCATCTGTGAAAATTTCAACTGTCTAACTATCACGGCTCATGAGATACAGCCTGGTGACAGACGGACAGACCGGACTTAATACATTTTTTTAAGACTTACTAAGTAGGGGGGAGATACGGATAAGACGGGGACACGGGGTAAGACGGGGCCCCCCACACATAGATGAAACTAGACGTCACATTAACACATGGTAATGGCCAACGGGACGCCACTCGCAAGCGGCCATTAGTCCGACATCGGCAGCGAGTGAGAGCGCGTGCGTTTATTCAGTGCAGGTCAAAACTCGTTTACCGATTTCATCGATTTATGATTTAGGTCCTGAATAACTTGTTATTAAACCGTAAGTATTAGTGCCTGATTACCGTAGATTTTGTAACGCCTTCGTGATTGTATTCACTATCGTGTGGCGTAAGTCTAAACGCTTGAAGTTTGGTGTGTATATTTTTATTAATATGTTTGCTGAATTATGGATATGAAGGCAAGACGGGGCAAACTTTGCGAGGCATGATGGGGCATTACCCCATCTTGCCTCTTTCAACAGGTTTATGGTATTATGCAGCACAAATTAGATCTCCTGTTCGAGCAGTTTGCCGTGATATCACGTCTAGTTTTAATAATGCCTCTCCTAGTGATATCATAGCCATACCAGCAGTTCAGTCTAATGAAATAAGAAAACAATACCGAAGGGGTAAACCGCCATCATCACTTCCACTCCGTATAAAAAAGAAGTAGAAGAAAGAAAAAGACCTGCAAAACTAGCTGTTGATAATACCACAACTAAGAAAGCCAAAGGTAAAGGCAAAGGAAACAAGAGGGTAACAAGGAAAGAATCACAAGAAGATACAATTTGTTTATCTTGCAATGATGACAACAATTCTTATCTAAAATCGTCGTAAAACTGGGCAGGGTGTCAGCGGTGTAGACGATGGGCCCACACAGCTTGTGCTGGAAACGACGACAAAGATATGGAGGATGTCTTGATATGTATTTTCTGTAAATAAAATTAGTTCCCATCTTACCCTCTGTCCCTATCTTGCCCCTTTTTTAGTATCCCGTCATACCTCATATGTGGGGTAAGATGGTGTATTTTCCATTTTTGATAATTATAATTTACCAAGTCCAAAGCTGTGCTAAATAAAACGTTAATAAGTAATTAATGTTTGATTAAGAAATAATACTGATATTATTTTAAATACCCTGTTTTTTTACTACTTTACCTTAGCGTCCCCCCCGTCTTATCCGCATTTCCCCTACGTAGTTTAGTTCTTCCGCAGTGACCGCGTCTTTTTCGTGAAGCAATCCGCGACTAGCGCGCCCCTCTCGCAACCAGCTTCCCCGTCGTTTACGGCTTCATCTTTTACTGAAAAAAAAAAAAAAAAAACATGTGTAACCTTAATGAACAGTATATATGTTCTAAAAAAATAAGTTTATTACCATATTCGCATTGTTTTGCTACCCTTTCCATGAAGGCATATGCTGCATCATCCTTAAAAGTCGTTCTATAGAAGGCCAGGCCGGTGTCCAAATCGTATTGACCTTTTTCATTGAGCTGTTTTTAAGAAAATACAAACATTTTATTAAAAAAAATTAACATTTAAGTCAGTCTGACAAACATAGTTTTTAGTTAATTGCACTTCAAAAATACATTTAACAAATGAAACAGATAAAAGCCTAGGTTGAAAGCAGTAGCAGACCAGCAGCGGTCCAAATACTTACAATTCCAATTGTCTTGAAGTAGCAGCTCCAATAACAGGGGTTAATACCTGAGAAGTCTCCTGTCACTACAGCGGTATTCATTTCACCTCGCGTGGCCCCATATTCCTTCGTGCACACTTCTATCAAGCTCTCCAAAGTGTCATCGGTAGCAACATTCACTGCTTCAGCTACCTTTTAACACATAAAAAGAAACATTTTAGAGACTGTACCTATCAGAAAAAAAATAACGAGTAGAATGTTCAAAAACAAAATTATGAACGGATAGATTAACAACGGAACGACTGATTTTTTTTCTTTGCTGTAAGAAAGTAAATAATATCTAAATGATACTTACATCATTCCTCCTTAAGCTCACAGCCACAGCACAAAAAACAAGACAAGTAAACTTGGACATGATGTTTTCAGTTTTGCAGTCCTGATCCACTGAAGCTTCAACTGTATTTGCCCAAAATACCAACTTGACGTATTTTATACAAATACCCTAAACTATAGTAAATGGACGCGATGTAATTATATTAAACGCTGCACACAATAGGTACGCGTCAATTTTAAATTCTGTAAAAAAAATCTGAAAACTACTATTAAATTAATTTGTGATCGAAAATTGCGACCGGAGTATAAATAAACCTACGTTCTATTTTTTCTGAAATGACTTCATTGTCACCAAAAAAAATCAATTGAATCACCCTTATATGGTCATGGGCACAGAAGAGGCTCATACCTATAAATATTATAAATTAACGTCGCTTTTCGTGTCAGTCTGTGTGACCGCGTTATTCTTCTAAATTACACTTACGGATTTTGAAGCGGCGTGGGCGTTTTTTATCATAATTTAGAGAATTTATTCTGGAAAGTTTGGCAACATCATTTCAGCTAAAAGACGTCCACTGCCGGACATAGGCCTCCCCCAAGCACCGCCACTTCGACCGATTCTGTGCTTTACGCATACTGCGGATTCCTAAAGCCTTCTCAAGGTCATCTCCAATTCCTTTCAACGCGTTTTCCGGTAAGCGATCGCTACTCCAGAACCTTTCGGCCCCATCGGCCATCTTTTCTGCGAGCAATATTCATTTCTGCCCTGCCCACTGCCACTTAAGTTTGGCAATTCTTCGGGCTATGTCGGTTACCTTGGTTCTCCTGCGGATCTCTTCATTTCTGATTCGATCATATAGGGAAACTCCAAGCCCTCTTCATTGCCCTTTGGGTGACTGTTAGCCTTCTTATGAGGGCCATTGAGAGCGGCCACGTTTTAGTGCAATAGCTCATCACTGGAAACACGCGACCAAAGACAAAAGTCTTTGACCGCGTGTTTACGCAGTGCGCACCGCAGTGTCTCAAGACGAAAGTCTTGAGACACTGCGGTATGTGGGATGAGGAGATATTGCGTAGCTTCCCGAAAGCTGCCGAGCCGGGTCGTAAGGAATTTATTGTTCATCTAGAAATACTGCGACAGTTTAGAAGAAGTATTACATCGAAGACTAATTTTATAAGATGCTAAATAATCCGACACAGGCGTTCATTCATGCACCAAAAACGAAAAACTGCGCATGCAATGGGAAATGACTACTGAAGGCTGCGGGTGTCGACCTTAGAACGAGCTGCTTCTCACGCGGAAAACTATACGTCACTTGCCCCCGTGTCAAGGCTCGTGTAGATTGGCGCAATATCGCGGGCGCGACAAGGGTCGCGCTGCCGCTGCCGGTCCGCCCGCGATTTCACGCCAGTCTGCACGAGCCTTTACCAGTCCTAACTCTCTGTGTATTTTTGCTGCTGAAACCAAAACTACAAACGTAATATACAGGGAAGTGTTGTTAAAGTCGCGGGCAGCTAATGCATAATCACTACATAGTATAAAACAAAGTCACTTACCGCTTCCTGTCTGTCCCTATGTATGCTTAGATCTTTAAAACTTCGCAACGGATTTAGATGCGGTTTTTTTTAATAGATAGAGTGATTCAAGAGGAAGGTTTATATGGCTAGAAAAAGCCACGCGGGCGAAGCCGCGGGCAGCAGCTAGTACATAGTAAAACGACGCCGTCAGCGATGGCGGAGCGATAGTGCCGTCATCATCTCGATTGGGTGGACGGAATCCATAATGCAAGTTTACAATTAAACGATGATACCGCAAATCAGTTATTATTTTTACTTTCACAATAGTTAACACAGTACAATACTAATAACGTTGATGCACTACTTTCTAAGTTCGGGCAAACCGACAGTTTTGCATAGGAGAAGTGGAGGTCTACATCACAAAGCATTTAAAAGTATCTTCAGGGTAAAACTCAAGGGAAAACACTTTCGCCCTTTAATAATACTACGCCATTGCCAGGAGTTTGTTTAATCTAAAGAGTAGCTCAAATTTCTTCGTTGCAGTTTTTGAATCTTTGTCCTTTACCAGGTAAGCAACCTCATCAGCATAGGAAACCGGATGTTAATAAAAATATGTGTGTAGAACTGGTCCCAGGACCCACCCTTTTGGGACTCCAACATCAATGTAAGGCAGATTAAATCTTAAGTGTCCTTACTTAATCTATAAATCACTCTGTCAGGCAGGTATGGCGCAATCATAGAGGAAACAGTGAGTGTGAAAATTTCCTTAAATTGTACCACTGTAAGTATTGATGCCAAACACGTTCAAAGGCTTTATATTATCATCGTATATACTATAAATAGCTCAGTTTGACGCAACTGTTCTGCTAAAGTTAATTTTTCAATTTGACTCAACTATTAAGCTAAAGTAATTTTTTTTAGGTAATCAATCAATTGTGCGACTTTTAAATTCGTTACATAGCTGTCAGATTTTAGATAAACTTGTCTTTTTTTTTCTGTAGGTATTGGAAGTGATTATTGTATAAAATATTACAAAAAGCCTGTTCCGTATAGATTTATTTGGACACCTTAACTTTGCACAGATGAGATAATAAAACTCAAAAATATTGTAAATGTGATAAATTGATTAGTAATTTAAACTGATTCTTCTATTTATTTTCCTTGGATACTTGTTTCATGAAACAAGCCGCCAACAGCGCGCCCCTCTCGCATCCAGCTCCGTCGTTAACGGTTTCATCTAATACTGAAACGAATAAAATTAAAATAATTTATAATAACTGAATTTCTGACAAATACAAAAAATCTTCATCTAGTAAATATTATGTTAGTTGTTTTTGACCGAAATAACAGCAGCCAAAAACAATCATACTTAATACAGTCAGAGTTAAGGTTTTTAAAGTGACTAATAAAATAATGTATGGCAAATCAGTAATTTAATTTTAGAATTTTCCAAACTTGGGCTAGGTTAAATAGTTTTGGAACAGGGTTTGTACTTCAATTGATTCCAATACTAGGCTTTGTAAACTCGAGTAACATCACAAGGTTAACAGAATATAATAATATTTGTGGACAGTTTAAATATAATCAAACTAGAAAATAAAGTTTGTCATAGATACCTGTTTCGCAATGTTTTCCTGCTTCTTTATCACTGGCGTATTCATCACCCCACCCAAATCTTTTAAAGTTGGTCAGAAAAGTGTTTAGATCGTATTCTCCTTTGTCATTGAGCTGTAATAAAGAAAACACAATTAATAGGTACGAAAAAATAATAAAACTAATGAAAATTATGCTTTTGTAAAGAATCATCTCTATTATGTGTATACAGTTGAGGAATGTAAGGTTGAGAATCTTTGCGTCATGTTTTACTTGCAATGTGCTTAAGCGCCATTTTACCCGACTGCGGCGAAGCCAAAAAAGGAGGGTTATGTGTTTGACCTGTATGTATGTATGTATGTCTGTCTGTCCCTATGTTCCCTCGTAACTACTAAACGGCTGAACTGATTTTGACGAATGATACGTCGTTAGATTCGTCTTTATAGCGCTAGTGTCTTATGGTTTAATAAAATGATTAAAAATGAAAATGGCGTATTATCATCGGCGCCAAAAGGTGTGTTTAAAAATATCTAACAAGCCTATCGAGTGGGGTATCAAAATGAAGGACTTTAAAAGGTGATTACAAAAATATATACATATTATATGTTTAAATGTAATTTAAAGAGAGTGAGTGAGTTAAAATCTTGTTTCCATCCTTTTAAGTTTAGTTTTACGCAGGGTTTTTTATTTTTTTATTTATTTTTTTCTAATTCCGTCACTGACATTTTAAATGTAAAACAGCTCTAAGGGAATGAAATGTTTTCAATAATTGCTTAGCCATTTCGTTTCTTGTACCTAATAATATTTATAAATGAAGAAATAAAGATGCTTCTCAAAGAGAAAAAACCCTGTCGGCCGCTATGGCAACTGAGTTTCGTAACTAGTTGTCAACAAAGAAATAACTTTCGTTCTATGCAACCGTTTGCCAAAGAAAACCTTTATGTCTTGTTTGGCAAGTGGTTGCCAATTAAGAATTCCTCGAAAAGCGTGGTAGTGATAGAGGAATTTTCTAAAAAACAATGACTAGATTGCCTTGTTGTGTGCTTATTTACACATTATAGATTATTATGAGTCTAGCCAAAGGTGAAAACGTGCTTAAGAGCGTTCATCCATTTCTAGAGGCAACGGCGCATTTCTAGAGGCTTTTCATGATTATTTTAATCAATTTTATCAAAGTAAGTACTATAATTCTTTTCTGGCCATGCATTAGATCTTTGTATTTTATATTATTTTTTAACATTTACTCTATAGTAAATAAATATATTACATACAAAATTGTTTAGGCACGCGAGCAAGCCCAACACACCTCGCTACATGTCTTTTTTATTCTTATTTTTATTTGTAACGATTTAGTTTTTTTCCACAAGGAACGGTTGTAATGATAGTAGCATCCTTTGAATATTATTTCGGGAAATATTTCTTTAAAAGCATTAGTAGCGGCTAATTCAAAATCCAATGTTATCTTTTGTGGTATCCAAGAGTGAATGCGAGACTGGATTAACTGTAATATAATTGTATACCTAAGTATCTTTTATTTATTCGGAAGGAGAGCGAAAAATAAAGGAGTTATAATGTGGTTTTTTTTCATCATAACCATGAATCTTAGATAATTGCTTAAAATTTTTCGGGCAACTTCTGAAAGTGCCATCGGCAGTGATGCAGGCAGAAGTGATGAAAGTTGCCAATTTGTGTTTTCGTATCATTAGTATAGAATACAATGATCCGTATAATTATCATTGACGTAGTCACAAAGAAGAAAATCATGATACTTTGTGGGTATGCTTACGTCATGGGCTTGTGTGAAACGCAACTTTTTGGTACCAATTACTTTATTTCTTCCATTGTAAAGAGCCGTTTTTATGCTGCTGAACTTTGGTATTCCAGTGACGAGTTATATCCATATTTTTTTAGTTTAAATATCATGCCATCGTATTGCTTCGACATGGATTCAAAATTGCAACTACTTCTTTTTTTTCAAATGATCTGTTTCTTTTAAAACTGTATTTCTCCCAGTGCTCTGTTTAGTCACATTCATGTGCCCTTTGGTTTACAATCTCGTTACGAACATTTAAAGTAATGTTGCCTTTACATCCTTTCGGTGTAAAGCATTTCCTTTCATTTCAACTAGTTTTAAAATTATTAAAATCCATCCAAAAAGGATTTTTAATTGTGTTTAAACAAAGTTTGTATGACTGGTTGTGAAACTTCTGCGATAGTGGCTACTGCTTGCCAAACAAGACATAAAGGTCTTCTTTGGCAACCGGTTGCATAGAACGAAAATTATTTCTTTGTTGACAACTAGTTACGAAACTCAGTTGCCATAGCGGCCGACAGGAAAAAAACTCACAATGGGCGGGCGGCCTTATCGATTATTCATTTATTATTATTAAGATTATTTCAAGCTACCATTAGAGCAGCAGGAAAAGTAATAAAATTGCGTACAAGACCAGTTTTCCTGAAGTAGCAGGTCCAGAAGCATGGATTAATAATCGAGGCATCGTCTGCTTGCACAGCAGCTAGCATATCAACTCGTTTGACTCCATATTCCTTCGAGCACTCTTCCACCAAGAGCGGAAAATCCACATGGGAAGCAGCATCCTCACTTTCACCTGTCTGTATACATAAACTTATGACAATAATTATATTAAACTGTACAACCAAAGTTGTCGACATAGCCCATAGAATAAGCAAGCTGAAGTGGCAATCGGGCGGCCATATTAGCTGTAGAACCGATGACCGTTGGGGTAGACGTGTTCTTGAGTGGAGACCGCGAATCGGCAAACGTAAGGTAGGACGCCCTCAGGCTAGGTGGAGCGACGATCTTCGCAGGGTGGCTGGTGGCAGCTGGATGAGTGTTGCCGAGAATCGAGCTGAATGGCGTGCAATTGGAGAGGCCTATGTCCAGCAGTGGACTGCTATGGGCTGATGATGATGATGATGTACAATAAAAGTGAGGCAACGAAATATTTGCGGTGACAGCTATCAAAATAACCGAAATATTTGATGATGACATACTAGGGTACAGACGCCAGTAGGTCAAGCTACCCGAAACTGTAAAATTTCCCCAATCAACCTTGAACCTTATGCAGTGGCGATAAAGTTGAAAATCTATTAAAGAAATTTGACAGATTGTAGTAGCTTGATGTCCCGGCATCCGGTCCCGGCCCGGCTGTACAATACAACCAGCAGTGCTATTCTGTAAAAATCTCACCGTGAAATTTTAGGTGAAGTGAGCTGTCAATAGTGTCAATCCCTAGCGATCCGTAGCATCAGGTAGAATGATAGCTCACTTAATTGTCACTTCAACTTAGATTTCACGGTGAGATTCTTACAGAATAGACCGGCTGAACCAGATGGTTTACGACGGAGTGATACCGAAGGGGTACTTTCAGTAGGTTCGAATTACGATATGCGGTACGAATTATGGTAGGTAAGAAAATACTCACATGAACACTGCTTAAACTCAAAGCCACAACACAAAAGACAAAATAAATGAATTTATACATATTATAATTATCAGTTTCCACTCCTGATTCATTGAAGGTTTAACTGTATTTGAACTGAATACTAACGCCACGCGTTTTATATACTTGAATATCCCACACTGCAGTACCTATTTAGTCGCAATATTATTATCCTATTATATAAATAATGTGCGATGCTCAATATAATATGTATGTAGCTTTGTAAAATTTTTGACAGAGATCACAATATCTTTATTAATGTACAATCATGAGCATAAATATATTAAGTACTATGAACAGCTCGGCAATAATATCTGATTTCACGATTCATCCATTAATAATGAACGCTATGATCATTTGTAGAAGGCGCAAATATGTGACAGCTCGGCAATAATATCAGATTCGTCCATTAATATATGACGGCAAATATAATCTATTGTGATCATTTGTGGAACGCAAGTGGCAGCACAAACATGTGACATCGAAGGAACACCAACACTATCTGGCGAGACAAGCGACGCCAAAGTATTGGATACAGCATTGGCTTGAAAATATATGTCAATGCAATTATAAAGGGCGTAAAAACTGAACTTAAAAAGGGTCATGTTGATGATGGTCATCATGAGTCATAAATCTCTGTCTTTTAATTTAGAAGAATATAATACTTCGTTGTGATGTCATATATTTTTGGTGTTGCTCGCCAGATAGTTTTGGTGTTCCTTCGATAACACATGATTGTGCTGCCACTTGCGTTCCACAAATGATCACAATACATATATTTGCCGTCATATATTAATGGACGAACCTGATATTATTGCCGAGCTGTACATAGTAATATATGTATTTTTGCTCCTGACTGTACACTAATAAAATTGTAGACTCCGCCAATATTTTTTAGAACGTACAATTTGAATCTAAAAATCTAACATCCGCAAAATAATTACATCTACCTTAAGGGTGCGTACATATAACACGAATTTCATCGCGTTCGGGCAGCCTTTGAATTGCGCACGTCGCAGTTGCCTTTGTGCCTCTTGTCATCTATGAAAAAAAAGTATGAATTCCATTTTATGGAAGCGACGACACGCCCGGCCCTTGTTCCATGCCCAAAAAATCTCGCTCGTGTGTACATGTCCTTATATTCTATATGATGTCATTTACTGAACAGAAATTCGTACGTTTCAAACGAACAGTAATTTAAACAAAACAAAACAGAAAAAAAAAATAAAAAAAATTATGATGAGGTGGTCCTTCCTTTGTTTGTGTTACCTACATCCTATTTAAAACTAAAAGTTGTACTATTCTTCTACGGCATAAGCTATTCCAGACTTCGTCGAAACGAGATACGAGAGAAGGAAAATAACTTCCTAGAAGCTCAGATCATTTTAGTTCTTTTGCTGTAATTTAGTCTACATCATAAATATTTCAGAAAACTGTTCGGATTTATTTAAGTCATCATTATAAATAGTTATACTCGATCAATCATAAGTACATAACTAACAATATAGGTACAATACAAAATAAAAAATTAAAATGGTTTTCGAAATAATTTCTTTATTATCAACAAAACAAAGTCAATTTGGTTTATCTTGTTACGCTGCTTATTGATTGTCTCAAAACTGCTTATATAAGGACCTGAAACCATATAAAATCCACTTGAAATATCTATCTATACATCATAATTATATTAGTTTTAGTATATGCGAAACCCGAAATACGTGTCTAGTATTTTTATGTAAAGAATCTATGTACAAAATTTCAAAACTGTGTCATGAAAAATCACAAAGTTTTAAACCAGGTCTGCTGCGCCCATAGTTTCGTGTTTCAAACAGTTACAAACATGATTTGGGGGCGTGGCCTAAATCAAAATCATACAACTCGTGTTTGAAACATGTTTGTAACTGTTTGAAACACGCAACTATGGGCGCAGCAGACCCGGCTTTATGGTTATATTACCGGGTTGTCCGTACATAAGCCGTGGTGCCCCCGCGACTCCATGGTCGTCCCATTGATAATAATTTGGCAGTAGGTACTTAACCGTAGGGCGATTGTATTGTAAGGAATTAAATGGTGAAAACATTTTCCATCACACTTAAATATTTTTAGGACAAAATATAACATAAGTAGTGTAAAAATTAATGAAATCGATTCAGTTCCATATTCTGAACAAACTATAATCAGGTTTCGCATATACTTAAAATAATGTTGTATAAATAAAAAACTTTTTGTTTTTGCTTTTGTATTTTCGTTTTTGCCACCGACTTCCGAAATTATAGTTATTTTCACTTTAGATTTTTTTTTGACATCACTCGATTTTCTTTTTAACACGCTCTTATTAGCTTCATAGGTATGTATGTATGTAACGGAAATTTTGAACATGATTATGACCCCCATCAAAACGTCGGATTAACTCGAAATTTGGCATACTTATCAAGGACCGAAGACAATTCAATATTTTGAACAGAGACTCGTTATCCTTACTAGGATAATCAGGATTATTGATTTTTCATATTCAGAGGCATAGTAGTGATTTGTGCCAAGTACTACAGCTTAAATGACTTGATGCCAATTCTTGTAAAATATTTTATTGACAGATATTTGGCAGAATCATCGGTAAAACGATGGAGCCATTATTTAAAATTGGAATTGGATTGACAGATATTGGAAAACGTAGGTAGAATCATTATGAAAATATCTCAATAAGCACGTTTTTTTACGATAAAATTAATTTCTTTCAAACTATTATTATTTCAAACTTATTTAAAATTATTTTCTACTTTTTAGTTTAGTTTTCTATTAAAGCGTGTTTTTTTAGTCTTTTTTTAACTATTATTTATTTCAATAATTTATCTATAATACTAAAAATATATACATATTTCGCAAACCCCATGTTATAGCGGGCAAGCCTTTGAGAAATCCCTTACAAAAAGACCTAATCATTCTTTACCCGTCTTGGGAACAGTTTTATTTTTTCTTTTACTTAATATGTTAATACTTTACCTTGGCTTTATGTTGCAAGAAGCAAGCAGACAACAGGTTGCCCCTCTCGCATCCAGCTTCTTCATCACTCACTGTATCTTTTACTGAAATAAACAATTGTTTATTAAAGGATAATCAGCGACAGCCTATAATATTCCCACTGCTGGGACACAGGCCTCCTCCACTCATCGAGAGGGAGTGGGCTGTAATCCACCACGCGGGCCCAGTGCGGGTTGGTAGATGTCACATGTCTTCGAATTTTTGGTTCTTGGACATGCCGGTTTCCTCACGATGTTTTCCTTCACCGTTTTGACAGCAGTGGTGATGAAATTATTTACACAAAGTAAAGAGCCTATTTGGGTTTGACCTACAACTCGTAAGTCGAGACCGTTACCACTGGGCCTCCACAGTCACTGCTCTCTCAATCGACTTAAGACGCAGATATATGCCAGTGACCTTGAGTGGTTAGCTTGCGTGTTCTGTACTGAGCTCACGCAACGCGTCGTACGTTCAGCCAGTAATAGGATTCGCCCATCAAGGAGCGCTGTCCCCAATTTGACGCATTATTAATTTATTATACACAAAAAAAGATATTTTAATAAAACGCGTATACTACTCGTAAAAGATCAATAATTAAATTATCTTTAAATTGGGGAAGGTTTCAGAAAAATACGCTTAGTAGATTTTGCGCCATTCTCAGTTTTTTATCCGCTTTAGACATAACTTTATAAATTAATTTCACTATATATTATAAACATAATGTAAAATATTCACATATTTTTTTCAAATGATTAACACTACTCGTTTAGACGTGATCTTCAGTATAAAATCATTAAAAGTCGGTTATCGTCCCCTTAATAAAATCTTAAATTCACCGACAGACATCGCGCAGCCTAAACTGCTTGGTCGAGAAGCAGGGGTCCCTCCTTTCTCGACCGAATAACAAAATCCAATCAAATAACTTTGACAGCACAAATATGGAAACTATTTAAATCCCATCAACCGTTTGCTGCCCTAAGCAGTTACAATATCAATTCCAAAAAAAATACATATTTACCGCTTGTGCAGTCTGTAGCAACTTCTTCCAGTTTGGTGTATGCCTCATCGTTTTTAGCGTTCTTCCTAAGGTGGATCAGGCCGGTCTTCAGATCGTATTCACCTTTGTCATTGATCTGTAATAAGGAAACTAAAACTGTAATATTAATAATATACTTGTTATATAAATTATACAACACTGTTAAAACTCGTTTTATTATATACTATAGCTTCTGCACGCAACTTCGTTCAAGTCAAGTCATAATACACCACAATATACTAAAATAACAACCACATTTATATAAAAAAAACTGGCCCAGTGCATGTCGGATCACGCACAATGAAGGGTTCCGTAGTTGGGATGAATTTATCCCAAAAACATTGTAGTTAAAAAACATGGTCTCCCTTATATCGATATACGCAACGGTCAATTTTCCAACTGTAATTGTAAGTTTGTAATCGCAAACATTTTTTTTATATGTTAAACTACAAATTAAAGAATATCAGAGTTTTTCCTTTATTTGTGCTGTGAGACCTTGCTTCTTGCCAAATTTGATAATTCTAGGTCAACGGGAAGTACCCTATAGGTTTTGATTTATTTGCCGCATAGTTCACGGTATTTTTTTTATTGCGGTGATAAACAACGTGTTTTTTTTGATATCCCATAACTCTAGGGTATGATTGAGGTCATATCAAAGAATCAACTGGCATATGAGTTATGTTCCAATCCTTCATTTTTCATACAAAATAATTCGGCAAAGTCACGAATATTAATATAAAACACCCTTACGTGAAATATGACAACGTCGACAAGGTAGCTTTCCCTTCACTAGCTGCCGCCGGGAAGCCCCGATACCAACATACCTACATATTTTATTTTACTATTTATTTTACTACACTACTGCGAAGTTTGGCAACCTCGCAAAAGTAAAGATTCGTCATACTGGTGACAATTTTTGACCTAATTTAATTATGATTGATGATATCTCCGAAACGATGTATTTTTGGACCACCTATTCTAGGAGTTTTAGTATTATTTTTAGCTACAGAATATAAAACTAGAGTTATGGGATATAAAAAAAAAACAGGTTGTATAAGCTTGATTTTTTAGAGCTCCAGCAAATAGTGTGATAATATACAACATGTCCCAGAATTAACGCAAAACTTCTGAAGGGGTCATTGTACTCATCATTATGGACTACTTTTATTATGGGAACAAACCTGAAATTGCGAATCAGCCGTTCCCAACATTTTGAAGAGTTATAATTCGAACATAAATGTAGGGAACAGCTGATATTTTTTTCGCTATTTCAGGTTTGGTCCCATTGTAAAAGTTGTGCATAATGATGAGTACAATGACCTCTTAAGAAGTTGTCCGTTAATTTTGGGACTTGTTGTATATAGCCCACCGACTGACCAGACCATAGAAGTATTCATATATCTATGGACCAGTCATATAGGGAATATACAGGGTGTAAGGGACAGCCCTCCGCAAATTAACGGGGTGCATTCAGCTCCTTATTTTGAATCATATTCCACTGAAATTTTTCTCAGGAAAATTGTATTTTTTTTTATCGTAATTTCAGTTACTGTTTTCCTTTATTTCAATGTAAAATCACATTCTCTGTACGCAGTACTCCATTAATGTAAATAACACAGCTAAAATAAATAAATCTGCAATGGATGTTGAAATTCTCTAACGAACGACGCCTGAAATCAGCGAGCGCGGCCGTCCACCCCACCGCGACAAATCAGGTTCATTGGATTCCCATAACATTCCTGAAATAATTTCATGTACCGGTCATCTTAGTACGATAAACTGAATTCACCCCATCAGTCTGCGGAGGGCTGTCCCTTACACCCTGTATATGCAGAACAGAATCTATCCGGTAGAATTTGTGTGATGCTGGAACAGACAAACAGATAAACAGACAGCCAGACGAAAATTCCTAAAACTATATTTTCGGCATTAAAGTCTATCCCAGACCTCGTAAAAATTACGTTAAAAAAAAAATTCAATGTTCAATTTCGACTTCGCTACGATTTTATAATAAGTATATATTACTACGTTAAGGTCTCTTAATAATGATTAACTGAGATAGGTATTGAATGAGGTTGAGAATACAGATTTTCAGTTATAGCTATATAAAAAAATCCATAAAAATGTCAAACACTTACAAAATATAGCAGATTGCTATATTTTTAGGGTTCCATACCCAAAGGGTAAAACGGGAACCCTATTACTAAGGCTCCGCCGTCAGTCTTGTTTGTCCGTCTGTCTGTCCGTCTGTCACCAGGCTGTATCTCATGAACCGTGATAGCTAGACATTTGAAATTTTTACAGATTATGTATTTCTGTTGCCGCTATAACAAAAAATACTAAAAAATACAATAAAATAAATATTTAAGGGGGCTCCCATACAACAAACATGATTTTTTTGTTCGTTTTTGCTCTATATTGATAACGGAAACAGGTAGACGCTTAAAATATTCACAGAATATGTAGATATATATTGACTTTAAAAATAAATAATTAAATTAAAATAAAACAAATATTTAAGGGGGGCTCCCATACAACAAACGTGTTTTTTTGGCATTTTTATAGATAATGGTACGGAACCCTTCGTGCGCGAGTCCGACTCGCACTTGGCCGGTTTTTTTAGTAACTAAAAGAGGGAAAAAGTTCAACAATTTGCAGCGTTCAACTATTTCTTGTACACTAAAACCAGTAGGTATAGCAGCCTACAATGTTCCCACTGGTAGGACACTGGCCTCTTCTGCGAGACGGACTGGCCTGTCCACCATGAAGGCACAGTGCTTGTTGGTTCTACATGGCCGGTTTTTTCACGATGTTTTACTATTTTCTAAGTAATAATTATTATACTGACAAACCCAGCCTTCTTGAATACACAGCCATTGAAACAAGGATTAAGGTCCCTTGGATGGCCGTCCTCCACAGCCTTACTTATATCATCAGTGGTGACTGGAAATTCCTTTGAGCACTCCTCCAAGACGGGCTTGAGGATATTACGTAGAGAGGGTGTATCAGCTCTAGTGATCTGAAATAATGACGGAAAAAGAGAAAGTTGAGAATCAGCCAGATAAAATTATGTTGACTATTGTGCATACAAAATAGCAACTGTACATAAAATTCATCATCATCATCAGCCCATAGCAGTCCACTGCTGGACATAGGCCTCTCCAATTGCACGCCATTCAGCTCGATTCTCGGCAACTCTCATCCAGCTGCCACCAGCCACCCTGCGAAGATCGTCGCTCCACCTAGCCTGAGGGCGTCCTACCTTACGTTTGCCGATTCGCGGTCTCCACTCAAGAACACGTCTAGTCATCGGTTCTACGGCTAATATGGCCGGCCCATTGCCACTCCAGCTTGCTTATTCTGTGGGCAATGTCGACAACTTTGGTTCTCTGCCGGATCACCTCGTTCCGGATTCGATCCCTTAGAGGGACTCCAAGCATAGCCCGTTCCATAGCTCGAGCATAATATTATTTACAGCGTATAAGGCTCCCCTACGCCAACCACATGCGATGGTAACAAGTGGTCAGTGACAGTCGTTAAATGTTTGCAAGGATCTACTAAATGCGGTCGCGAATGGTCCGTGTAACTCAGCACTGGTTGTCAAAAAAGAAACCAATGATGATTCTTCGACAAGGATTGAAATTTTTGGCCTGATCTACGCTTACAGCCAAAGTCAATACTCAGAATCAGAATCAGAATCAGTACTTTATTTGCTATGAATGTAGGTACAGGTATAAGATGTTGTACATAAATTAATGGGATCCGCTACAGTCTACCTTACGGCGCGGCGTGCAAATGATTACATAAATTAAAATATTAATAAAAACAAAATAATGTCAACAAAACAAAACAGACATTAAAATGAAGTCAATTAATAATAATATAGTCAGGTACATATGTCATGGTCAAATTTGCAATTAATTATAACAATCGTAATCTGGACAAACTCATATCATTTAAAAAGTATTTTACAGAGTAATAACATTTGCCTAGAAGTAGTGCAGATAACTTAAATTTAAAAATGTTATCCGAACAATCCAACGTATTTTATTATAAAAGACAGGCCCTATTTAATTGTCATAATACTTTTCCATAACAGTGCTGTTTTGTAATTACCCGAATGTAGCAAGTTCTACAAATTGGGATCTCAAGGGACCATTACGTGTTCGTATATTCTCCAGTGACGGAAATAAATTTAGATTGGTTTTTACAAAAATTGCCACCTTTAAAATGTACAAACATGGAAAAGTTAGTATCCGCAGAGACCGAAACACTGACTCACAGCTGTCTGTGCTTCTAAGGTTTGTCAAAGATCTAATACACTGTTTCGGGGCCTTCAAAATCTCCTCCCTCTCACTACAGTTACTCCAAAATATGATTCCAAATCTCAACACTGACGCAACCAACCCATGATAAGTGTATCATTGCTAACTTTGTGCGAAAGTGTGCTTCTAAAACCACACAGTACATGAGAAGATTTTGTACGCTACCAGAAATGCTACTTACATGAACGTTGCTCAAGCTGATCGCCACGACACACAAAACAAGACAAGTAAACTTGGACATATTGTATTCTTCGGCTTAGCGCTCCTGATCCTTACAAGTTTTAACCGTTTATGCCCATGAGTCTAAAGTCGATGCCAATTTATACAAAACTCATGTCCTTGAATCATTTGAGCTGAGTATTTTGATTTTCCCAACACAAAAAAAAATAAAAACCTATTAAACGTCTTATAAATCTAATCATCTATAAAAAAGTAATATTTCGACTGTTCTAGAAGCGCTAAGGTATGGCTTTTAGTTTGAATAACTTTTCTCATATTCGAGCAAATAAATGAGGAAAAAATAATCAAGACTTTCTTAATCAAAATTCTCTCTTCTTATTGCGACATCATTCGAATGATAAGTCAAAGTCAAATAATTTATTTCTAATAGGCACGTCATAAGATCTTTTGAAATTCAAAGTTTACAAGAAAATAAAATTGATTTTAGTTGCCCCTTCTAAAAGGTACTTAGTTTCATATGGAGAAGAATGGGCAAAAAAACTCTACCGTTACTCTTTTAAAATGTTTTACAATAATAATATTTTGTATACCTACATGAATTATAATATGTGAAGACGATGCAGCTAGAATAAAATCACTAAACCACAATCATTGATGTATTAAATAGGTAAATAGGCCACTCTCTAACATCACGTAAATATTAAATTTACCCGATGTCGTGCGTCATGTGCTCGACAACCGAAATAGATAGACATATTACGTGGGCTATAGCGGGAATGAGATCGCAATAACTGTCACTGTTTCGTACCCATAACAACTCGCAAACAAACTACGACTCGGGTATTCCCCGCAAACCGGGAGTAATGTAGGTCGATTGTGTCCTTTCCCCTAATTTATGCGGTCCACATCGAGGAGGGCGTACCATATCTTCCTACTTAATACATCAATGACCACAATAGGTAAAAACAGAAATTTTATCATAGTCTAAAATCTTCCGTGCTAGCAAAAGGAAACAAAACAAACAACCCTGATTATGTATAGCTATTTCACAAAACTTTGTACCTACTTACATGCATGACCGCCGTAATTGTGCAAAAAAATACTGTTTTTATTAATAAATACAGACTTTTTTATATTATTTTAATCAGTACCAAGTTTAAAATGCATTCGTTGCGCATATTAAGGACATAATCATTACCTAGTTTAATAAAAGCTATGCATGGTTGGTTTTCAGTCTAACCTGATTCCAACAAAAACAACAAAAAGTACGATAGTTCAACTCATCTGTGCGCGCGGCCTTATGTGTGGGTTTATCTTTTCACGCCTAAACCACTGAACCAATCATCCTGGAATTTTACATATATACGTAGCCAGGTGTACAGACACGGACATAGGGTACCTTTCATCGCGAAAAAAAGTACTGTTCCCGAGGAAAACAACAAAATGTTCTTATGATAATAGATGGCGCCACGTGTCTTTCGAATCATGATTGAATTATAATAATAATATAGAAACTTTGGTAGTGTGTTATGAGTAAAAAAAAAATATATACCTAATACATTGTGTGTCTGTGTGGTGCCGGACGTAAATAATAGCACTCCCCTATTTCTTCCCCTGGGTGTCGTAAAAGGCGACTAAGGGACTTACTAGAGAATGGGCAGCAGCGTTCTCTATGCATTTTAACACCATACTGCGATCGCCAACCCGCCTGCCAAGCGTGGCGATTATGGCAAACCCTCCCTTTGGGGGAGGCCTATGTCCAGCAGTGGACGTCTTTCGGCTGAAATGAATGAATGAATGATGACATTTTGTGAGTCTATAGAGTGTCGATGGACCGGTTTTTTATCCTCCTAACTATAATACCTATATATATAAAATTCAAAGTCCTGACTGACTGACTGATATATCAACGCACAGCCTAAACCGCTGGTTCTAGAGACATGAAATTTGGAGGGTGTATTCTTTGTAAAGAGTAGGTATCCACTAAGAAAGGGATTTTTGAAATTCCACCCCTAACAGGGTGAAATAGGGGGTGGGAGTTTATATGAAAGTCCGTTTTGAAGATAAGATCTTTAAATTTGGTGTATAGGCTGACGATTAAAAATTAATTTATACGTGTGTCAGCGTTTTTGTTAATTCTACCCCCGAAGGGTTAAAAAGGGGGATGAAGTTGTGTATCAGTCCTTAATTTTCACAGTAAAAATCACTAATTTTATTATCTAGGCTTATGGTTGGAAGCTAATGCAACGGTGTTGATAGAATTTTAACCCTTAAGGGGTAAAAACGGGATAAAATGTTATTTTTAATGAAAGTTCTTTTTAAGTTAAAATCACTAATATTTCGGCTTATGGTTGGAAACTACAGCAGACTGACAGAAACTACCCGCTAAGAAGGGATTTTTCGAAATTCGACCTTTAAGGGGTGAAAAAGGGGGATAAATCTTATTCCTTGAGTTATCAAACCTGAAACTTGGCACGAATACTAACCTAAGTAAATTATAAAGTGTGACATTTTTTTTAACTACCCTCTAAAGGGGGATTTGCGGATGTCAGTTTGTATGGACGAATTTAAACGCGCGGTCCGATTACCTCGAAACTCAGTATTTATACTGTAAACCAAATATAAAGAATTAAATTGATCAGAGTTTTTAGAAAATGTATCCCTAACGGGGTGAAAAGGGGTAGTCAATTCTACAAGGGAGGATTCTACTGTGTGGCTTGATTAACTCCAAATTATGACGTAGGCATCAGCTAAGAAGGGGTTTTTGGAAATTCGACCTTTAAGGGGGTGAAAAGGGGTGATTTTGTTTGTATTAAAAATCTTATTCCTTGAGTAAATAAACCTGAAACTTGGCACAAATACTAACCTAAGTAAATTATAAAGTTTGACATTTTTTTGTTTTTTTAAACTGCCCCCTAAAGGGGGATTGGGGGATATCAAAGTTTGTATGGAAGATTTTTTACGCATGGTACGATTAACTTGAAACTCAGTATCTATACTGAAAACAAAAAAATAAAGAATAAATTGTATCAGATTTTTTTTAAATCTGCCCCTAATGGGGTGAAAAGGGATAGTCAATTTACAAGGAAGGATTTTACTGCTTGGCTAGATTAACTTGAAAATTGGTATAAAATAACCTAAGTCCAATAATAGAAACGTCAAAAACGATGTTTCAACAATTTACCTCTTTGAGTGCGTAAAAAGAGGCGATATAGTTTGTATGAACAGAATCTTATTGCTTTTGATATATAAACTTGAAATTTGGCCCGAGTACTTATTTACATAAAATCACGCCTGCAATCCCCAAAGGGATAGGTAGAGGTGTACCTTTAGTACACCCTCTTTCGCCAGTTCTGTTTAAGTCCCATGTAATAGAGGGCGAGCCTATTGCCATCAACCGGGCATAAATCCAGACTCCGGGCTGCTACTGAGAAATTCGTAATGGAAAATCCAATAACACTTTGCCCGACCTGGGAATCAAACCCACCCCTCATGCTCAGCAGTCGTGCTTGTGACCGACTAACGAGGCAGTCGTTACTTGATAGAAATAGAGAATACTATTTAATAATAAAGATCGTAATAATTAATACTACACCATTTAAAGGAGGTGGAGGTGTTGCTGAAATAATTTTAAGGGGAAAGTACGAAATCCAAGCGAACGAAGTCGTGGGCGAAGTCCTGACTGACTGACATCAGACATTTTTAATTATTATAATAATAATTTTATTTGAGAATATAATAGGTTGGGGAAAAAGTTTTTTCGCATTTTTTAAGAAAATTCAAAACATTTTTAATATAGTTTATTTACATTTAACAAAAATATGTAGGTACCATTTTGTTCCATAAATTTTTGCCATCTATTAGGTAGGGATATGATCCCATTGCTATAGAAATTTTGGCACTTCTGATTAAAATACCGCGACAAGTGGTTTTGGCAGTCCTCTCGTGATGTTAACTTGACACTGCCTAAAGAGTTCTGAAGAGACCGAAACAGGTGGAAATCTGAAGATGCAAGGTCAGGACTATACGGCGGACGCATTAACACCTCCAAGCCAAACTCTCTTAATTTTTGCTGAGTGGCTAAAGATGTGTGAGGTCTAGCGTTATAATGATGAAAAACCACACCCCTTCTGTTGATTAATTCCCGCTTTCTCTCAACTTCTTGCTTTAATCTCATCAGTTGTTCGCATTAGAGTTCAGAATCGATGGTCCTGCCTGGTGGTAACAGCTCATAATGAATAATGCCCTTCCAATCCCACCACACACACAGCATCACCTTGTTGCGAGTTAACCCGGGTTTCGCCACAGTCTGTGAAGCCTGACCGGCCTTTGACCACGACCTTTTTCGCACGTTCTTGTCGTACGTGATCCACTTTTGAGCTTCTTCAAAAATGGTTCGGTTTCATTACGTCGTAATAAAGAATCACAAATGAGTAAACGGTTCATTAGGTTTCTTTCAGTGAGCTCGTGAGGTACCCAAATATCGAGCTTTTTTGTGTACCCAGTTTTTTCAAATGTGCTAAAACTGTTTTGTGGTCAATTCCCAGTTCTTTAGCTAAGTCGTAACTACTGATATGCCGATCTTGCTCCACTTTTTCAAAAATGGCATCCATTTTATCCGTAATAGGGCGACCAGAGCGACGTGCATCTTTGACATCAATATTTCCGGATTGAAAACGCTTAAACCAAATTTGTGCTACTCTCACAGACACGTGCACTAGGTCCATAAACATCGAAAATTTTTTTCGCGGCTTGCGTTGCATTTTTACCTTTTTTGTAGTAAAATTTTAAAATGTTTCGAATTTCTTCATTAGATTCACTCATCTTGACAGTACGAAAAACAAATGAAAATCACACATTTTCCTAATTTGAATTTGGTATTATGTTCTTTAAAATTTAAACTTTCAATGATACCAAAACCAGCCAGATACAAATAGTATAGCCAAAGAGATTTTATTACAAGTTTACAAGACTTTTTCCCCAACCTAAATTTACATTCCATACATTATAGGCGAACTCTAAGGTTTTCGAAAATTGGATCAATATTATCAGGGTGAAAAGGGATTTAGATTGTATGAACAATCATATTTTTTTAGTTAATAAACGTGAATCATAGCAAGAATACGTTCTTAAATTAATAACAAAGTTTGTCATGACGGTTGCGTTTTTCAAAACTACCCTTCAAAAGGATTTTAGGGAGTGTTACAGTTTGTTTTTAAGAATCTTTACGCGAGGTCCGATTAACTCGAAACTCAATGCTCATACTTTAGACAAAAAAAAAAAATATGGAGTATACGAGAATCGGAAAAAGGGGTAATTAAGTTTTCGGGACAATTTTACTGAGTACCTTGAATAACTCAAAAGTTGGTAAGTATATAAACATTATTATTTAAGAACAAAAACGTAGAAAAAATAAACCATACAAAATTTCTTACAAATAGACTTAGACATGAAATGGAGGACACGTATAATGAACAAGTATGTACAAAACGAAGTTGATATTTATATGCTATCTATATCCTCCGTAAAGTTGTAAATCAAACTGCACTCCTATCTGCTTACCACGCTTACGTTGGTTCCAACTAAGATATGGTATAATGTTTTGGGGGAATGCTGCTGATAGAGAAGCTGTTTTTTTTTCGACATCCACGCGAGCAAAGCCGCGGGCGAAAGCTAGTAATATTATAAATGCGAAAGTGAGTATGTTTGTTACGCTTACGCGCTAAAACGGCTGCACGGATTTATATGAAAATTGGCACATAAGTAGATCACGACCTAGGACCAGGGACCGTACAACCCCGGTTAAGAGTTAAGCCTTTCAAAGGGGTAACCCATTCAATGGGTTACCTTTATCATGATGTAACCCATTGAAAGGGTTTTATACTAGAAACCCATTGAAAGGGTTTTATACTAGAAACCCATTGAAAGGGTTACATGATAACCCATTGAATGAGTTTTATACGAGAAACCCATAGAAAGGGTTACATGATCACCCATTCAATGGGTTCTATACCTACTTGAAACCCAGTAACATGAAAAAATCATAATATTATGTTATTTTGATATCCGCCACGCACGCGTAGCATGCCCAATTCTATCTCTATTCTCAGGGACCATTTTGTTTACCATTTTAGAAAAACCCTATCGAAAACCATTTCAATGGAAAGGGTTTTCGATAGGGTTTTTCTAAGCAGTTAATCAAAAACCCATACGGTGTGGGTAATTTTGAATGACTTAAATTAAGCCGTTCAAAAGGGTTACCGCTGCCGTATGGGTTTTTATCGAAAACCCTTTCAATGGGTTACCAAAATTTAATTTAAGCCGTTCATAAAGGTTACCCTTATCGTATGGGTTCTTGTTTAACCGCTTAGAAAAACCCTATCTAAAACCCTTTCAATGGCTAACCAAAATGGTCCCTGCCTAAGACACAGGATACTTTTACCCCGGTAGTATTTTCCCGTGGCATAATTTCCGACCTCCACGCGGGCGAAGCCGCGGGTAAAATCAAGTTAAAATATAATTATATAGGTATTACTCATTCGAATTTGATAGCTCAGGATAGATATTATTTTTGACTTTTAAATGTTCGCTTTTCTTTTTTGCGTTGGGGTTTTTATTTTATTTTTTGCGTTTTGAGCCAAACGTCGGTCAATCCTTTAGTGTTTGGGTACCTGAGATTTCTATTCCTATTTTTTTTGTGGCAAATACACTGAATGGACACGTTTTCGCGATTTATTCATAACGTTAATACATTCAACAAGGTATTGGACGACGTTCAACGGCTACACTATTTCAAAGGCTATTTAATGGGTGAGGCCGAGCAACTTTTACGGCATATTCCTATGACGGCCATTAATTACAAAGTATTATATTTCGGAATCAGTTAGAACATCATTAAGTACAATAATAAGTTACATCTTGCTAATTGTATTTTAAAATATTTCATGAATCAAAAGTCCTTACATACAATCATATTCTTCCAGTGCCATTAAAGGATTACTTGATACAAACAACAAATGAGAGTTTAAATGCCCTCAAAAATTTAAATATTGACATTTCTTCTTGCGATATTATTGTAATTTAACAAAAATTTTATGTAAATTTTGAACATGGCTTAAAACTTGATACTGAATCTAGAAAACTACGGAAAGTTCAAGTCTGTAAGGCCAATGTTGAACTTCCTAAAGTAGGTAAGTGAATTGAACAAATTCTTAGAGCAGCGATTCATATCTCTTGATTTTTTGGATAATAAAAAGCTAATAAATAGTACTCGCACAACTAAGGTTATGCATGTCTCTTCATACTCAACATGTGAGTTTTGTTCTCAAAGTCATAACCTGATTAAATGCAAAAAGTTTGCAAAAGAAGATGTTGAAGCACGTCGTAACTTTTGTCCAAACCATTATGTTGTGCTTCAACTGTCTTGTTCCAAATCATTCGGTAATTTCATGTACCTATGACATGAAATTACAGAACGATTTTCATTCAACCAATTATCGTGTTTGTAGAAAGAGACACGGTACCACTCTTTTCTCCATCCAAAAGCATTTCCTAGAAGTGATCAAGTGGAAGATGTTACGGATCAATCTCTACCATCAACTTCATAGAACGAGATTCCAAACAACATTGTATCCTTTGTCTCAAATGTAAACAGCCAAGTGTTATCGGCCATTGCCTTGGTAAAGGTAGAACGGAGAAGATTTTTGTTAAGGTCTCTCTAATACCAAGGATCTCAAGCATCGTTTATTACCGAGTCGTTGGTACAGGTGCTTGGTCTGAATAAGATTCCAAACAAGAGCTTTATTTCAGAACTTGGCAGTGACCAGGGGGCCTAAAATGGACGCTTTGGCAGAATCATAATATGATCTGCGTACAATTCATATCCCGCAATTCATCTATTTGAAAGTTTTGTATGGAGCTTCGTAAAATGTCCACAAATTATGAATTGCTGTAGTGAAGTCTAATATCAAATAGCAGCTGTCAAACAGATGAATTGCGGGATGTATGAATTTTACGCAGATAATATTATGATTCTGCCAAAGCGTCCATTTTAGGCCCCCTGAGTGCAACATTGCTTAGGCTTGCCTGCTGACCGTCTATTAGCAACGTGTGCTACATAAAAATATTGCCTACGGTTATCGGTTAGGCGCAATTATTGTGGCGGGTGTGAGTGAAAAACTTTAGAAAGGACAATTCGTAACTTGCCAACCGCGCAAGCGTTCGAAATATTTTTCTGTCCTCTGTACGTAATCAGCCTATAATGTTCCCACTGCTGGGACACAGGCCTCCTCTTTCTGTGAGAGGGAGTGGGCCGTAATCCGCCACGCGGGCCCAGTGCGGGTTGGTGGATGTCACATGTCTCCGAATTTAAAGTTCTAGGACATGCCGGTTTCCTCACGACGTTTTCCTTCACCGTTTTGAGAGCAGTGGTGATGAAATAATTTACACAAAGTAAAGCGCCTGTCAGGGTTCGAACCTACGACCTACAATTCGTAAGTCGAGGCCGTTACCACTGGGCCACCACTGTCCTCTGTAATTTATCTAAATTAAAGTAATTTCCAAAAGTACATAGTAGGTAATCATTGAATAAACCAAATATACAATGATCCATCCTATAAGTCGTACTAGATATA
The DNA here is from genome assembly GCA_948098905.1 of Tiliacea aurago. Lineage (NCBI taxonomy): Eukaryota > Metazoa > Arthropoda > Insecta > Lepidoptera > Noctuidae > Tiliacea > Tiliacea aurago. The sequence continues at coordinate 16,798,627 of OX402591.1, read as the reverse complement.
AAAATACTTCCATGCTATTATAAAGTACCTACTTATTCCATGCTCAAGCTATCACTTCCGTCCCTTATCACGAAATCCCTCCCACAGAAAGCGTGACGAAAAAACTTCAATCTTCTTATTAGGTATCTCCGCATGATCGGGATCTGAAAGACAATACAAAAATTGTCGTTGAAGACGAGTTAAGATTTTTGTAAACGTTGTTTTTAATAAATAAATAATAATAAATAAATAAAGAACTTTGCCCCGCAAAACCGTTTTCACAGTTTGTCGGTTTGTCATGGTGGATGAATAGGTTACTTCTGGGCAAGAGTGCACTACCTCGATCATATCATCGCATTGAAATCATCAAAATAAATAAATACTTAAATAAAAAATCCAATTAAACGAAATTATTCGAGTAATTTTATGATAGTTTCTTATAACGACAGCTGCTCTGTTTTGGCGGTTCTTTTCTTCGACTAATAAAACATTAAATAATTAAGAGTCTGATACTAAATAAATAAGTAATAAACGAGAATCATGAACAGCTAAATAACTATTTATATGCACCTGATGCGCATATCTTTCCAATATCAGCGAATTTAGCCAAATTTTCGTCATTGCTCACGAACATCTTCAGTTGGATCAGAGCGTTATCCAAATCAAAGTCTCCCTTACTGTTGAAATGTAAAGAACAAATAATTGTTTGTGAGTTGAGATTTCTCTAACTAACTAACTGATTGAATCTTAAGATAAAGTCAGCAACACATTTATTACTAAAAGATTCGCTAAAGCTCATAGAACTCCCCAGTATACTTTTTGGTGATAACAGGTTCCAATGTTAGTTAGCATAGGCTCAAAGAAACATAAAAGTCATTGCTTAACAATACGTGAGACAGTGGTCAAAGAATAGTCTTTTTTGTGGAAATTATCAAATAACTTCTCCCGCTCTGGGCGGAGTGGGAGGGCGTGTCAGAATTTTTCCGACTAAAACCCACCCGTGTTCCTTCTGTAGCCTGTGTGCCAGGGCCCACTATCCCTTTCGGAAAATTGGCCCTATCGGACCCCGTCAGTTGGTGCTGTCATCTCTTTGAGGCGCGCGTGGAACACAACTTGCCGTCGACCCGAGCCTGGTCCTTATCGGACGGCGAGCTACCCATCGCTCACCGTCCGCAACCCGCGCTTACGGTGGCCGGGAATATCGGCCTGTGACTCCCGACGCCCGGGGCGTCTACCGCAGCGACTAGGGGCATGAGGGCGCGAATTTTGCCTCTCCCTCACGCGTTCCGCCTCCTCCTTCGCGAGCATTATATGATGTATAACGTATTTATTTGGGTAAGGATTATCATGTTTATAAAAACACCATCCCCTTCCTTTTTTTTTTCAAATAAAGCATTATTTTAAAACAAAGATTACCACAAAAAGGTTATAGTGAGTCACGGACTTTTTGTAGAACTTCTAAAGGGGAATAATTTTGTCATATTCATAATTATATGACAAAATTATTCCCCTTTAGAAGTTTGTTTTTGCGTAACTTTAATCATTTATGCAGTGTACGCAACGGAAGCTCAAAAGGATTTTTTTTTCCCGTTTTTGCAACATTTTTCATTGATGCTCCGCTCCGCTTAGTCGTAGCGTGATGTTATATAGCCTATAGCCTTCCTCGATAAATGGACTATCCAACACAAATATATTTTTTCAATTCAAACTAGTTCCTGAGATTAGCGCGTTCAACCAAACAAACTCTTCAGCTTTATAATATTAGTATAGTTAGATATAGATTTATTAACAATAATTTTATTAAATAGCTATGTTGAATCTATAATAGAATAGAATATTTATTTATTTCATTAGGAATTCATATGAAAGGTTACAAGTCACCTACAAATCAAAATTTTACAAGTGCATTCGGTGTATTTTATCTGGCGCAGTTTGTCCGGGACCCCTCCATGTAAAGAATTACACAATAGGTTGCAAAAGATCCCCATCTTTTGCAACCTATTGTGTAATTCTTTTCACACACGGTTGAACTATATAAAACAAGTGTGAGAAGTTTTGGATTTAAGATCCCATCAGGCCCTAGACCTGAAGTAACATATAAACTAGGAGTGACTCTGCAAGTCAAAGCCTATACTGACGGGGGAGGGCCGTTATAATATGTTATAATATATTAAATATAATAGAATAGTTATGTTAAGGCTCGTGGCTAAATAATTACAGCCTCACGGGTCAATCTTCAAGGTTCGGTGACCATCCATTACATACCGAGACCCCTCCGTGGCTCGGAAAAGCACGTTAAGCAGTTGGTCACGACAGTCATCCGTAGAGCTTTGGCAGTCGTTACTGGTAGCCAGAAGCCCAAAAGTCTGACAACCAGTCTTACCAAGGGGTATCGTGTTACCCAGTAACTGGGTTGGGGGGTCAGATAGGCAGTCGCACCATGTAAAATACTTCAGCTGCATCCGGTGAAACTGGGAGCCGACCCTAACATGGACAAAGATTAGGCAGATTGAGCAATGTTGATTTTTGGAAAGCAAAGGAAATAAAAAAGTTTGTAAAGATTTGATTTATTTAATTCTGATAAAACAAAACAAAGGAATGCTGATGTTCGTCTTGCATCACCGCATGTCAACTGTTCTTCAAACCATTTAGATGATGATCTGGAAAAAAGGAAATCAGAACATTAGAAATATTGTACGTTGTGTGTTGTATTGTGTTGTGTGTGTTACGTTTGTTGGTCAACCAAGACTATGAAAATCATAAGAATAATAAACACTCGAAAACAAATTCTAGAAAAATAAATTAATAGATTGAACTCTTTCATAAAACTAATTTGAAGTGGATATTACGACCCATAATATATTTACGAGATGGAATAATCCAGCCTTGCATTTCATTATCAACAAGCAATTTTACTAACCGACTTCAAAAAAGGATTTAAGAAGACTCAATTTAAGAACTGGGCTGCATATTTGATAATAAAACGACTGTTCTTGCGCCGTGAAGTATATTATTATGCTACCTATGTGATATACAAAGTTAAGAGTGAGCTTTGACAGGTATTATACAACATCGCTATTCTTTTAGGTTCTACAGAAAACACATTGCTAATAAATTCATATTATTGTGTGGTCACTTACACTAGTCCTGTGTTCCAAGAAGCAACCCGCCAACAGAACACTCCTGTCGCATCCGGCTTTGCCGTCGCTCACGGCTTTGTCATTAACTGAAAAATACAAATAAATATTTGTAACTTATAAAACAATTTCATATTACACTTTGGATATATTGCTTGCTTCCACTCCTCTTTCACACTTCATCTGAGTATTCATCTCTTTCATCTTTTACTAACTGAATGAATAAAGAAAGATTTTAAATTGCTGGTTTTTTTACTTGATGTGCACTGTTTAGCAACGTCTGCTAGTTTGTTGTATGTTTCATCATCCTTTACAAATTGCCTCAAGTTCTTCAGACCAGTATCCAGTTCGTAATCACCATTGTCATTGACCTATAATAAAAAAATATAATTACTATACTCGTATGTACTGAGAAAGTGATGCACCAATCATTTTAACCAATTTAATTGATTTACAGCTGCAGTAACCGTGTAATCTACGCGTATTGGTATTGAAAGCCAATCCAAAAGGAGTCACCAGTATATGCAACTACTGGCGACTCCTTTTGCAACTACCGCGGGAGACGCCCCGGGCGTCAGGAGTCAGGGCGGGCTTGCGAACGGTGAGCGATCGGTAGCGTCTAATAAAGACCAGGCCCGGGTCGACGGCGCGTTGTGTTCCACGCGCGCTTCAAAGAGATGTCAGCACGAACTGACATTAGGCCCAATGCCTGCTAGGGTTGCGAGTTTGTCCAAAAGGGATATCGTGGCCCTGGCACACAGGCAAATGAAGGAACACGGGTGGGTTTTAGTCAGTAAAAGTCTGACAGGCCCTCCCACTACGCCCACAAGGGAGAAGTTATTTGATAGTTTCCCACCCAATAAAAAAAAGGTATATGCATATATCTCGACATGGCAAGTACTTACAAATCCGGCTTTCTTTAACACACAGCCAATGAAACAAGGCTTGATGCTCGCCGCGCTGCCAGCGTCCTTAGCGGCTTGGATATCAGCGTCGGTGACGCCATGCTCCTTTTCACACGTGACTATGACGGGCCGCAGAGAATCACGGAGACTCTGAGCTTTAGTAACCTTAAATACAATAATAGCACTACGTAAGAAATGATCAGCCAAATAAACCAACCAACCAAGATTCACCAACCACCAAGATCTAAAAAAACTAAGTAAAAACAATATAGAATCCTAAAGAGTTTCATCGTTATCAAACATTCAACAAATTGTGAAATACATTGTGAAAAAGAAAGTAGAAATATTTTTCAATAAACTATCTTAGCTTACATGCACGCTGCTCAAGCTCGCAGCCACGACACACAACACAAGACAAGTGAACTTGGACATGATGCACTCTTCAGCTTAGAACTCCTGATCCTTACAAGCTTCAACTGTTTATGCTCTGAAGGTAAGCTCGACGATTATTTATACTAAACTTTTGGCCTTGCAAAACTGTTCGATAGGTCAGTTAGGTTTTTATAATCTATGTCTAAAGTTAGCTTTAATAATCGTGATCCTCTGTGAAAAATGCAACAAAAAATTCACAATCTGTTCGATCTATTCATTTAAGAGCCAGAGTATCGATTGAGAAGCCATGACCTGACCTCAGAAAAGCTTTGACACTTTCATGATTAATGAATGGATTGAGGAGCCATGTCTCAAATTTAAATGCGGGCTATCAATATTTAGTCCAACTTTGTAGACCTGATCATGGAATTTCTAGTAAATGCCTTACAAAATCGGCTAATTTGTACTACTAAATATTGGTAGTACTCGCGTTTAAATACGAAACATGGCTCCTCAATCCATACGGATACAGGATATCTAGTGTAAAGGGCAATTTTCATTTATTTTTGAAATAACATTCATCATGATGAGGTCAGGTGACCATTATACGTAGGCTGATGGCAAAAATAAACCGAAGGTGTCGTGCTGTAGTGACTCGGTTTTTGGTTCTCCAGGATAGCGAACGAAGCAGCCAGTCTTCAGGTATCGATGGTATAAGAAAGAAAGAAAAAAATACGTTTGCGTTAAACATAACGCAAAGAAATAAAAACACAAACATGAAAGAACAAGACTCTCTATAACTCTTTATACGGCGGAATGACTTTAATCAAGCGGTGATCATACTCTGACTGATCCAAGACTGAAGAAGCTTCGCCACAGCTTGCGCGGCTACTTCCAGTGCAGTATTCAAATTTGAATGTGGAACAGCAATTGAAATACACTTTAATGAAAAACAAAATAAGTAAATAAGAAATTGCTCGATTCAAAGCTTACTATTTTACTGTGGACTTACAATAAGCAATAACGGATTTGTTAAGACTTAGACCTAAAAGTCAGGGGTGCTAAAAAACTAGGTACTTTATCTGTGATATTTTCTACTTTTATAAATATTTAGCTATCATGCATTTTAATCAACTTTAACCCTTAGTCTGGCAAGGAAAATTTTATATTTTTTTGTGTCTTTGGCATATCTCGGGACCCTGGGGTCCCAAACCTTTGGAAAGCGTACGAGGGACCGTAGCCAACTCGCAGAGGCCCGTTAGACGCTTTTAATGAAATGAGGCACCAACCGACGCGACGATTAACCCTGCACGCACTATGGAAGTGCACCCACGGACAACTCCCGGTTGCTGTAGGAATATTGCAGGATAAGGAAACAAAGATAATGGACTATGGATTGGTGTGGCTAAAGTGGACGGGTTACCTAAAACTATGGAAAGACTATGGTCCCTGCCTGACCAATGTTATATACATACAAATACATATGTTTGTTATTATTGGAGGTGGGGCTTGTGCAAGAGCGTCGCCAAAGGGGGCAGGGAGGGGCAGCCCCACCCCCTAGAGATTCTAAAAAAGTTGGCAAATGTAAAACAGCCAAAGTCCTAAGTCTTTGACTTGACTTGCTTGATCGATCATTCCCGTACGTCGAAACTCGAATGAATTCACATATAGTAGATGTTTTTTTTTTTCTTTTAAGAATTGTTTAACGATTATGGTCGTTGTTTTTATTTTATCATGTCCATCAATCTGCCCAGCCTTTTCCCAAGTATGTTGAGGTTGGCTTCCAGTCTAACCAGATGCAGTTGAATACCAATCTTTTGCATAGAGCGGCTTCCTTTCTGACCCAGTAACTGGGTAATTCGATCCCCCTTGGTAACACTGGTTGTCAGACTTTCGAGCGCCTGACGCCCGTAACGATTATCAAAGATCCACGAATGACAGCCGGCATGAATGAAGAATGAGGCACGGAGATGTCTTGGTATGTAAATATGGTCACTCATCAATGGAACAACCCCGAAGTAGCTTAACCTGATTGATCGACCCATGCGGCAGTAATTACTTAGCCACGAGCTCCTCCTCCTCCTCCTTTATTTTATGATGTCACTGCATTATTTTTGTGAGATCAGCAGGGCATGAATTATTTAAGTAAAACTTCTTTACGCACGCTTGACTTGGGGAGTAAGCTGGTGAATGCGTGACGAGAGCGTTACGGAAACTCGGGCTAGGTGAACAGAAGTTTAAATTTTAAACATGAAACCTTCATGGAACACACCGCGTCACCGCCGCGGGCCGTCCCGCTTAATAGGTATTTTTTTAACACTGGCTGTTTATACACTTCTGTTTTACTTCAGTCGTGTCTAAAGCACACTCGTTTTTTGATTCTTGTTTTCCATTGTGAGTGGAGAAAGAGAAAATAGATCTCGGCTACAGCGGTATCATGGTTATTATTTTTTTTGGTATCGTTAGATTGAACACGCTCCAAAGTTTTTGTTAATATTAGATTTTTTTTGGGAACTGTGGTTCTAACTTGAAGAGGGAGTGACCCTCGATCTAGGCTGAGATCAGCTTTGCTAACGCGGCATAGCCTTCGCAGAATGTTTTTGGTTGCTTCGCACAATAGATTCGGCTGGTCATTGAGGACCCACAGTTCAGTCAATATGGACTAGTAGCAGTATTTGCAGAGTGTCGTTGGGTATATTTGAGGATTTTTAGATTTTTTTACCTTTGAAGGGACTTCATGAGTTAGATGTGATCATGTAGGTGTGATCAATTTTCTACAGATCTGACTTTCAATAACTTTCGATGAAATTTAAGCTCTTGTTGGATGAGGTTTAGTATATTTAACCCTTTCTGGGCTGATGTGAAATGTCACGTAATTTTTTTTGCTTTGTAGGAGGTCGCGTCGCTTTTTTTTCGCCAGTTTTGGCACTACGTTTGTTTATGCTTTTTTTTTGTGCATTTAAATGAACCAGGTTCTTAATAATTAATTACATTCTAGCCTTTAAGAGTAGTAAGCAATTTTACTCTAACCTAATTTTTTGTGTGATAATTACTTTAAAACTTAGAATAGTGTTCATTGCAGTTTACAAAAGTCCGTTCCACTTTCTTAGAGTCTGATATTATAATAAAAACACTTTGTTAGTTTATGCACATAGGCATGTATAAATACAAATTTGACTGGACAGACACTTGTTGTGGTGTCAGATTATCGTGAATCGTTCGTCCTGACTTGCCGTCTCCTGAAACAGACGTACCTTACTTTTTCAATATTTATTTCTGGCGTTACATAAATTTTCTTAATAGGCATAGGCACTTAGGCAGGTATATGTAGTGTTTATCTCAGTCGGATAAAATTGGTTAAGCTACGTAAGCCCTATTTTATTCTTTAGGGGCGTAGCTGATGCAGTCTCCATGCAACCTCCGCGAATTTATTTTAATTTAATGGCACACAATTTTATGAGATAAACGCTATTTCGAATTTAGAAGATAAGAAAATAATTGACACTCAGCTTGAAAGGCTGACAGAGCATGATGACATGTAAAATAATACATTTTATTTAAAGAATTACGCGTTAAATCTAACTTTTATTTAAATGACCCGATACTGTGAGCGCGCCCAGCTACACAAAAATATCCACATGTACTGTTAGTGCTGGGCGCGATATTTTTGTAGTGTGATTCTTTCGGTTCCTTAACTTTTTGGTCATAATTCTGTATTTAATAACATGATATGTGATTAACAAAGGTTAACAATAACTTAATATTTTATCATTTAGAACGATACATTGAAATAACTAGTACAAAACAATCTCCGGAAATGAAATAAAACGAAAAAAGTTTTTAAAAGTAAAACTGATTTATTAAAATTCTAAATAAAACACAACTTGTATCATCTTGTATCACAGCATGTCAATTAACTCTATAAGGTTGATTAGATGAGGATCTGAAAGAAAGAAATAATAAAAAAATTATTAAAGAGGTCATGTAGTATTTTTTTTAAGATTTAATGCTGGACAATCTTTCAAATTCATGAAGTTAGATCAAGTAAGATTTATTGTGCTTTTTAGTTCACGGCGATTAATCGTCCTACCATGTCAACAATATAATATGGATTATGTTAATAGCAGTATATTGGCTCATAATAGCAAACAAATGACGATCACAGGTCTTGGAAGACATGTGCAGACATGTATCATGCTGAGATAGGAGTCTTTTGGCCTCGTACAGGACTTTCTGTTTTTATTTTCATTTTACTGTTTTGTTTTTTTTTTATGTTTCTATGAGTGTTTTTAATTTTAATTTCTGTTCTTAAACTTCAAAATATTTATGTACCTCAATAAAATGATGTTATCTTATCTTATCTAATTTGTGATCTCCTGCGGGGCGAGCACGGCCTACTGTGACATGACTTGAGTTACACATTTTATCACAGTTTGAGCGATAAAACTGTTTTGTCATAAAATGCTAGTACAAATTGACATAACATAATTTATCATGTCTTGTCACAAACGTGTTGGCACGCCCGTGCTCAGCCCGCTGTGCAAGTCCCAATACTTTCTAACAAAGCCAGTTGGCATTTTACATGTTTGAACCTAAGGAGGGTTCCTCAAGGAGACATAATCAGCCCGCTAACGAAGCCCACACCTAGGATTTACCTCACTAAAGAGCTACTGTAGTCTATATTAATTTTTATATTATTTTGATAAGATAAAGCATGCAGTAATCTTTCTGCAATTGAAGAAGTGCACCAGACAAAAACTTATTCCTTTATAAGTTATGATTTTTTGTGTAAATAATTAGGTGGAGTTCCTCAATAAAAATAAGTAAAAATATTTACATCGGCTCTATTTTCCAAGAAGCAAGCTGTCAACATCGCACCCCTCTCGCATCCAGCTTCTCCGTCGCTCACGGGCTTTTCATTCACTGAAATTATAAGAGGAGTAATTTAAAGTAATAGTATGGACCCAACTAAAATTTTCATTACATTTTTAAGAGTAATATAAAACAATATAGGTATTCTGATTCATCAGCCACGACAAACGAAAAATAACACAACTGTGATTAAATTATCATTTCACAAGTTTAATGACAGCGGTTCTAATAGTCCAAAATATCTAAGTTTATACCTGATGCGCATTTCTTTCCAACTTCAGCGAATTTAGCGTATTTAGCTTCATCGGGAACGAACTTCTTCAGTTTGAGCAGAGCGTTATCCACATCGTATTCTCCTTTGGCGTTGAACTGTAATATTAAAGCAATATGAATTAAAATTGGACGGCTCCCTTGATATCACAGGTTCGAAGGTTTGTGGATGTGACAGATACATGCCATGCGACCTGGCTTAAGAATTGTTCCGACACAACAATTGATTTCTCACGATGCAGTTAATTACTTTTAAGTATCGTCATTATGGTCGTTCATAGGTCCGTCACTAATAGACTATTTAGTGACGTCATGATCATTGTCATACTATTATCTCAAAACTTCCTGAACATGAGGCTAATGAACCAACATCTGTAGCTTTTATCAACATCAGCTAATATCTCTAAAAAGCTAGCTTGAGTTACGCATAGAATATACAAAAAACTCCCTTTCACAGTCAATGGTACTCATTATGAACATGAGGCAGTTTTCACTAACAGTTTCATTGATATACAATATTGGAAGGTAACAAGGAACTTATCAATAGAACCACTATACTAGCATGTTTGCGTAGAAATTGTACTTATTATTTTCTACAAAGTTCAAAATGAACTGGAAGTTTGGCGCATTCTTAAGGAGACCAGGCTCGTTTCATACAAAGTTGGACCCAAAACACAAAGTGCTGCCAGCGAAAAAAAATGTGTTACCCTGGTCGGGGAAGTTCTCCTAATAATTTTTTGCTATGGCGCCGAATCTCTACGACCATTCCTTAAGCCATTTTTGAAAGTTGATAAAACTACCGATTGGCGAAAATAAATGAAATCACTTGTTGGAAAGGTGATCGTGAACAATTGTATTGTCTACTATGACAACAAACCATTTTGGATTTGAGGCCCAATATGGATGATCTCCTTTTCAAGTTAGTTCAACAAATGATACTCACAACTTCAGCTTTCTTGTAGACACAGCCAAGGAAGCAAGGCTTAATGCTCTCAGCGCTGCCGGCTGTCTTGGCAGATTGGATCTCATCAGTGCTGACTCCATGCTCCTTTGAACACTCGTCTATGATGGGCTTGATAGCTTCACGGAAAGCTGCTCTGTCTTCTTCGTCACCTGCCTGGAAAAATATAATAACGACAATTTATTACAGAGAACTTTTGAAAAGGATAATCCTTTTTTTTTTGTTTTTTTTTTCATAAAATAACGTAGATCTTTGATAGTAGTTATGTTTCGTCATTTATCGGAAAGTCTTACAACCAGTCTTGCCAAGGGGGTACAGTCATGAGCACTAACTAATATGTAAACGCTTAGCAGAATTCAAAGCCGATTTTCTTGTGGAATAACGATTGAAACCTAGAGAAAACATCTTTTTTATAATAGTTTGGGTCACAAAATACTATGTTCGTAGTCAAATAAATTTTCAATCAATAAAGTTGGAGGAAATCACTTTTAAAAGTTTCTTAGTGTATACATATTGGTGCTCGTGACTGTACGTGTTACCCAGTTACTGGCTTGTGGAGATCAGATAGGCAGTCGCTCCATGTAAAATACTGGCAATCACCTGCATCCGGTTAGACTAGAAGCTGAACCCAATATAGTTGAGAAATTGCTAGATAGACTATTACATTAAATAACGTTCCAGTTCATCTAATATAGTGTTTTTAAGAATAAAAATAAGTCTTAAAAAAGGACCTTTTAAATAATTGACTAAGTATACAACATGTCCCAGAATTAACGGGCAACCTCTAAAGGGGTCATCCTCATCACCAAACCTGGAATCGCGAAAAAAAACAGCTTTTCCCTACATTTATGTTCTTTTAAGGGGCCGGCGTAGCATGCGTAGTTCATACAAACGTATACCAAAAGAATGTAAATCAAACATATTCTTAAGGTAGTGTGTATTTATTTCGATTGAATTACAGAATATCTAGGTTTCCAAATATATATTTTGAAAGGACAATAATATAACGACGAGATATGAGGAATTTAAAATATCTATATAGAAAACTTATTTATCTCATAACTCTTGTTTAAATCAGTATCCATTCAAAATATATATTTGGGAACCAAGATATTTTGTATTCCAATCGGAATAAAGACACACAACCTTAAGAATATGTTTGATTTACAAATTATTTTGGTATTACGTTTGTATGAACTACGCATCCATCTCCGGCCTCTTAACTCGTCAAAATGTAGGGGACAGCTGATTTTTTTTCGCGATTTCAGGTTTGATCCTATAGTAAAAGTTGTTATAATGATTAGTACAATGACCCCTTAAGAGGTTGTGTGTTAATTCTGGGACATATTGTATACTCGAATAAAAGTGCATCCGGTTAGACTGGAAGCCAACCCGAAAATATGTAGTTGAGGAAAAAGGCTTAGGAGATGATGATGACACTCGAAAAAAAGTAGGTAAGAAATATGGCAAAAATCTTTATAATATAGAATAGAATAGAATATAATACTCTTTGTTATGTACACCATAAAAGTTACCTATAGATATATTTTTTTTTTATAAAACGTTGCCCCACACTAGGAATTGCTCCTGTATTGTGGGTGCGTTTTACACACATTTAAATTCACATACACAAACAGCCAGACCCGGAACAAATACTTGTAGGTCATACAAATATTTGTTCCGTGCGGGAATCGAACCCGCGACACGCAGCGCAGCAGTCAATCAGTTAACCAATGCGCCAACCATGCCGTCAAAAAGTCAAATGTAACTAAAAGAAACGGACAGATGTGTGTAATGTGTGTAATATCACTTACATTAACCCTGCTAATGCTTGCAGCCACTAAACACAAAACCAAACAAGTGAACTTAGACATGTTGTACTAATCAGCTTTGTTCCTGAACCTCCGAAGCTTCAACTGTGTATGACATGGATCGTTACGACGCCTATTTATATAAAACTCCTGTTGTTAGGTAATTTAACGCGAAGTAATTATCATTAAATCTCATTGCGGCTATGATCAATGCTACAGCGGCAGGAAACGAAGTAAAAAATATTTCTTTGTTGTTAATTTACTTTATCAGTGGCTTTTCCGAGTATCGCGTATAGCAAGCTTTTTTCTCCCAAATAGATCTTTTGGAGAACTGTGACACATTAAGGCTAAAACAGCAGCATAGCTTCCTGCAGCTTATTGTGGAGAGAATGGATGTGGATTACTCCTTCATGGAGCATTGGACTAAACTTACGAGTAGTGCGGTCCTGATCCAAAGTTTCCATTGTTGTGTCCATAGTGTCATTGCATTGTGTGTCTATATTATTAAAAATAAATTAACATGTATGGATTTATATTAAATAAATTAACATGTATTGTAATTGCAATTTATCTGAAATAAAATATTTGAATTTGAATTTAAAAAGGTGACTTTAGCAACACACCACTTTCTTTAGCCTTAAATATTATCCGCTAAATACTCTTTCCATCAGTATTTCCTTTTACCCGTGATTATTCTAATCCCTCGCCGAATTATGACGACCTTTTTGTATGCTTCTAAGGATCTAAGAATCAACTCAGTCTCTCAGTGACTGAATTTTAACATAGACGTTTAAGAAGTTCAAATTCAAAGTTTAAGTCAAATTATTTATTTCAAATAGGCACATAAATGGCACTTCTGAACGTAAAAATTTACGAATAAAATAGAATTGATTCTAGTCGCCCCTTCCAAAAGGTAGCTTCGTATGGAGAAGAATGGGCAAGAAACTCCACCGTTACTCTTTTAAAATGTTTTACAATATTTTGTATAGGTACATCAATTATACGAGTATAATTATATGTGAAGACTATGCACCTAGAATAAAATTCAGCAAATATAGCACAATAGGTAAAAAGAGCTAATAATGAAGCAATGACAGATAAATGAATTATGTGATAGATACATGGTGCTCACATACTTACGAGTACAAACAATGTAAAAAAAAAAACGTTTTCCAAAAAAAACAAAATCAGTGTGTGAGTTTAAGGTAATCACAGAATGTAAAATAAATGCCATAAAAATAATAAATTATGCAGTTAAAATAGCAATCAGGCATTAAATAAAAGACAGTTTTGCGAAAACATCATGTGGCCATTTTTTGTACCTACCTATACATATAATAACATTTAGGCAGCACATACAACATGTCCCAGAATTTACGCACAACCTTTTAAGGGGTCATTGTACTCATCATTATGAACAACTTTTACTATGGAACCAAACCTGAAATCGCGAAATAAAATCAGCTGTTCCCAACTTTTATGTTCGAATAACTCGTCAAAATGTGTGGAACAGCTGATTTTTTTTCGCGATTTCAGGTTTGGTTCCATAATAAAAGTTGTTCATAAGGATGAGTACAATAATCATTTGCCAGTAAAACAACGGTCAGTCTCTTCCCAAATATGGAATCTGGAATTCATTACAAGATGATTGGGTTAGCGGTCAATCCATCTCTATTAATGTCATGATACTCAGCGGTATCTCAAAGTATAGACTCGAAGTTGACAATATCTCCATGGAATCACTAGTTTTGCAGCTAATACAACTTTAATTTCTCTAACACTCCTTATGTAAACTCAACCTCTATCCCTGCCATTTACACACCACACCTACATCACAAGACACATGCTCACCACACCTACATCGCAAAACACACACACACGGCACACCACACCTACATCGCAAAACACACACACATACTAACACTTCACACACTTAGTTTAAGTTGCCATACGTTTGCACTTTATAGTCGTAAGCAGTCTCTATTAAAAATGTTGTACTCGTTCTGTGGGAACCTGGGGGTCTACTCTGAAGCGTTAAACCGAAGTATCGGCCGTTTTATAACTTCCATAGTTTCCTTGTTTGACTTTGAATCCGTAACCAACTGACTTAAATCACATTTTTGACTTTGGCTCATCTATTTGACTGTCGTTTTTAGGGTTCCGTACCAAAATGGTAAAAAGGAACCCTTATGGTGAGACTAAGTCTGTCTGTCTGTCTGTTACACCTCGATATCTCAAGAACTACTAATACTATCAACTTGAAATTTAAAATAATTTTAGATGACGTTTGCCCAACTATTTTGCAAACAAGAAAGAAATTTAAAAAAATATACCTTTTTTGCAAAAGGGACTGAAAAGGGGTCTTAAAAAATTTAAGTGGGGCTACTAGGGTATCTGGGGTATCATATGAAAGAACGCTGTTGGCACATTCCCAAACATTTTCATTTTCAGCATAGTTTTCGACTTTTGATGAAAAATGTAAAAAAATACCGTCCCCCCCCCTTATCTCCGAAGTTTGCAAAGATAAAAATCTGAAATTATTCTATGTGATAGAAGTGTATATAAAGATTACAGGAAAAATAAAACGATGTCTCTAAATGGCACAGTTTTTCGGAAATCATCAACATCAAATACGTACGGAACCTTCGGTGTGCGAGTCCGACTCGCTCTTGACCGTTTTTTTTTTTCGCCGTAGTCAGCCATAGTTGGCCGTTGTCAAGCAACGGCCGATCATTCGGCCGATACTCCAGATTTATGTTCGGAGTAGACACCCTGGGCTGTAATACTCGTACGGGTTAATGTAGGACGCCAGATTCAATTCTATTAATTGCTCTCTTTACGATTTATCCGTAATTCTAAAATTATGTTTATTATAAAAGACTGTACGAAAAAGACTTTTTTGAAAATACAAAAAAAATATATAAGTACCACCTGGGTATTAATTTTATTCACAGATTTAGTTAATGAAGTGCTTTTTTTATTTACAAGTGGCCGATGTTTTATTGCACATAGGTAGAGTACGTCCAAGGAAAAAAAATACTAAAAATATTGTTATGATGGAAAAATACTGTTATCATGTCACATAAAGTAGAGCATCGGCAAGTTACATCGCTACTCAGATACAAAAAAAAAATATCCATAGAAATTAAAAATAGTCCAAGGTACACAGAACCACCACCAGAACATTTCAAAGTCCAATCTTATGCTGCTAAGAAAACTATTAATAGTAAAAATAGATCTAGGAAATTCCCAAATCCCATAATTATGATGTTAATTGCCAACCAGAACATAGCAAGCAAAGTCCAGTCTCAAGCTTCTAACAAAAACTTTAAAGAAGCTAACTCTAGTGATCAGTGTACCGTGAACTATATCATTTTTAGGGTTCCGTTGTCAACAAGGAACTCTTATAGTTTCACCATGTCCGTCTGTCTGTCCTCGGCTTAGGTCAGAGACTCTTAGTAATAGAAAGCTGTGATTTAACATGGGAATACTGTATATTTATTAATCACGCCGACAATGTGGTAAAACAAAATCTTGTTTTTTTTTACACCTAATATGGGGATGGTATTTTGTTTCTCGTCTATCCCATTGTGTAGAGTATCGTTGGATAGGCCATTCAAAAATATAGAGGGTCAGTGTGTGTTTTTCGATTCAGGGATCCGTTTGCGTAATATTAGGCTTTAAAGGGCTAATTTTTGTTGGAGTCTAGTACCCCCCTCCCATCCTCGCCAGTTAAATGGTTGTTTTTGGATATGTGAAAATTCATGGCAGTACATATAACGACATTAAAAGAAAAACTATCACAGCTAAGTAGGCTGTATAAGTTGACGAGTAACAGTCGACCAACTTACATTTACAGTTGGAGAATTGACCGTGACGTATATCGATCTATGGGAGAACATGTTTTTCAAATACAATGTTAAGTTTGTTTTTGGGATAAATTTATCTCAACTACGGAACCCTTCATTGTGCGTGGTCCGACATGCACATGGCCGGTTTTTATTCGCTGTAATTTGTAACAACCCACAAAACTAAAGTGAATTAGTCAGTTGGTAATCACCAGCCTAATTTTATATTTGAGCCTTGCGTAACACGCTTCTAATCAAAATCATTTTCATTTTGACAATTCAACAGCTATACTACTATTTTTAATTTTTGTCTGTGTGGTGCCGGACGTAAAGAATAGCACTTCTCTATTTCTTCTCGTGGGTGTCGTAAAAGGCGACTAAGGGACTTACTAGAGAATGGGCAGCAGCGTTCTCTATGCATTTTAACACCATACTGCGATCGCCAACCCGCCTGCCAAACGTGGCGATTATGGCAAACCCTCCCTTTGGGGGAGGCTACTGTCCATTACTTGGAAACTAGTGCTATCATTTGGAATCCTTATGAAGTGAAGTATTCTCAGATGTTGGAAAAGATGCAGAACAAATTTACCCGATACCTGTACTGGAAGCAGTTTGGTGTCTACCCTTTCGACCCACATATGTATCCAACACTCTTTGTTATAGGGATGGTTGGGTATTAAAGGTTGGTAGTAAGGCGCAACCTTGCTCTTGTAAAATATGTTTTTATGGTTTTTCGTGGGATACTGATTAATCCACAAATATTGGAATCGTTGGGATTGCTCGTTCCAGACAGGAGGTTACGGTTGGGACCGAGCGGAGAACTTTTTAAAGTTCCGGCAACCCGTACAAACTTATTGAAGTTTGCACCAGTGATTCGTGCAGTAAAAATACTTAATAGTGTCTCTCGTCGGTTGGACATATTTTCTTGCTCTTTGGCGGAATTTCAGAGGGTGACACTTAGTAGGTAATATGTTGTCCACTGTGTAACTTGTGATTTACCCGGACTCGTTATTTGGGATCGAACAATTAGAAATTATGAGTACTTTTGTTAGCTTGGGTATTACCTGTTAAATCAAATGTATGTGACAATGTATAAAAAAAGCATGCAATTGATGCAATATAATATGCATGTATTTCTTTTTTAAATAATTCAATTATAGACAGTAATATAAACCCAAGAAAAGTATTAAAAGTTAAATTGAACTACTGCTTGTTGCTCAAAACAGTTATGAAACTCCAACAATTTTCTACTACAGTTCAAACGTCCATTTCTGCCGCGGTCATGATGTGACGCCATTATCCACAAAACTGCTTTGTTTACATCTGTTTTTAGCCCCAAATCACATACATTTATTATTTGATTTATTCAAGCAGAAATCGTCCTTACTTATTTTTACCTTAGTGAGATTTCAAGCACTTAGCAAAGAATAGATTTTATTCACATAGTATTATTCGTCACTTCCGGCATTTTCGAAGAGGACGCGTTTTGAGTTTGCATTCCGTCCCCTAAAAAAATGAAACATAAATTAATTAATTGGTAAAATAAGTAACACATTAAGAAATGTAAAAAAAATAGGAATTGTTTCTTGACTCCTACACAATCACTACATAGTATAAAACAAAGTCGCTTCCCGCTTCCTGTCTGTCCCTATGTATGCTTAGATCTTTAAAACTACGCAACGGATTTAGATGCGGTTTTTTTTAATAGATAGAGTGATTCGATGAAAAAGCCACGCGGGCGAAGCCGCGGGCAGCAGCTAGTGTATATTAAAATAATGGATAACTTTGGAATTACGTGCATTATCCCTATTGATTATAACATAAATTATACATAAACTAACTACTGTTTCCAATGGTAGAAACTACAGAACCTACTACAATAAAAAAACAAAAAAAAATGATTATTTCAATTACATACAGATACATGTCCCGATGATGTGTCTGTGTGTGTCGTGTGTCACGATCCTTACATACTCCTTCTGCTTCGTCCATGTTCTTAAAGACGGCTGATTGATTGGTTTGTGAACCCGCTTCAAATGAAGGGGATTGTAGCTGGTAACCTAGGAAGCTTAATGGATTGACTAACTTAGTGAATGCTGAGCGATAGCCGTTTTGCGTGGTGTGACGCATGTTTCCCCCAACCTTTTCTTATTTTTGTGTTTATGTTCTTTGTTGCGTCATGTTTACCGCAAATAAACGTATTTTCTTTCTTTCTTTCTATGTTTCGAGAATATTATTAATATTATCTGCCTAGTTTTTTCTTAATGCGTAGTTTGTTGGGGTCGCCTACCAGTGTGACGGGATGCAGTTGAATACCATTATTTTACATGGAGCGACTCCTCCACAACCCAGTCACTGGGTAATACGATACCCATTGTGTACCATAAATTTGCATGTCATTATGTTATGAATAAATATGTTAAGCTACTATAGTACTACTGGGGTGTAAGGGGGCACACTTAACATCTCAGTGCCCCAAGTCAACCTCACCTGCTCGTGGTTCACCCTGCTGAATAACAAACGAAGCTCTGACAACCGACAAATGGCGGTATTACCATTCTTAATAAAACTTCGCAGCTAAATGGTGCTGACTAGTAACGGGCAGCAGCGTCACTAGTGCGAGAAGCTGCGATCTGCGATCGCCAACCCGCATGCCCAGCGTGGCGATTATGGGCAAACCCTCCAAATGGCAAGACAAAATAAACCACGGCCCCCAGTCCCCGGCCGCCTTGCTATGCCTGATTTTGGCCGCGATCACGGTAACGGCAAGATAGGGGGTGCGAAGAATCCCCGGGTTACGAGTGGCCGCCAAACCCAACTGACCTTGGCAACGTATAACGGACGCACGTTACGGCTCGACGAACACCTAGTGCAGCTAGAAGAAGAGCTCGGAAAAATAAGGTGGCACATTCTTGGGTTGAGTGAAGTCCGAAGAGAGGGGGAGGACACAATAACCCTTGAATCGGGCCATCTTATGTATTTTCGAGAGGGAGACTAGCTATCCCAAGGCGGAGTCGGGTTCCTGGTAAACAAATCCCTCTGTGGCAAGTTTCGAGTGTCTCGAGCAGGGTAGCGTACCTCGTAGTGAAACTAACTGAGAGGTATAGCCTCAAGGTGGTTCAGGTTTACGCACCGACCTCGGCACACTCGGATGACGAAGTGGAGGAAATGTTTGAGGACTTCTCCAAGGCCTTACATTGCACTACTAGGGCCCACTACAACGTTCTCATGGGGGATTTTAACGCTAAAGTGGGAGTACAGAGCTGCAGCGAATCGGTAGTAGGATCCTACGGGTTTGGCAGCAGAAATCATAGGGGGCAAATGCTTGTCAACTTCCTTGAGAAGGAGGGGCTTTACTTGATGAACCCCTTCTTTAAGAAACAGTCCCAAAGGAAGTGGACGTGGCGAAGCCCCGATACTATGACGAAAAATGACATCGACTTCATCATAACGGATAAAAAGCATATATTCAGGGATGTCTCAGTGATCAACAGGTTCAACACCGGCAGTGATCACAGACTTGTCCGAGGCTCTCTGAATATTGACTTCAAGCTCGAGCGAACTCGGTTGATGAAGTCTAGGCTCCGTCCAAACATGCTGCAAACTATGTTAGGATCTGAAGCGTTCCAGTTAGACCTGGAGAACCGATTTGCTGCCGTGGAAACCACAAATGACGTTGACCAGGCACTCGACCAAGTGGCGGAAATCCTCAGGGAGGAAGGCACGCGGTTTTGTAAAATGCGGCGTACGGGTAGGAGGTCCAAACTTTCGGAAGAGACTCTGGA